>OY728147.1:404439545-405679774 GCA_963277665.1 Viscum album | reverse complement strand
TAATTTATAAATACCCACTCATATCTTTTAGATGTATAATGATTTGATGGAAAAAATTATGTGTGGTTATATTAAATGGGAAATTGAATATTATGTGTCAGTATTTTTAGCTTTTCCCGAGGTTAAGTATGGTTGATAATACTCGAGAGGATTCATGCAACCTATACCTATTCCTACATGGAAAATGGATTCCATTATTTTGGACATTTTCATTGGATTACCAAATACATATAAAAGTAAATATGAAATATGGATTACTGTTGAACACTATTCAAAATTTTCACATTTCCTCACTAGAAAAATATTTACATATGGATTTCCTTTCATGACTCTATAGTAATGATGTTTGAAAACTACATGGAACACCTCTTTCAATTATGTTTCATCTTAATCCATGATTTAAATTAAAATTCCATAAAAGTCTTAAAAATTCTCTTGATATAGAGCCTTATTTGAGAAATGATTTTTATCCTCAAACTGATGGTCAGTCAAAAAGGCTATCCAAACATTACAAATAATGTTGTGGTAATTCTCACTTGACATTCAAGGTATGTGGGATAAATATTTACCTATGGTTGAGTTCAACTATAACAATTACATCAATTAAATTATTCAAATGGAAGCGTATAAAGCATTATATGGAAATAGATTTTGAAATCCAACTTGTTTCGATGAATTAGGTAAAATAAAGCATGTAGTCCCTAAACTTTTTGAGGAGGCATTAATAAAGGGAATTACTCTTCAGACTAGTATTAGATATTCTCAAAGTAAGAAGAATATTTATGCCATTAATAAAAATAAAGTAATTCTATTTGAAATAGGTTATCAGGTTTTCAAGAATGTATCTCCATTGAAGGGTTTTATATGGTTCTGTAATAAAGGGAAACTGATCCCCGAGTACACTGATCCTTTTGAAATATTAGAATGAATTAGAGTTGTGGATTAAAATTTCACAATTTCAAAAATTATCTCTAAAGTACATAATAGGTTCCATATATCTCTATTATCCATTTACATTCTATACCCAACACATGTACTCACCTTTAATGAAATATAATTAGAAACTAATCTATCTTAATGAGAATATCTTATCTTGATTCTAGAAACTAGTGAACAATTGTGGCGGCATTAGAAGACTCAATTGGTAATGGTCCCTTTGAGAAATCATAATACATAAGATGAGACATGGGATCCTGAATAAATTATGGTTATGAAATACCCTATAAATTTCAAGGATTATGTTTTTTGAATTTGGGAAGAATATTATACACCAAAATACTGTGATTTATTTATTTTCAAATAAAATTAGATCTCTTCGATAACATCCAATACATGCAATCTCAAGTCTAAATAAACTATAAATGATTATATTATTATAACCTATTCGCCAAATTGGTGGGTATGAATAGGGTTGTAATTTTTTTAGATAATTATATTTTATACACATAAAAAATAAATTAATTTATTTTCAATTGATTATAAATAATGATAAGAATAATTTTTAAAAAATTTGTTTTTATGATAAAATTCTTTTATACGGACAAAGTGTTTTTAACTAAATAAAATTTAATTTATAACTATTGATGATATATTTTAATGAAACATTTATATTATATATTAAATTTAATTAATTATCATTCATCTAATATTTTACTATTCCTAGAATAAGAATAAATTCAATTTTATTCTTAAAAAATTTATTTTTCTAAATTGTTGTTTTCATCGTGTTTTTTTTCACATTTTATTTAAAATAAAATTTATTCCACATATATGTATTAAATTTTTTAAATTATAGTTCATATTTTAATTTAAGGGGCGCAAATTTTCAATATAAGAAGCACTTATTTTTTGCATTATAAATAATAAGTTGGGTAAAATTTATCACTCAAGTAAAGGGTATATCGAGATACTTATAAAAAACTATGTGTTAAGGTCACAATTTTATATAGAAGTTCCTATTTAATGATCTTAATTTTACCTTTATCACATTTTTCACTAAATTTAATTGTTTAAAAGATAATTATCTTGAAAATTGACATATATAATTTTTAATGTAATGAAAAATAAATGACAATATCTTTCTTTAAAATATATCTTATGTGTTCAAATAGAGAGAAAAAAATGTAGTTTAAAAATCTAGAATTTTATTTTGAGTATAATAATATTTATTTCATTATTTTATTTATCTTTATTTTTGAGGTATTATTTTATTAAATTAAATGATTATGAAACAGTTAACCAATATTTATTAAATTAATAGAATAATAAATTAATTTATTTTAAATATATTAATATAACACAATTTATGTGAATTATTGTATTACATGAATTTATTCGATAATTACAACATAATAAGTATATTTTCATGGTTTATATTTTAATTAATAATATTTCAAGATGTATTTGATGTCAAATTAAAGAAAAAGTGTCAATAATGAAAAATGGTATCTTAAGAAAATAATATTTTATTCTTTTATTTTAAAAAATTAATTATTCAAATATGAAAATGGGGATTTTTTTATGGTTTAAAATTTTACCCCAGGTATATTTATGATCCAATTTTCAACTTGTATTTTTAATTTTAACACATTAAGTGTGAAAAGATGTTACTGTGGTTAAGGTAAAATAAGGTTAACTAGGGTGTTAAAACAGAAGATATTGATTAAAATACCACATAAACCTAGACAAATATTATTAGTTGATGATATTTCTGCCATATATTAACTTATATTCTAATATGTTCCCATTTTGAAGAATTATTCTTGAGGATTAATTATTTATATTATAATATTTTTACTAATTCCAAGTGTCACCTTACCGCCCCTTAGAAAAGGACACCCCTTCTTTTACTTCCATACACCACATTGATCAACATTGATCATGAAAGGCTTATTAATTACTTGTATAAATATTATTATCCGGTTTCTGGAGGTTCTTTCTCCCAAAAATAACAGACCCTTTTTTAAATAATTGATCTAAAGTGGGTCTCCCAATGAAGAGGTAATTACCATGCATGGCCTCTTTCAATTTATTTTTTTCTTCTACCTCATATAAATTGTTTTTATTTAACATAAAATAATTAATTATGTATCCTAGATATAATTTGATTTAATTGTTATTATTAATCTATAATTTTCCATTATCATTCCCATAAAATGTAATGTGAAATTATCTTTTGTGATTACGTACAGCTTACCATCATCACATAGTGATACAACTCATTTTTCATCACCATATTTTATGGATCATTATAATCATAGTATAAATTTTTATATATATTAATTATTAAATAATTATAGTTCATTAATAAGAATATCATATCTAACTTCTTACTATCCAATTCTTTGGAAAATGAGAGTGTCACTCGTGCGTACATGTAGATTACAACCTCCGTGAAGCGATGCAAATTATTTTTCATTTTCACATTAAATGTTTGATAATAAAGATATATTTAATTAATATATTTTATATATAAGGAATAAAAATAATTATTGAATGGTGGGTTATTATTTACCATTGATCTTTTCATAAAATTGAAAAGAAAAAAATGTGTTCATGCATAAGTACAACCTTCCATCTCAATGAATGGTGTAATGAATTCCTCTATATTTATATTTTATTTATTAATCTAAAAATATATCTAATGTTATTATAAAATATTTATATCATGGTAAATTATATTTAATAACTAACAAGGATAAAATTGAAAGAACTGAAAGTACTTATCCCAAACATACATAAAAAATGATGTTGTCAATACCCATAAGAATAGTTTTAACAATGAATTATTTTTAGGTAGTTAATATAATATTTCTATAAAAAAAATATATGGTATTATATATATGATTATGATTGTAGAATATATAACAATTCTATATTCATTATACATGATTCTCAAAATCCTAGGATGGAAATCAAACCAAATGTAATGGTTTTTTTCACATTAAACACATTATTCAAGATTTTCTATATCTCAGTATCTATTAGGTGTGTTATTTGATAATTATATCTATGAAATAATATATTTTTATTTTTTTATAGATATTTATAAAAATTAATAGATATTTATTAATTTTATCTCTTTAACAACTCATGATACTAAAAACATTTATGCATGGCAGACCTTGTTTTCTACTCAATCAAGAATAGTTTGTTTTATTATCTATGTCTTAATTAGAATATCTAAATGATTTTTTTAAAATCATAAAATTATTTATTAATTATTTTTTTACTATATACTACAATTTTAAATTTAATATTCTTATGATTTTCCAAACGATGTATTTTTTTTACCTTTTTATAATATTTTGAAAGGAATGTTTTTAACTTGTACACCATGAATGTAATTGCCAACCATTATTATTACTCATTGGTTTCAAAGATTATATTAAATTTTTACAGGGTTCTTATTAAATAAAATGCTTTACATTATATTTTCAAGTTTTCTATATTTTAAATAACTATTTTCCAACTTAAATTTGTATTTTTATCAAGAAATTATCAATTGTCCTTTTGATTGTTTTTCATTTACATAAACATCATTTATATAATAATATTATTTACTGATATTATACTCTCTTGATACTATCCATCATATTAATTTATAGGTTTTATGGTCATCTTGACTGGGGAATTTATTCATATTCCATATATTAGTTCTTCAAACACACATATTTATAAATTTTTAATGCATGTTGATTAGGTTGTGTTATTTACTCAAATGATTAATGAATTAGACATAATAATTGATGGTTATGGTGATAAATTACATTTTACTTAAATTCATTGATAATAATCATGGGAAAATGAACATGGGTATTTGGTCGAGGCCTAACCCATTTATGTAGATATCTTACCATGAGGCTTTGATGGTATTTTACGATGTATTTGAACATGGATTTAATAATAAGTTTAAAATATAAAACATTTTGAATTATATCATACAAAATTAGTTTCTAGTTCCCACATGTTTATTTGAATTGTTTTTGTATCTTGGGATAGGTTTCACGCCATTGTGATTTTTATGTGGAATTATTTGATCATTATTTGTTCCAATAGTATTATTGATGCCATATTTTGGTTACGTTGTATGAATTCCTTTAGTGATAATATAATATCAACCCATTATTTTGATTATTTAACCAAGGATTCTAGTAAATATTTTATAATTTAAATTAAGGGATTTGATATAGGTAATAATGATGGTCCCCATTAATATACAAGGTTGTATTTAATGTTTTTAAAGGAAATTTGGTATTCAAATTTTTATACAGTTTAATAAAAATAAAAAACCATTAGTAAATTTGGGATTAAATATAATTTTTTTAATATAAATTTATTAATGTAAACAAAAAATATAGTTTATAGGGTTGGGTTATTTATAATCTATCTCATCCTTACTAGATATAAATGTCTCTCATATATCAATAAAATAACTAGGATACCATAACAATAGAAAATGGGGAGGAGATGTGGCCATTTCATATATGACCCATAAATCAATAACAAATATAAAAATATTTGTATTTCTCATCCATTAAACTAATAATTATCCCTAAAAACATCCCTCTAAGAATGGATGTTCTTCTATAGAGGGCATAAAAATATTTTAACGAAAATAATATTATGTTTCCAATTGGTCCTTCACATTCAAAACTAGTAATTTTTTTAAGAAAATATTTATTTTACAAATTCCCTTCCAAAACCCAAAGTTACTGTTAATTTTTTTCACATGGTGACAAATGGACCAATGAACCATTGTTTGGAAAAAATTTATTTGGAATCTCCTCTCATAATCTACATAGAAACAAAGATGATATTTATGAATACAATGGTTTTAATGATTGAATTAAATGGAATTTAAATTTGTCTAAATGTACACATCCATGTACAAAGAGATATATACAAACCATACATGTATATATATATATAAACATCCATATAAATGTATATGATCAAAAATAAGAATCCCAAATCAAATTCCCCATCTCAACATAATAATTTTATATATGAAAACATTAATACCTTAAAATTTAAATGATGAAAGTGAACAAAAAATAATCAATAGGAACTAAACCATGTATTTTTACTATAATATTGTCAACATTTATAATTGAAAAAATCCTATAAAATATCAACTTAATCATGTTATAAATTGGCTAGAATTAATCTATATTTAATACATATGGATAACGGTAAAAATCATTAGAAAACAACTTTTTCAATTAAACTACTATCATTAAATGATTTAATATATCAATTTATAAATCTAAAAATTTGATTAATTAAATTAAATTGAATTTATAATGCCTCATGTATCATAATAAATGTTATAAAAAGTAAATAAATTGAAATACCAACCTCAATAATATGTGAATGTGATGATCCCTTTGTATACTGAAAGAATAAGGTCTAAATATCACACTCACACCTAAAAACCACAATAAACAAATCAAATGAATAAAGCCTCACCCATTGGTCTAGAAATGATTAATCTAAGCCATATAAGAAGATAAAAATCAAGATTGGAAGGAGTAAATATTAAGAATAAGTCCTAAATAGTTATGAACCAGCAAATATTAAAACAATAGTTCCAAAAAATTTAGAGAAGAGGTGTAGAAATAAATAAGGTCCTACCCTTATAAGGAAATAGTGAAATAACCCCTATTGTATCTTATTCTGAAAAGGAATAAATTTTAAAAACATAAATTTTTAATGTTTAACAAATTTATCATGGAGTTTTCCCCCGGTTTTCTAGACACTGTCTCAGCTATGTACCCTCTAATATATAGTCATATAACCCCCACACAGTTCGAATGTATGGTTTGGAAACACAGCACCCACCATGAGAAATGTGTTTTTTGAAATATTATACACTATAAAAATCTTGTTACCATATTTTTAATAACTATGTGCGAGCTATGTTCCAACTCCCATAAACACCAAACCTATTGCAAAATTTTAACTCAATGTCACACAGTTTAGAGTCAACCTCAAATTACATATATTAAATAACCCATGGAAGAAAAATATTAATTAGAAGCACCCATTTTGTAATGGTATCCACATAGTTTCCTGGAAACCATGTGCACAAACTATGAACAACAGAAAGTACTACATGAAAACATTAAAATTAAACATTATCCTCAGATTTCAACTTGAAACTAAATGAAAATATGAAATAAATAAGGAAAAAATAAAATAAAAAAGAATATAAAATTTATGGGGTAATGATTATCCCTGCAATATAAGTTAATTCGAACAAAATTTCATTAATTTTGAAAGGATCTAAGTTACAAGGATTTTTCAAAATGAAAATCTATTAAATAAACGTCAAACAAAAAAATTTACTGACCATGCCGTGATTCTTAACTAAATAAGTTTTACACTAATGTATCAGGTAAGAAAAATATATAGACCCACCATGGACCTTCCAAATAGATATAAATAAAATAATATTAAGGATCCACTAGACAACTAAGTGTAATAGTACCACCACTAAACATAGTAATGGATTCCAACAAAAGAATCAAAAAAAATTATCATCCAAGAACAATTCATAATTTATAGATGAAAAATATATATCTATTGAATAAAATGATACATGATAACCCAAAACACTCATAAATAATGGTTTTCTATGTTGGATGTTTTTGTTTTTAATGTTAGTTGACTAAAAATTTCATTGAAAGGGATGTTTTCAATATATTTTTCTCCTCAGTTATTGGTTACTTATGTGAAATAGTATATTTCACGTCAATTATTACAAAAAATTGCATACAAAATTAAAATAATAAATTCAGAATGGGAATATTTTTTAACATGAGTTATTGTATAACTAACGTGGTAAACTACATTTCTTGTCAGCAGTAAAATAACTCACACAAAAAGGCATAATTGTTTAGATCCTTAATATAACCTATAAGATAAATGAGATGAATAATTATGTTTAAAAAAATTAAATTAAATATTAATATCCCATTATTGTAGTAGTATAAATAAAATCATAAAACATCAACCCAAACATAACCAGAAACAATAGCACTAATTTAAATTATTTCAACTTTATAGTTTGATATTGAAAAATTAAAATATATATTATAACTAAAATAAATCCCAAGAAGACCTATTATTTAATTAACCCATGCTTCTTGAAATTGATTGATTTATTTTTTAAAGTAACAGTTATGGTTATAAAAAAGATATATATAAAAGAAATCATTTTAAAATTATTTCTTAATATAGTTATATGATAAATTATAGGAAATGTTTTGATAAAATTTATCCTTATATAATTTTTTAATAGCCTCAGCTGAAATTATTTCAAACATTAATCATATAACATAACATCCTTAATATATTACTATTTTTTACTATGAAATTTCCATTTTAAAAGTATTATTCAATTAAAAAGTACAATTTATGTTCTTACAGCCAAAATTTAGTACACATAAATGGGACATCACATTTTCACACACATATTTGATATTTTTTGACTCATTACTGTAGTATATATAAATTAATAACATTATTTAATTGAAAATTATATTTAAGAAATAAAATTAATATAAATTAAAAAATACAAGTATTTTGATATTCAAACATATATTTCCAATATGTCATGAAAATTTAATCACATGCCACCATGTATAGAAGATAACTATTAGGGTTTATTCAATTTTGGGAAAAAAAATTCCCATTATAAAATGGCCATTATTATTTAAAAAAATATAATATTTGTGGTAAATTTTTTAAGATAAATATAAAATTAATGAATTATTTTTCATTCCATTCATAATAAGGATGCATCCAATATTGAATTTCATTATTTTTAAATCATTCATAAATATATATTTTTCTTTATTTATCATTGAATCATATCCTTATTATTGATATAAATTATGGTTAAAAAATCTATATATTGATGTTATATCAATCTTAACACAAATTTTATAATAATATCTAATAAAAACAATCATAATTATTATGTTAAATTAAATGTAAATAATATAGAGAAATATGGTAACAAACTTACATTGAAATGACTTTAATCATGTTTATTAGTAATAAATATCTAATTATAATATCCATGATATTTCTCTATAAAAACATCATGGTCATTTCAATCTCACAAATTTTTGAATCAATTAGAATATAAAAAACTACCAATATCATTGACGAATATGTGGAAAAAATGCCCAGAAAAAAGTATTAAATTAGGCCATAATGACCTATAATTGTTTTCCTCTATTATGTATATCCTTAAATTTAAATGTAATATACGAAGAAAAATATAAAATATTATAAATTTGAAAATTTTAAAACAAGTTTGATACCATTATCAAATAATTTATATAATCTCTACACACCTTAGTGAAAATTTATTGGACAATTCATGATAAAAAAACTAAAAAATAGATGATACCTTTTCCAACTACAGTTACATTATTTTCATAGAAATGGTACTCATGTTGATCTATATATAATACAATTCACTATAACTATAATCTAATCTCTCAATATATATATATGATGAACAAAATCCAAAATAAAATATATAATACAATATAAAACAAAATATAGATGGTTTTCTTAATAAAATATTACGATGTGGAAGAGGTGGAGGTATATTTGGGTATGAAAGTGGAGGTGGATGTGTGGGACATCATGATAATGTAGGGTGAGTGAGATTTGTATCCTAAAAATATCATTCAATGTTTGAAAACATTAACTATATTGTTGTTCCAATTATCTCATCCATTGTCTCACTCATCTAATGAACTTTATCTTCTAAACAGTTTATTCTCATTTATATAAATCAATCATTGAAGAATCTTCAAAATATAAAAACACTTTTTTGACTGATATACATACCTCATATTCTCATATGTGACATGGGTGCTCATGTTTTTTTAATATGTTATCTAAAATATCATTCATACCCTCATTTATGAGGCAGCCTTATATTCCTTTCTCCCAAAGGGATTATTTTATATAATAAATGAAAAATTGGATAGTAAATCATAATATATAAATATTTGAAAAAATATATTGAACATAACCAACTTAAATAACACCTTTTAATCCTCTCAACCACATCCTTTGATTCTTCTGTAAGATATCATACATTTTTTATCATTCAGTCCCTCTTCCTATTTTTGTCAAGATGGGGGAGGGTATAAATTAATATATCTTAAATACTCACCACTAATTTTTTGAATGTTTTTGGCCATCATTTTTTCTTCTACCAACATTTTCCTTCTATAAGATATTGTATGAGGGTATACATTTTTGGGCTAGATCCTCTAATGATATCTCTTCTTTAGGTTTAAATTGAGGGTAAAATATTCGATAATTTGTTCATGTTTATATATATGAAACAACATAATTATGACAATGAAGATATAAAAAAGGTTTATTTTCATCTACTATCAACAAAATCCTTCCTTGTATTTTAAACTAGAAAATTATATTATCATACTAGTTTTTATTTTTTCTTGATGCAAAATTGAAATCTGATGTGAGGGTTAATTTATTAATCTTCCATATCCTACGATCCAAAGATAATCATTTATTTCCAATTTCACTACTATCAGGTTTATCAATAATAATATGATAATAATGGAAAACGATAATATTAGTAAAAAATTCTAGATAAGTAATATATAAATAAATGAATGTAAAAATATTTTCCCCCATAATTGATATATTTAAACATTTTTTATCATATTGAAATCATAAGTAAAAATTATATTTTTTTTCATGGTATTCTATTCAAACAAAAAACATAAATTAATTTAAATTTCTACCCCAAGAATTATAATTTCTATTAAACTCGGCTTAAATCTTTCTCACTATGATTCAAGAAACTGATAAATTTTTTTAAATGTGTGCCACATGCTTGAATAGCACAGGAAGCCTTCCCTACCTACGGGGAAGTATAAGGATCCTAGGTAGATAGATGGGGAGGCTCCTCAATATAAGTAAATATATTATCTTCCTTAAATGATAATGGGGACTGAAATGCTCGATTCAAAATTACCTTACAATCTTATATACAAATAATTAGTACATAAATATACAGATCCAGCTGTCATATATAAAACAAAATAAAAAATAAAAAATAATCCCATTAAAAATTGAAGCGTACTAAATACATTTTTATTCATATTTGTAAAAAATTTTAACTTAAATTCTAAAAAAATGTAATGATTTATTAAATTTTATTAAAAAAGGAAAAAATAAAGTTAATGATTATAAAAATCCAAATGTTATATAAAAACATGAATAACAATTTTAAAATGATACAAACAAACCAAAAAATGAAAAAAAACCCAATAATTATCATATTTGTTAGTACAGTCCAAAATAATACAAAAAATAATATTGAAAATATTTTTTATTATTTTGTTAATAGTTGAATATTTTAAAAGAATACTAAAAATAACTATGATACAAAAAATGATATAAATAATATATCATCTATTAAAATGTATAAAAATCTAATAGTTTTATATACTGTTGAATAACTAAAAATTGAGGAAAACAGAAAATATAATCTTAAAAAAGTAGCATATTTGTTAAAATATATGTTATAAGTAAAAAAATTAAAACAAATATATACATACATTTAATATCTAATGAATATTAAAAATAAATAAATATATTTTACTTCAAAATTATGAAATTGCTGAAGGATTATTTTCCAATATTCTTTCTGCATGATTGATCAATGTGTAAACAACCATATCTATGATTTGGGTATAAATATTCTATTTAAATCATTTTATGTATGTAGAAATCCAATATAAATCATCATCTTTTTCATGATTTTTATTAGCAAAATTCTATTTGTTCCTTCAAAAATCATAAACCACAACACATTTGATGGATCATATTTTATATAATCTCTACATACCTCAGTGAAAATTTATTGGAAAATTCATGATAAAAAACTAAAAAATAGATGATGCCTTTTCCAAAAACGGTGACCAATTTTTTTTAGAAATGGTACTCATGTAGATCTATTTATAATATAATTCACTATAACAGTAAACTAATCTCTCGATATATATTTATGATGAACAAAATCCAAAATAAAATATATAAAACCATATGAAACAAAATATTAATGGTTTTTTTAATAAAATGTTTAGATGTGGAAGAGGTTGTGTTTTATGTGGGTATGAAAGTGGAGGTGGATGTGTGGGACATCTTGATAATGGAGGATGAGAGATATTTGTATCCTAAAACTATCCTTCAATGTTTAAAAAAAGTAACTATATTGATGTTCCAATCCTCTCATACATTGTCTGACTCATCTCATGAACTTTATCTTCTAAATATTCTATTTTCATTTTTATATATAATCCTCTAAATAATCTTCAAAATGTAAAAATACTTTTTTGACTGATATACATACCTCATATCCTCATACGTGACATGACTGTTCATGTTTTCTTATTATGTTATATAAAATATCTTTCATACCCTAATTTATGATGCAACCCTATATTACTTTCTCCAAAAGGGATTATTTTATATAATATATGAAAAATTGGTTAGTAAATCATAATATATAAATATTTGAAAAGATATATGTAACAGAAATAACTTAAATAACACCTTTTATTCCTCTCAACTACAGCCTTTGATTCATCTGTAAGATATCATACCTTTTTTATCATTCAAGCCCTCTTCCTTTTTTTGTCAAGATCGGGGGGAGCTAAAAATTAATATATCTTAAAGACTCATCACTATTTGTGGGAATTTTTTTGGTCATCATTTTTTCTTCCGATAACATATTCCCTCCAGAAGTTATTCTATGAGGGTATACATTTTTGGACTAGATCCCCTAATGATATCACTTCTTTAAGTGTAAGTTGAGGGTAAAATATTAAATAATTTATTCATTATTATATAAATGAAAGAACATATTTCTGACAATGAAGATATAAAAACGTTTCTTTTCATCATCTATCAACAAAATCTTTCCTTGTATCTTAATCTAGAAAATAATATTATCATACTAATTTTTTATTTTTTCTTGACACAAAATTGAAATCTGATGTGAGGGTTAATTAAATGTTCCTCCATCTCATACTATCCAAAGATAATCATTTCATTAGAATTTCACTACTATCAAGTTTATCAGTTGTCATATGATAATAAGGGAAAACAATAATATTAGTTAAAAATTCTAGATAAGTAAAATATAAATAAAATAAAATAATATTATTTTACCCCATAATTTATATATTTATGCTTTTTTATAATATTCAAATCATAAATCAAAATTAATTTTTTTTCCTTGAGATTCCATAGAAACAAAAAACATAAATTACATTAAATTTATACCCCAAGAATTATAATTATCATTAAACTCAACCTATATATTTCTCATCAAGATACAAGAAACTGATATAATTTTCTAAATGTTTTCCACCTGGTTTAATAGCCCAAAAAGCCTTCCCTGCCAATGGGGAAGTATAAGGATCCTATGTAGATGGATGAAGAGGATCCTCAATCTGAGTATATATACTATCTTCCATAGATGATTAAGGTGACTCAAATGCTTGATTCAAAATTACCTACAATCATATTTAAAAATAATTTGTATGTAAATATAAAAATCCAACTGTCATATATAAAACAAAATAAAAAATAAAAAATAATCCCATAAAAAATAGAAGTGAACTAAATACATTTTTATTCCTATTTGTTAAATTATTTAACTAAAATTCTAAAGAAAATTATTTATATATTAAATTTTATAAAAAAAATAATAAATAAATTTAAGATTATACAAATCCATATGTTAGATAAAAACTAGAATAACAATTTTAAAATGATACAAACAAACAAAAAAATTAAATAACCCCAATAATTATATAACTTGTTATTACAGTCCACAATAATAATAAAAATAATATTGATTTTTTTTATTTTTTGTTAATAGTTGAATATTTTATAAGAATACTAATAATAATTATGAAATAAAAAATGATATAAAATAAAAAATATCATCTGTTAAAATGTATAAAAATCCAATAGTTTCATATAGTGTTTAATAACTAAAAAATGGGGAAAAATAAATATTTTCTAAAAATATGAGAATATTTGTGAAAATCTATGTTTTATGCAAAAACAATAAAAAAATATGTAAATACATATAACATCTAATGAATACTAAAAAAATATTTTACTATAAAATTAGAAAATTACTGAAGTATTCTTTTCCCATATTCTTTCTACATGATCGATGCATGTGTAAACAACCATATCTATGATGTGGGTATAAATATTCTATTAGAATTATTCAATGGATGCATGAATCCAATATATACCATTATATTTTTCATGTTTTTCATTAGAAAAAAAACTATTTTTTCCTTCAAAAATGATAAACAACAACAAATTTTATGTATGAACAATATAAAAAATATTTTTTTGTGTGTTTTCCTAAAAAAATGATATTTTTTGTATTCTAATTTATTCAGATTAACTATTTTCATACTGAATTGATTATTCCTACCAATGCTTTTATCAATAACTCATTTTAATTTAAACATTATAACTTAAATTTTAATGTAATTTTCTTGTCATATTTCTTCAATAACTTTGTAATATACACTTGATGCAATGATTTTATTTTGGTCTTTTTCAGTCAAAAAATAAATTTCTTCAGAGAAAACCCATATAAAATAATTTTAATCTTCACTTATGTTGTCACAATCATTGATATAAAATATAAAACCATTAATTTTATACACATAACATGTTATAATATTTAAACTTGGTTCACTTTATAACCATATTAATGTCTAGGATGCTTATGAATTACTAAATATGGTCACTTTAAACCTAGTAAATAATTTTTTTTTATTCTCATTCAATATACGTATATCATTATTCGTTGGTTAAAATTATGTTAACACGTTAATATGTAAGGTTATCTATAGTTAATCATCATATGTGTTATTCAATATATATAGTTAAACCTTTTTTATCTTCTCACATATCAACAATTTTACATTAATTCCACATATCAAATTTCCCCCAAAAAATGAATCGTTCTTGGTTAGATGTTGGAAGACCAATGACCTCCACTATAGAGAAGTAGTCTGTATAAAATTAATTAGCCGCATTATAACTATACTTCCCAATAATGGAGGCTTTTGGTCATTATATATTATTAACATATTCATCTAACATATTCATATACCATTCAAAAATATACATCCAACATAGATAGACAGGTCAATAATGCATTATTTATGACACTAAATAAACCATTAAATACACCATGATATCAAAAAGTATGGAGGACGGTACATTTCTAATTGAAAAACTATAAAGAAATAAATCAATTTAAAAAATGTTCAATGAATTCAAATCAATAACATTACTACTAATTTAAATGAAAAAAGGACACACCATCATGATAGTCATTCTAATGTGGATGATTATAATTCCAGGAAATGAAACTTGTAAGAGTTTCTATATCATGGTGTGGCAATCTTGATATTCCATTCTTGTTTATTTCAAATCCTATAGGGACAAAAAAATTTAAAAAAATTATTAATAATGCAACAACACATTAAGACAATGGATTAACTATAAAAAAAATCTTCCTCTAGGATTATATACGATAATGTAGAGGAATATATGTTCATATGCTATTTTGAGTGGGAACTAATTCCAAACATATTACCAATAATCGTAAGTCTAGTATTTTATTCAAACAATCCTTAATATTTTTTAAATATAAAAAACTATTATAATAAATATTTTAAAGATTTACTTCAAAAAATACATAAATCAAATGTTATGATTGACGTCATGATATATAAAATATGGAAGCTTAAAATATATTGATTTTTTTATTCCAAATATTTATATCATTAGTATTTTTAATTTCATTTCTAATGTCACTTAATTTTTTTACACTCACAAATATGGATCGGTTGATGATGTTTTTTTAGAAAAATAACATTCATGTGATCTGAACATATCAAAATCATTTATAAGAGATATTCATTGAAAAAACATTAATGACTAATGTATAATATTTTTATCCCCTGTTGTTGTTGATAATATGATGATTATGCTTTTTAAATTGTATGTTATATATTCCCCTTCACTGTATCTAGGTACATTTCCATATACTAGGATGAAATGTTTAGTAAATGTAATCATTTTTTGTAGTTAATTTTTTTTAAATAATCATGAACTCTAATACCTTCCTCTCATTAAATTTTGAAAAAAATATATTAATGGTAACAATAAAACATCAATATAATTTACTGGATATTTTAGTCCATAAATCCATAAAATCAACTTAATAAGTAAATATTCATACAAAATTCATGATTTAATTTGTAATTTGTTAATAATTTAGTCTGAAAAATCCATTATCTTTAAAGGCTCTAAAATGTATTCATTCCATCTATGTATAGTATTATTACGATATTTCTAATTTATTTTCCAATGGTTGGAAACTATTAATCAATTTTTATCAACCATGGACAATCATCAAGATGAAATAATTTTCCATCCCTTATTAACTCATTTTTATTCCACAATTATCTTTTTTTCATCATTTTAATTTTCAAAAAATATTTAAATGTCGTATTATAATAAGATACCCAATTTCATAAGATTGAGTTATAAGGCCCTAGCCTTAAACCTTACTTAATCTTGAGTTATTACAAGATTACACATTGAGGATATTTTCAGGTTTAGAGTTTTAGAGAATTAGATCATTAAACTTTCATTACATTCCACATTTAAACAAAGTGGTTACATAAAAGACAGTATTCATTCTTCCCATCAACGGGAACATATTTAAAATATAACACGGATTCATTCTTGACACATCCTTGACACTATCATCACATCATGTTCCTTTCCCTTGACCTGTGAAAAACAATTTAAAAACTTGGGATGAGCATAAAAAGCTCAGTAAGGGATATAAAAATATGGAAAGGAAACATGAGTACATGTATACATAATAATGAAATCATACGTTACCCATAAAACATAGGCATATCAAATCATGAATAAATCATAGAAATCATAAGACATAAAAGTAACTTGAGACATTCGTAACATTCTTACATAGGGAGTAACCCTCTTGGTTACGTTTGGAATACCCATCACAGTATATTCCCTAAATCTCTTCGGATAAACCTTAACATTTCACTCCTTCGCGTTACCTAATGCATTGGAGAGCTATATCAGGCTCACCCGCCCTTAGTTTATCACGGAACCACCCATTTTCATAACAATTCCCAGGAACCATAACATAAATGTGTCACATAAAACATGCATAAAGGAAACATAACATTTCTACATTTCAATCACAATATAACATTTTAGTATATTGAAATAATGAATCCATTCAAAAAGAAACCATTTCCAAAACCATTTAAAACATTTAATAAGGAGATTTTTGAATCAAAGTGTCTCATACCACCTTGAAGCTTAAAATTTTAAACCATTAATATCCATATAAATAAATCCTTAAATCCATTTTGAAAACATGGATATTAATAAGAACAAATAATTAAAACATTTAAAACGATATTTTGGTTAAAGGGGTTTTACAAAAATTAGAGACACTTGAATACAATAATTGAGGAATAATATTTAGTCAGAACTTTATAATATCATTAGAATAAATGGATTCATGATATAATACTCCAAAGGACAGTATATACACCATATAATAGTGAATTGGTGCATAACAACAATGAACCCCCAGTAGAAATGTCAAATGTGATGAAATCCCTTATAAAGAAGGTATCCTTAAATTAAGGACAAATCAATCTCAAAAATATGTGTGAAAAATATAAATACACCCAATATAAGTGTATATTAAGTGTAAAACAATAAAATTTCATTCACACATATTCAATGGATGACATATTCAATGACTACATGTTGAACCCAAAGAAATCGAAATTGGGTTAAAAAGTTCACTTGACAGCCTAACGGCATCACATCAAAATGAGTTGATGAGAGATAAAAAGTGTATCTCATCACTTGGACATAAAATTTACATCAATAAGGATATATGAGAACATACCCCAACATAAAAATATGTAAATAAAAAGACCCAACAAAAGAAGTCTTTTAAAAAAGAGGAGGGTGAAAGGTTCCCTTACCGACTTGGGTATCTTTCAAAACATACACCCCATGAAAGAAGGACATTAGATCATTGATGTAAATACTCATAAAAGAATGTATATTACACAAAGAGTAGAATAATGGGCAGTACATACACCACTCAATGGAATTTGTGGCAAATGTAGCATAAATCTCACGGAAATAAAAGTGAGATGAAAAATCCCTTACGAAAACTCGGCAGCCTAAGGGCGCCACATAAAACTTCCGAATATGGATTGATGATATCAAATAGGGTATCTCATCACATTAAAATAAAATTTACAGAAAGAGGAATATAAAAGAACATCTCCCAACATTACAAAGAGGAGCTTAAAAGAAGTGACATAAAGGAGAGTACTTAAAAAGAAAGAGAGAGGTTAGATCTCTTACGAAAGTTCGGCAGCCTAACGGCGCCACTCAAAACATCCAAAATGGATTGATGAGAGAGAATAGGGTCTCTCATCACATGAAAATAAAAATTACAGTATGTTTAATATAAAAGATCATCCCAATGACAAGAAAGACGAGCTTTAAAAGGAATGACATAAAAGTGTGTACTTAAAAAGAAAGAGAGGAGTAGGATCCCTTACCTCGGGTCCGACTTGAATCGATCGTTCTTTAACATCCTTAATAATAAACTTGAGTTAATATATACTTGCTTAATAACCTTTTTCAAGTTCATTATTCCTTTTATACCATGTTATGAACATCATGTAATCATTTAAGTTAATAATGTTCATTTTGTCTGTATTTGGTTCTTAAGTCAAAAATAGACTTCTTACACTTACATGTTGTTAATTTGGTCAAAGTTTCATTATATCCAGAATAATATTAATGATTTAGATAACATATATATCATATATATTCAGCATATACATGTATTTATAATATTACATCACATTTAGAGGTAAGAAATGAAATGCACCGTTCATGGAGAAGGTAAGCCGTACGTACGCATGAACGCTACTTCCATTTCTATTTCGTATTTTCTAGAATGGATTCATAATTATATAAGAGTATATTATAATTCCAGTATAATAACATATATAATATCATTAACTTTATCCTTTACACATCCCACATATGGTATTAACGAATCAAATCACTTTCAGGGGGCGGTAGTCCGCACTTCCTAAAATGAAGATATCGTGTTTACCCATAATGGAAACAATAATGGTATGCCATAAATGAAAAAAAAAGATGCTTAAGGAAAACATAAACATATTATATATCATATATAAAAATATTGACATCATAATGGCCACCTTTGAAGGTGTTAAATGAGTATTGAACAATCATCGTTTCGGGAGGTAGAATTTCGCCATCCACGGAAACCGTATGTTCTTTAACCATTTGATGTAGTTGTGTGAGAGTGTAGCTCGAATAAATATTAAAACAACATCCTAGTATATTGAATATACTGGTTTTGTAACAAAATAAATAAATAAAAAGAGTTTAGGGGGTTGGAGAAGAAAAATAAAACAAATGAACACGAGAGAATGAATTACCATTAAAAGTGTAACTCCTTTTGATTTGTGCCTAAAGGCTTCCTTTGAAAGGATTCTGCCCAAAGGGAATCCTCTAGGATGAGGAGAGGTATGTGTAGAGAGTAAATGGGCAGGGGTTGGCCGAGCCAAAGGCTTGAGGAGTGTTGGAAAAGAGGTAGAGGTGGGGGCCTTTTATAAGAGGAGAGGAGCGGCACTTTTGGAAAGTAAAGAAATATTACTTTATTTGAAAATGTGTTTCGGTTTTAAAAGGTCCCACATTGAAATAATTCGTGGATAAGGTGTTAAGGGTTCGAAATCCACCCATACAATAAGTTTTTGACATGTGTAGTTCATAGATTTTACATTATTATTCCATTTTATTTAAATCGTTAAATAATGAGGTCATCGCTGCATCATCATGATGTCATAAATAATTTAATTTATAGTGTCTAAAAATTATAAAAAAAAATACTATGATGTAGGAAATCCTTTTAGCTTTCCAATTAATATTTATAATCAAAAATCTGATCTTTATAACAGCATGTAAAAATTGTTGTCGTAAAACATATTATGTTTGTGTCATTTTTACTTTAACATTAAATAAAAAGATATTTATGTCATTTTCCATCCAACGTGGCTCCATGGTGTCCCCAAGTTGACCCATGGGTTGTCTTGGTCGTCCATGACACTTAAAATGAGGGTAGGAAATGTTTGAAGCTCATATGATATTATTAGAACATTATTTTTACCTTAAACTACACTAATTACCACTAATCGCGATTAAAAACTTAATAAGTTACTATTCACCAAAAAAATTATTTTAACCTCATTGAACCACATTTTACTTTTTAATGACAACCATGTATGTCGTATTTTTGAAAATAAAAACACAATGATGGAAAAATTTCATTTAAACGGAAAATCAGTTTTTATAAGTACCACTTAGTGGTTTCACTATTCATCAAAAATTGAAGTTTCTCAGAAAATTACCAAAAATTCACCCTAAGCTATATTTGATATTACGAATTCAAAAATGAAGTCTATTTTACAAAATTCAAAACATATAAGTCAGATTAATTAATTTAATAATTAATTCCCGCTGTCACAGCAAATAGCGTGTTTTTATGAAACAATAAGTATCAAAAGATTGACACTAGTTTAAGTCTGATTTCAAAGTGAAATTAATTCCAACGACCACTATTGGATTTAATGGTAAAAATATATTCTAATTTCACTTTAAAACCAATTCAAAAGATAATCTAATCATATAAATATATTATATTAAAAAGAGGTTTTGAATTAAAATACAACATTTTACACTATTCATTAAAAAAATGAACTTTATCAGAAAGATACCAAAAATTTACACAAAGTAAATTTTGATGTCCCAATTATTAAGAAGAGTTTTATTTGGTCCAAAAGGATGTATAAGAGTGAACAAAACTATATTTAATGACGGTTCTCCATCAAAAGGCGATAAGTGAACCTTTAGTGAAAATTAGGGCATATACGCCTAAAATTGAATTATTTCCATATTTTAAGCCTTCATATTTTATTGGATAAATGTAAAAACATTTAAAAACATATATAATCATATTTTAGTTATTTCTATCCATTCCCGACAGTACAACGGCTACTTGTTAACTAACATTTAAAATAATATTATTTTATTATTAGAATGCAACGTAAGATTCCCAAGAAACTCATTGTTGCGTATTGGGTACGCCATCGAGCATTACATCCCCTTTAAAGTAATATTAATATTTGATTCACAAATATGGGTAAATATATAGATGTCATATTCTTTATTTACCTGGGGTGTTACATCCTTCCCCCCTTTTGGGAATTGCGTCCTCGCAATTTTAAAATTCCGCATGGAAACATCCTTGAAAGTCCCACATCGGAACAAGAGTCGGTAAAACAATCACTTTAAAATAAAGAAAGATAAGTACAAAGGTCACCCGAGTTAACCCATACTAGGATTCCAAGTATGAAAACATGGACATGGAGGAGAAAACATAGGGTCATGTTCTGATGAAGACTGATAGAAAACATGTTTAGGAGAAAGTTAACCATGAGAAAATCACAAACTTGTGATGGGTTAAACGGTATTTGATTCCCGAGTAGGATAAGTTAATAGACAACATTTTTGTTTTAAGTTACTTTTTATTGAGGAATTTATTCATAAGGAAACATAATCACTTATCATGTTGACTTTCAACTTTTACTAGATTCCTTAATCAAACTCATATTTTTTTCCAAAAGACGAGTATTTAGGGAGACTTGTTCACATTAAGAGTACAATAATCAACTTCTAGAGAATAACCTAATCAACCAAAGAGAACAATATACATCCCATGTCTTTATGATTTAACCAAAACCAAAACCAAAAAGGTTAGTACAAGGTCAGATAATCCAGAAATGGATAACCCTTTATAAAAAGAAAATCTATTCTTAATCTCCAAAATTTGTCCAACAAAACCCAAAGTTCAACGAGGACCATTTGTCCATAAAATTCTTCAAAGTAAACCAAACTAAGATTGAAACCCAAATATTTGAAGGATTTAGTCACATATTCTTCCAAGTTAAATTGTAACATTTATCTCCAAACAACATCAGGTGCTCCTAAAGTCTCATATTGAAAAGTAATTAACCTAATCACATATCCTCCATGATAGGTTAATAATTTTCTTAAATAACCCAAAATAAACTTACTATTAATTCATAAAATCATATTACTAGAATGAATCAGTCAAACTAACCAGGGACTTCACGTAGTCCTGTGGTAGGCGATAAATACCAGTCACACTTTGTTTGTCGGTTCGATTCCCGCAGCTTTGTCCGACGCGACGGGATGTCACATGGTCTGCGTGTTGTCCTTTTTCCAAAACTATATAATTCTTAAAACATTCCCCAAAATGAGATAAAATCTTCAAAAATAATCATAACATATTTTAACCTCAAGTTTATCTCATGCCCTTCATTTTCCATCATATCATAGAGTAACCCATAATTACCTAAAAAGTAAGGATCATATAAACCCTAATGGTTACCTTAATAATTATTACCTGAATATCCACATCGAGTTGGCCATCTCGTACATGATGCATTAGAGAACTCACCAAGGTTGAAGTGGTTGATCATGACTCCCTAATAGTTGGTTTAGAACAACTATGAGATTCCTCATTGAATTCCCCATCTCATCCAGTATCCTAATCAGAGAACCACCATAGTTTCCTTCAAACCCATTGTCACTTTGGTGCCTGCTAGATCCATCCATTTACTAAAAACAGAAATTCCAGTGTTAGTATATCAACAAAACCATCATGTACTAATGAGGAAGGTAAACACTAAGATACACTTACTCATTTAATTTATCTAAAACTAGGACTCTTTCTGAAATCCTAACCATTACGGTAATGTCACTTATGCTTAAAGAATACCCTAACCTCTAATGTTAACTAAACCGACCTTTGATACCAACTATAAGGCCCCATCCTTAAACCTTACTTAATCTTGAGTAATTACAAGATTACACATTGAGGATATTTTCAGGTTTAGATTTTTAGAGAATTAGATCATGAAACTTGCATTACATTCCACATTTAAACAAAGTGGTTATATAAAAGACAGTATTCATTCTTCCCATCAACGGGAACATATTTAAAATATAACACAGATTCATTCTTGGCACATCCTTGACACTATCATCACATCATGTTCCTTTCCCTTGACCTGTGAAAAACATTTCAAAAACATGGGATGAGCATAAAAAGCTCAGTAAGGGATATAAAAATATGGAAAGGAAACATGAGTTCATGTACACATAATAATGAAATCATACTTTACCCATAAAGCATAGGCATATCAAATCATGAATAAATCATAGAAATCATAATACATAAAAGTAACTTGAGGCATTCATAACATTCTTACGTTGGTAGTAACCCTCTTGGTTACGTTTGGAATACCCATCACAGTATATTCCCTAAATCTTTTCGGAGAAACCTTAACGTTTCACTCCATCGCGTTACCCAATGCATTGGAGAGCTATATCGGGCTCACCCGCCCTTAGTTTATCACGGAACCACCTGTTTTCATAACAATGCCCAAGAACCATAACATAAATGTTTCACATAAAACATGCATAAAAGAAACATAACATTTCCACATTTCAATCACAATATAACATTTTAGTATATTGAAATAATGAATCCATTCAAAAAGAAACCATTTTCAAAACCATTTAAAACATTTAATAAGGAGATTTTTGAATCAAAGTGTCTCATACCACCTTGAAGATTAATATTTTAAACCATTAATATCCATATAAATAAATCCTTAAAACCATTTTCAAAACATGGATATTAATAAGAACAAATAATTAAAACATTTAAAACGATATTTTGGTTAAAGGGGTTTTACCAAAATTAGAGACACTTGAATACAATAATTGAGGAATAACATTTAGTCAGAACTTTATAATATCATGAGAATAAATGGATTCATGATATAATACTCTAAAGGATAGTATATACAACATATAAGAGTGAATTGGTGCATAACAACAATGAACCCTCAATAGAAATGTCAAATGTGATGAAATCCCTTATAAAGAAGGTATCCTTAAATTAAGGACAAATCAATCTCAAAAATATGTGTGACAAATATAAATACACCCAATATAAGTGGATATTAAGTGTAAAACAATAAAAGTTCATTCACACATATTCAATGGATGACATATTCAATGACTACATGTTGAACCCAAAGAAATCGAAATTGGGTTAAAAAGTTCCCTTGACAGCCTAACGGCATCACATCAAAATGAGTTGATGAGAGATAAAAAGTGTATCTCATCACTTGGACATAAAATTTACATCAATAAGGATATATGAGAACATATCCCAACATAACAATATGTAAATTAAAAGACCCAACAAAAGAAGTCTTTTAAAAAAGCGGAGGGTGAAAGGTTCCCTTACCGACTTGGGTATCTTTCAAAACATACACCCCATGAAAGAAGGACATTAGATCATTGATGTAAATACTCATAAACGAAAGTATATTACAAAAATATTAGAATAATGGGCAGTACATACACCACTCAATGGAATTTGTTGCAAATGTAGCATAAATCTCACGGGAATAAAAGTGAGATGAAAAATCCCTTACGAAAACTCAGCAGCCTAACGGCGCCACATAAAACTTCCAAATATGGATTTCTGAGATCAAATAGGGTATCTCATCACATTACAATAAAATTTACTGCAAGAGGAATATAAAAGAACATCCCCCAACAAAGAGGAGCTTAAAGGAAGTGACATAAAGGAGTGTACTTAAAAAGAAAGAGAGAGGTTAGATCTCTTACGAAAGTTCGGTAGCCTAACTGCGCCACTCAAAACATCCAAAATAGATTGATGAGAGAGAATAGGGTCTATCATCACATGAACATAAAAATTACAGTAATTGTAATATAAAATATCATCCCAATAACAAGAAATATGAGCTTTAAAAGGAATGACATAAAAGTGTTACTTAAAAAGAAAGAGAGGAGTAGGGTCCCTTACCTCGGGTCCGACATGACTCGATCGTTCTTTAACGTCCTGAATAATAAACTTGAGTTAATCTATACTTGCTTAAGAACCTTTTTCAAGTTCATTATTCCTTTTATACCATGTTATTAACATCATGTAATCATTTAAGTTAATAATGTTCATTTTGTCGGTATTTGGTTCTTAAGTCAAAAATAGACTTCTTACACTTACATGTTGTTAAATTGGTCAAAGGTTCATTATATCCAGAATGATATTAATGATTTAGATAACATATATATCATATATATTCAGAATATACATGTATTTATAATATTACATCACATTTAGAGGTAAGAAATGAAATGCACCGTTCATGGAGACGGTAAGTCATACGTACGCATGAACGCTACTTCAATTTCTATTTTGTATTTTCTGGAATGGATTCATAATGATATAAGAGTATATTATAATTCCAGTATAATAACATATATAATATCATTAAATTTATCCTTTACACATCCCACATATGGTATTAACGAATCAAATCACTTTCAGGGGGCGGTAGTCTGCACTTCCTAAAATGAAGATATCGTGTTTACCCATAATGGAAAAAATAATGGTATGCCATAAATGAAAAAACAGAAGATTAAGGAAAACATAAAAATATTATATATCATATATAAAAATAGTGACATCATAATGGCCACCTTTTAAGGTGTTAAATGAGTATTGAACAATCATCATTTCGGGAGAGAGAATTTTGCCATCCACGGAAACCGTATGTTCAATAACCATTTGATGTAGTTGTGTGAGAGTGTAGCTCTAATAAATCTAATAACAACATCCTAGTATATTGAAGATACTGTTGTTGTTACAAAAGAAATAAATAAAAAGAGTTTAGGTGGTTGGAGAAGCAAAATAAAACAAATGAACATGAGAGAATGAATTACCTTTAAAAGTGTAACTCCTTTTGATTTGAGCCTAAAGGCTTCCTTTGAAAGGATTCTGCCCAAAGGGAATCCTCTAGGATGAGGAGAGGGATGTGGATAGAGTAAATGGTCAGGGGTTGGCTGAGCCAAAGGCTTGAGGAGTGTGGTAAAAGAGGTAGAGGTGGGGGCCTTTTATAAGAGGAGAGGAAGGGCACTTTTGGAAAGTAAAGAAATATTACATTATTTGAAAATGTGTTTCGGTTTTAAAAGGTCCCAAATTTATATAATTCGTGGACAAGGTGTAAAGGGTTCTAAATCCACTCATCCAATAAGTTTTTTAAATGTTTAGTTCATATATTTTACATTATCTTTCCATTTTATTTAAATCGTTAAATAATGAGGTCATCGCTGCATCATCATGATGTCATAAATAATTTAATTTATTTAGTGTTTAAAAATTATAAAAAAAGCTACTATGATGTAGTAAATCGTTTTATCTTTCCAATGACTATTTATAATCAAAAATCTGATCTTTATAACCCCATGTAAAAATTGTTTTCGTAAAACATATTATGTTTGAGTCATTTTTACTTTAACATTAAATAAAAAGATATTTATGTCATTTTCCAACCAAAGTGGCTCCATGGGGTCACCAAGTTGACCCATGGGTTTTATTGGTCGGCCATGACACTTCCAATGAGGGTAGGACATGTGTGAAGCTCATCTCATATTATCAAAACATTATTTTTACCTTAAACTACACTAATTACCACTAATCGTGATTAAAAACTTAATAAGTTACTATTCACCAAAAAATTATTTTAATCTCATTGAACCACATTTTACTTCTTAATGACAACCATGTATGTCGGATTTTTGAAAATAAAAACACAATGATGGCAAAATTTCATTTAAACGGAAAATTAGTTTTTATAAGTACCACATAGTGGTTTCACTATTCTTCAAAAATTGAAGTTTTTCAGAAAATTACCAAAAATTCACCCTAAGCTATATTTGATATTACGAATTCAAAAATTAAGTTTATTTTAAAAAATTCAAAACATATAAGTCAGATTAATTAATTTAATAATTAATTCCCATTGTCAAAGCAAATAGCTTGTTTTTATGAAACAATAAGTATCAAAAGACTGACACTAGTTTAAGTCTGATTTCAAAGTGAAATTAATTCCAATGACCACTATTGGATTTAATGGTAAAAATATATTCTAATTTCACTTTAAAACCAATTCAAAAGATAATATAATCATATAAATATATTAGATTAAAAAGAGGTTTTGAATTAAAATACAACATTTTACACTATTCATTAAAAAAATGAACTTTATCAAAAAGATACCAAAAATTTACACGAAGTAAATTTTGATGTCCCAATTTTTAAGAAGAGTTTTATTTGGTCCAAAAGGATGTATAAGAGTGAAAAAAACTATATTTAATGATGGTTCTCCATCAAAAGGCGATAAGTTAACCTTTAGTGAAAACTAGGGCATATACGCCTAAAATTGAATTATTTCCGTATTTTAAGCCTTCATATTTTATTGGATAAATTTAAAAACATTTAAAAACATATATAATCATATTTTAGTTATTTCTATCCATTACCGCCAGTACAACGACTACTTGTTAACTAACATTTAAAATAATATTATTTTATTGTTAGAGTGCAACGTAAGATTCCCAAAAAACTCGTTGTTGCGTATTGGGTACGCCATCAAGCATTACATCCCCTTTAAAGTAATATTAATATTTGAATCACAAATATGGGTAAGTATAAAGATGTCATATTCATTATTTACCTGGGGTGTTACAGAGTCTTGGTAATGTCTAAATAAATATGTGATTGTTCTATCAAATTAAATCATGATGTCCCACAACTAGGTCTTATTGACAAATTTTTAATCCATTCCTATATAGAAAATTATAATTCGATAAGGAACACATTTTCTTATAAACTAAACTCAATGTGTATAATGTTTTTATCACATTATAATGATCATATGTAAGAATTTTTCTTTTAGGAATTATTACTTTCAATAGTTATATAAACTCAATAAAAAAATTTCACACCATCCTTTTCTGGATATAAAGTCAATAAACCTTAACACAACAAATAAATACCTAAATTTAGTACAACATGGACACAATTACTTTTCAAGATCTCTGTATTGGAACTTAGTCATCAATGTCTTATTACATCCCACTACTCTAATATCATGAATCATATCATTAATTTTATTAGACTTATAATCTACAAAGTAATAATTATAAACATATTATGAATTCATCCCATTTCACAATACCAAAACCACATACTATAACAGGTACAAAAACCCTGAAAATTGAATGATGGTTGAATTCTTTAAATTTTTAACTTTATCATATTTAACCATTTTAAACAATTTAAGAAAAATGTGTCGTGGTTTGGAAAATGTATTTAGTAAATTCTTTAAATATTCAACTACATCCAGAAATTAATAGATGTCTCATGTTACTTTAATACTAATATGAATCATTATAACCTATGACAAATTTCATGTATTGAATACAATTCGTTGTATACTGAAAATGATTTTCAAATTTACATTTATAAATAACTGTGAAAAAATAAATTTTATTAAATAAATTTCCAAATGATTTTAGTTTGGTAATAAATTTTTAAAATTTTTATCATAGAAAATTGTAATCTACAAAAAAATTACATTTCAAAGTTAAATATTATGAAATAATTTTATTTATAATAGGGAATATAATAAAGTTAAAAATTAGATAGTGATATTTTTAGGAATCAAGTGAAATTTATATATAGTTTCCATTATTATTATTAAATAGAAATAGTAAAGAAATATATTTTAGAAATAATAATATTATTAGATACTAAGAAAACAAGAGTTCAAAAAAGTCATTTTATATGGAAACATGCCAATGTTTTATTCCAAATCCATTGGTTATAAAATCCAAAATTTCCAAAAAAAATAGCTTATTCCAAAATCACTATTATGTTTAATTCATAATTTTCCATTATATTAATTGATTATGTTATCTATAAATTGTACTCAATTAATAAAATATAAAAAATAACTAAATATTATAAGTTAGACCAACCAACTTCCTAATAACGTATAAGTATTACATTATAAAAATTCATGAATTTAAAAACCTAATAATGAGATTGAATCCTTCAATCCATAGACATGATAACCTAAATCATATATTCTATATTAATTAATTTCAAAATCCTATATAATAACACAAATTTAAAGAATAATCATTGATATTTAGAGATATATTGAAGATGAAAATGATTAATTGAACCCTAACACTTAATTCCACATCCCAAAATCAATCTTCATAAGAAATATAATATATTTATTATGATACCGATTAAACATAACGTAAAAATCATTAAAAATTCTTTAAACACCCAATAATCAGTAAATTAGCATGATTTATGGGACACATTCCATAAATTATTCATCCAATAAAATAGTAAGACAATAACATAAATTACTCAAATTAAACAATCATTGGTTGCATAAAAAAGAAGAAGTATGAATACAAACCATAAAAAACATATTAGAAGGATGCTTTGAAAGAAGATAGTAATGGGTGATATGGTGGAATAAATGATTGTATAGATGATTAGTATAAAGAGATAGGTAAGTGATTATAACATCTCTGGAGGTGAGGAATGAGAGAGATCAGTGTCTGAGGGAGGTTTGGGATGAAAATTAGGGTCCCATATCATTGAATTTGAACACTAAACATAAAAATTAAAATAAGTTTGACACTTTACATTTTTTATAGAAGATTCTTTAAATCATTAATTCCATAAAAAATATATAAAATAATATTTCTACATCATTTATTTCATAAATGACGAAGAAAATATATTTTTTCTATAACTGTTATTAAATAAGTAGTATTTAAAGGCCACTGATATGAGATTGAGTAATATTTTATTTTTAAAAACATTTAAATATCATTTAAAAAATTGGTTTATAATAACTAAATTGATAAATGAAAATTTAAAATCACTTTTTCTGCAGTTAAATAAGCACACAAATCAATAAAAATAAATAAAATTGATTTAAATTAAAAAAAATAAAGAAACTTCAATGGGATTCCCTAATAATCAAATAAGATATCAATAAAGATTATGAGGTATGAATGAGATTCTTCATCTTCATATTCCTAGATACTAACCCATATAATTTTCATAATTCCATATTCTACCAAAATAATAATAAGTATCTTGGGAACAAGATCACAAGGTATTTTGAATTCCCGATTCAAGAACAATTAAAGTGTAATATAATATTTTTCCTTTAATTGAATGAAACATTCATATAAGGATATTACTCTAATACAATTTCCTCTAGTACAAACCTCAAATAGATTAGGGAACCTTCTTTATCACCAATGGATTTGGGGTTGGTACCCACAATGAGTTTACCATTGAAAACCAAATGAATATAAACATCACATCCACAAATTTATTAAATGAAACTAGACTATATTAAAGATATTGATCACCAATATCTACATAATGACCCTTCATGAAGTGGTTATTAATTGATTAATCTCTCTACAAAATATCCATGGAGAAACGGACTAGATCATTGAAATGGTAAAAGTACACATTCAATATTTTTTATCCTTGCTGAAGTTCTAAAAGCTCTATAGTAGTTATTTCATTCAAATCCTCTAGAATAAAACTATTAAGTTATATTGGTCTTGTGGAATTTCTATTTCTTTATTCACAGCAATTGAGATTGAATGAACAACATAAACTGGTCCAGACCCAGTCCGTCGAATAAACCCATGACATCTCACACCCCAAAGGCTCCGAGAGTTCCAAGGAACCTAACAATCCCTTGAATTTCCACTATCCACTATATAGCCTTTAAAATGACTTAATCACTTTTTAAAATATAAATCTTCTAAAAATATCCCATCTCGGCCACTCTTCTAATAGTTGTTGTAGATTCAGCCACTAAAACACAATTTAGATAATCCATCAAGTCTTTTCTATGTATAATACACTATGTAACCTGAAAAAAAAACCAAAAAAAACGAGCAAAATCAAAATCATATCCAACCAAAACAAACTCATTATTTAATATAAAACCACTTATAAATAATTGTTGTAATACTCTAGAATATCACTTCCAAATAAGATCTAAACCACCATTTTAAATAAAAAATCTATTATTTATCATTAAAACTTTATTTTAATCACAACTATTTATTCTAATTTAATTAAAAAAATTATTATTTAAATATATCTTATGTCATCCAAAATAAGAAAAATCATGTCACATAACACTAGAGATTCATCTATGGTAACTAGTCAGGTTTATTGACTTGGATACATGTTTTAGAAATCCATGTGTCTAACACACATCTGCGATTGTGAATCTAATCCAAACATGCATTTGTGATACATGTGTTTTTCTATATAATGATATCTCACCACATGACACTATTCACTCCAATTTTTATTCCCTAAAATGAAATAAACCCATAAAAAATTTGAAATACCAAAAAACCAAAAAAAATTAAAAACCCAAATTCACAAGAAAACTCAATGCTCATGGTGGGTAAAATTTAATGAAACCGTTCTTTTACCAAACTCGCATGTTCTTATAGACATAATATAGTCTTCCTAACATCCAAAATCACAATGTGTTTTCATTGATGCAACATTTTACAATCCAACTAAATATAAACAATGAACTGAACACCATTAATGGACCATAAATTACCAAAGGGAAGTTTTTGAGGCCCATGTGACGTTGAAAATAATTGTTAGAGGTACACCATAGTCACATGGTACAATTTAAAATTGAAAATTACTATGAATTTTTGGATTACATATAGATTCCCAACATGAACAGCCATTAAATTAGAGTTTAATGTGCATAAATATATACGAAAAAAATTATTAAATAATGAATCCTAATAATAAATAACTTACTACTCATGAAAAAATAAAGAATAAAAATAACCTAACATAGGAGGTAAAATTAAATGATAGAAAATAATGAAACACAAAATCCTGACTTCATATATATCTGAACTATTGTTTTCCATACATCTTTAAGGAAAACTCTCTTTAAGAGATATCCCAAATATTAAATTGGCCCTAAAAATATTCAATATACCAACATTGATAGACACATGTAGTGTGTAACCAAAAACAGATCAGCAGAAAAAAAACCCACATTCCATAAATTTTCATTACCAAAACAAACCACAATGATTTATTTTAAAATACATGTATAAAATATGGGGTTATATCTTTAACGAACCAGTCACATGGTTTCCAAACCCAATCTATAAAACCAAAAAAAATCACTAATTTTTAATAAAATAAATTCATAAATAATTACATTTTTTAAATAATATTTTCAATTTCCCCTTTCAAAAAAACCCCAAATCATAGTAAAGTGAAACAAGTGAGATAAAGGCTAGATTTTAATATAGAAATGAAGTTAGGGGAATATCATAAACGGAAAAAATACTGAAACCACCAGTAATAATAAAGATGTTGTAATCTATATATATATATAACAATGGGTGAAAATTATACATCATATAGGGAGTCCCTAGATGTACTTAGTTATGAACCATTTCTCGACCTATTAATAATATCTATATGTAAACAACCATATGTATTCTCCCAACTAGTAACACTGGTTGAACGTCCCCCATATCCCATGAAAATGAAACCCCATAGGGGATTGAGTCTATCTCATCAAGACTAGATAAAAAATATTTAATCACTCACTAAAACACTAAATATAATATGACTACAGAAAAAAGTGTATGTGGGGTGGAATTTTCTTATACAACACATCAATCAAGAATAATTATAATCTAATCTCACATTCTCATCCCATATCTTAGAATCCATCCATATGAAGATACCTATATGAAAGGATGTGAATCCATTGAGGGAACATCAACATTTTAATGATAACCATTTTATCATTCTACTTAGACCTTAGCATTTAAATATAGTAATGATTTCATACGAAATTATTTATTTTACCAATTCCATTAAAAATCGCAAATAATTTGTCAATCCATTTTTTCAATATTCCCAAAATACCCTAAAAATATTCTTTATAAAAAACAAATTTGAAACCTCTTTTAAGAATCCATTTATAATGAAGGAGATTATTTATGAAAAACATTGTTTTAAAGAAATAATTCCATGGAATCAATTTTTATATAAATTGTAACACCCCAGAGATTTAAAAATTGATTTAATATAGATTTCATGAAATATCAAATCTATATAAAACAACACTTTTTTATAATTGAACCAATAAACAAAAGTTTTCAACATCTATATTTTGAAATTCGAAAAAATAACATACACGGTTGCGTTCAGTAAGATATTTTGATTCTAATAAGAAAAAATTAATTTATTATGAATAGTAACATACCCTTATGAATTGTAACATACCCATATGAATAGTAATGATACTAACGAATAGTAATCTAGCCAAAAAATAGAAACTTCACCCATTAATTTATAAATACAATTAATACATCTTATAAGTGAAATAATGATTAATGTATAAGTATTGGTATTTTGGTAAATCATAAATATTTTAATTAAAATTTTATGATTAATTTATTAATTTAAAATGGAAATAGATTTTCATAAAAGGTATTCATAACATTTTATTTTATTTTCTTATTATTATAAGATAATTCTAGGGGACCATGATTAACTTTTCAAGGTGTTTTAAAATTTCTTATAGTTTAAATGTTGTTTTTTCGATTAAATAAATATTTCATATAAAAAGTTAAATAAAAATATATAGAAAATTATTTTCTACAAATGGAGTTCATTTTTTGATACTTACCCAAAGAAATATTATTTGGGAAAATTGTTGGGATTTTTCTAAAATACTTGAATTTTACGTGAATAGTAAAATTACGATTTTGAGTTTTTTGGTATATTTAATGAAATCATAATGATATAATAATTAATATACAATTTGAGTCGACTCGTGTACAATAAAATATGACAGGAGATGTCCTATGTTGATAATACCATGGTAAAATTCCATAGCAATGCCCATGGTTTTCCCAAAACCACTAATGAGGTGTCCCGTGTAATTAATACCCCCCCCACATTTAATATAAATACTTACTAATTAAAATGTTTTCATTCATTCAAAAATAAAAATAATTGAATATATGATATTTTTAAATCTCTAGGATCTATATTAAGGTTTTATTAAGCCTCAAAGGCCCCAACATTCAAGTCTTAGGAGTTACTCTATAAGGTAAGTTAATTCTCAACTTCTCTTTTCCATTCAAGTTCTCTTTTATGACGTATGTATTTTATGTTTTTATTCAATTTTATTATTTACATATTTTTCAGTGAATATACTATTTTATGAGTCATTTATAAATGGGTGACCCATGTCCCCTATCTTTTTAAATGTTTTCTAAAACCATTTTGGATAGCCGTTATGCTACAAATTTTTCGTCTCAAAATATCTCTCTTTTTAAAACACTTTTATTATGTTATTATATTTTAATTTTAATTTTATTATATTGGGATATGTCATTCCATATACACATTACTATCCATATTATGTAATAATTATGATATAACCTTTTTCTCTCATCAAAATATTTTATGAAATTTTATGCGATGTTGTTAGGCTGCCGAATTTTTCGTAAGTGATTTCTCAACTTTTCATTTATTGTGAGTCCTTTTATTTTTCTTTACTCACCTCATTTAATCCAAATATTATAATGATCCTAGTACCTAAAATTTACTTTAATAATTTTTTGATAATTGAATAATTCATCATTGGCTCTCCTTTCACTTTCATTTTTATTAGAAATGAATACACCATCTAAGATGTGTTAATTTATCACATTCAAGGACGATGAGTTTTAAATTTCTATTAAAGTCTGTAATTATGGTCATGAAAACTTTTTTCTGGTTGAACCAGACTATAATATATGTAATATAACTTATTTAAGGTTCTAGAATCTTTTTTCGCACATCATATTAATTTATAAATTAAAATTACTTCATTATGATAAAAAACATCCAATTAAACCAAACAAATATCATTAAAGTTTTATATAATACTTCATATTGAATCACAATAACAAAATTAATTTTATAACCATGTAATATATTGTATTTTAGAAAATAAAATACATCTTCTGTTCTATACAACCATTTTTATATTACATGTTTTTCCTTAAATGTATATAAGTAAATCTTTCATCAATACTGTGGAAGAATACACTTCCAATCAATGGAATTAATCTTATTAACCCATAAAAAATTCCATGAATAAACTTAATAAGGTAATAATAAAACAATTAGATGTATAATAGGTTCTGTAAATCTTAATTTATGAATCTAATTTGGTTATCCAGGACACTAATACAAAGTGAAGAACACCGTCAGACTTAAGGTAAGGGGTTTCATCATCTCACTCTCATTTTTGTGAGATATTATGTATTCACTATTACTAATTGTGTATTATGTGTTTATAAATCCCATTTATGTTCAACATCATTAATCTATTTATTTTCATAATAATAATATTTTCCATGATGATTATTAATTTTGGGGAAAACGATTCAAATGATTACAATGTTTTAAGTATTTTCAAATTGAAACACCATTTTCATTCAGGTTGCTCTTATTGCTTACTAACATCAATAATATTTTTATTAATTCTTATGTACACATCATAAATTATTTTTTATTGTTACATTTATTTGTAATTACCATAATACTAGTTTCATTTATGTATAGATATATTTTTTTAAAGGATATATAAAAAATTCTTCTCAAAATACAAGATCGATTCAAGGAACTTCTTTGATTTTTACTTATTTTAAAGTTCACTCTATAATCTATTTTAATAATTATTTATTTTTATTAAATAAAATATTTTATTGTGAAAAAATATATTTTGGTTTGCTTTTTGTTGTATGAAATCAAACATGCCTTTGCAATTTAATATATCTTTAATGAGTTCAAAAAACTGCACAAAAATGTTTTATTTCTAAAGATTATTTAAAATCTATTTTTAAAACATTAAAAAAATACAAAAAAATTTAATAATAATATATAATTTCAATGATCATTACTTTTATTTTCTTTGATTTACATGTTTAAAATCTGATTTCATGACAAATACAAATGATTTTCAAAACAATCTCTTATTTCTAAGGTAAAAAAGGATTTTTATTATCTCACTTTTACTCTTATGATATATATATTCATTTTTCATCAATTACTTATTACTCGGGGTCTATGTAATGTCTTTGGTATATCATATCAAGATTCTCTTTATTCTCATGATTTTCCAAGGGATTATGAATTGAATGTTAAAAGGTGGTATGAGACACATTGGAATGTATATGGAGTATTTCCTCATGATTTTTTAGATGGTCTCATTTATAAGTATCTTTATTTTTGTCATCATACACGAATCTTGTATTTCATATACAATAATGTAATTTGATATTATCTACAAAATATTTTATTTAATAGTTTTTTATTAGTTTTAATGTCGATATTCTATCTTGATACCATTCACCATATTACTTTGAATGGTTAGTGTTTATCTTTAATGAACGGGGAATATTATTTACATTGCATATGTTAGTTTCAATATGAATGAATATTTTTTTATGTTTATCCCCATTAATAACAAGAATGAATTGGACATATTATGTTTTCGTAGGGGCCAACTATATCCCCTGGATGCATCCGTAGGTCTCAAGAGAAAAATTGATATAGACTTGGGCGAGCCCTTGCCCATTTAGCTATATAGTATGGGATAATGCCTTATTCATTTTTAGATGTCTTGGACGAGGCCTTAATGTTATGTTTTATATTTTTTGGAATAGGCATTTCCCTCATTATGAATCTAGTAATTGCTATTTTATGTGGTTATTCGACTACTATAATACCCCTGATTATGTTGTATTATGGGAATATTTACTTAGAACATATTCCTTCCGTATTATGTTCAAGTAAATTTTAATTGCATGGGTTTTTCATTATTCACCATACCTATTGTTTATTTTCAGGATATATGCTACTGTATTGTTTACCATTACTCAGAATATGAGGATACCCATTTAATTATGTTTTATTTTTCTCTTGGATGTGAAGAGGTGTATTAAGAATAAATTATGGTGATAAACATAAGTTGTGGATGTTCCCAAAAAACATATATGTTGTATTTCCTTTAATGTTTTAATGTTGAACTTATGGTATTTATATGTTTTTCCAAAACTAATAACTACACAGTCTTTTGATATTTCATTCATTGTAATCATGCTAATGTATTAAAATAAATCACCAGCTTCGGGATTTTGGGGTCAAGGCATTTCATCAATGTACACAAACATATATAAATATATATAAAAATCCATATACATATTGATAGGTATATACCACACTTTAATATATATGAAAATCCACAGAAATGATAAGGTTTTAAGGAACAAATCATATGATACATTGATCATAAAATGTTTTTATGTAACACCATTAAAACGTCCAAAATGGAAATAATAAAAGTAAACTAAAAACAACACTTAATAACAAAAAAAATTAATTTTATTAATGGTTGGTCATTATTTATAAAAATAAAAATATATGTAAATAAACCACTTAGTAATTTTAAAAAACAAACAATATGAAAATAAATTCAACAGATATGAATAAATACTAAAATATATAGAAATCCCATTGTTTAATAAAATAATTAACTTGAAAATCAGTCATAAATAAATTTATAAAACATAAAATACTATGAATTTAATTAAAATAAATTTTGATAGAATAAATCATTACATAAAATGATATGGGATGGAAATGGATCAAAACTCCAACCTCGGTAATGTGAGAATGAAATAAAAACATTAAATACAAAATAAATAAGGTCAAATAAACTAAATAAAAACCTTAACATCGAAATAAAATTCTCATTTTTGATAAAAACCACAATAGGTTTCGGCTGAGAAGGATCAAAACTGAGGAAGAATAGAAAAAAAGAGGGGAAGAACAAAAGAAGAAGAAGATACCTTCCCTTGGGAGGAACCACAACAAATTTGAAGAACAAGGAACAAAAGAGAAGGGGAATGAAAATTGAAATGCTAATATCCCAAGAAGGATATGCATGATGTGGGGGATTAAGGAACCCATTTTGGATTTTAATTGAAAATTAAAAAAGTAAAAAATCAAATTTTAAGGTTATGGGAAAGTCACACAGTTTTCCAAACTATCTGCAAACCATAAACCCACCAATGGATAAATAGAACACTGTCACATAGTTTATGCAAATAGGTTTAATGATTTTTTCCAAACATGAAAACCATGTTTGTTAAAACTTCATAAACTCGTGTATGCTTTTCATGGTGTTTGTACTAACTATGTGAAAGATGTGTGCTAGCTCACAAACACAATAAACTCCCACATGGGTTTCCACAATTGACTCATGGACTGGGTTTTACTACACATTTATCATGGGTAATAACACACAAACTAATTAAATTAACTATAGAGACCCTATTGTAAAGGTTTCTGCATGTTTTTTCTAGAACTATGTGCACTAATTGTGTTGAGATAAAATAACTACACTATGCATATATTAGAATTTTTTTGTGGATTTCAACCAAAAAAACTGATAATATTGAATAACTAGTAAAAAATAAAATACAAATAATTATAAAATTAGGGGTGTGATACGAAACTTTTTCAAACTAATGTGTGTCTATAAAGTAACTAAGGTTTTTAACCTGTCAGCCTAGGTAAGATGACCAGGTATTCTGATTAGTATATTATAAAATGGTACCAAATCAGATGAAAATTTTTGGTTCAATGGTTAGGGGATATATTATTTATAAAATTCCATAATTGATCATTAAAAATACTTGATCAATGCTTTATTGTGAAAATTAATGTTATCATGGATGTTAAAGATTATTTTGTGTGATTTGACCATCGAAGGGGATATTCATTATATTATATTATAGGGTAAGAGGTCTTGATTATTATTTTTAAGAAAAGAAGTTTTTATTTTAGGTTACATCAACCATGAATTATTTTTAAATTTATTGAATTTTTTTTAAAAAAATAGTTTTATGAATATTAATTAAAGACGGTAATCTAATTGATTGAGATAATCATTAATATAAAATATTTGGTATATATTTAACTTTCTATGGTGTTTGTAATAGATTTATTTACTATGTGAGTGGGTTAGTGATATTTGTATAATAACATGTATAATAATTCATATTTATTTTGGTGACATATATAATTTTCACATTTACCTAGAGCTTTATTTTATGATAATACTAAGAAATGGATTGCTATGAGAATTATCAATATTTCAATAGTAAATGAAGCTAATAAATGAAGGTTTTTAAATTTTATAGTAAAATTATTTTAATTTTACATTGTTTTATATATTTTATAATGTAATGAATATTTTGAAATTCAATTTTATTATTAATTTTTGGGATACAATATTTTCAATCATTGGAATATAATAAATTATAATTTTTTATTTTTAAATTTCTTTTCGGAAATATGATGTTATGAACAATATTTTTATCTTATTAAAATGTTTTCACATTTGAATTTCATTCATTGAATGCCGGTTCATTTTATGTGTTTTGATTGATATATGTATCATTAGTAAGTAGTTATTTTTTAGTATGATTATTTTAATTTTATAGAATGTTGTAAAATTTTAATAAAGAATATATCAAATTAAAAGTCACTAAATATGATGTATAAAAGTGGATAAATTACTTATTAATGTGATGAACTAATTCAAAATATATTTACTAATCAATTTATATATCATATTTTTAAATAATTACTTCTTTTAATCTAGATTTTTCTTTTGATTTTGTTTTTGACCATTATTAGAGTTGTTATAAATTATTTTCCACTTTTTTCTTTTAAATATTTGATGATTGAATAATTGTGTGGGTGTTTTATTAAAAAATATTCCATTATAAGGTGTTTTTTATAATTATAATTTCATATATTTTATGTTCCATATAATCACAATCTCGATATTAATTTTTAATGTAATGCATATTTACATTTCATAATTTGGTATTTTAAATTTAAAAGTATTTGTAAAATATGTTTTATGATATGATTTTCTCAATATTTTCATATTTTCCAAGTATAACTCAATTTATTTTGGGTTATATTTTAATAATTGTTGATGTATAATTTATGGTGGATCTCAATTTTTGTATAGGAATAATAAGTGGTTTATATAAATGTAATTTTGTTTTCTGAATTTATATTTTAAATTTAACCTTTGATTATATATTTTTTCGAAAATGGTTTTTAAATATATGCAGTTAAAAACCTATGATAATAATATTTTTTAAAATATTCTAATACTTTTTATGGTATGTTTATTTTTTAATTTATTTTATTGAGTGCGAGTTTATTGTTTTTGTGTGTGTTTATAAGATTGAGGATATCTAAAAATTAGGTTTTTGAAAACTATTACTTTTTAGAGTAAAGGATCAAATTTTTTTAAATGAATATATATAAATATATAAGTCAATGTGTTCATGAAGGACGCACTTTTTATGGTTTATTTTTCTTATTAAGTGAATTTTAAAAGTTAAATAACATAGTATTTCTGGAGGAAAAATTGTATTTTTTATGTGTGAAATGTTTATAAATATAAAATATATTTTTTTATCATTTTTGGAGAAGACGGGGTAGTTTATTTCTAAAGGAATAGCTTTTTAAAACTATAATTTCATTGTATCTATATGTAAAAATATAATTATATATATAAAAATTGGTTTAAAGTAAATTAATTCTATAATCATGAATGTAATGTACTTAGTCACACTTAAACGATTTAAGGTTTATTTCATTGTTTGGTTGAGTTGTTATTTGGAATGAGACATTGAATTCTTTTATTATTTGTGTTAGTGATGTTATTTTGATATCCTAGTTTTATGGATATTGTTTAGTGATTATATGATTTTCTATAGTGGTTTTTGATTTTGTTGGTGAATTATAGGGTATATGATGATGTTTTGAAGTTGGGATATGTTATGTTATATAGTTTTCCATGAAATTATGTATTTCAAATTGGGGTTATGATAATTAAGATTAATTTGTTAGTTTGGGGATTCTATAGAATTAAAAATTACAAATGATGTTTTAAACTTGTTTAATGATACTAAATAGAAATATTGGACATGATATTGGTTCATATTTCTTGTACATTATGATAATGAAATATTCAGTTATTCAATTTCTACCAAAATTATGATTTTTTGTATGGAGGAAAATGAAAAAACGAGTAAATTGTTGGGGAATCAAAATGAAAACTGCAATCAGATGAGCTACTAGTCAGTCTATCCCAACTATAAATCAATGATGGAAAAACTACTAGAAGTCCATACACAGATTAATGTAGTAGAAAAACTCAACCACTAGATATTCAACACCTATTGACAATGTTTTCTAGAAGGAGGATGTAGTTGTACCCTACACACATCAAAATGATAATCATGAACACTAGTAAATAAAAACACACAAATGTATCATGAAATGAAAAAACCAACAATGGTAATACATGAAAAATAATTACATAACATTATAAATTAAACTTAAGGATTAACATGCTTTAGATGAGTTATCCTATGTGCATGAGATGAACCATTTCAAATTTGTTCTTATTAGTGGAAGGAATAAATATTTAATTGTGTTAAGAAATAATAAAATTAATAGTTAATTATAGTGTGATTACAACACTATAAAACTCTGATACGCCATTTTTTATAACAACCACTATTTGGGACCAGTCTTAAATTCATTTATAAAAAACTACATCCTCTAATACAAGTTACATGACTGTCCCACACTCAATGTGACCACCTCATGTGGTTTATTAATATCGATTATTAGTATCACCACATTCCTATACCACTTTAATTGACAAAATCATATATAAATTTTTTGAGATATTTTATTCTAAATAGTTCAATTACATAATATATAACCCTTTATATAAATAAATGATATTATTTTTTATGACACTATCACCACAAAAAATGTAAATAGTTTTTTTAATACTGAGTTCCACCTCCTACCCCTGACCAAAAATGTAGTGAAAATATTTCTATTTCTTGAACATATAGTGACATAGAACTATGCTTCACATCCAAAAAATATTCTACTTGAATATCATATAAAGGGAAACATTGATGGTACCACATCAAAAACTCCCTTCCATACATCATTAGGATAATAGTGTTCTTTAACCATTTTCTCACCCAACTCCCACTAAGGAATGATGTTACCCCAGATTTTATGGAGGCAATGACATAATATACATGATCTGTAAAATTTGGAAACCAATGACATTTTATAGATATAAAACCTTTTTAACTACCCTAAATTTAATAAAGTGATACTTTAGCTTGATGTGGTTTGTTCTTATATGGAAAATTGAATTTTAAGGAAATTTTTTGAAGATTATTTATCCCAAAAAAGAATCCCTCATTTATCAATTATTCACAATTCCACAAGAAATTATATCAACCATAGAATTGATTTCCTAGATTTATTTTCAAAAATAATATGTTCCTTAATTTTACTTAATGTAACAATATTTTACAATAATTATATCCCACTGATTTTTATTCAATAATATGATAAAATAAATAATTTTTTTCTCATCTTCCTATCAAAATCTCCAGAAAAATTAGCATCAGAAAAACATTTCAGTATATATTCATCCCCCAAACAATGATATTGATCTCTCATAGCATTCAAATAGAAAAATATCTTGTTAATTAATAACCTATTTTATTTTCCAAGGATAAAAAAAATATTCATATGACTACCACAGAAAATGTTATATCTATTATCGTATAAAACATTGCATTCATTAAACAAATGGAAGATAAATAATATTTTACAATACATTAGTATTTATGATCATATTCTATATTAGTTACTTACACTATAGAGAATATTCCATGTCTGATAGAAGGAGAAATGTTTTTTTTTCATTTGGTCATTCTTGTGATGACTTAATTCATTACAGGTTGTAAAAAATAGGGGAATTTTGATCATTTTGTTATTGGGAGTGTTAAGGGAATTTTTTCATTTATCAAATAATATTAAATAGAATACTTTTTACAACCACACTATTAGTATTATAGTAGGGTATTTTCCCTATGATAAGGATTAAGAGTTAATTCTAGTCCTTAAAATTTTCATGGAAAATTTAATATTTAATTAATGAAATTTAAATTTATTCACACATATTCATTTTGTTGTATAATTTAATTGGATTGTCATATTGGGATCCTATCACACATATTTAGTATTTACTGGGGATGGGATTCCTAGGTAATACATAACATTGTGTCTAGTGATGGGCTCAGTTCATGGAATTGTTTCTTTTTTTTTCTCATTTTCTTCTTTTTCTATTACTTTTTATTTTTTTAATTTTTTATTTTTTGTATTTTATTTTCTATTATAAACTATATATTTTAATGTAATCCATTGGGATATACCCTATATTTTTCTTCAACTAAGAGAGGGATATTACGAAAAGAGTAGGACATGAAGAAGAGGAGGTGTCGTTGTAGTGGTCGAGTCACGCCAGATCCTTATGCAACATAAATGATCATGGATTAGACATATGCCAGGGAGTTTTCCATGAATATGTAGTAATGTTTTATGTATTATGAAAAAAATACTAATATAATTGACTTCCATATGTTTTAGTTTATTTGTTTCTTTGTTTCAGGGGACCCCTACTTGGCAGATCTGTGGAATTTTCGGGGAAATTGGGCATTTCATGCTATATTCTGGGCTTCAAGTTTATGAAAAGATATGTTCATGGGGTGTCATATTATGAAATCCTTCTAAGTGATCATTTTATTTAAGGAATGTTTTTTTGGGACTACACATTTTTTTCAGGGTAAATGCCATGTAGTCCGATTTTGGGGTATGGGTGAGTTCTTGGATCGATATCGCATGCGGGTGTAATTGGTCATGTTGATGTACATAGATAATGACCATATGGGTTGAATTCCATTTTGTTCAATATTCCTTGGAATATTAAATGGACAGGTACTTGAGAAGGTACCCCCATGTGGGGATACACACCATGTATAGGCAGTACACTTCATGTTATTAGTATTTTCACCAGTTGAGTGGGGATTTAGTACACATGAGGGATCCCATGTGGGGGTATATATCTTGTATGGAGATTAAAAAAATAGTTTTATGGTAAATTAGATGATTAGTGTCATGTGGAACATGTATAGGCAAGGATTTCTGTGTACACATAATGGTACCGCAGAACACATCATTTGAATTTTCATTCCTTGTCTTGTTTTGTCTGTCATTTAACCTATTGTCAATAATGGACTTTTGAGTATTCATTTCTAAAACAATTTCTTCATGATCACAATTGTTTAATCCTTTCACCATTTAGAATTTATGGATGGCGTTTTCAACATTGATAGTTTAGTAACATTTTTTCTTTAAGGTTTAGATTCATAATTATCTTGTGGATTGGGTGTGAGCTAAGAGACCAAAGTGAGGGTTATGGGATCATTCGGTGATAGGGACTGTGGATACCAACTAGTTTTGTTTGATGTTCTTTAAAAATATTCCACGAGGATGTGTTTAGTAATACCTCTTATAAGGAATTTGTTTTTTCCTACTTTATGTAACAAGTATCTTTAGGTTAGAGCAGTTGAGGATTATCTCCAGTGTTTAGGATTAGATATATTTTAGCCTTTGGGATGGGATGATGCCTTAAGATGGAAGTTACATCATGGTGTTTTTGTGTATTTAAGAATATTAAGAGGTAATATTGAGTATTCCCCTATGTAATATTTAATAATCAAGAGATCATTGCTCCCTATAGTCAGTTTTTGATAACACATGTGTGATATTATCTTTATTGGATACCCTTGTCACTGATTTGGTACCCATGAAGGGTTTATTGGTCAGGATGATCGGATGAAAATTTTCATTCATGGTATTTTCTATATGTTTTGATTGTGTGGAGGATAAATTGGGTATTTTCTTCGTTTTAGGTGGTCATAATGACCATCGTGAATTCCCCTTTTGGCGAGCCTGTTCTTTGGGATGCCCCATTGAGTTTTTTGTTAATTATGGATTATTTGAAGGCAGTTGAAGTCTATTTTAGATTTTTCCTCACTATTAATATATCTGGATCATGGATGATCCTTAGTAAAATTTACCATAGTTTATTTCTCTTTTTTTCTCCTCTAGTATGGTTTAAGATCTATGGATGGGAATGGCTGAGAGCTAGGGTTTAGTAGGTAAGTCCCTGGTTTGAAATCACTTTATGTTGTGAGCATGGGGAACATGGGATCCTCCATTTTATTTGGACATAAATTGTGTCATTTATTGCTCATAGAATTTGTTTCATGGGTGATAAGATCTAGGGTTTTGAAATAGGCCATCTCCCAATTTTCTATGAGTAGTTCGATATTTCTAGTTCATGTTTTTGGTTAGTGGGTTTGACGATAGATCATCCCATGTTCGGTTTGTTGATAAAAACGTCATTTGAGGTAGTTTCTTATCAATACATTAGTTACTAGGGTAGACCATTGGGACATCATGGATCATGTATTGCCCATGATTTGTTACCTGGTTCTCTTCTACATTGGATGCATCTAGTTTTATGGGATTAGGGGGATAATTAATGAACTAGATGAGTCTAATCCCAATCTAGTTGGGTTTTATCCTTGACTAGTCTAGATTCTAGATCATTACATCATGAGGCCCTCATAGAGTGTGTTTTATTATTGTGGATGTTATTATACTCATGAGGTCAGAGATGATATACAATCCCATGTTTTTTATTGTTTCCTTTTTATTCGGATCATTGAAGTGTCTCGATTCATCATATAGGACCATCATGATTGACAGGTTCTCTAGATTTTCGACCTAGATGATTATATCACATGTTTATATCATGATATTGTAGTCCTAGAGCATGATAAATTTTCATTATTCATATATATATCTATTTTTACCCCATGGGGTACTTCATTCCAGCCTTTTGTGATTACATATCCAAGAGAGGCTATGTGAAAATGGAATATGTGATGATTATTTTATTTCTTGATGAGCCTCATGATAAAAATACTCTGGTGGGGATAATAGTGGTGATATATTTACCCCAAGTTTCAGTCTAGAACCCACGGTTGGTTGTTTTCCTTGCTCCCCAATTTTATATAGTCGTTTTATTTTTTCCAACTGCTAATATTTTCAATCCAGGATGAACATATCACACAGGCAAGAATTCATTATTAAAGGAGATTTATAAGTCTACCATTGGGGACTTCCTAATAATATATTGTATCACCCCATATAGATGAAACTTGGTGTGCTTATTGACATGAGGTCAACTTTTAGGATTCCCCACAGGTTGCATGGTGGATGGGGAAGAGTTCATATGTTTCTTGATCACGAAAATCCAATCATGTAGATTCTTAGAATCGGATTGATGCATTTTCAACATCATGGTGATTGGGTATGTGGTTCAGCTCACAATTTTTAGTAGAACCTATTGTATTTAGTTTTTAGATTGTTTATATAGTGTATGTGGTCAGCCTAGTGGGAGACTCGATATTTTATGTTTTTCATGATTATTATTCTATATGACTAGATGTTTCATTATATTTATAAAATAATTTTGGTACTTTTGTTTACTTATTATGAATACTCTAATGTTAATCAACAAGTATGAGTTTTTTTATTATCAACTATTATTACACTCTAACTAGAGGTTATAGTCTTCTGACCACAACATTTATACCCTTTCTGCTGGTCGGAAGCCGATGTCACTTGATAATGATTAATTGAGGTTTTGTGGTAGTATTGATAGGGTTATGTGTATATTTAACCTAATATTGTTTTTTATAAACTGGTATCAAAGCATTCTGGTTTTATGATTTGGGGAGTTTGTAGATTGGAGGTCTTCGAATTTGATTGAACTTATGATGGGGATTAGACTATCATGTCATGAAAAAAAATTCTCTTATAGGATGTTCATGTTTTCATTGAATGAGATATATACTCATCAAATATGATCCTATGGTTTCATTATTTCTCCAAATGTAATACACTTGAGGTTGTGGATTTTTGGTTTATTCTGATTTTTATCAATTATAACAAGGGAAAGATTCTAGTGTTCATGCATAATTCTAGTCATATAGAATTCAAATGAAATTTTTCTATTTGTGGTGCTTTTATTTTATCTAGATGACATGTTTTGTTTATTGTGTGGTGATATGTTCACCGATGGTGGAGATGTTGTTCCGTCATCAATGGATTCCTGAACACCCTTGTGGCCAAAATTGGAATTTTAGTGCCATGTTGGTGGCTTGATGAGGGAAATTATTACCGAGGGATCATTTTTTTAGACTGAGTTTCCTTATAGTGGTAGTTTCAATTAATTATCGGGTTCATGTTCCTTGGGAGGGAGATGTTATTATAATGTTTTCTATTCCTAGTTGTGTAGTGGGGCCCCTATGGATTTTATCATAGATGGATTTGGCGGGCCTTTTGTTTCATTCTTGGTCAGAACAATGAGGTCTATTATCATTAGGAAACAGTTAGGAATGAGGATTCTAAATTTTTGAGAAGTAGAGTGTTGGGATTAATCCATGTCTTCTTCCTGGATTGAGAGGGTTCCATTGGTTGACCCCCTAGACTTGCTCATTTTCATTTTCCATTGGGTATGGAAATATAGGAATTATTCGATTCTTGTGGTTTTGGATAGACACCAGTGTGGAGGGTGATTTTTAGGTCTATCAAGAAATAAGGCTTAGTCATCGTTTTTAAATAGGGGTGACAACGATGCTCATGTTTATTGGATGTAAACTCGGTAGGGAGTATGGGCAATTTTTTTTAAAAAAACATCCATGTTTTTTAAGACTTGGATCATGTGAGCATGGTTGTTGTTCATCCTTATATAGCGTTTTAGTGAAACACATGTGTTGGGGAGTACACCATAGGCCATTATAGGTCGTGAGTCTCATTTTAAGAGGTTTATTGGGCATGAAGGTTGTGCGTTTTGGTACTGGTGATTATGTGTGAATATTTTTTCCATCTCTATCAATTACATTTGGTGATGGACATAATATTATTTTGGTAGGTTTTTTTGGAAGAGGGGATATGATACAGTTACTACTATGGTGGGGATAATAAGATTATTTACTATTGAATGTATATCATCTTGGGAGAGAGTTGTAAAAAATTTAAGACCATACATTTAATGGTTGATATAGTAGGAGTTTTCTTATATCTTGGGTGATAAAATGGCTACATGTTGTCTGTCAATGCTTTTGGGGTGAAAGAAGAAAATTTAGTGGGGATATTTTTATAACCTACATCATCACAGGTTGTGAAAAATAATGAAAAATTAATCCTTTTTTATGGATTTTTTTATTATAAATTGGTAAATTATCCTATAATTTGACAGTAGAAAATTTTTATGACCAATCTAATGGTTTTGGAATATGATTTTTAACTTAGGTCTGAAGTTTGGAAGAAATGTGACTAGATTAAATTTTCACGGAATATTTAATATTTAACTACTTAAATATAAATTTAATTTCATGTGTCTCGTTAGTCATATAATTCTTACAAGGAAATATATTTACATTCTATCATCATCATTGAGTCTCTAATAGGGGTTTTTTCTTGATGAGACATAAACTTGTGTCTAGATCTGGGGGCGGAACCATTCCTCTTTTCTTTCTGTTTTATTTTTTTATTTATCATTTTTATTTCTATTCCCCTTGGTATTTTAATATACAGAATAGGGATATCCCCATTTGTGTTCTTCACCTATGATATGGGTATAGATAGAAGATGGGGAGTGTGAGAGGAGGAAGTGTCATTGTAGGGATTAGGTCACACTGAATCATTATGTAGAAACTATTGATCATGGATTAGAACAAAGCATCAGTGGTTTCCACCTAGATATAGCACTATTTTATTGTTTATTCCAAAGAACCATGTATCATAGTTTTTTATGTTTTAACACTTTTTTCAGTTTTTCAGACCCCTAGTGGGTTGATCATTGGATTTAATGTGGAAATTGGTTGTTTCGAGCCAATTTGGGGGATTCCCATTAAGGGAAATCCATGAACATTGTATGTGGTTATATGATAAAATTCCATGTGTTCATAAATATTGGTAAGGATGAGGTTATTGAGACTACAACTCTTTATTATATTTGTAAAAAAAATTGCAGGCTTCCAGGGTGTCGATGAGTTATCGTCTATACACCATGTTTGGGGGAACATGGTTTTCTATAAGTACACATCCAGTTTCCATATGGGGAGCACTCCATAGAGGTGTACACGCCTATGTGGAGTACATTTCTAGGTATATGAGAAGGTTCTACATGTTGGGTTACATGCCGTGTATAGGTTGTACACAAGTTGGTCTAATGTGTTTTATATGATGACTGGGGTTTAGGTTAATGTGAACATACACAAATGGGGACACATTTCATGTATAGGGCTAACCCATTGTGTAATTTGGGAAAGTAAATGCTTAGTGTTTTATGGAACATTACCAGGGACAAATTTTGGGGTACATGTAGTATAATTTTTCATACCTTCTCTTGTTTTTTTCAATTTTCATCCTATTTTCCGAATTGGACTACTTAGTTTTTCATTCTTAGTGCTCATAAAAAAGACTTTATAGTGAAATCCATTCAATTTTTATAGTCCATTTGGATTCTCTTTTGGATTATAAAATTTTTCTAGGATTTTTTCCTTGTTCTTTCATTTCATAATCATCATGTGGGATGGGAGTGACATGCAAGGACCATGTGAGGCTTGTGATCTTCTCGTTTATCATGGTTTGTGGATATCATCTGGTGTGGTTTGAGGTTCCTTTATATAGATCCTAAAAGGTGGTATTGTGTAGTATCTTTAAGGAGATATTGGATTTCCTCTACATGATGGGATCGGTTTCTAGAGGTTAGTATAGTTTAGGTTCACCTCATATGATGAAAATCATAACTATTGAATCTTTATTGATGGGTTGATTCATTTTTATGGTTTTTATGTCCAGGGGTTATTTTTATGCTATGATGAGTCTGAGGGACCTAGGAGTATTTCCTTCTGGGCTATTTCCTGATATAGTAATAATTGGATTTTTTAGTCATCTATTAAGAATTTATGAGTATACTTATGTCCTTTGTATTCCCTTATGGGTGAGTGGGTACCCATGGATGGGTTGTCTTCCAAGATGTATGGGTGTGTTTTTTCATGCCTAGGATTTTTCCTAATGTAGTTTCATACTGAGGATCCCATGAGTAGGATATTTTATTCAGTTGATCATGAGGATTAGTGTGAATTACCATGTTATTGGAACTCTTATTTTGGTTTCCCCTTTGGGTGATTTGTTTATCAAGAATCATTTGGAGGCCACTCAGGGTTGTTTGAGACGTTTTTGAACCATCTATTTAAAATTCATTTTTATGAGATAGAGGATCCCTTCATAGGGTATCATGCTCTTCTTGTGTGATTTGGTCCAGTTGTCAATATATTTAACGGAGAATCCCAATAGCTTGGGTACATCATGAGATTCATTATTTTTATGTCCCTTTATTCTACAACCTCAAATACTATGGTATCCCTGGGTTTTTTTTGTCCCCGAGGTGGGTTATTGGGAGACATTGATGGCTATTTTATGGGGTTTTAGCTCTATGGTTTGATAAAGTCCTCATTCTTATTGGTCGAGATTATATTACTATATCTAGTTTAGCTTTCTGGATGTTGGGTTTGAGGTTGGATCATTCCAAATTTACTTGGTCATTGGCGATGACATTTGTGACAGTTTCAACACAGAGAATTGGTTTAAGTAGGATAGATTTCAGATATTTTGAATCTAAAATTTACCCTATGTTTTGATATGGTCTCTCCTCCATCAGTTTCATGTGGTTATATATGATTTTAGAGCTAACGTATGATCTCTACGAGTGATACTACTATATAGTGGATTTTTGACCTAAGAAGTGTGGATTCAAGATCATGAGGTCCTAAGGGACTCATTGGGTGTTTTTTTTGTGATGTGGATAATCATGTGATCCTAGAGATGTGGATTTTGTGAGTTTATGCTTTTTTATGGAAACCTTATTATTGGGTCCATAGTTGGTTCCCAAATCATTCTGCAGGACCATCTGAATAGACATATTATATAATTTTTTCAACCTAGATTTTCTTGTTGCTTATTCAGATTATGCTATTGGATTCCAAGAGCTCCAAAAATATGTATTTTTCATGAGTAATTCTATTATTATAACTTTGGGATTGGAATAATTGACCTTTGCATATATATTTATTATAGATCTTGTATAGTTCAAAAGGATTCCCAGTCTTCATGTTACTGGGAGATCTTGGGGTAGATTTACCCTGGGTGTTAGTGTAAAACCCATGGTTGGTTGTTTTTCCTAATGTTTCCCCCAATTATTAATATTTTTATTTTATTTTATCCATATTTTATTAGTTTTTGGATACTATAGGAATATAACATGTTCATCCACTTATTATGATAAAAAATTATAGTTCCACCAATGGGGGTGACCAACTCTGATATATTGCTCACCACATGTACATGTAACTCATTTTGTGTGTATACATAATGTATAATTTTAGGATAGAGAATAGGTTTTTACATTGTATTGGTTCATTTCCAGTGTTTCTTGATCTAGGGGAGAAGCTTATACGGAGCCTCATGATTATGTTAGTCTAGCTCAGGCATCTTTTTGACCCGGTATGTGGTTTGGCTCGAATTGAAGTAGATCTTGTTGTATTATATTTTTAGAATTTATTTTTCTTATGTGGTCTTCCTAGTATTACTCAGGATATTTTATGTTTTCCATGCTAGTGATTCTTTAATACTATATGATGCATTTCATTAATTACAGTATATTGTTCCTTAAGTTTATTTGTTGTGCGTAGTTTTATGTTCATCGTTGTGTATGAATTTTTTTATTTATTCCAATATTCTTCCAAATAGAATAGAGGTTAATGTCTACCCACAACACCACTTATACCCTCTCAAAGGGTCAATAGCATTTGGAATACAAGGGGTTTCGTTTGATGCCTTCTGTCAAGCTAGATCATAAGACATGTCTTGGCAATTTGAGATGGTTTGTTAAATTCCCAAACCGTTCAAAAATTTTCTAGATATACCCCTTATAAGATATAAGAAAATTAATGTTCATTATATATCATTATATACTCATCCCTATTATTTTATTCTCTTTAATAAGATCATTCAACCCAAAATATATAGGAATTATACACTATAATTTTTTTAATATTATGGTCATTCGGTCTATTTAAAAACATGTCATCCACATAAAATAAATCATAATGAAATTATAACCATCTCATTTATTTTGATAATAATAGTTATTAGAATTTCACATTTTGAATTTATCCTCTAATAAATCCTTTGAATTTCTAATTACACTTTGAGGTATGTTTCTTTAATCCACACATTTTTTTTTCAAATTATATACCAATTTCTGATCCCCAACCTATGGTATACATATTGGATTCCTAAAGTAAAAATTTTCCACAAAATCAACTAAAAAGAAAGATATATTTACATTCTTCTTTTAAATATATATATTTTGTGATTCCTCAATAAATATGTATTTTTTAATGAGGCAATTTTTAATACGGGTTAAAATATTTCAAACAAATAAAGTCATTTATTCTATTGAAAACCATTCACCAACATATATTATTTGTTCCCTATTTCCATCCACTTAATTGTTAATTAATTAAACCCACAAAGTATCATTTTTCTTTTTATCTTTTCACGCTTCATCCTACTCCCACATTATATTAAATTTAAATAAATCCAACTCTTCCTTCCTAGATGACGTCCACTATGTCGAGTCATTGAAAAAAGATGATTCATTTATATTTTTTGGTCCCCAAGAATATCATTGGTGTAAAAAATAATCTCAATCCCTTACCTATTAACTAGTTTAATAATTTAATTTTATCAACTCATATTAGTTGTCTCCAATACCGTACTCATAATTTTATATTTCTTTTCGTACATGTGTTTTTGGTAACTAAACTTCCCTAGTCACATATTTTGGTTTTTTTATTTGAGCATTTATATCCCTTGAACATTAAGGTCATTTTCATGGTTTTAAACAAAATATTTTAGTGATTTAAGATCTCCCATCATAGCTCATGGTTTTTGTGATCTACGAGTACTTTGACAAACCACGACTTCAATAGTTTATTCTCTTTCATGATAATTTTTATCCAACTTATAGTTCATCAATAAAACCATTTCATTAAATATAACATCTGTGATCCTCGGGATTTTTTTTCATTCATCATCTAAAAAATAATATCCTCTACTTTCATCTTGATAACCATTGATTTTTTAGGGATTTTTATTCATGTTTTTCATGATCTGTATCACTTACATATGCATATGCTAAACTACAAATAACATCAATATGTTTAAATTATAGTCATTTGGCAAAACCCAAATCCTATATAAGTTTGTTCCCAAAATATTATGAAGTAATTCTATTGGCGAGTTTAGTCATTTTATCGAGTATATCTACCAAAATATCATTTTGTATTATCATGTTCAATATACTACTTTGAACCATCTAAAACAACATCCTATTTAATGTTTCAATTACTCTAATTTTAGAGAGATCATAGAATATCTTCTCATGTATTATTCCTTTCTTATTGTAGAATTTATAAAATTCATATCATGGGTATTGACCACCATTGTCTGTCCGGATGAAATTCAACTTATTTATAAAATCCATTTCCCCCAATTTTTTTCATTGAGTAATCACCTTGAATAAATTAGTCTTATGATTCAAAAAATGATAATTTTCTTATAAATTAATCAATGTGGGAAATAAATAATTATAAAAATGGTGAAGGTCCCTAAACTTTTTATTGTATAAAATCCAACTAAAATATCATGGGATTCATACCATCTCTATTAATGGGACACTTCTCTACATTCCAAGAACACAACATTCACAAGTTACAATTTCATTATGATCGTAAATTAGTATTCCCTTATCCTTTAAAAATTTAATATTCCCATCACTGAGATGACCAAACCTATAGTTCCATATCGATAGATCATTAAATTTTATACTTTCAAAAAATGAAACCGCATTTCATTTTATAGTCCTGTAATTAATCCTACATTTTACTCACTAAAATTTAATTGACCCTTCGATAACATTTTATAAATCATTATCAAAGGTAGTTCCTTAACCTTTTACACAAATCATTTTAATGAAAATTATATTATTATATTGCTATGGAACTGATTTAAAACTACTAAATTTTAAAATCCTCTATTATTTGTCAAGATATTGACCACTCCTTTTATATAAACTTCCATTGCATTACCCAATACTTGATGATCTTTCCAAAATAGACATGATATTTAATTTACTAGGATCATTTATCACTTTTTGAATAATATGTTGTTTAACAGTTAATCACTAAAGAATCTTCTATATTTTTCACACTTAGTAAATAATTATTTTTATATTTTTTTAAGGTAGAAGAATTCAAACTATCAGATGTTCATGTTTTTATAATATTCTCCTTATGAAATTTTCAACCCTTTTTCTATTCCAAGTCTAATAAAAAATTTCCATTATCAATGACCCAAGATAGATGATTTTCATCAAATACATTCACTTTATTTTACATCCATTGGTTGCATTTTATATTTCTATAGGGGTGAACATTACATTACAAAAAAAATAAGGGCACTACCGATTGGTACCTGCGTATTCCACGACCAATGTTCATAATTGAGTTTCAAAATTCTGAAATTATAAAATAGAAAATTGGGTTTTCCGAATGAGTTACTAAATATAATTAGAAAATATTACCATATAATAAAAAATGAATATAGATTAAGTAATACTCATACATCAACAAAATGGTAACTTTCACTAATTTTATCTTCAAACAAGTCATCTTTAATTAATTTACATGATTTTACACATGACATCCTTTAAACAAACATTATCTGAAAAACACAGTGTAATATGAAAACTTTATTATATATTGTTTTATTTTATTTAATGTCCACTAGGGCCTTTATAACATCTATTTTAGTTTTTTATCTCTATTTTGAATGAAATATTTCATGATAGAGACATCCTTACTAAGGAAAAATACATTCTAATAAACCATTCACATTCATCATTATCCATTAGCATTATCTTAAAATTATAAAATGGAACTTATAAGTCTTTTTTAATTAATTGATCTTTAATCCTTATATTCGAAAAGATAAAATACAATCTATAAAATTTTTGAATCAGGATATTATCCTTATTTTATTCCATACTGAACTATTATAATTTTGCTAAACCATTCCCTTGGATACCACTTGTTATGGAAGAACCATAAAATTTAATATCACCTAACCTACTAGTAAGACCATAAGAACCAAAAAATGATGATTATTGACCCATTATAAGTTCCTTTGTAGATTAGTCATGCAGAAAAACCAAACCACAGTAGATTCAACTCCTTAAATAAATATATACTATCTATAGTAAGTCACTTCACCCAACCCACCATAGAAATTAAACTATATACACACCTTACTAAAAAAATTCAAATGTATATATCAACAGAAAAAACAATGATAATACGTCAAACATAGGAATATAAAATTGTATTTTAAACTCAAATATTAACCTACTTGAAATCATTTTTCATATATACACTGGCGGAACCATGGTGACTTTAATAATATAACCAAAATAAAAAAATATTATATTAAAATGAGATAATGGTCAGTAAAATTTCATTACATAGTCATTAAGACAATATAGACAAATAAATTACCATTTTTCATAGTATTCATTGTAAAGGGCCATTCTCACACTCTCAATATCATTATTTTCGTTTCATGCATCAGGTGTACTCATATCATAATATTAATTCATTATGGTAATTAATTTCATTAGATGGGGAATAAAAATATATTAACAATATAATTAATTATATAATCCAGTAATCTATTTTAGGTCACGAACATTTTGAAACTTTTTTCTCCCCATTTTTACACTAGAGATGACAAATTAAAAAAATTGTAAGGTAGATATCTCTTTAATTATTTAACCACGGTCATCGAACAAAATAATAACATGGATAGTGTATAAGACCTCTATCTGATGTATTATTAAATGAAAAATCTAAAAACTAATCAAAAATGTTTTAATCATTGATTGAGATATGATCAGTATCATACATACATCATCTGTCCATTCTATTAAAAAAATAAAATTGATACATTTCATATAGTAAAATAATTGAAATTATAATTAAGAAAATTTAAAATATATATAAGGGAATAAGAGTTTCTTCTATATTATAGTAACATTGAAATATTTGTAATTGAATCCTTTTAAAATCAATCCCCATTTGTGTGGGTATTTAAAACATTTTCCATACGTGAATATATCATTTCAAAAACACATATCTAATCATGAAATTGTAAAATTGTGGTGGGAATATCCATTTAAAAATAGATCAAACATTATATATATCATCCATATACTTAATATAAAACTATTATACCAGGATATAACACAATTACACATATATATATATATATAACCTTACTATTTAAATCCTTTATATTAATAATAAAAAACTATATATGATACCAAACCATAATGTACAATATTTGTTCATAATGGGGCTTCAAAAATGTTATGTGGACAATCAATTATAATTATATTTGAACCAATTTTAAAATCAATTAAAACACGAATGGAATAATTTTTTTAATAATAACTTATAAAGTGTAGTAATAAAACTTATAACCACAAAAACCATAAATTATGAAACATAACATTAAAACATGATCTCTATAATGATATAAAAATGAATAAAAAACAAAATATTAAAAAACAATTTTATATACAAGTATATAGATGTCATGAATTGATGGTTTCAAAAATAATGTTTTCAGAAACCATGAAAACCGGAAATACATTTTAACTAAATACATTTCAATCATAATAAATAAATCACATATAACTAATACATTTCTAATAAAATCACACCAATTTCATAAAACTCTATTATAAAAAATAAAATTGGATGTATTTAAGTTCATTCATAACTAACCACATGATATGAAAGAAAATTTTGAAGTCATTTAAAATTCAGGGGATGAAATACGGATGCGTAGGGATAATATATGAGAAGTGGGGAGGAAAATAAACACACATTTATGATTTAACATAGAAATAATTCTATGAAGGTTGGATAAAAAATTTGACGTATAATTATAAGATCCAAATGAATAAAAGTGTAGAATTATCTAAAGGGGTGAAGGGATCTACTAATAGTGTATGTGTTTCAGTTTTTATCTTTACAAATGGTTTTTAGTTCCATTGGAATATAGGTATGATATAACAATGATTTTAAAAATTATTTGGTATACCCTACTAATAAAAATTATTATCAAATGGTTTTAGTAAATCATTGGTATAATGGGAACTATAATAATGATTTTAAAAACCATTGGTATAGGTATTGGGGATAGATAAAATTTCTTTTATTTTTCAAGTCTTAATTTCTAAATTATTTTCCTTATATTATTGGTTATTAAAATTCAATCGACAATAATTGGATTCTTATGTTTTATAGTAAGATTTTTCACATCTAGAATTAAAATATTATGACTTATATTTGATATATTATCTTGGATCTTTCAGAAGATACAACTAATGAATTTACTCTTAGTAATGAAGGAGTTTTCAATATATTAAATGATAGATTAAATATTTAAAATGATGAGAATATTTTTAATACCACACACTCTTCCATATTAGAGCATGAGTTTTCTAAAATTAAAGGAATAAAAATATATAACGTAAAATCGGATAAAATAGAGAATATTTTTCAATGAAAATCCATGGTGAAGTAAAAAAAACAATTGATTTAGAGATATAAATATGAAAATCAAAATTAGAAGGATGATAAGTGTGTATATATTTAGTTCACAAGATTAAATAGAATATTTAGCACTATTTCTTATATTTTTGAGAAGTTGGAGGATGAATTTGTGTTTAGGAAAATACTATGTTCCATTCAAGATTATTTTAATGATGAATTATGAACTCTTGTAAATAGATATTCGGGTTCAGTTCCTATATATTATTGAAATTAAATTTTAATATATTATTTGATGAGTAAGGATAATCTCACTTAATAAAAGGGTGATAATGAAAAATATATATCATTTTAAGAGTAAAATAATGATAATAGTAAGGAATAATTAAAACATAATGAATCTATTTTTTTCCATAGAAGAATTTGTGGAAAATATTAATATTATTCATCCTCATATCATTAGAAAAGTGATAATTTAACTGGGAAATATAGGCACATAAACTTATAAAATAATATAATATTGATTATCAATTCAACGATTCACCCTCTTATATTTGTAATATCATTAAAATTTTCAGTTTTAGGGAATTGCTTTATATTCCTTAAATAAATTAATAATACATCATCAGGTGGAAACATCTAATTAGTATCTATTTTTAAAAAAAATCATTTAAAATATAAACAAAATAATTTTCATGACACATCTTCACAATTTTTGTCTTGAATTCATACTTTTCTCTATATAGTTTTACAACATTATTAAAAACACTTCAATATATTTTATAAACATAAAAATATTTGTTAGGGACCTAAAAATAGTGACAGAAACTCATTGGACCATGAATACTTATAAAATAAATATTAATTTAAAAAATAAACATTGGGTTCAAAATAAAATATTTCTTACCTAATAAATGAACATATTTGTGGAAATATATTCATAATTGTTTTTGAGAATTCCTAAATTAAAAATATATATTATAATTGTTTATTTGAAATCATGAAAAACTCATGTAATAATTTACACAAAGTAAATATTTTCATCCTTAAGATTTAGCAGATATTATCCATAAAACATATTTATATTATCTTACCTTGTGAAAATATATTATTTCCATAAACCCAATATAATTCAAAAATCATTCATGTATATAACATGGAACACCATTTTCAATATTATTTTTATAAATGGATTATTAAATATAGTAATCCTAAATAGAAATTATCAAGATAACCCAATACATTTTAGGGCTATAATAGGCACCCATGTGCTTGGTTTATAATTTAACCACTCGTCCTTGGGTAATATCAAAACCACCCATACTTGGTTTATAATTGATCCACATATCCATTGTTTATAATTAAACCACCCTTAAATATAAACAATAACCAAGAATAATAACATAATCATAAAACATGAAAGTTGTTATACATAGAAAACAATTACTTGCACCCATAAGAAAAAAAATTCCATGATATTTAACACTCCATTTAATGTAAAAACCGATCATAAAATACCAATAAAGTAGAGTAGGAGAATTTTTTACATGAATTTAACATGGAATATTATAATGTAATTCAAACATAAATTAATGGTAATGGAAGTGGGGATAACCGTTGATTTTGTATACATTTAAATTGATAACTATTTTTAACTTTTATAAGGAAAGGTAAAATGTTCCATATAAAATAAGAAAAAAATAATCCTTTTGAAATAAATTGAAATAAATCCATAAGAAACATAAAATTTATTATTTTACATTTTTTTCCATATATATTAATCCAAAAAATAGTTTAATGAATATTTACAGGGATGAAATAGATTTTGAAAATAAGTCTTTAAACATTTATAAATGAGGATGATTAAGTAATGTGTCCCTTACCTCAACTCTAAATCATCATGGATGTTCTATATCTTCCACAATAATAAAAATATGTCTTCTATTTAATTTATTAGGAACACTTTTAATGTTTATTATTTATTATAAAATTTTATAATCAATTAAATAATCCATTATGTTCACATGATACTTTTAGAAAATATTCAACTCATATGTCCAAGATGACATTAGTAGGCACACAATGGTTAGTGTAACAATTATTCAATCATATTTATAATTGTTTGAATGTCAAATATGTATTTTTATTCATAAAATTTTATTTTAAAATATTACATGAAATATGGTTATCAAAAATTAACTAGGTTACAAATACGGAGACCATAGGTCGTACATAGCATTAAGAACAATTTAATTATCCATAGATCATGATTAAAATAAGGTAAGTGTTATATTATTGTTCTATAATGATAAATATATCTTGAATAAGATATTATTTCTTTTAATAATTGTATATATGTTATCCATGTGATGATGTGATGAAAAATGAATCATGTGGCTTGGTGGGGATGGTGATCCACATGTACGCATAAATGACATTATCATTTTTACATGAATGGAAAGTAAGGAAATTAGTTTATAAATTATATTTAAAAAATGTTACTTATGTAATATATATATATATAGATAAATTAAATCCATCATCATAACTGGCCATGATAAGTTGTTAAGGGAAAACATTACATCATTTCATGAGGCAGTAGTCCACCCAAGACACAAATGATGGTTTCATTTCCCATTTAATAGAAGGATTTTATTGATATATGTTAATAAATTTAGTTAAAAAAAATTTATAATTAATATAATGGTGTTATTATTTCATAATTCATGAATAATATTTGAATGTTTTGGAAGAATAAATAAAATGATAACTCTCGGTTAAGAACTATACCACATAATCATAAAACCTATTTAGGATTATAACTAAATCCGTTTTATATATGTTTTATGAAGAAAAAAATAATTCTGGGATGTATTTATGGATTTGAGGAAGTAATTTGGATAGGTATTGATTGAACGAAATTTTTTTTATGTATATATAAATTGGATATGAGGTTTATTTTTATAAGAATTTGGAGGGTCATTCAGGGAGTTTTTTAAAGCATTAAATTAATATAAATTATTTAAAATTAATAAGTGGATAAAACAAATATATTTATTATAATTTATTTTAATGAGTCTAGATATTCTCATTCAATAAAAGTTGGACAGGTTTAGGAGAACTTTTTACCCTTATTGTTTGGTTTTAACCCCTTGTTAACCCTTTTGTCAATTACCATGGTATCAATGTTTTTTACACTGAAGGAGTCCTAAAATTTATGATAAAAGGAAAATTAAACCATATATAGACCATGAATGACATTATCAACCATATAAAAAATAATTTATCCAATAAATGGTTTTTATTAATTTTAAATCATTTAATAAAATATTAACTATCATAAAATATCATTATTTTTATTTTTGACACTAATTATTTAATTTGACATTGAAAATGTCATAATAGAAAAAGAAGTAAAATATAATCCTTTTTAAAAATAATAAATATGTTATATTTATCTAAAAAAAATTAGGAAAAAATTAATAAAGTACAATAATAAAAAAATTTCTATTTATAAAATCATTTATATTATTTCTTAATTAATTTAATATATACGGTGTTCACATTGCGTGAACATTTATGGTAATTATGTCATCACTTAAAATTAAAAATTTATCTAAATGATAAAATAATAATTTCTTATTCAAAAAACTATTTATAACTAAATATAATTTGTTTTAATCCCTCTCACATAATTAATAGATATAAAAATCATGAGAGTGATATTTTTGACATTATACTTTCAATGAATATTATAATGGGTAAAATCAAGGCTAAATGGAAACCAAAGGTCACATTTTTATGTTTATATGTTTATAGAAGAAAAATACTTATCTAAAAAAACTAATTCAAGTTTTTTAATATATTTTAATCTATATAGAAATAGTTTTTAACCTAATTAACACAATTTATCATTACTATGGGGACACAAATTAACTATAGTTGATATTCATAACAACCAAAAAATGGTTCTATGTACCAAAATTTTACCACATGATTCAAAATTTAGAATCCATTTTCAATATTAAATTTATATATGTGGTAGAACATAATTTTATAATTAAATTGACGAACGCGATGAAAAATAGTTTTCTAGGAAAATGCATTTTAGATTATAAGAATATTTTTATAACAAAATAAGATTAAAATTCAATCTAAATACCATAAATAGATTATTTTTAATAAAATAAAATTATTATTATTATTTAAATATTATAATATAGATTTTAAAATTATAAATACTTTGAAATAAAATAAAGTTTCATATAAAAATCATTATAGTTTTCAATTAATTGAGAAAAAAACCTTTTCAGATTAATTTCAAAATTTTAGCCGAAGATAATTTTGATATGTTTTTCTAAATTATGATTTCCATTTATTTAAATTAAAATTATATAATTTTGAAATAAACCTTTTAAATAAAACCATATAATGTGTTAAATACAAATGTTCTTAGAAATAATATTCTATTTTTAGTTAATAATTACCTAATATTATTGTAATGATAAAAAATATCTAAAATCGAATTAATGAATATTAATGATATAAAAAAATATATTATATTGACATTAATAAGGTTGTTACATTTTTTCCCATATTTTAATTTTTTTTGCAAATAATTTTAATCACTATTTTATTAAGTGGGGATATCATTCCCTCATCGAAATTTATCATTTTCAGGGTTCTTCTTCTATCATATGGTTTCCTCCAAAAACATTATCTTTGTAAATCACCATATTTCAAAATAAATAATCTCTATATTCAAGTATTTGAAAATTTTATTCCCCATATGAAATTATCTCTTCCAACACAACTACTTCAGGGATCAAAACATGATATGTATCGGGCACATATTTTCATAATAATGATGCATGAAATACAATATGTACCTAAGATAAAATCAGAGGTTTGAATTCCTAATGGGAAACTGATCCAACTCAATATAGGATTACATATGATCTTATGAACCATGCACATACCTTACCCTTATTAACAAAAAAAAATAAAATTTTTCCATTTAGATACTGCATGAAACTTTGGATAACCTACCCCAAAAGAAAGATCTTTACTCTATTTTTTCATATAAATCATTATACCTAATCTGAGATGTCCTTATATCCTACTAAATCACCTTCTCTTTCTCAACGATTTCCTCTACCAATTAGGGAACCAACTACGTCTTTTACCAACTTCATCCAAATAATCTAGATTCTAACACCACTTTCCATATAGTTAATCATTGTTTCCATCAGTTTATGTAAATAAAAATTCTTATCATAATAAAAATAAAACAATACCAATTGATGATAACAACATTTTGGATAATCCATTGAACAAGATCAAAAAATACTATCCAACTTATTAATTTTTCATTATAAATAACCTTTAAATTTAGGATTAATTTTTGTAATGAAAATTAATTCATTTTCAAATACTTCTGATTTCCTCTCAAAAAATTATAGGTGACTATGGGATTATGATTAGAAATAATGGAATAATCGACTCTATGTATTGTAATTATCCCTTTATCAAATGTTTGATAATGTCAATATAAATTCACATTTTATTTAATGGTTTGAAAATAAGAATATTTATTTAATAGATCAACAATAAAAAAGATTTCATTATTTCATAGTGATTTTATTTGGAAATACCACCATGAAATGGATGGATATATTTTCGCATTTCCATTATGCAACTGGAAAAGGTTGAAGAATCCCCGTTGATAATTATTTTTTTGTCTTCAACCTGTTGAAAATTCATATATTTCATAGTAAAATCTATAATATCATTCTACATTTCATCTAACAAGAAATGTACATGATTGTCTCCAAGAATTTTTGTGCTTCTATGATGAATCATAAATGAATTACTATGAGCCTCATTGAGAAGTTCTTTATTAAATTGGGGGTCACATGAAACACATGACCTTTATCTAAATCTCAAAACAACATTTTTTCAACATTAATGTCATCAGAATTATCTTTCTTAACAAACTCTACCATTTTTCTATAAGTCATGGTCTTCCTTTTAATCATGCATAATTATTTCTAACCAAATTAATTGTAATGGAACCTAAAATAAACGAGATGTAGTTTATTCCGTAGAAAATTTCTAGAATGTCATTAATCATATCATTATCCAAATAATCATGTTCCATAAATGGCATAATTAAAAATGCATTATATTTTCAAATCAATGCATCAGCTACTTTTTCTACTTTACAGGGTGGTAATGAATTGTGCGGTCAAAATCCTTTATCAAAAACAGCGATCTCATCTATCTCATTATTAACTCTTTATAAGAGAAAATATACATTATATTTTTATTATCATTATATATTTCAGACATTACACCATAAAATTTTGTCATCAGATTTTAATGAAAACAATATAACCTCTTACTCGAGGTCATGTGTAAGCTAATTTTTCTCATATGATTTTTATTAGAATAAATAATAAGTAACTAACAGATTATTTTACATTAAAAAATAATCACGTACATGTGATGTATCATTGTAGTTAAAATGGCTATTTCTGTTAGGGACCAAAAATGGGTCATTCACAAATATTACTTTCAATTCCTAGAAGCATTTATCCCAATTATTTTCTAGATAAAACTAACTCTGTTTCAGGTTAACTTATTTAGTGGTATAGACAAAAAAAATAAAAAAACATCATGAAAAAACATGTTAACCAAATAGAAATATGAATCTCATAAAAATTTATAGGGCTTGGATATTCATAAACTAATTTTGTTTTATTGGGAACTAATGAAATCCATCTTTACTTACCACAAATAAAATGAATTAAATATTCTAAAACCAAAAACAAATTTTTTAAAAAAACATATAATTTATTTTCTTTTGTGGTATAAAAAACAATCCTAAAATTTTTTTAATGATCCTAATAACTTTTATAATAAACCAAAATATCAACAATTAATACAGCCATAAATTTTTTTAAAAAAATCACGTGATTCTCTATTTATAAGATCTATAAATATAGTCAGATCATTCATGAACAAAAACGTGATGACCAAAAACACATAATTCTCATACCTAGAATGAAATGTTGTTTTAGGGATGTCATCCAATTTTATGTTCAACTAATGGTACCCAGACCTATGAAAAAACATAAAAAAATACTATGTTCTCTATATTTTTTCAAAAAAGTCATCGATATGAGGAATAATATACTAATTATTAAATGTGATTTTATTCAATGATCCATATTCGATGAAGATATTCAAAAAATAATCATTTATTTAAAAAAAATAAAATAGAAGCACCACATTGTGATGTGATAAGATGAATTAATCATTTTTCAATAAACTACTAAAACTCAATTTTCAATTCTAGAAGTTCTAATTGAGCCATTTAATAAGGGGATTTGAAATTGAATTAATATTTTTCACTAATGGCAAGAGTAAATTCAAATTTTGTATCTTGTATGAAGCTCTACAGAAAAAATATCCATGTATAATAGTGAGATTTTAAAATAAGAACATCCCATTCAATAACATATATTACATAAAAGAGCATGATAACAATAGAAGTTAATACCTCAAGACATTATGATTTATTTCAATTCAAATAAATTCAATCCCTTCGATATCATTTGATTCACACAACCCCCGATTGAAATGAAACATGATATAGTATTAAAATATTATTATTTAAACATGGCCATTATAACCTAGCTATTAAGATTGGGGGTATTAATAAAACTAACTAAATTATGGATATTTTATATATTACACATTTATATTTAATTATTATATATTTGTTTTAAAAAAAATTAGAACCCTTTTTATGAAATTAAATGTTTTTTGAAAAAAAATATATTTTTTTAAAAAAAGTGATTTTGTAAGAATTTATAAACATAATTTAAATGAAAATTTTAAATAAAATTCAAAATTATTTTTAATATAAAAAATCATTTTTTAAATACAAATTTTGAAATTTTCTCTAGGTTAATTTTTGATAATTTTTTGAAAATATTGATCTGTCAATGATTAATGAAAAATAATACTTTTTATTGAAAATTACCTTTTAATTTTAAATATTAATGATTTAAGATAGTATTTAAAATGTTTTAAAAGTAAAATTCCATCCATAATATTATGTTACACTTAATTTATGTAATTTTAATAAATTTTATATTTATTTATGATATAGTTTTTTAACTTTTAATTTTTTTGTAAAACTACATTTTTTACTTCTCTACAAGTTGCATTTTGAATTAAATTCTACAACTTCCATGAGTTAAATTTAGAAACATTTATACCATATATGGAATAATCTAAATTTAAATTATTTATCAAGGTGAACATAAAATTTTAACATAAAGAGTAGTGAAAATAGGAAAAATATTTACCATAGTTTTGGTAAAATCGGTTTATTGGGTGGTTAAACTAAAAAGAAAAGGGTTAAAAATGTTCCAAAATCTATATAATTAATATTTCATGGTCATATATAGGATTTATTTATTTTAATGTTCTAAAGTTTTAGATTTTGGTACCTTTTTCTGGTTAGAAAAAATGTTTTTAATCTTTATTTTCAAATATTTTAAATATTCCCTCTCCCCTACTTATAAAACGGAACCTCCTCCACATTCCATTCCAAACTTTTGAAATAAATTTGAACATATAATAACTTCCCCCAACTGATTCCTTAATTACCCCCCATCATAGATTCATTTTTTTGGTTATAAATCCATCCTATTAATGATTATGGTGAAAACCAAATGAATTTGTATGAAGAAGAGGTAACATCCTTAATCGAGCATTTTATTTTATTTCTTTTTCCACCTATTTGAATTCATATTAAGAAATTGTAATATAATAATCTAATTATATTAAATATAATTAGTTTATTATGTTAAGGTAATGATAAAAAACCATATCCTCCTCTATCAAATGGGAAATAAAACTTTTGATCGTGTGTACGGTGGACTACCGTCATGATAACTGACGTAATTTTTTTTCCATAACTTCTTCCTCAAGAGGGATATAATGATATATATAATGTTTATATATTATATTAATTAAATAATTATACATTTTTAATTTTAATATCATATATTCCAGCAAAATTTCAATTTTGAAGATAATGAGATAATGACGTTCATGTTTATGGGGGACTACTACCTCGTAAAGTGATGTGATTCATTTTTCACATACTCTTTACTAATAAAGTATTAAGGATTAATTGTATATTTATATATAATATTAATTAAATATTAATAATTATGTAAAATAAATATATCATATTCTTTTATTCCATATCATCCATTAGATAAATGATAATTCTATATGTGTGTACGTCAAACTACAACCTTGTGAAGCGATGTGATTTGTTTTTAAGTAACTCTTTAGATGAAAGGTAAAGAAGAAAATTTTAATTATTAAATATTATATTTATGAAATTATATTTATTTTAGATATTTAATATAAAATAAACTTCTTTGCCCTTTCACCCATTAAGGAAATGATAATATCACTTGGGCATATATATGGCCTATAGTCTTTACAAAGAGATGTGATTCATTCTCCATGATCAAAATTAAATAATGATTATAAATAAGTATATAATGAAAAATATATATTTATAACATTAATTTAATTATTTTCATTATCTAACTATAACATATATTTAATATCTAAAACATTCACAATGAAACGTGTAGGAGAAAACAAGGTAAGTAAAACCTGGAACAACATCAATAATGAAATATTATTAATGGGTGGGTAATAAATGTTAAAAATGAATCATATATAATACTATAAAAAATTATATTTTTTTGGTATAAGTTAATATCATGTTTAATACTAGTATACAAGAGGCTAAATTGATATCATATAAAAAGACGCATGATGTAAGGGGTTTCTTATCCCGATTTTCATTCATTGGGTTATATGTCTACTTCATTGGTTATATTATTCCGATTTTTTTTTGAATTGAAGTTTTATTTATCTATTTTATATTTAATCTTTTTTATTTGTGCATATACATTTTTTACACATAATCACCCAGTTGATATACTATCACCTTAGTGGTACAAACATTGTAAGGGTTTCATCTCAAACTCCTTCAACGAGACACACTATTTTTATGCATCAACTTTATTTTTTATTGTTTATATAATTCCCATATACATAATTTATAATTTATCCTTAAAAGTTCATATTTTTTTAATTTAAAATCCTTAAAATTAATTCAAGGTATTTTATAGATTCATAATTAATCAAAGTACGGGTTTTTAATTCAATATATTTTTAATCGAGACGGCTTAAAAATGGATTTATATTAATCATTTTCTAAAAAACCCTTTTCATTTAATTCTATAATAATTATTCAATAATTTTTCATTTAATTGTAAAATTTATCTCCCGCTGGTACTTAAAACTATTGATAATATTTTGTAGAAATCTAACATTATTTATCTTTTCAGTTCATAACCCTTCCAAGTCATTTTTTTCTAAAAACATCTTTCCAAAATATTTTCATGTTCTATAATGATTTTTTAATGTAAAATTTTCCCCTTTTTCGAATTCTAATAATGTTTTTAAAATTAATCCCCACATTGTTCCAAAAAATCAAGGCTCGTTTGGCTTTTTCTAAAAATGTGAAAGGAGTCTATGTTTCCCGCATGTACGACATGAATGTTATTTTATGTTGTCATGAAAATTATTTTCCTTAAAGCATACATTATATGTTTATAAGGATATTTTCAATAAAAATTATTTCATAATAATTTTTGAAATTTTAGTTTTTCAAAGGTAATTTTTTTAATTTTCTTTCAAAGTGGATAGGTTATTTTCCTCAGGAATATTTTTTAATGTATATTTATTCATAAATGAGATAAAACTTTAATGTTATGTAATGGGTATATAATATATATATATATATATATATATATATATCACTAACATATATATAACTAGATCATTGTACCTTCCTTTTATAGTTTAATACATTACTTCTGCTGAATTCTCAAATTACATTCTTATAAAAATCCATGTGATTCTCATATAAATAAATATTATGAATCCCATTTTCTTTCCCTGTGAAATTAATATATTTGTTACATATGATTGTTTTAAATTCAGTGGAACAATAAATGATGAACATGATATGATGGGTGAACCTACACAAAACTTTATTTGATTGGGTAACTCTTTTAGTATCATGAGGAACCATGTATGTAATTAAATATTTAACTTAATCTGTTATGGGACTCGATCAACCGTGTGATATTTTGTAAGCACAAAGCCTTCATTCATGTTTATGTCACGTTTTTTGCTGCCACATTTCCTATTATGACATGATCTTATGAAACCAATTTCATTAAGTACTTATTTCATTTTATTACTCAATATCCATTTCTTTTATGATATAATGTTATAACATTGACTCAGATGTTATGTTTAACTAACAGGTTTATTACTTTACCAGGATTTTTATCTCACCCATTTCATTCAGTATTCACTGTGTTATCCCATTTTATGTAGTAGTGAAAATGTATTTTTGGGGATTTCTATGAAGAATAAAATAATTATTACAAGTTTAAATTTCCTTTTTTATAATATGAGCATAGTTTTTAAAAGACACTAGGCCTTTGTGAACCTTCTATTGTATTAGTGGATATTTGATTTTTAGAATTTACATAATAAAATACATAAAATGAATGGGTTTTTGTAGTAATATCATAAAAGATTATTATTTAACATTTGAAAATATGTTGAGAAATCATTATTGATGACCCTAGTGATAAGTAAAAAATTATGGCTCGTTATATAAAACTATCCAAGAATCATTGTAATGAATCGAAATAGTTTTTTCAAATATATTAAATCTCTATCGAGATATAAAAGTGGATTTGGTTCTAGCACAGATGTTTCTTGGTGTAATAAATTTGAAAAAAGGCATGTAGTTCTGGACTCTATTTTTACTTGTTACACAACAACTATCCTTACTACACACCTTGTTTTGTTACACTTGGGGGCATGATTTGGAAATTTACAAAATAATTATATACCATCATAAATCAATTCAATAGATAATTACCTTTAATGACTAGGATAAACCTAAGGTTACATATATTTAAAAGAAGGTATCACGATTTAGGTATTATATATATATTTTTTCTGGATAATATTGTTTCTCGCTATAAATATTTTTTGTCACTCTATAATTAATGGTTTTAATTAATGGTGGGATCCTTAAAGAGATGTTTTAATGTTGAAGGATTTTATGATTGTTGTTAATAATCTATCATGATATAAGATTAGAAATATAAACTACAATGAGATTCATAACAAGCCAAACAATACGGGGATATAATTTTATGAAGGATTGTGTGGGAATAGACATTGAAGAAATAATATTAAAATTCATACATGCCAAGATGCTGGGAAGATTAATCTAAAATAATATCTAAAATGGAGGGAAAATCGTTTTCATTATAGAATAGAGGTCATATAGCATTGAATTTCTAATTAATTAAATGTATTATATGTGGGGAACATGGGAAATGTTTGGTTCCATTCCCTAAAATAAGGGATAACCCCAAGAAGAATGACCTATGTTATACCAAATAATTGAAAAAATAGGTGAATGTATTTAGGTATTGGTATTCAATAATTATATTGTAATATAATTTTCCCAATGGTATATTCGTTATAAGAATCCTGAATATAATGCCCCAGCCTTAAACCTTACTTAATATTGAATTAAATGAATAATTCACATTGAGGATCTTTTCAGGTTTAGAGTTTTAGAGGATTAGAACATAACTATTACATCTCAAAAGATTACAAAGTAGACACTTCTACTATGTTTCCATAATAAAAAAAACTCTTAAAAAGAAACATGTCCAGTTCCATGTTTTATATAGCATGACATTCCCTTGATCCCATCCTTGACCTTATCCCACATTAAGTCCTATGAAAAACATTTCAAAAAAAACATGGGCTGAGCATAAAAAGCTCAGTAAGGGATACACAAAAAATGAAAACTGTTAGTTTTTCAAACATCAAGTAAACCAGGTATACTCTATCAAAGTAATACCTTCACCTTCATGAAGTAGTAAAAACTCTTCACTGAATAATGTATCATTACTTACCCTTTTTGTAACCAAAGGATTACCATAAAACCCATAAAAAGAACACATAACATATATAAAGGTTACTTGGGACATAAACATACATAAGTGGAATAACCATACGGTCGACTTCCACACATATCACTTAATGGAATAGCCATATTTCCAATTTCCATACATACTTAATGGAATAGCCATACGGCCGACTTCCATACCCAATGCATTGGAGGTTATAACGTAACCACCCATCCTGGTATTCACGGCACCACCCGTCATATGGTTTATAACGTAACCACCCGTTAAAATGTCCAAGTACCAATACAAAATCATAAAACATAAAACCAATATAAAGGAATGATAACATTTCCACATTTCAATCACAATATATCATAAATATATTGACATAATATATTCCTTTATCAAAACCATTTTCAATACCAAAATATATAAAAGAGTATATGGTATTTATTTTATTTTAAAAACCTTACGGCTTGTTGAGGAAGCTAAAGACCAAATAATACTCGCGGCGGCGGAAAAGGTCGTTGTCACCACGTACGTAAAAAAAATTCCTTTATGTCGTTTAGTAAAACGCTTCATAGAAAAATATTCCTTTTGTATAAAATTAAGAGTCAAAGGGGTTTATACACCCTATAAAATAAAGTTGTGTATAAAACAAAATTTTCCTCAATGAAAGGAGATTGAGACGAAGTCCCTTACCTCGGGTCCGACTTGACTCGATTGTTATTTAACGTCCTGAATAATAAAATTGAGTTAATTTATAGTTTCTTAAGAACCTTTTTAAAGTTCATTATTCCTTTTATATCACTTATTTCCATGTTATAAACATTATGTAACCATTTAAGTTAATAATGTTTGTTTTTTCAATATTTGGTTCTTAGGTCGAAAGTAGACTTCTTACAATTACATGTTGTTTGTGTGGTCAAAGGTTCTTTATATCCAGAATGACATTCCTGATTTGGATATCATATATATCATATATATCCAGCATATACATGTATTTATAATATTACATAATCATTTAGAGGTAAGAAATGAAATGCACCGTTCATGGAGACGGTAAACCGTACGTACGCATGAACGCTACTTTCATTTCAATTTCGTATTTTATAGGATGGAATCATAATGATATAAGAGTATATTATAATTACAGTATAATAAAATATATAATATCATTAACGTTATCCTTTACACATCCCACATATGGTATTAACAAATCAAATCACTTTCAGGGGGCGGTAGTCCGCACTTCCTAAAATGAAGATATCGTGTTTACCCATAATGGAAACAATAATGGTATGCCATAAATGAACAATACAGAAGCTTTAGGAAAGCGTAAACAAATTATACATCATATATAAAAATATTTACATCATAATTTCCACCTTTGAAGGTGTTAAATGAGTATTGAACAATCATCGTTTCGGGAGGCAGAATTTCGCCATCCATGGAAACCGTATGTTCTTTAACCATTTGATGTAGTTGTGTGAGAGTTTAGCTCGAATAAATCTTATAACAACATCCTAGTATATTGAAGATACTTGTTTTGTTACAAAAGAAGTAAATAAAAAGAGTTTAGGGGGTTGGAGAAGCAAAATAAAACAAATGAACAAGAGAGAATGAATTACCTTTAAAAGTGTAACTCCTTTTGATTTGAGCCTAAAGGCTTCCTTTGAAAGGATTCTTCCCAAAGGGAATCCTCTAGGATGAGGAGAGGGATGTGGAGAGACAAAATGTGCAGGGTATGGCCGAGACAAAGGCTTGAGGAGTGTGTGAAATGAGGTAGAGGTGGGGGCCTTTTATAAGAGAAAAGGAGGGGTACTTTTGGAAATCATGAAACTATTATTTTATTTTCAAAAGTTTTTCGAATTTATAAGGTCCCACATTGATATATTTAGAAGATAGGATGATAAGGCTTCGGAATATTCCCATCCAATAGGTTTTGGACATGTGTAGGTTTTAGATATTACATTATATTTCCATTTTATTTAAATCGTTAAATAATGAAGTCATCGCTGCATCATAATGATGTCATAAATAAGTTATTTTATTTAAAGTCTAAAAATTATAAAAAAATTACTATGATGTAGGAAATATTTTTAGATTTACAATGAATATTTATAATAAAAAATCTGATCTTTATAACCCCTTCTAAATATTGTTTTCGTAAAACATATTATGTTTGGGTCATTTTTACTTTTACTTAAAAAAAGGCATTAAAGTCATTATCTCACCCAAGTAGCCCCATGGGGTCCCCTAAATCGACCCATGGGTTTTCTGGGTCGGCCATGACTCATCCAATAGGGGTAGGACAAGTTTCATGGTGTTTTCATATTTTTATAATATCATTTTAACCTTAAACTACACTAATTACCATTAATCGTGATTAAAAACTTAATAAGTTACTATTCACCAAAAATTTATTTTAATCTCATTGAACCACATTTTACTTATTAATTACAACCATGTATGTCGGATTTTTGAAATTCAAAATACAATGATGGCAAAATTTCATTTAAATGAAAAATCAGTTTCTTTAACTACCACTTAGTGATTTAACTATTCATCAAAAATTAAAGTTTTTCAGAAAATTACCAAAAATTCACCCTAAGCTATATTTGATATTAAGAATTCAAAAATGAAGTCTATTTTACAAAATTCAAAACATATAAGTCACATTAATTAATTGAATAATTAATTCCCGCTGTCAGAGAAAATAGCGTGTTTTTATGAAATAATAAGTATCAAAAGATTGAAACTAGTTTAAGTCCGATTTCAAAGTGAAATTAATTCCAACGACCACTATTGGATTTAATGGTAAAAATATTTTCTAATTTCACTTTAAAAACAATTCAAAAGATAATATAATCATATAAATAAATTACATTAAAAAGAGGTTTTGAATTAAAATACAACATTTTACACTATTCATTAAAAAAAGGAACTTCATCGGAAAGATACAAAAAATTTACACAAAGTAAATTTTGATGTCCCGATTCTAAAAAAGAGTTATTTTTGGTCCAATAGAATTTATAATATTGATCAAATCTATATTTAATGATGGTTCGCCGTCAAAAGGTGATAAGTGAAACCTTAGTGAAAATTAGGGTATAAATGCCTAAAATTGAACTCTTTCTGTATTTTAAGCCTTTATCTTTTATTGGGTAAATGTGAAAACATTTAAAAACATATATAATCATATTTTAGTTATTTCTATCCATTACCGCCAGTACAAGGGATACTTGTTAACTAAAATATAAAAAAATATTATTTTATTACTTGTGTGCAACGTAAGTTTTCAAAGAAACTCATCGTTGCGTATCGAGTACGCTATCAAACGTAGAAACCCCTTTTAATTAAAATTAATATTTAATTTGTAAATATTAATAAATATGAAAATTCTTTATTCTTTAATTACTTGGGATGTTACATCCTTCCCCCCTTTTGGGAATTGTGTCCTCGCAATTTTATTCACTTATCAAAATAAGTGGGGGTATTTTTCCCTCATAGCATTTTTAGATTCCCACGTTGCCTCTTCAATAACATGGTTTTTCCACAAAACCTTTACCTGATGAATAAAAAGGCACACACAATCTCTTCCCAAATCTCAAAACGCAATCATTATCAATGTTTAATTCATGCAACTTACCTTTCTGAACCAGCTCTACCTTTTTTCGGCAACTCACTGTCTCACTTCTGTGCTTTCTTGATTCTGTCTGATAGAGAAGATTTCACTGATACCTGAAACAAAATAGAAAAACATCCTGTACCAACAACTTCTATGCCAAAGTTCATCAAATCTGTAACCAAAGGATCACATTCCAAACACAACATTGCTAATGAAGCATTACTTTTTCAACTCAAAGCATCAGCCACTTTATTTTCTTTTCCCGGATGGTAATGAATTGTACAATCATAATCCTTTATTAATTCCAGCCATCTCCTCTGTCTCATGTTCATTTCTTTCTGAGTGAATATATACTTTAAACTTTTGTGATCAGTATATATTTCACACTTTACTCCATAAAAATGATGCCTCCAAATTTTTAAAGCAAAAACAACAGAAGCTAATTCCAAATCATGTGTAGGGTAATTTACCTCATGAGTTTTCAACTGTCGTGAAGCATAAGCAATTACCTGATCATTCTGCATAAGGACACAACCACATCCCTTCAACGAAGCATCACTGTATATAACAAACTCACCATTCCTGGAAGGAAGTGCCAAAACTGGAGCATTCACTAATCTTCTCTTCAACTCCTGAAAACAATCATCACATTTTTTTGTCCAGATGAACTTAACACCCTTACGAGTTAGCTTAGTCATTGGACTAGATAACCGTGAAAAAATTTCAACAAACCTTTGGTAGTAACCTGCCAAACCAAGAAAAATAAGGATCTCGGTTACATTTGTGGTTCTTGGCCATTCTTCAACAACTTTTGTTTTAGTAGGATCAACAGTTATGCCATATTTTGAAACAATGTGACCTAGGAAAGAAATTTTTTGTAACCAAAACTCACACTTGCTGAATTTTCCATATAGTTTATTTTCTTTTAAGGTTTGCAAGATAACCCTTAAATGACATTCATTCTCTTCTTTACTTTTAAATAAAACCAAAATATCATCGATGAAAACAACCACAAACTTATCCAAGAACTCATGGAAAATTCTATTCATAAGGTCCATGCATACAGCAGGTGCATTGGTTAACCCAAAAGGCATAACTACAAATTCATAATGGCCATATCTAGTACGGAACGTAGTCTTCGGAACGTCTGCTTCTTTTACTTTCAACTGATGGTACCCCGACCTCAAGTCAATCTTCGAAAAATACTGAGCTCCCTGGAGCTGATCAAACAAATCATTGATATGAGGGAAAGGATACTTGTTCTTAATAGTAATATTATTCAAGGCTCTATAATCAATGCAAAGTCTCATTGATCCATCTTTCTTTTTAACAAACAAGACAGGAGCACCCCATGGTGATGTGCTAGGTCAAATGAAACCTTTATCTAATACCTCCTGCAATTATTTCTTTAACTCTAAAAGTTCAACTTGAGACATTCGATAAGGGGGTTTTGAAATTGGCTTAGAATCAGGAACTAAGTCAACAGTAAATTCAACTTCCTGATCACGAATAATACCAGGCAACTCATCAGGAAAAACATCAAGATACTCATTTACCACTGGCACATCATTAATCTGAAAAGTTCCTTTATTTTCAACAATATGTGCAAGGTAACATTCATTCCCATCTTTTACTAGTTTCTCAACTTCCTGATATGTTATCAAAATCAAGGGTTCATTCTTGTACACAAACTGAAAATCTTTCTGAAAAGAAACCATTTTAGCTCTGCAGTCAATCTTAGCATGATAAACAGAAATCCAATCCATGCGCAAAATAACATCAAACTCTACTAGAGGCAAAACAATAAGGTTTGATGGTAGATTCTTTCCACACACAAGGATAGTAAGGTTCTTATAATTCCTTTTTGTCTCAACGTTCCCTCCGGGTGTTTTTACCATATGTTCAGGATTCATATCTTGATATGGAATTTCCAAGTTACTAGAAAATTTCTCAGAAATGAAAGAGTGTGTAGACCCTGAATCAAACAAAACATTGGTATAATCTGAACAAAAAAACAGTGTACCTGATACCACTTCATTCGATGGCCCAACATCTGCTGAAGTTGTTGCAAAGGATTTCACCACCCCTTTATGCTTGTAGTCTGGCTGCATTACCCCAGTTGAGTTCTTCATTGGACACTCACTTGCATAATGACCCATTTCATTACACTTAAAACATCTTACCGTTGGCTTTTCATTTCCTGCTTGATCATCTTCCTTACAGTTACGAGCAATATGACCAGACTCAGCACACCGAAAGAACTTACCAGACTTGGATAAACATTCTCCAGGATGAATTTTACCACACTTCTCATAGGATGGATATTTGGTTTTCTTACCTCCTTGCTTCTTTGATGAATTCTTCCCCTTTTCCTGCCAACTAGACCACTTATTCTGTTGTTTGTCATAGAACACTTGATCATCGGCAAACTCCATTTCCACCTTCTCCGCACATCGAACAAGTTTTTCATAACTTTTTAACTCACGAGAAGCTAAAGCCCTTCGATACTTTGGCTTTAACCCTGAGTAAAAACGGTTTATTTTACTATCAAGATCTCGTATGATGTTTGGAGCATACCTTGCCAATCGAGTGAACTTTGCTTCATAAGCAGCCACTGAATCATCCTCCAGCCTCAATTCTAGGAACTGTTTTTCCATCCTAAGATGAACCACCTTAGGAAAATATTTCTCAAGAAATAGACCTTTGAATTCTTCCTAGTGAAGATCCTCAATATCATCACTATCCCCGATATATTTCACCATCGACCACCACTGATCAGCTTCACCATCAAAACGGTAAACAGCAAGACTAACCTTTTGATGTTCTGAACACCCCATGACATTAAAAATCTTCTCCAGTGCTTTAATCCACCCTTCATCTTGCACATGGTCAGATGATCCTCTGAATGATGGGGATGTTGCCTCATGAAATGTTCCACCACTGACATGTTCCTCTGCGGTTGATCTGGCTGATCTCATGCATTAATACCACCACCATTTATAGCCTGAGTCAACTGTGCCATCACTGCAACAAACTGTTCAGTTCCGATTCTGACCATCTCAGGTTGCTGATTTGGAAGGTTTTCTTCCTCCTAATGTCGTCCCAACATAGTTGGTTTGTTTCCTCTGTGGAAAACCATTCTGAACACAGAAATATCTTAGGTGAAGCAACATGGTAATCCGTAAATGCTATGTCATTTCCATCTTATTATAATTTAATACTTTTCTAACTCCTAAAGTTGTCTAAACCGACCATTGATACCAACTATAAGGCCCCGGCCTTAAACCTTACTTAATATTGAATTAAATGAATAATTCACATTGAGGATCTTTTCAGGTTTAGAGTTTTAGAGGATTAGAACATAACTATTACATATCAAAAGATTACAAAGTAGACACATCTACTATGTTTCCATAATAAAAAAAAACTCTTAAAAAGAAACAAGTCCAGTTCCATGTTTTATATAGCATGACATTCCCTTGATCCCTTTCTTGACCTTATTCCACATTAAGTCCTGTGAAAAACATTTCAAAAAAAAAACTTGGGGTGAGCATAAAAATCTCAGTAAGGGATACACAAAAAAAATGAAAACTGTTAGTTTTTCAAACATCAAGTAAACCATGTATACTCTATCAAAGTAATACCATCACCATCATGAAGTAGTAAAAACTCTTTACTGAATAAAGTATCATTACTTCCCCTTTTTGTAACCAAAGGATTACGATAAAACCCATAAAAAGAACACATAACATATATAAAGGTTACTTGGGACATAAACATACTTAAGTGGAATAACCATACGGTCGACTTCCACTCATATCACTTAATGGAATAGCCATATGGCCAATTTCCATACATACTTAATGGAATATCCATACGGCCGACTTCCATACCCAATGCATTGGAGGTTATAAAGTAACCACCCGTCCTGGTATTCACGGCACCACCCGTCATATGGTTTATAACGTAACCACCCGTTAAAATGTCCAAGTACCAATAAAAAATCATAAAACATAAAACCAATATAAAGGAATGGTAACATTTCCACATTTCAATCAAAATGTATCATAAATATATTGACATAATAGAATCCTTTATCAAAACCATTTTCAATACCAAAATACATAAAAGAGTATATGGTATTTATTTTATTTTAAAAACCTTACGGCTTGTTGAGGAAGCCAAAGACCAAATAATACTCGCGGCGGCGGAAAAGGTCGTTGTCACCACGTACGTAAAAAAACATTCCTTTTTGTCATTTAGTAAAACGCTTCGTAGAAAAAGATTCCTTTTGTATAAAAGTAAAAGTCAAATGGGTTTATACACCGTATAAAATAAAGTTGTGTATAAAACGAAATATGCCTCAATGAAAGGAGATTGAGACGAAGTCCCTTACCTCGGGTCCGACTTGACTCGATCATTCTTTAACGTCCTGAATAATAAAATTGAGTTAATTTATACTTTCTTAAGAACCTTTTTAAAGTTCATTATTCCTTTATATCACTTATTGCCATGTTATAAATATTATGTAACCATTTAAGTTAATAATGTTTGTTTTGTCAATATTTGGTTCTTAGGTCGAAATTGGACTTCTTACAATTACATGTTGTTTGTGTGGTCAAAGGATCATTATATCCAGAATTAAATTCCTGATTTGGATATCATATATATCATATATATCCATCATATAAATGTATTTATAATATTACATAATCATTTAGAGGTATGAAATGATATGCACCGTTCATGGAGACGGTAAACCGTACGTACGCATGAACGCTACTTTCATTTCTATTTCGTATTTTATAGGTTGGAATCATAATGATATAAGAGTATATTATAATTCCAGTATAATAAAATATATAATATCATTAACTTTATCCTTTACACATCCCACATATGGTATTAACGAATCAAATCACTTTCAGGGGGCGGTAGTCCGCACTTCCTAAAATGAAGATATCGTGTTTACCCATAATAGAAACAATAATGGTATGCCATAAATGAAAAATACATAAGCTTAAGGAATGAATAAACATATTATATATCATATATAAAAATAGTGACATCATAATGGCTACCTTTGAATGTGTTAAATGAGTATTGAACAATCATCGTTTCGGGAGGCAGAATTTCGCCATCCACGGAAACCGTATGTTCTTTAACCATTTGATGTAGTTGTGTGAGATTTTAGCTCGAATAAATCTTATAACAAAATCCTAGTATATTGAAGATACTGGTGTTGTTACAAAATAAGTAAATAAAAATAGTTTAGGGGGTTGGAGAAGCAAAATAAAACAAATGAACAAGAGAGAATGAATTACCATTAAAAGTGTAACTCCTTTTGATTTGAGCCTAAAGGCTTCCTTTGAAAGGATTATACCCAAAGGGAATCCTCTAGGATGTGGAGAGGGATGTGTAGAGACACAATGGGCAGGGTATGGCCGAGCCAAAGGCTTGAGGTGTGTGTGAAATTAGGTAGAGGTGGGGGCCTTTTATAAGAGGAAAGGAGGGGCACTTTTGGAAATCATGAAACTATTATTTTATTTTCAAAAGTGTTTCGAATTTCTAAGGTCCCACATTGATATATTTTGAAGATAAGATGATAATTCTTCGAAATATTCCCATCAAATCGGTTTTGGACATGTGTAGGTTTTAGATATTAAATTATCTTTCCATTTTATTTAAATCATTAAATAATGAAGTCATCACTGCATCATAATGATGTCATAAATAATTTATTTTATTTAAAGTCTAAAAATTATAAAAAAAATACTATGATGTAGGAAATCGTTTTAGATTTCCAATGAATATTTATAATCAAAAATCTGATCTTTATAACCCCTTTTAAAAATTGTTTTCGTAAAACATATTATGTTTGTGTCATTTTTACTTTTATTTAAAAAAAAGGCATTAAAGTCATTATCTCACCCAAGTGGCTCCATGGGGTCCCCGAAATCGACCCATGGGTTGTCTTGGTCGGCCATGACTCATACAATAGGGGTAGGAAAAGTTTCATGGTGTTTTAATATTTTTATAATATCATTTTTACCTTAAACTACACTAATTACAACTAATCATGATTAAAAACTTAATAAGTTACTATTCACCAAAAAATTATTTTAATCTCATTGAACCACATTTTACTTCTTAATGACAACCATGTATGTTGGATTTTTGAAATTCAAAACACAATGATGGCAAAATTTCATTTAAACGAAAAATCAGTTTCTTTAACTACCACTTAGTGATTTCACTATTCATCAAAAATTGAAGTTTTTCAGAAAATTAACAAAAATTCATTCTAAGCTATATTTGATATTACGAATTCAAAAATGAAGTCTATTTTAAAAAATTCAAAACATATAAGTCACATTAATTAATTTAATAATTAATTCCCGCTGTCAAAGCAAAAAGCGTGTTTTTAGGAAACAAAAAGTATCAAATGATTGACACTAGTTTAAGTCTGATTTCAAAGTGAAATTAATTCCAACGACCACTATTGGATTTAATGGTAAAATTATTTTCTAATTTCACATTAATACCAATTAAAAATATAATATAATGTTATAAATAAATTAGATTAAAAAGAGGTTTTGAATTAAAATACAACATTTTACACTAATCATTAAAAAAAGAACTTTATCAGAAAGATACAAAAAATTTACACAAAGTAAATTTTGATGTCCTGATTCTAAAGAGGAGTTATTTTTGGTCCAATAGAATTTTTAAGATTGATCAAAGCTATATTTAATGACGGTTCTCCGTCAAAAGGTGACAAGTGAACACTTAGTGAAAATTAGGGTATAAATGCTTAAAATTGAACTCTTTCCGTATTTTAAGACTTTATCTTTTATTGGGTAAATGTAAAAACATTTAAAAACATATATAATAATATTTTAGTTATTTCTATCCATTCTCGCCAGTACAACGGCTAATTGTTAACTAACATTTAAAATAATATTATTTTATTACTTGTATGCAACGTATGTTTTCAAAGAAAATCATCGTTGCGTATCGAGTACGCTATCGAACGTAGAAACCCCTTTTAATAAAAATTAATATTTAATTTGTAAATATTAATAAATATGAAAATTCTTTATTCTTTAATTACCTGGGATGTTACACTGAAACAACTAAATGTTGTTTTAAATTTGGATAAATATATTTCATCATGATATATTAATCCAAGAATTATGGATACCATCACAGTTTTATGATTCTAAGGTTTATTATATATTCAATGTCTAATACTACCATATATTGGTTTTATGTAATTTTATTTTTAGTTGACTATTGATATTTTAGGAGGCATTTTAAGGAGATTAAGTATATAAATGCTTTTGGTTCAATTTAATGGATTATTTAGTAATAATAATGTTATATTTTGAGATATGTATTCTAAAGGGTTTTAAGGATTAAATATTATGGAAAGGATAGAGTAAAAATTTGGAAGTTACTATTTTGGTGATAGAGATTAATATATTATACTATAAAAATTGTCCAAAACATTTTGGTTTTATAAAATATAAGAGGAATATTTTTTTTATTGTGTAAGGGATTATGTGATATGATATAAGGTTATTTTAGTGCTTTGGGAAAAACATTATATATTATATATTCACTCCATAGTGTATTTAGGGATGTGAAAAGTGATTGTATTAAAAATAAATATTAAATTGTGTTTATGGAATAAAAATATATGTGTTTTGTAAATTTTTGTGTGATCTCTTTCTTATTTCTATCACTCAACTCTAGGAAAATAATTTTGAAATAAAATATTATCATATTGTTGTTATATCCTATGATTCATTTATTTTTTAACCCAAAAAAAATTATTGTTTTTAGTTCTTTATATTTCCCCTAATCAGTCACTTTCTTTTTATCAGTCATCCCTATCTCACTCTATCAATATTTACATTTATTCTATGTACATATTGTCACATCCCACCAATGTTCTCAAACATCAAACCCTAGTTAGGATTTATTACATTTGACCATAATATATACCATTCCATATTTTAATAGGAAGTTATATTAATCATTTTTATGATTCTTGTTTCCAACATATGAATTTTTAAATTTCAATCCCTTGATTACTCAGATCAAGATTAAATTTCAAGGATTCAATTTATATAAGTGGGTAAAATGTAACACCGTGAGATTTTATACGAGGAACATGATGTTCAATATAATATATGGTATGACAGACCAATCAAAAAATATATGGTTACACCCTAATACTTTATGATATATTATTCTTTAAATATATTAAATGTATTCAATATATTGTGATAAATGCAACATTCACTTTAAAATTAACACGATACACAATTGAAATATTATTATTTAAACATGACTATTATAACCTAGCTGTTAATTTTGAAGGTAATTTTAAGAAAATATAATTAATGAAAATTTTATTTTTTATTCATATAAAAAATAAATTTATTTATTACCTACTGATTAAAAATATAATAAAATACATTTGATAGAAAAATAAATGTTTTCTAAAAAACTATATTTTTTAAATTGGTGATTTAGTCACCCTTTAAGAATATAAATCATTATTTTTAAAATTAATGTGAACTTAATTGAAAAAATTTATATTTTAGAAATCTACAAGTAAAAATTATATGTTGGTTAATTTTTAATAATTTTCTGAAAAATTACTTTTTTATGAATTGATCAAATTCATGATATTTATTGAAAAATGAATTTTTGTTTAAATTATTACCAAAGAAAACCATTATTTTAAAATTTTTATAAATTAATATTGTCTCAATTATATGAAAATTTATCCAATTTATATCCTTGAATTTAATTTCATTTTTAATTATTATATGAATTCTTTTAATCATTGAAATTTTTTCTCCGGAAAACAATTTTTTCAATAATATACCACATTATTGTTATATTAAATTATATAAAATATATGACATTAATTTATAAAAATGTTTTCAATATTTGTAATAATCATAGATTATATTATTTATTATTTTATGCTTAATTTTTTTCCATAGTGAATACAGGAAATAGTAAAAAATATTTAATGAGATTTAGATAAAGATGGTTTTACCGGGGATTATGCTAAAATGATAAGGGTTAAAATAACCAAAAAACGTTCCTAATTAAATATTTTTGGAAGTAGTTTTTTCCTAAAACTTCAAAGGATACTAAATGGTCTATTTTGGTTCTAAATCTTCAAGAAAAAAATGTGGCAATAAATCATTCTTTTCAAAAAATTCATGTGTGTCATCTCCCACACTTATAAATTGACACATCGATCCTTCCCTTTACACACATCCAACACCCACTAGATCATCCAAAAACATATATAATACGCCCCATAATTCCATCAAATCATTGTATGATCCTTGTATTGTTCAAATTTCTCTCTTAGAAAGCCTTTTGGAACAAATTAAAATAGTTTATCTAAATAACAGGTAGCATCTTAACAGAGCATTTTATTGTATTTATTTATCCAAATATTTAATACTTAAATAAAACATGATGATATAATAGAATTTTTTTTAATATATTCTAATATTTTTTAATTTTTATTTATTTACCTACAACCCCCACCTCCTCCCTCAAATGGAAAATCAAACTTTTGGTCATGTGTATAGTATTCTAGCACCTCACGAATCGAGGAAATTCATTTTCCATCACATCTTCTCAAAGATGGATATAATTATTTATGTAATGTTTTTATATTATATTTAGTATATAATTATAATTATTTTATTATAATATCAAATATACGTGATTATTTTCTATTGATTAAGGAGTGGGATAACATCATTCGTGTGTGTGGTGGACTACCGCCTTGCGAAGTGAAGTGATTCATATTTAAATTAATCATTACATGGAATTTAATAAATATTAATTTTATATTTATATATTCTATTAATTAAATATTAATCATTATGGAAAATCAAAATAAAATATACTTTCTTACATTCTCATTCATTGAACATATGATAATGTTGTTCACATGTATGATAGACTATAACCTTGTGAATAGATGTGATTTGGTTTACTGTAATGATTTTCATGGAAGTTAAAAAGGATATATTTAATGAATATATGTGATATATATGAAATTACTTTTTTTTTAAAATTAATATAAAATCCAATTCCTTACCATTTCACTCACTGTGGAAATGATAATGTTTCCCGTGTCTATGTACAAACTACTCTCCCCACGAACCGGTGCGATTCATTCTACATGTTCATAATTCAATAATTATTATAAAGATTATTCCAGTGAAATGTATGATATATATATAAATAACATTATTATAATCATATAGATGATGGAACTATAACTTATTTACAGGATTTGTAAGTTTTATGATGAAACATCAAGGAAAAAAAGGTAATTAACACCCTGAACAATATCGATAATGAAATATTTTAAACAAACATGTAATATGATGTTATAAATTATCATGTATGTTATTATAAATACTAATATTATTATGTTATATGTTAATAACATGTTATATACCATTATTATTTTGGTTAAAGATCACTCAACTGATGTTAAGCGCGAGGTAAGGGTTTTCTTAACTCAATTTTCATTCATTGGGTCTACATTGTTTATTACATCATACCAAAATTATTTGTGAAGTGAATTATAATTTATTTTTGTTGAATGTAATATTTTATTTAAGTGAATATTCATTTTTATCACCTTATAACCCCATTTATTAACACTCACCTCAATGATACAAAAATTGTAAGGGTTTTATCACAAACTCACTTCTTTGAGACACATATTATTATATTCACCTAATTTATTAGAAATGGCGTATATACATACACATGAAATAATATTTCATGAATAATTCCAAATTAAATATATATTTATGTTACAATTCATCTAATATATTCTTGGCATTTTATGATTCTAAAGTTACCAAAGTGGAAAATGTTTATGCTTCAATCTCATTTAAATCGAGATTGTTTATTATTAAATTTCAATTGAAGAAAATTAGTTTATAATTGTCTAATAAACTCTTTTAATTTTATTATCATATATTTAGTCATTAATTATCCATGTAATATCCTAATTTATCTCTCTTTGGTACTTAAAATAATTGACAATTGTTTTTATGAAAATATGAATTCATTTCTATTTTCGTTGAAATTGCTTTCTCTTCTATATCTATATTTTATAAAAAATTGATTTCAAAAAATTTATAATTTTACTCTATGATTTTAAATGTAAATTTAACCCTTTTTTGTATTTTTATAAAATGTATCAAAATGAGTCATTCTATGATTATAAAAAACAAGGACCATTTATCTTTTACTGAAAATGTGAAAAAATGAATTTTCAAACATGTATGGGATGAAATGTATTTTCCTTAATTTTTATCAGTATTTTCAATGAATACTAATTTATAATATTATACTAATATATTAATAAAAAATATTACAGAAACATTTTTTTTTTGAAAACTGATATTTTATTTAATGTGGAATGGTTATTTTCATCAAGAAAATGTTTTTGAATGTTCATATATTCACCAATGAGAAAATCCATTAATGTTATAGAATGATTCTAAATTATATATATATTACTCTAAAAATATACTTATATTAATATCTCATCTATTTATGGTGTAATACATTACATATGATCCTTTCTTAAATTCTTTCATTATGTGACATCCATTGATTATGATATAAAAAAAATATTATGAAACAAATTTTATTTACATGGCTAATTATATGTTTTTTAAAAATGATTGATTTTATTTCAGTGGAAAACATAAAATAAGAACATGTTATTATTTTTACCCCCATATAGTGCTACAATTCATTTGGTAATATTTTTAGTCACATGAGGCGTATTGTAGTGGATTCTGTAGTAAACTTAGTTCATTATTTGACTTTGACCACCATATGATATTTTCTGGAAATTTATCCTTTTTAGAGACTCTATATTTTCCTACATTATCATTAAATAGGTTTTGGGAAATACTTAAATGATTATACCATTATATTCCCAAATACCATATTAGAATAATTCCTTTAGAAACACGGAAATAATAACACTAAAACATGTGTGAGATACATTATCACCCACTAGGATCTCGAAGATTAGTACCCTTCTTAGATATATCATATATAAAATATATCTCTATAAAATTGGGAAGGAAAAATATTATGGGGTGATATCAGATGATTCGTAAGGGTAAACAAGGAATATATGTAAAAATAAACATGAGAATAAGGGTATGATTTGGTGATAATAACATTAGAATATCATACCTTCCATATCAGATATCATAAAAAAAATCATGGAATAAAGATCAATAGTTCATAAGACATGAATAATAATGGAATAAATTGCATTGGATATTAAATTATAACATAAGATTAGGAGATGTAATTGTGGAATACACATAAACATATTAAATCATATGTCAATAGTGCCTATAAAACGTTCATAACGTGTTAGTCTGGGTTGAGAACCCGTGTATCGGCTTTGTTCTAAGGCTAACAACATGTTTAACCTATTATTTTTGTAATTAGGATAAAACTCGTGCACCCTCCCCACATCCTTGAGAAATTAAATTTTTTATTTAACCCTCCTATTAAAGATTAATGTGTAAACCTAAATGGGTTCATTGAAGAATATGTATAGTCATTAACAAGGTATTTCCATATAAATTATTACTACAACTCCTTAATATCATCTTCAAACATGATGATATTATATACATATATATATAAGATAAAATTATCTGTTATTATTTTAAATTAATTACTTATATATATCTCCCTTTCCATTAATTGGGCGACAAAACCTTTGATCCTGTGCAAGGTAGTCTATCTCTTTACGAACTGATGTAATTTGTTTTCCATCCCAAAATATCATGAATAGATATAATGTTGTATTTAGGATATTTATATAATATTTACTTCATAATCTTACATATGGAATTGTAATATAACATTTAATTTCTTACTTTATATTACACTGGAATTTGATACATCTCTTTTGTATATGGTGGACTTCCACCTCGCGAAGCGATGTGGTTCTTTTCACTTATAAATTACATAAAAGTTAATAATGATTATTTTAATTAATTATGTGATATATATGACGTAAAATTTATTTTTTAAACGATAATATATTATTCATCTTTCATTTATGTCCTCCTTTATGAAAATTGAAACAACATTCATGTGTATGTATGGTCGACCGTCTCCATGAACGGTATAGTTCACTTTCTATATATATCATTAATGGATTAGTTGATATATATAATTAATATATATATATATATGATAATTATTTAATGTAGGAACTTCTAGATATTGTAAATCCATGATCAATGTAAATGAAAAAAAATACCTACCAAAGCATATATGAAAAACTCTATAGTTATTGCCCGAAACATGATTTTAAAATGAAATTATTAAAAACAGGTAATAAAATGTCATAAGTAAATTATATATGGCATAATATATATGAGTATGGTTGTATTATATATTTTTAATAAAGTTTTATTTTTATACAAAATATTTTAATGTGAAAAATTTAATTTAGGACTTAAGGTATGTGATATTTGTCATCATTTGTATTTTTTGAGACATACGTTACGTTATGCACTAATATTATTTTTTGATGTATATAAAAATAATATTTAAACTTTTATATCAGGAATTAATTTATTTAAATGATATATAATGTTTCATTTAATGTAAATATTTTTTTTGGGATAATGATTCAATATTACATAAATCATTTAAGGGATTTTCATTTCACTATTATTTTTGAGGGACACATGATTTATACACCACTTATTCTTTTTTCCAAGTATTTTTTTAGATGAATGACTTTTACGATAATAATCAGGATGTTATGGGACATACATATTCATTTAATTTTATTTATTTAATAGGGAAGACGATTCAAAAAAGACCCAAAGGGGTAAAAGGATTTATGTTACAATCTCATTGTTTATCATGATTGTTTATATATATGTTTCAGATGATAAAATATTATGATATTACTCCCATAAAACTCATGAATTTTATTCTCCATTATTTATTTCATTATTATAAATGTTTTCATTAATTTTACTCCCTTTAAGAACTCAATAGACCAAAAATATATTATTAAGGAAAATTTATTATTATTTTTCTCTTCGATTGAAAATGACTTATTATCCATATCCATGTTTACTAAAAATATGATAATTATTTTTTTGAATATTTTAAAATAATTTACTAATCTCATTTTTAAAAATGTTTTAATTTTTATAGAATGTTTTAAAATTATTATTTTTTCATTTTCAATATGAGGTAGTTTGGAATTTTTTACAAAAAAATGTGAAAGGATTCTTCATTATAATCTGTATGAATTGAATCGAATTTTCCACCATTATTAAAAATCATTTACTTTATGATTCATTCATAAAAAGAAAATTAATTTTGAAACATGGTTTCCCTTAATATTTCTGAAAATTTTATAATATTAATGAAGTGATTTCAAATGAAAATAATGTTTTTATCAAGGATGTTTGGCGATATTTTATAGAATTTCAATTCATCAATGAAAATACTCATCGGTTATACTTATGTTTTATTGGGGTCATGATCCAATCATTACATCCATATCATTTATTTAGATATTTTCTATTTATTTTTACAATGAATCTATGTTTATAAAATCCTCTACGTTTCCATATGTTATGATATGAGAAATTCATATAATGTTAATGAAACCCGTTTCTTTTCCTCAGGTTATTCTTTGATGAAATGATAATTAAATTCATTTAATATTTCATTATCTATGACATGATTATTGTTTTATGATATTTGGGGACAAACATTAATGTATTATGTCATGGTTAAAACCTATATCCCCTACCATTTCATTGGATCATGATTTATATCTCATGAGATAACAATGGGAAGAAAGTTTTCAGGCATGATCTACAATGAGAAACTAGCCAATGAGATTGATCCACAATGAGAAACAGTTGATGAGGCCTAGTCCACTATGTCATATGGTATTCATAGTTAAAATTGAAAAATGATGTAACATCCCAAGTAAATAAAGAATAATACATTTTAAAATTTATTAATATTTGGGAATTAAATATTAATTTTTCTTTAAAGGGTATTCTATGTTCGATGGCGTACGTGATATACAACAACAAGTTTCATTGAAATATTACATTTCACCAAACATTTGGTCATACTAAAAAATAAAAATATAATAGTATTTTAAATAGTAGTTTATGCCTAGCTGTTGTATTAGAGGTAAATAACTGAACTAACCATATTATGATTAAACATGTTTCATGAATGTTTTTACATTTATCCAATATAAGTTATAGGATTAAAATGTGAATGAATATAATTTTAAGCTAAAATAATCTAATATTCTTTAAATTGTTGAATTACCAAATTTTAATGGAGAACCCTCATTAAATATAGTTTTATTCACTTTTATGTGTTCTATTTGACAAAATAAAATTTTTCTTTAAAATCGAGAACTTAAATATTACTTTGGTTTATTTCTTTGTATTTTTTCTAGTAAAATTCATTTTTTAATGTATACTGATAATACTCTATCTTAACTCAGAACTACCTTTTAATATAATCTACTAATATGGTTAGATTAAATTTTTACCTGGGTTTAAAGTGTAATTAAATTATATTATTACCATCTAATCCAATGTTGTTCATTGAAAGAAATTTCACTTTGAAATTGAACATAAACAAGTGTCAATCTTTTGATATATACTATTTCTTAAAAAACATGGTATTTGTTTTGAAAACATTAATTAATTTTAAATTAATTAATGTAACTTCAATGTTTTAAATTTTTTAAAATAGACAATATTTTTGAATTCAGAATATCAAATATATATTAATATGAATTTTTGGTATTTTTCTGAAAACCTTCAATTTTTTATGTATAGTGAAAACACTATGTAGTAGTTAAAAAACCAGATTTTTCATTTAAATAAAATTTTACCACTTCTGTGAATTAAATTTCGAAAATCTGAAAAACATGGTTGTTATTAGTGAGTAAAATTTGGTTCAATAAGATGAAAATAATTTTTGATGAATAGTAACTTTTGACTTTTATTTACCGCGGTTAAAGGTAAATAGGGCAATTCAAGGTAAAAAAAATAACATTAAATTTCCATAATATGTGTCCAAATTCTATTTTTTGATAAATTTCTGACCATGGACATCTTTTGGTCGATTTTGGGTCCCCATGATGCCACTTCAGAGTGATAATAAAACTTTATATCAATTAATTTAATGTAATGACAAAAATGAAATAACCATATATATTTTAGTAAAAAAATTCTTACATGGGGTTATATATGTTATAAATAAAATTATTTTTGACACAATAATGATGCAGTGTTTACCACATTAATGAATGATTTAAATAAATATGACTATAATGATTAAAAAAATGTCCAAAACCTATCCAATTCTTATTGGATGATTATATTTCGAACAAGAGACATATAATATTCGACTAATAATTTTTGGACCTTTAGAATCCTACAATTATTGTTTATTAAAATAATATTTTTAAACATTCCTATAGAGCTCGTCCTCCCCCTTATAAAAATCCATCACCTATAACCCATTACATACACCTCTCAATCCACATGGATCATCCAAACTCTACCCAAATAATCTCTCACGATCTCTGTATTCCCCCTATATCCCTTACCATATGAATAAGGTGATTTAAAAAATAATTTTGGTACAAAAAAATGGAGTTACACGATTTTAAGGTAACCTCTTATATTAAGTTTTCTTCTTTTATTTTACTTATACAACCCATAAACTCTTTTTATTACTTTATTTTATAATATAAAATTATCATAAATATTCTAGGTTTTTTATTTTATAAGTATTTGACGTAAACCTACATACACCTTCTTCTAATGGGTAATAAATATACGGTTTCTGTGGACGATGAACTATTGCCTCACGAAATGATGATTGTTCAATTTTCTCCTACCACATCTTATGGTGGCCATTAATATGGAACTATATTTACATGTGATATATATTATATTTATATTTTCTTTATTATTCTGTATTTTATCATTTATATCATAACTTTATAGTTTCCATAATGGGTAAATACGATAATTTCATTTGAGGAAGTGTGGACTACCGCCACTTCAATGTGATATGACTCATTCATGAGATACATGGAACATGTAAATGATAGAGTTAATTAAATTAAATAACATTTATATTATTCTATAATTATCATATTCCAATTTATTTTTATTTTTTCAATACATTAAATATAAAATAGATATGAAAGTAGCGTTCATGCGTACGTACGGCTTACCATCCCCATGAATAGTTCATTTCATTTATTAACTAAAAATGATATGTAAAATTATAAATACATATAAAATGGATATATATGTCATATATGATATCTTAATCATGAATATAATTCTTGAGATAATGTAATTTTTACCACATGGACAATTTGTAATTATAACAAGTTCATTTTTTGACTAAAGTTATGAACATCGAAAAAATGTCCTATATAAACTCAAATAATTAACTAATTGTCAAAGGAAGGTAATAAGTGATATAAAAGTAATAGTAAACAATAATTTTTTAAGGAATTAAAAATTAACTTAATCTTATTATTCAAGAAGAACATGGAACATACGAAACATGTCAGACACGAGTTAAGGTATTTTCATCTCACTTATTTATTCTCGTGAGATTCGTGCTCTATATACCACAATTTATTTCTATGTGGTGTTTATACGTCCCATGATTGTATTATTTGTTTAATATAATTTAATTTATGTGTATTTAAAACTTCATTTTATGATCCTTGTTTCATGGGGTGTATGTTTCATAAGTTACTTAATCAGTAAGGGAATTTCTAATTTCAATTTCCACTCATTGGGTTTTACACATGCTTCATTGATTATGTTACTCCAATATAATGTGTGAAATTACTATATTTTTTTTATATATAGTAATTTCTACTCACTTTTTGTGGATATACTTTTGATACACATAGTCACTCCATTAATAAATTCTCAAGTAATCGATATGAACTTCATAACAGTAATATTAACTAAATTTCAATTAATTGAGTTAAACATATAAGTAATTGGTGTTGTTTTTACAAGAATACCTATAAATGTTCACTGATTGTTTTACAATGAATATCCTTTCATATTGAGTGTATTTATATTTTTCACACATAATTATGTCCTTGATTTATGCATAACATAAGGACAAAATTTTATAAGGGATTTCATCTCAATTTACATTCCATTGAATCTTTTTTGTTGTTATGCACCAATTCAATTTTATATGGTGTATATAATGACCTGTGACATATTATATCATTATCCTGATATTATAATATTTTATTAATGTTTTTAAACAATTATTTTTATTTCTTTGTCTCTCATATGGTAAGGAAATCTTCAACTAAAATGTCATTGGAAATGTTTAAAATATTTTTTCTTTTAAATAATGTAAATTAATGTCAATGTTTCAAAAATGGTTTTAAGGACTTATTTATATGGACATATGTGTTTTGAAATTAAAATTTCATTGAAAAGTATCAAAGGGGTATGGGACACTATGATTCGAAAATATCTTTATTAAATGTTTTAAATGATTTTGAAAATGGTTTCATAAAGCACTGATTATGTCAATATATTGTAATGATATATTGTGATTTCAATGTGGAAATGTTATATTTTTTTTATACTTATTTTATGTGATATGAATATTCTATGGTTATTGGGAATTATTTATGTATATGGGTAGTTCCATGATAACCCTTGGATTGGTGAGTGCAAGATAGCTCTCCAATGTATTGGGTAACATGATCAAGGTAAACAATAATGATTCTCCAAAGAGATTTAGGGAATACACTATGACGGGTATTTCATGTGTAACTACTTATGTAGGTAAGAAATCTAAAATGTAAGTTTTTTATGCATTCCACGAGATACCTTTATGATTTATCATTTCTATTTGTTATTAATATATATTATGATTTCATAAGGTATATTAAAGATATTATGTTTTGTATGTATTGATGAACTAATGTTTTCATTCATTATTTTTTAACCCGAAATGATCTTTTTATCCTCATCCCAAGTTTGGAAATGTTATTTCATAGGATTTGAAGATTAATAGGGTCAATGATGGGATCAAGTAAAATTATTTTGGTCTTAAATATGGAACTATACAATATTTTTAAGAGTTTTTATTTTATTAAAAAATTGAAACTGAGTCGAAGTGTCTACTTTGTAATTTTTGAGATGTAATGTAATTTTTATGTCCTTTTTATCTAAATATCTAACCTAAGAATTTCCTCAATTTGAATTATTGATTTAACTCATGATTGAGTAATGTTTAATGCTGGGTCCTTATAGTTGGTATCAATGATCGGTTTAGACAACTCTATGGATTAGGAATTTTTTAGACACATGGTTAGACTCTAAGTCTACTCATTAAGTTAAATCATTGTTTGATAACATTTAATGATCAAGTAATGTCCATTACATATGGAAGGAGGAGGATCTCAAACAAAATTTCAATCTCTTCCTGATGACATTCTTTCAATAATTATTTCAATGTCATGTTCAGATGATTGTGAAACTATTTCTATTATACTACTCACTTGCAAGAAGTTGTTTGGGATATAAAACACCTCCATTATACCCCGATATCATCATGGATCTTGGGTTTTATTGTAAAGGCTCGTAAAAATCAAGGGAAATTTTTTTCTTAATTTTCTTTGGGATTTTACACGAACGCGGTTGCTGACGACCCTTGATTCCGAGGCCCGGTGTGCCCGGAATTTCTATCCAAAGATTAGCTTGGGTACGTTCAGTGAACGAACGAGAGGGTTTTTCTAACTTTTGAACCGGTGCTCGGAATCGAATTCTGAGGGCACCGATGGAATCGTAGCGCCGGTAATTTCTTAGAAACACCTTTTCCAGAGTTGAGTTTTCATGGGTGTGGTTTTTAAATTTTGGGGTTAAGTAAAGGAATAAAATAAAAATTGGACGCACAATTATTATTTTACTTCACGTTGTTCATCCTAAGATATGTGTTGGAAGTGGGACCCACAATATCCTACCCACTTGGTAGGATATTTGTGAGGTGGGGCCTACACGATCCCCATCGTTTCTTTTCTTCCTAAACTCTCTCCTATAATTAAGTAACGCACTCGCACCCCCTATTAATGAAATCAACCCCTGCGTTTATTCGGGTTAATAAACACCTCATTAATTGGGCGGTTTAAAACTCTTCAATTAATTCAATTAATTATTTTCTCTTTATTTTGAAATTCTATTGTTTGCTTGTGTGTTAATATAATAAGACAACTTTTATTTTATTAAAGGGGTTGGGTGTGGGAGGCTAGAGAGAATTCACTCAGGTTCTTGAAGTTCTTCCTCCTCGACGAAGAACGCGAAGAACGCGAAGAACACGAAGAACGCCGACCTCCGACAAAGGTTGACAAGAACTCCGGATCCTCGGAGATCGACGAAACGACGTTGATGTATCCTTTCTCTACGATGTGATGATCCCCCTTCCGCGACGCATTCTTCTGCGACGTGCAATTCTGCGATGAACCCTCGCTCGATGACGCTTGAGGTTGGGGTTTTGGTTCAACTAAATATATGTGATTTATATCCTCGGCATGTGTAAAAAAAATTTCGGAAGCCTTTTTAAACCGCTAACGCGGTGGGTGCGGACCAACGAACAAGTCCGAACCCACCGTCTCTTCGTTCTTGATGTGCGGATCGGCGAGCAATGATGAAGCAGGCCGCACGGGCGTTTTGAGGTCTTCGCAGTAAAGAACCGGTACCGGGAGGGCCGTTGACGAAGATGGTAGGAAAAACCGACCACCGGAGCTCGTTCGGTGGTCTGCGGAACACTCCGCCGGCGGCCGGAGGCGGCAGCGCCCGGCGCGCCGCTGGGATGTGCCGCCGCGGCTGAAGCCAGGGGAGCAGGACGCTGGTCCCGCGACCGCGTGGGACCAAGGGAGTCGAGACGCGGCGCTCGGCCACGTCCATTGGAAAGGAGCGGCCCCCCATGGGGGCCGCGGTTACAAGATGGCGAGGGGCAGCGTGCCACCCCGCACCCCTATCCACTCGACCGAAACAGTCGAGCCACCTGGCCCTGGCCAGCGCGCCAGGGCGCCGGGCTGGCTACCCAGGCTGGGTAGGGCCGCCCGGCTGGGCAGGGCCGCCCGGCGAGGCCGGGTCGCGCCCAGGCCGGGCCGGGCTGTTCCCAAGAGGGCTGGACCCGAACCCGGTTCGGGTCGACCCGGTTCGAGCCGACCCAGGGGGTCTCGGGATGGGTCGGTCCGGGCCCGAAACCCCCAATTCCGGACCTCTCACGGTCGTTTGCCCATAACATGGGCTGCAGACCTCCGATCGATGCACCATAAGTGGAAATGCGATCCTCGGATCGAGACGGTCGTTTTGATATATTACACTGAATGTTTCGGAGTACATTGGGTTCGGCCGGGTTGGTTCGTACACGAAACCAACCGGGCCCTCGGAGAGGAAAAGCTTACAACTTGAGCTCCAAATGTCCGTTTGACATGTCGTCGACTTTTTTGGATTCCTCTTAGTAAAAAGAATCTTTTGGATTACTCCTCTTGAGGTTTGGATGCATTTGGAGTACGCTAGGGTTGATTTTTACTTAAAAACCAACCGGGCCCCTGGGACGGAGAAACCAATTACTCTCAGACTGGGCGTCTGATTGACGTCCGGTCTGTGACGTTGAGTTCCTGTTAACGATACAGAACTTTTGGATACATCAACTCTGGACTATGTGTCAGTATATGTATCAGCCCCTTGGATCATGGAGCGGATCCTCCCGAACGAGCTTGCTGTGTGCGGGAACCCTAGAGCTGGCTGCAACTGCGACAACGATGACGATTGTGCAGAAATCCTCCGTGGATTTGACTGCGACGACTACAACACCAAGCTATCCTACATGGATCAGTGCTACCGATCCTGTGTGGGTCAGTTCTTGTGTGGGTCAGTGCTCAGCGGTCCTGTGTGGGCCAGCGCCTACAGATCCTGTGTGGGTCCGATCCTGTGTGGGTCATTGGGGGGGGGGGTTAGTTACCTATCGATCCTTCGTGGGTCATTGCAGGGGTTAGTTACCTATCGATCCTTTATGGGTCATTGCGAGGGTTAGTACCTATCGATCCTGTGTGGGTCCAATTACATAGATGAATCAGTGGCAATATCTGATCATCTCTATCGTCTTACAAAGAATTATACCTTTGTGAGCTGAATCTTCTTTTGCTTTCCTATATGGATTGTGTTGTGCTATCCTATATGGATGTGATCGAACATGGACTCGGATGTTGGAGCTGAACTGGAATTGGTGACTTAGGTATATATATGGGAATATACCTAAGTATTGTCGGATGCTATTTCGTGATTGTATCTTTCTTTTGTGGATTATCCTTTGTAGATTCTGGGAGAACTTCGGGGGTCTCAGGATCCCTACTAAGTAGCTTATACTCCCCCCTGCATAGGCTATGCCCGCACTACATTGTGTTGGTTGCAAACGACGGACAACGCTGATTGTGGTTGAGGTTCGAGGAGCAGGTCGGTACCCGGAGGTGGACCACTGGGCGGGGTGTACTCGGAGTAGACGGCAGGACCCGAGGAGCTGTGTAGGCTATCTGTACCCACCCTTCGGGTGGGACTTCCAGTGGACGGCTCGACGCTGCGGCTTTACTTTTCAGTTGATGTACTCCCTTTTTTAGTTGTACTTTACTTTTAGTTTGGGTTTGTAATCTGGCCCACTTACGTTTCCGCACTTACTGATGTACCCAGTTTTTACTTAATGTCTACTTCTGCTTTCTTGCTCTGTGGTGTATGTTTACTTTACAAAGGAAATGCATTCCCTTTTTACCGGGAATTACGCCTTGGTGCTAGTCGCCATCCCCTTGCCTATGGAAGCCGGGCTTGGGGTCGTCACGGCACGGGCCCCGAGGACGGGTCGTGACAAATTGGTATCAGAGGAGTTCGGTTCTACCGTGGAAGTCAGGAATCTGATATTTTTTTATGTGAAGCAATAGTTTTAAGAGTATTGAGTGTGGTTATCAGTCCAGGGAGTCCAGTGTTGGTGCGGCGGCCAACGTATACGTACATCAGGACCCTGACTTCTGATTTCCGACTTAATGCACGAAAACATTGATTGCATGTGTGTTTCAAGTTTTCGTTGTGATTACATTGTGTCAGCTCACCAGGTATACTGTTCTGACCATCGCGCACCTGTCTCTCTTCAGGATGGCCCCACGACGGCAGCCATCTAGGGTTCCGAGTGTTGTGCGTGACGACAGCCCACCGAGCAACGAGGCCTCGGTACAGGGCCCTTTGACAGCAGAGGCACCGGCGATAGCTATACCCACCGAGCCACCGATGCTACCAGCCCCAGCCGGTGATGATGCACGTCGCCTTAGTGCACTGCACGAGTTTCAGTGCCATCGACCGCCCAGGTTCCACGGGGAGACGGACCCTCAGGCAGCCGAGGATTGGCTGGAGGCAGTTGTATGAGTTTTCAGGTCAGTGAGAACACCAATAGACCTCATGGTGATCCTCGCAGCGAGCCTCCTACACGCGGAAACAGGAAGATGGTAGAGATTGATTCTCCAGGTGCACGATGAGGCATCTCTTCTCTGAATGGACTTTGAGAGCCTCTTCCGCTCATAGTTCATCCCAGCCACCCTCCGTGCGGTGCACATCCAGGAGCTTCTACAGCTGCGGCAGGGCAGCTTGACGGTCGCCCAGTACTCGACGAGATTTACCGGTCTCTCGTGCTATTCGACGTACATGGTTCGAGACCCATTCTTCTGGGATCAGACCTTCGAGCAAGGATTGAGGTAGGAGATCAGGGAATCGCTGATCTCCCTTAGAATTCCGACTCAGGAAGGGGTACCAGAACGAGTCCTTCTCATCGAGAGCTTTCTTGCTGAGTCTACACAAGCGGTGATACCTACCACAGGGAAGAATGTAGCAAAGTCTTATGTAGAAGGCAGTCGATGGATAACTCATGGGTCCAGGAAGACTAGACCCTTAGGCAGACGACCTCAGGACACTAGCACAGTGGTGCGGGGCACACAGCGCGGAGCCAGTCTTTCGAGAGGCAGACAGTGCAACGCATGCGGCGGGGAGGGCCACATGGCTCGTGACTGCCCGACCCACCGTACCAAGGATCCACAGACGGTTGAGGGACCACCCAGGAAGAGGCAAAGGGTCGACCGTGACTTTCCGCAGGGAGCATGTGGATGAGGCAGAGGAGCTGGCCGAGCAGTAGGTGGTGGGAAACGCTTCGAGGCTCTACCACCACCACCCCAGGAGGTCCACCCTGACCACAGGGAGCTGGCGGGTAGAGACAAGCACAACTTCAGGAAGTGGAGGCCTACAACCACGGTATGCCCGAGATGATTTAAGGTACAATCTGTGTCTATTCCCTCCATGCTGCAGTTCTTATAGACACAGGAGTGATTCATTCATTCATAGCAGCTGCCCTTGTTCGGAGCTCGGAGATTCCGATAGAGCCGTTGGCTCGATCATTACGGCTAGAGACTCCAACGGGAGAAGACTCGATGATCACGCACTGGTTCTGGCAGTGTGAGCCTACTCTAGGAGGCGAGAGCTTTGGCCGAGATCTTCTTGTAGCGGCGTTGAGGCCTTACGACGTCATCGTGGGCATGTATTGGTTATCTAGAGTCCATGCTCATATCGACTGTATTAGGTGCAAGGTGCGGTGTGTAAGCACCGACAGGAGCAGGTTCACCTTCACTGGTGAGAAGGGAGCCTTCGCAGCACAGGATGGACTCTCGCAGAAGAGAGGACAGCCCATCACTCATTAGTTTTCTAGCCTCATCCTAGGAGGAGTTGACGTGTAGAGTCCTATTTTTCCTGCAGTGGTGGATCAGTATGTCGACATTTTCCCCGACGATGTTCCAGGACTACCTCCTCGTAGAGAGGTAGACTTTTTTATTGACCTTTACCCCCCGAAACAGCCCCGATATCCACCCCAGCATATCGGATTGCTCCCGCCGAGCTTCGAGAGCTACAGGTACAGTTGGAGGACTTGTAGGGAAATGGATTCATCCGACCTAGTGTTTCAACCTGGGCTTCCCGGATATTGTTCGCCAAGAAGGCAGACGGGAGCTTGCGACTTTATGTCGATTATAGTTTCCTGAACTAGGTGACAGTGAGGAACAAGTATCCGCTACCGAGGATTGATGACCTCTTCGATCAGCTCAAAGGAGCACGGTGGTTCTCAAAGATAGACCTTAGGTCAGGCTATCATCAGCTCAGAGTTCGGGACGAGGACATGCAGAAGACGACCTTCAGGTGTCGGTATAGCCACTATGAGTTCATGGTTATGCCATTCGGCGTAACCAATGCTTCAGTATTGTTCATGGGCCTCATGAACAGGATATTTCAGCCATACCTTGATCGATTTGGCGTGGTCTTTATTGACGACATTTTGATATACTCAACGACTGAGGAGGAGCACGCCTACAACTTGCGGGTTGTACTAGACACACTCCGAGAGCACCAGCTATATGGTAAGCTCTCGAAGTGTCAGTTCTGAATATGCGAGGTCCACTTCTTGGGACACGTCATCTCTAAGTAGGGTGTTGTGGTGGATCCTGTGATGATGGAGGCAGTGCTAGCTTGGGAGCCACCCAGGAGCGTGACAGAGGTGCGGAGTTTCATGGGTCTAGCTGGATACTACCGGAGATTTGTGCCAGAATTTTCCAGAGTTGCGGAACCACTCTCAGATTTGAAGAAGAAGGGGAAACCCTTTTTGTGGTCAGAAAGATGTCAGTAGAGCTTCTAGGAGTTGAGACAGATATTGACCAGTGCACCTATCTTGAGGCTACCAGAGGAAGGAGTAGGGTACGTAGTCTACTGCGATGCATCAGGGACTGGACTCGGATGTGTACTGATGTAGGATCGGGTAGTGATCGCCTATGGATCATGTCAGTTGAGGCCGGATGAGCAGAACTATGCTACCCATGACCTGGAGTTATCAGTAGTGGTCTTCTACCTGAAGATGTGGCGACACTATCTGATGGTCGAGCGCTTCACAGTCTATTCTGACCATCAGAGTCTCAGTTTCATCTTCTCGCAGAAGGACCTGAACCTGAGACAGCGGCGATGACTCAAGTTCCTACAGGACTATGACGTTGAGATAGTCTATACACCTGGAAAGGGGAATGTAGTAGCTGATGGACTCATTAGGAGGTCGGGCATTCAGCTACATGGGGAGGCGACAAAGCAGCAAGCCGCTTTGCAGATATCTGTTGTGGATAGAGATGGAGTAGACTTCCTTCAGTCACTCACAGTCACTCTTCCACTACTATATCGGGTCAGAGAGGCACAGCGTGGGGACGTTGACTGTGAGATGCGGCGTGCGCAGATATCCTCAGGACAGGCACCTGATCGTTTCTCATTAGGAGGAGATCATGATGTCCTTTTCAGAGGATTTACCTTGGTACCAATTACTTTACAGGAGGAGGTGTTGAGAGATTTTTACACTTCCCCTTTGGCGGTACATCCTAGAGTGGCGAATATTTACTAGGATCTCAGATGACAGCACTGGTGGCCGGGCATGAAGAAGGCTCTGGCAGAGTTTGTTTCTCGATGCCTCACCTGCCAGCAGGTGAAGGCAGAGCACCAGGTACCAGAAAGCTTGGTACATCCCTTGGATATCCCGGAGTGGAAGTGGGATGACATATCTATGGACTTTGTGACTATACTTCCACGCACTTCCAGAGGTCATGACTCCATTTGGGTGATTTTCGACTAACTCACCAAGTCGGCTCACTTCATACCCATCAGAGAGCAGGGCTTATTGGAGAGATTGTGACATCTTTATGTTCAGCAGATTGTACGGCTTCATGGTGTTCCATCGTCTATCGTCTCTGATCGAGATGCTCTCATTACTTCCCGACTTTGGAAGGGGCTACAGGAGGTGTTCGGGACGCAGCTACGTCTGAGCACCGGCTTTCACCCTCAGACAGATGGTCAGGCAGATAGGACCATTCATACTCCCGAGGAAATGCTCCGCACATGTTTCCTCGACTTTGGTCGCAGTTGGGAGGACCACCTACCCTTGGTGGAGTTCGCGTACAAGATATTGTACGGCCGACCTTACAGATCTCCTTTGTGCTGGATAGACCCTGGGGAGTCAGCACTTGTGGGACCGTAGGTGGTCCAGGCCACGACAGAGAAGGTCCAGGTCATCCAGGAGCGGATGAGTACAGCTCAGAGCTGGCATAAGTATTATGATGACAGGAGGCGGAATCCACTGGAGTTCGAGGATGGCGACCACGCCTTCTTGCGGGTTTCATCTCGACAGGGATTACAGAGATTTGGACGAGATGGAAAGTTGTCTCCATGCTTCATTAGACCATTCCAGGTCCTCAGCAAGATTGGCGAGGTGGCTTTTCGCCTGGCTCTACCACCTTAGTTGCACTGGGTGCACGACGTCTTCCACGTATCCCAGCTGAGGAAATACGTGCACGACCCGATGCATATCATATACCATGGGGAGCATGACATTGATAATGGGGCGACTTTTGAGGAGGTCCCGGTGGAGATCAAAGATCAACAGTAGAGAGTCCTACATGGATGGTCGATTCCTCTAGTGCGCATCATATGGCAGCATGGCAACCTCCCGGAGAGCACTTGGGAGTGGGAGGCTTAGATGCGTGCTCAATACCCACATTTGTTCCCCTAGTTTTTGATGTATCTTTACGGGGATTTAAATCTTTGAGGTGGGAGTAATGTAATGACCCGTATAATTCAAGGGAAATTTTTTACTTAATTTTCATTGGGATTTTAAAAGAACACGGTTTCTGACGGCACTTGATTCTGAGGCCTGGTGTGCCCAGAATTTCAATCTGCAGTTTAGCTCGGGTACGTTCAGTGAACGAAAGAGCGGGTTTTTCTAACTTTTGAACTGGTGCTCAAAATCCAATTCTTAGGGCACCGATGGAATCGCATCGCCGGTAATTTCTTAGAAACACATTCTTCGGAGTTGCGTTTGCTCGGGTGTGGTTTTTAAATTTTGGGGTAAGTAATGGAATGAAATAAAAATTGCACGAAAAATTATTATTTTACTTCACGTTGTTCAACCTAAGATAGGTGTTGGAAGTGGGACCCACAATATCGTACCCACTTGTTAGGATATTTGTGAGGTGGGGCCCACACAAGCCCCATCGTTTCTTTTCTTACTAAACCCCCTCCTTTAATTAAGTAACGCACCCGCACCCCCTATTAATGAAATCAACCCTTGCGTTTATTCTGGTTAATAAACGCCTCATTAATTGGGCGGTTTAAAACTCCTCAATTAATTCAATTAATTGATTGTTTCTTTATTTTGAAATTCTATCATTGGATTTTGTGTTAATAAAATAAGACAACTCTTATTTTATTAAAGGGGTTGGGTGTGGGAGGCTAGGGAGAATTCGCTCAGGTTCTTGAAGTTCTTCCTCCTCGATGAAGAACGTGAAGAACGCGAAGAACGCGAAGAACACGAAGAACACGAAGAACACCGACCTCCGAAGAAGGTCAATAAGAACTCAGGATCCTCGGATATCGACGACACGACGCCGACGAATCCTTTCTCCGTGACGCGACGATCCCCCTTCCACCACACCTTCTTCCGCGACTTGCAATTCCGCGATGAACCCTCGCTCGACGACGCTTGAGGTAGGGGATTTGGTTCAATTAAATCTACGTGATTTATATCCTCGACATGTGATAGTAAACTGTTAGAAGCCTTTTTAAACTACTAACTCGGTGGGTGCGGACCAACGAATAAGTCTGAACCCACCGTCTCTTCGTTCTTGGTGTACGGATTAGCGGGCGATGATGAAGCAGGCCGCACGGGCATTTTGAGGTCTTTGTAGTGAAGAACCGGTCTCGGGAGGGACGTTGGCGAAGATGGCAGGCAAAACCGACCACCGGAGCTCGTACGGTGGTCCGCGGAACACTTTGTCGGTGCGCCTGGCCGGCACGGCGGCGCCGGTGGCCGGAGGCGGCGTCCGTCACCGGCCGGCCGCCAAGAGGCGGCGGCAGGCCGCCGGTCTCGCGACCGTGCCGGACCGAGGGAGCCGGGACGCGGCGCTCGGCCACGTCCGTTGGCAAAGAGCGGCCCCCCATGGGGGCCGCAGTTACAAGCTGGCGGGGGGAAACGTGCCACCCCGCACCCCCATCCGCTCAGCCGAAAAGCCCGAGCCACCTGGCCCTGGCCAACCTGCCAGCGCGCCGGGCTGGCTACCCGTGCCGGGCCGGGCCTCCCAGGCCGGGCCGGGCCACGCCCCGGCGGCGCCCAATTTGGCCGGACCCGGACCCGGGTCGGGACGACCCGGTTCGGGCCGCCCCATGGGGTCTCGGGCTGAGACGGTCCGGGCCCGAAACCCCCACTTCCGGACCTCTCATGGTTCTTTGCCCATAACATGGGATGCAGACCTCTGATTGATGCACTGTCAGCGGCGATGCGATCCATGGATCGAGATGGTCGTTTTGATATATTACAAACAGGGTTTCAGAATACTTTTGGTTCAGCCGGGTTGGATCGTACACGAAACCAACCGGGCCCTCGGAGCAGAAACGCTTATAACTTGAGCTCCGGACGTCTGTTTGACGTGTCGTCGACTTTGTTGGATTCCTCTTAGTGAGACGGACCTTTTGGCTTACTCCGCTCGAGGTTTGGATGCAGTTGGAGTACAATCGGGTTGATTTTAACTTAAAACCCAACCGGGCCCCTGGGACGGAAAATCCAATAACTCTCAGACTGGGCGTCCGATTGACGGGCCGTCTGTGACGTTGAGTTACTGTTGACGATACAGATCATTTGGTTACATCAATTCCGGAATATATGTCAGTTGATGTATCAGCCCCTTGTCTTGTGGAGTGGACCCTCTCGAACGAGCTTGCTGTGTGCGGGAACCCTAGAGCTGGCTGCGACTGCGATGTCGATGACGACTATGCAGAAATCCTCCATGGATTCGATGGTGACGACTACAGCACTCCGCGATCCTACGTGGATCAGTGCTACCGATCCTATGTGGGTCAGATCCTATGTGGGTCAGCGCTCAATGACCCTGTGTGGGCCAGCACCTACAGATCATGTGTGGGTCTGATCTTCTGTGGGTCATTGCGGGGGTTAGTCAACTATAGATCCTTTGTGGGTCATTGTAGGGGGTAGTACCTATCGATCATGTGTGGGTCTGACGGCTTAGATAAATCAGTGGAAATATCTGATCATCTCTATCATCTTATGAAGAAGTATACCTGTGGGAGCTGAATCTTGTTTTTCTTTCCTATGTGGATTGTGTTGTGCTATCCTATGTGGACGTGATCAAACTTGGGCTCATATGTGGGAGCCGAACTGGAATTGGTGACTTAGGTATATGTATGGGCATATATCTAAGCATTGTCGGATGCTACTTCTTGATTGTATCTTTCCTTTGTGGATTATCCATTGTGGATTCTGTGAGACCATCGGGGGTCTCGGGGTCCCTACTGAGTAGCTTATAATCACCCCTGCATGGGCTATTCCCGCACTACGTTTTGTTGGTTGCAGACGATGGACAGCGCTGATTGTGGTTGAGGTAAAAGGAGTAGGTCGGTACCCGGAGGTGGACCACTGGGCGAGGCGTACTTGGAGTGGATGGCTGGACCCGAGGAGATGTGGAGGCTATCTATACCCACCCATCAGGTGGGACTTCTAGTTGATGGCCCAACGCTGCGGCTTTACTTTTCAGTTGTTGTACTCCCTTTTTCAGTTGTTCTTTACTTTCAGTTTGGGTTTGTATTCTGGCCCACATACTTTTCCACACTTACTGATGTACCCGATTTTTACTTAGTGTTTACATCTGCTTGCTTTCTCTGTGAGGTATGTTTACTTTACAAAGGAAATGCCTTCCCTTTTTATCGGTAATTACACCTTGGTTATAGTCGCCAGCCCCAGGCCAATGGAAGGCGGGCTTGGGGTAGTCACAGCACGAGCCCCGAGGACTGGTCGTGAAATTCATTTTATCAAATCATATTTTCACAATATTCTATCATTTTCAAGAAAGATAAATATTATCAAGTAATTTTCAATTATTTTACCTTTTCACATGATTTTGAAGCATATTAGGATTTTGAAAAAGGTGATGAAAGAAAGATACCCTTACCAACCTATTAATATTTTCTTATTAATTATTGTCTCTAAGAGCATACTTATGGTATTTTATAAGGACCATTGATTGAATGTTTTAACTCAAACATGGTACGTCAGTTTTATCAAATGCATGTTTTATCAAATGTTTTGAAATTATTTGTCAAACATGATTTTTTTATAAAACTATTTTTATGCAAACACCCATATCACCCAAGTTGTACAAGGTGTATTTGGATGAAAGAAGAAAATGATTTTGAAGGATATATAAAACATTTTTTCAATTCATGGACCTTCTACCAATGTTCACAAGATAATTATGAAACTATATGGGCACCATGATCAAAGTATGATATTATTTCTAATAGGAATAGTTATATTTTATCATATGGAGGTGAAATAAATGATAATATATAATACGTTGAGGTCTTAATGTGGTGGGATGAAAATTATTTGTATATGAAAACCTTTGAGGTTAAAACATGTTAGGGTTATTTTTATGTTCTATAAAAAAGAAAACCCATAAGATGGGTGAAAACCTGTCTTATCTGGAAAGGCTGTAGGAATCGAGCCCATAACCGAAAGGAGATAAGGGAACATCTCCTTCCACAGGACTACATGAAGTCCCTGGTTAGTATGAATTATTATTTTTAGTGAAATGATTTTATGGATCAATAATAATTTGGTTTTGGAAACTTAGGGTTTATCAAATTTATATCCTTAGTATAGGAAAATTATTAGGTAATTAGATGACAAATGTTATCTTATAATATGTTTGTTATTTTTGGACATTATATTCTTAAGGGAAATAGAATACAATGGGATCTCATTTTTGGGGTAATGGTAGAAATTTTATTTGGGAAGAATCAATGGTTTTATTGTGAACCTATAGTGATTTGGGTTATTTATGTAAACGATTAACCTATCATAAATAATATGTGATTAGTTTAATTACACAACAGTATGAGACTTTAACGGTAGTCGGTGTTATTGAGAGAAATATTTTAGTATTTATCATGGAAGACTATGTGATCAAATCCTTCTAAGTTGTGAATTTCTATCTTATTTTTGTTTACTTTTAAAAAATTTATGGACAATTTTTTACTGAATTTTCTTGGATGAACTTTTCGTATTTTTTGTCAAATTTTGAAGATTAGGAATAATATTTATTTTCTTGAGGATGGTCCTTTTTGGGATTATCTGATCTTGTAAGAACCATATTGGTTTTGTTTAATGTCTAAATATTGGAAAAAATATATAGTTCATCTTTTGTGGATTATGTGATTCTATAGGAGTTGATTATAGCACTTTAGATGTGAAAAAGTCATATTTAATACTCATCCTTTGGAGAAAAGATGAATTTTTGGTAGAAACTTATTAAAGGATGAATCTATACATGAAAAGTAAGTATATATCCTTATATCCTTAGTCAATATCATAAAAAAATTCTCCAACTTTATGAAAATTAACTTAAAACACAAAAATGATGTCTGTTTAATTTTCCTACTGGGAAACCAAAGACCGTTTAACCTATCACAAGTTTTTTATTTTTTGGTGGTTAACTTTATCCTAATCATCATTTATATCACTATTTCTCAAAACCTAACACTTAGTTTCTCCTCCATATCCATGTATTAATTTAATCCTAGTATGGCTTATCTCGGGTGACCATGGTACTTCTCTTTATTTCATTTAAAGTGATAGTTTTGTTGACACTTTTTACGATGTGGTACATTTAATGAAGCTTCCATGAAAAATATTAAAATTGTGAGGACCCAATTTTTAAAAGGGGGGAAGGATGTGACATCCCAATTAAATAAATTATAATAGATTTTCCTATTTTATAATATTTGTGAATTAAATATCAATTTTATTTAGAGGGGATACTATGTTTGATGGAATACCTGATATGCAATAACAGATTTCATTGAAATCTTACGGTGCACACAATCTTGGGTCAAACAAGAAAATAATATTATAAAAGTATTTTAAATGGTAGTTAATGAATAGTCGTTGTATTGGCATAAATGAACAGAACAAAGCATATTATGATTAAACATTTTTCATAAATGTTATTACATTTATCTAATAAAAGTTAGTGGCTTAAAAAGCGAATGAATCTAATTTTAGGCATAAATACTCTAATATTTTTTATAAGGTTGAATTACCACATTATAATGGAGAACCCTCATTATATATAGTTATTTTTCACTTTATTATGTTATATTTCTTAAAATAAAATTATTTTTTAGAATCGGGACATCAAAATTTAATTTGGATAAATTATTGGTATTTCTATGATAAAAATCATTTTTTAATGAATAGGGAAAAATATTGTATCTTAATTCAAAACTACATTTTAATAAAATTTATTTATATGGTTAGATTATCTATTTAATTGGTTTTAATGTGTAATTACATTATATTTTTACCATTTAATCCAATGTTGGTCATTAGAAGTAATTTCAATTTGAAGTTGAACATTAATAGTTTTCAATCTGTTAATAATTATTATTTCATAATTTTTTTGACAACAAGAAGTAATTTTAAATTAATTAATGCAACTTATATGTTTTTATTTTGGTATGATATACATTATTTTTGAATTTGTAATATCAAATATATCTTAGGATTAATTTTTTGTATTTATATAAAAATCATCAATTTTTTATGAATAATGAAAACACTAAGTAGTAGTTAAAAACAATAATTTTTCATTTAAATTAAATGTTACTGCTTCTGTGAATTGAATTTCAAAAATATGACATACGTGTTTGTTATCAGTTTGTAAAACGTGGTTCTATAAGATGAAAATATATTTTTGGTGAATATTATCTTTAGACATTTATTTACCGCAGTTTAAAATAAATATGGTTATTCAAGGTAAAAATAATATTATAATAATATTAAATTACACTAACATGTGTCCTAATCATATTGGTTAATACATGTCTAACCATGAGCATCTTTGGGTAGATTATGGGACCCCATAGATCCACTTAAGAGTGATAATGACACTTTATATTAATAAATTTAAAGTAATAACAAAAATGACATAATAATATATATTTTAGAAAATAAATTATTACATGGGATTATATAAGTTATATTTTCATCTATAAATATTAATTTTGAAAGATAAAAATCTTTCCAACATTAGGGGTATTTTTTTATAATTTTTATACATCATATATGTATAGTTATTTATGACATAATAAGGATCCGGTGTTTGCCTCATGGATGAATAATTTAAATAAATATGATTATAAGGATTCAAAAAATATCTGAATCCTTTACCATTCTTATTGTATGATTTTATTTCAAGAAATATTCATCATATAATTGTCTTTATTATGTTTTGGACCCATAGAAATCGAAAATAATTATATAATATAATAATATTTTCAAAGGTTCTTATGGAGCCCCTCCACCCCCTTATAAAATGAACTAACATCTAACCCATTAAACACACCTATAAAGCCACTTGGATCATCCAAAATTTACCCAAATAAGCTCTCAAGATCCCTATCTTGAACCTATAATCCATACATTAGGCAGAAGTCCCTTCAAGAAATCTTTTTGAATCAAACCAGTGGGAGTTACCCGATTTAAAGGTAATGTCTTCTCTTAAGTTCTTTTATTTTATTTTACTTCTCCAACCCCATAAACTCTTATTATTCTTTTATTGTATAAAAAATAGTATCTTAAATATACTAGGTCTTTTATATGATATGAATTCCAAGTACACTTACAAACACCTCCGTCTAATGGGTAAAGAACATACTGTTTATGTGGACAGCGAACCACTGCCTCATAAAACGATGATTGTTAAATATTCTTCTACGACCTTTTATGGTGGCCACTACGATGGTGCTATATTGACATGTGATATATATTATATTTATATAGTCTCTATACTTCTGTATTTTTAATTTATATTCTACCTTTTATGGTTTTTATAAAGGGTATATACAATAATTTCATTTGAGGAAGTGCGGACTACCACCCCCTCAAAGTGATATTACTCTTTCTTTCCATACATGAAATGAATAAAGTATGTATTTAATTAAATTACATAAAAAATATATTATACTAATTTTATAATATAATTATTTATTATTATGTTTTCATTCGTTAAAATATAAAATTGAAATGAAAGTAGTGTTCATACGTACGTACGACTTACCATCTCTATGAAAGGTGAATTTCATTTCTTAAATTGAAATGATATGGAATATTATAAATACATATAAATTGGTTATACATAATATATATGATATCTAAATCATCAATATTATTCAGTATATAATGCAATTTTGATCACATATACAATTTGTAATTATAGCAAGTTCATTTTTCACTAAAGTTCAAAACATTGATAAAATGTCTAATATGAACTCAAATAATTAACTAATTGTTATAGCTAGGTAATAAGTGATATAAAAGGGACAATAAACATGAAAAAGTTTCTTTTGAAACTAGAAATTAAATTAATTTTATTATTCAGGAAGAACACAAAACATATGAGTCGGGTCAAACACGAGGTAAGGTGTTTTAATCTCACTTTTTTATTCCTGTGAGATTAATGTTATATTTGCCACTATTTCCATTTATGTGGAGTATATAATTCACATGATTGTATTCATTGTTTAATATAATTTAATTTGTGGGTATTTAAAACTTCTTTGTTTGATCCTTCTTTTATGGGGTGTATGTTTCCTTAGTTACCTAATCGGTAAGGGAATTTCTAATTTCAGTTTCCACTCATTTGGTTTTACACAAAATTCATTAATTATTTTACAAGAAGATTATGTGTGAAATAAGTATTTATTTATTAATGTCATAATTTCCACTTCCCTTTGTGTGGATATACATTAATGATACACAAAATCACTCCATTGATAAATTCTCAAGTCATCTATATGAACATGATAAGAGTAATCTTAACTCAATTTCTATTCATTGAGTTAAACATCCAAATCATTGGTGTTGTTTTTACAAGAATATGTGTGAATGTACTGTGATTTATTTACAATAAATATTCAATAAAATTTCATGTATTTTTATTTTTCACACACAATTATATCATTTATTTATCCTTAACATAAGAATATGGTATTTATAAGGGATTTCATCTCAAGTTATATTCCATTTCTACATATTTGTTGTTAGGAACGAATTCACTTTTATATGGTGTATTTACTGACCTTTGACATATTATATCATTCTCTTGATATTATAAGATTTTAATAATGTTATTCTACATTTATTTTTATTCATGCATCTCTCATTTGGTTAGAACTCTTTGACTAAAATATCTTTTTAAATGTTTTAACGATGTATTCTTATAAATATTTCACATTAATGTCCATGTTTTAAAAAAGGATTTAAGGTTTTATTTATATGGACAGAAATTTTTTGAAAGTAAAATTTCATTCAAAATCTTTAAATTGGTATCGGAATATATTATTCAAAAATATCTTTATTAAATATTTAAAATGTTTTTGAAAATTTTTTGATAAAGAATTGTTTATGTCAATATCTAGAAACTAAATATTATGATTTCAATGTGGAAAGTTTATCTTTTCATTATTCTTGTTTTAAGTGTGATGATTATGTTATGGTTATCGGGAATTGTGTATATATACATGTGGTTCTGTGATAAACCTAGGGCAGGTGAGCCTGAGATAGCTCTTCATTGCATAGGGTAACATGATAGAGGTAAACGATAATGTTTCTCCGAGGAGATTTAGAAAATATATTGTGATGGGTATTATAAGTGTAAATTCTTATGTAGTTGTGAATTCTATAATGTATGTTTGATATAAATACCACAAGTTACCTTTATTATTTTTGATTTCTATGTGTTATTCCTAAATCATTTGATTTCATGAGGTATGTTAAAGAGCTTATGTTGTGTAATTATTGATGAACTAATGTTTTATTTCATTATTTTATAACCCTTACTGAGCTTTTTGTGATCATCTAATGTTTTGAAATGTTTTTCACAGGACTAAAAGATGAATAGGTTCAAATATGTGATCAATAAATAGTCATACTATCTAAAATATGAAAGTAGAAATGTTTTTTGAGAGTTATTATTTTATGAAAAAAATAGAAACAGAGTAGAAGTGTCCACTATGTAATTTTTTAGAGGTAATGTAACTGTTATGGCCTATTTATCTAAAGATCTACACCTAAAAAGATCCTCAATGTTAATTCTTGATTTAAATCATGATTAAGTAATGTTTAAGGTCGAGACCTTATAAATGAAATGGTTTATATACATATTTTGGTGCCATAGTTTTATGACATTAGCTTATGGTTCCTGAATTATGATGAGTTCACACACTTGTGAATCATGCCTTTTGAAATGATAATTATTTATTTAGTAACTCATTCTTAGGATATGTTACAAGTTTGTTATGAATATTTTATGTTAGATTCAAGATATAATATACTTATTATTACCCTATTCATTTTTTTAACATGGAATGATATCCCTCATGTTAACCCTAATTGATCATATATTCTAACCCTTACTAATGATTCATTTCCCAAGTTTATGAGGAATGGTTTTTAGTATGTCATGTTTATGAAGAGTAAAAAATGGGTTGATATTTATGGGATATTTTGAATACGTTTCATTAAATAATACGATTATTTACACAGTATCCAAGTACAAAAAACCATTACATTATATAGACATTTATTTATTTAATGTATTGTATATTCATTTAAAATAATGTTATTTTTATGTATGAAAATATTGGGTTTTTATACAACCTTATATAGAATTTAATGAGAACAGGGGAATAAAGATAATTAAAATCCAATAATGGTGTTTACTCATAGATACAAGTGATAAAACTAGTCAATAAATGGTCATAGTCCTAGAAAGTCATATCTCTAGTTATTTGGAGTTAATAGAGAATAATGGTGTGTACAACATGGTAGTAAACATTGTATTTAGAATTTTATATGCTTGAAACAAATTATTTCACCCAAGAATTTATCACTTTTCATACATGCTCAATATTCATTAATTTTATAAGATATATTTTGTGTCATAATCATAAGAACCACACTGACATTTAAATTCCCTAAAAAGTATTAGTATATAATAAAACAGGTGAGGGTATTTTTGTTGTATAAAAAATTAACCAAATATCCAAATTTTTCAATTTATAATTTTTATCTTAATTATGCAGTATGATCCTATATAATCCATGGAAAAGTTAATTTTCACTAAGGAAACAATTTTACATTTGTAATATGTAATTATTATGCATGAATGGAATGATTTGTATGTATGAAACATAAAAAGATTTGTAAAAATAACTTTTAGATGTTTCATTAGATACATAAGTATAATTGTGGATATTATGAAGTTATATAAGATTAATTTAGAATGTAAATGTAGCTATGAAATATTAATTATTTATTTTACCATAGCTCTGTAAACCTGATTCATTATTTTGAGTATTGCATAATAATAAATAAAAAACATATTATCAATAATTGAATAACCACTTAAAGAGAAAATTTGTATAATTTAAAAAGTATCCATGGAATATAAGAAATATATAAGGATAAATAGGTTATAATAAATCTCACATCATAATTATTATACCACATCGTATGAATATAACTAACTCATGTATGAATCATCCGGTCTCCACGTCATATTAAACAATAAGTAGTGTTTGATCTTATGTATCATTTTAAAAAAATTGGGTACAATCCGGAATGCGGTACACGACAAAAAGAAGAAAATACTTTTAACTACTGGCCTGGGACATGACCTCGAGGCAACACTCAAAACCCCTCCCCACCCTTAACACCCCCGCTGAGTGTAGGGGGAAAAGTGTATTCAGGTAATGAGGTATAGGTGCGACCTCACCACCTATGTTCCACATGTCCCCATTGAGGCCCAATGGGGCTAACATTGGCCTTTGGAAGGTTCCCAATGGGATAGAGGGTATATGAGTAATTATTAATGACATCTCTCGTGTTTCCGTGAATGGAATTGAACCCCAAACCTTGGGGTCTAGGCACTATGAGCTCATGTATTTATGACATGAATATGGTTAAACTAATCAGAACAAATTCCATATAAAATTAAATTTAATTAAATTAAGGAATAGCCAAAAAACTCCTCATATTGAGAGTATCTCCAAGATACATCCATCAACTCCTTTATAACCATGAAACAACAATAAATGGTTTTGGTAAAACTAAAGTCTTCACATTCTATTTGAAGCCCACATCAGCCATTGAATATATCTATGAGTCCCTAACTCTATCAAAAACCCAAATTATTAATTATAAAAAAATATAATTAGTTTACATGATAAATCCATATAAATTTAATTATGTATTGAAAATGGAAAACTCAATAAATGTTTCATCCTTTTCATAACCATGATATATGGGGTACAATCAACTCCTAGTAAACCCCTAGGTCAAATTCCAAAAACACCCCCAAGATCAGCTCAAAATCAATGTAAACTAAATTATATTTAGATTTAAAACTAATGAATAACAATGGTAGTGGATTATTTAATAAGAAACTATATGCATCCATGAATTATTATCCTCATGGATTCTCTTATATCTTTCTTTAAGTGAAACTATCTTTTGTAATTAGGGTTAGACCATGATCTAATGAAATCTACCTCAAATCCATATTCCATTTCACACCCAATAATATTAAAAGGTATTTTAGACTAGATAAGTGATAAGTTTGGAGGAACACACCCAAATAAATGAGGAAAACGCATATGGTCTTCATGTGTCAAAAGATGTTAAAGGGGAATAGAGGGAAAGGTATGGGGCAAGTCACCCCTTATTTTGGTCAACATAAACAATGGAACTCTAAGAGGGCTTTGAAAAAATTCTCTAAATGGAAAAAATATATTATTTAAAACAATATCTAGGTAAGATCATGTACCTAGTCAACCAAAACTATACAATGAGTTCTCCATATAGTACCCAGTGAAAATCATGATTGAACTAAAGGTCCAAAATATAGATAAAGTCCCCATGTAACTCTATCGGTTAACTGATGATACTAAATCAAGTACATGTTTCATCATTAAAACTATCAAACTAAATTTTTCCATTCCATAAAACCCTAACTCTCACTTTATACCTTATCCACCTGATCCACCTCATTGGAAACCTCTAAATCAAATTTTAAAATGAATCAATCATATAAAATTAAAAATTCAAATAAAAAATTAATTCCACATATCATCATTTTTAAGAACATAGTTTTTTATGACTACACTACCCCCACCCACTCTGATGTGGTTTGTTACAACCTTCACACCATAGATTTTATCATCCTTGATAGGTGACTAGTTATATATCTCATGAACCATCATAGTCACTAATATAAAAATCTCTCTCTAATTTCTTATCCACAACTGGTTATGATCATGTCAATATCATACTCAAACCAAATAATAAACCAATATTATAGATGACCCTCTTTCTATATATCATCATAATGTTGATATTGTTTCCAAAAATCAAGCATTCTAAATCATTCCTGAGTTATGTAACATGATGATACATGATGAATGTAAATACATGTGTCTATACAAATTGAAAAATTAATATGAAATTCTATTTTTTGGATGGGTGAGGTATTTATTTTGACGAACAAGTATCATAAATGAATTCAATTTTATAAAACATCTATAATGGATTTATTTCAATCGGTAAAGATGATTGGATAATAAAAAAAATTCTCTAGTTGATTTTAGGTAATGTCTAGTTGAGTGCATAATTCATAGAGGATCACAATATAATAGGATATATGGTGGGGCCACTGGTCTGGAAAATTTCGATAACCATTAAACGATTCATTACATAGATATCATCATTATAATAGGGGGTTTAGATTCTATATAAATAATAACCAAATTTCTACTTCTAGTAATTTTGAGTGCCCATAGTGGAAGCCTAGGTTGCAAATTCATGGTGAAAAAAGAGAATCCACCATTGTGTACTCTATATTATTGAATGTTTCTACAGGGCCCCAAGGGCCTCTATGCCATGGTGGTTGTCATATGAAAGGAATGAATCCTTTGTGATTTGATGTTACTTATACAGAAAATGTAATGTCAGGGGAGTTATGGTCATGGTATATGGTGTGCCAGGATCATGGAAGGTTAGATTGAGTGAACTATGATTTAGCTCAAGACATAGTTCAAATTGTGTCCCCTTATCAATTTTTTTTCATAAGACCCCTATTTTACCTCCCCAGTTTTAAACACTCACACTCTATTTTTCACTCTTGTATGAACATCCAATTAAGGAGAAGATACCATTTATCTTTTTCAATACAACATTGATTAGTGTTGTGTCTTGATGTATTTTTTCATAGTGATTCAGTGTGATCTTTATCCTCCACCCATCATTTATCACATTATCTATTTTTCTATAAGTTTGGGTGAAATATTTAGGGTTTTTGTATTACTAAACCATATCATAGTGGAATCATTCTAATACGATGTGGCTTTTTCATGAGAAGGTTTGAGGACGAGCTGAGATGGTGATCGAAAACTATTTCACTATATTTTAATAAGTAAAATCGCCATAAATATTTATTCATGATTTTCTATTAAATTAAATTAAATTGGTTATTCAATTAGTGGATCATTTTTGCGATTTGGCTTGGGGAGTTATCTAAAAGAAAAATGAATACCTTTCATGGGGTAATGGTTGGGGTCACAATGCAGCAAGGTCACTCATTATGTTTTTTGGTGATTGTACCAAATCCTAGTAAATTTGAATTTAATAATAAATGGTTAATTTAATATAATTTTGTTTTAATTAATTAATTTACATTCATTAAAAAGGATAAAAGGCCTCATGATGATGTTTTATGGATAATTAGACATGGAAAATCATGGGTGAGTGATATCAAGATATTAATTCTAATGGAATTGAATTCATATGAGGTATGTGGTATATTGATAATTCCAGAATGTTATTCGATTTCATTTATATATATTTTGATTTTGATATGTTGTCTCACCACTCATAAAAATTGGACTTTTAAATTTAAGTCAATCATTTATTTAACATTAAATACCTAGATAAATTGAACAAAGTGTTAAGGGTTGTGAGGGAACCTTGAACACTTACTTCATGGATATTTTTCCGATGACAAATGCCTTGATTATGATTGCTTGAATCATGATATATATACCTAAATAGGATTAAAAATAACTGAATTGTGTAAATGCAGTGGACCTTGATAGGATCCCTTAGTGACCTCTAGTTATAGGTTATTGATGAATTTGGATAGATGAAATAAGGACCTACCATGTGGGAATAATTAGATAGATTAAATCCATTATTATAAATTTCATGAATATAGGTTGAATGTTCCTCCCCAATTGAGATGATAGAGCCTTGGTGAGTATGAACAACGGGGTCTATAAATAGTATGGGTGAGATTATAGACATGAGACTATCTAGGGAGTGAGGGATAGTGTGTTCTATCTCTTGAGATTAATTCTGGTGAGTATTACCTAATTTTGATGATGAGGTTGTGACATAATGATGATGATTTTGATAGATGCCATGGAATCATAAAAATTATTTTTTCCCAAGAGACTGATATTATGATCTAGGATTCCAATAATGGTATCCCGGTATTATATGATCTTGGGAACCTAGGAGGCTACCCTATTTAGTTTTTTACACTTGATTTGGTGCATGAGGAAATGGATATAAGTCACTATGGGATTAAAGTTTAAATTAAAATCAAGGATGTGAGCATGATATGGTTATAGTGATGAGGTTAGATCATGAACATGAGAGTTTTGACCTTGATATGTGAGTAAATTTTGGTTTGATATCCATCTTATGAACTATACATATACTATTCAGATGATCTGAGTGGGGTGAAATACACATTGAGATATGGCAAGATAAATGGAATGAATTTCATGTTATAGTTGGATCAAGCCTTTTTTTCCTATGTCTATCAGATGTATGGGATGAATGGTATACCCCCCAAAGTGATATATGAGATGGATGAGTGGGGCACACCACCCCTTAATGAGAATTATAATTTTGATTATCCAAGGGGCTTATACTTCATCTGAGTGATATGTATTCTATGAGAAGTAGTGTGAAGGACACACTAACCCCCATAATGGGATATAAACATAAGATGAACTGGTAGGGAAACCCCCCCCCCCCCCCCCGAGATCAATATATCAGTGGATACATAGTAATTTCTCCTAGGAGCAACAATTCAACCCGATATAAATAAATTTCCAAGGAATTTCTTCTAGGAATCATCCTACTAAAGAATATTGGTTGAAATGTTTTGTGACATGCTCATAGATAATTAAAAATTGAACAAATATGGTTTGGTTTAATCTCTGGTGTTTCATTAGAACTTGAGTAATGACAATGGTTATTCATTTATGCTTCTACATTTTTTATATATTTTACTATTTATTTTACATGTGTTTGAAATGCAGTAAATTTTTTATATTGGACTATGTTACATGTTCCAAAATAAGTTTTAATCACACTCTATTTGGGTGTCCATGGATATTGGGTACCCAATGAGACGTCATTTATCACAGGTTCTAGTTGCTCATATGCCTGAGCTCGGATCATTTAACAAGATGTATTAGATGGAATTTAGAGATAGATATGGTATGGATGGTAGATGTATTATACCCTCTTTCTATTTTTTATTTATTTACCTTTAATATGGGATAATACTATTTAGAAAATATTTGTATAATTGAATTAGTGTGATATTGTTTTACTATATGCTTCCACATGTTCATTTGATATAGCATATTATGGTTGTTTTGTTATTATGTATACTATAAATATTATAATGCTTGTTTTTTTGGTTATTTTATATTATTATTTTTCAGTCACATATAAGTGTATAGTATCTCCCCAGTAACACCCTAGAACCCTGCTAACAGTTGGTATCTTTTAGAAAACAAGGAGGTGCATCTGAGGTCATATGGTGGTCATGTCAATTTATTTTACCTAGTGAACAGATATAAGGACATAAAAAATTGGAATTAGAAAATTTATATGACTAATCTCCCTCGGTGTATCAATGTTTTTATCTTGTATTATTAGTTGGGTAGATGGTAGAAAGGTCTTACAAGACTGTTTCAAGTATTGTGATATACCTTCGACTGGTGAATCATGAAATGTTTTTATGGGAGTTCAAGGTTTCTAGGGAATGGGATTACTATTATTGTCATTCTATTTAATTGTTTTCTGATTACACCTAGAGTAATGAACATAGTCTTAATATTTATGATTTTTATGTTTTTTTCTTATCCTATTTTTAATAGTATTTTACAAAAGAATTTCATTTGGCATGTAGAATTCATATGTCATACATGTTTTTTGTGTTCTTGATATCCCTAAAAATGAGGGTTTAATTTTGTAGTTTTTTCAAAACAACATATAAGGTATTTTCACATATGAATTATTGGGTGAATTATACTAAAAGAACACAATATATTTTTCTCTGATGATAGATCATGTGAATCTTATATAGGGATACTCTTTGACGACCTCTACACAACACTATATTAGGTCCATTTATTATTCCTACCGAACAGATATAAGGACAAAAAAAATTGGTATTAGAAAATTTATATGACTAATCTCCCTCAGTGTATCAATGTTTTTTTCTTGTATTATTATTTGGTTAGATGGTAGAAAGGTCCTAGAAAACTGTTTCAAGGATTGTGAAAGACCTTCGACTGGTGTATTATGAAATGTTTTTATGGGAATTCTAGGTTTCCATGGAATGGGATTACTATTATTGTCATTATATTTAATTTTTATCTGATTACACCTAGTTTAATGAACTTAGTCTTAATATTTATGATTTTTATGTTTTTTTCTTATCCTATTTGTAATAGTCTTTTACAAAATAATTTCATTTGGCATGTAGAATTCATATGAAATACATGTTTTTTGTGTTCTTGATATCCCTAAAAATGAGGTTTTAATTGTTTAGTTTTTCTAAAACAACATATATGGTATTTTCAAATATGAATTATTGGTTGAATTATACTCAAAGAAACCACAATATATATTTCTCTAATGATAGATCATGTGAATCTTATAGAGGGATACTCTTTGATGACCTCAACACAACACTGTATTAAGAATGTATAGTGGACCTAGTCATTCGACATATACATTTTATACCTTAATGATTGATCCATTGAGGGTGATAAGAATATAAGTTCTGTAATTTAATGTATACAAAACATCATATATGGTTTTTACCTTTCCAGATTCTTAGTTTAATTCAACATTATATAAATTCACAACTAATGTTATTTGACACAGATCATCTAAGATGATGTGGTTATACATATTTGAGGATATATTAGAACTATAAATTCAATTGGGAATTTCTCATATATAGATTCAGAAGGATGATTAACCTATGATCATTATTCTTGAGGAGGATGGGGTCCTATATACATTCTCCCATTGAGAATCAATTCCTTTTGTTTTCTAATTAGTTGGAATGTGATGTATGTAATGTGTTAGAACTTGGAGTTGGTGGTTTTCCCAATGAGGTTTTTATAATTATTGTATGGAAATTGATAGGTGCTTAATATGAGTTGGTATTTATGTGATATGTGACCTATAGGTTTGTAAGGATATCCTAGTGACTATTTTTAGATGTGTCTTGGGATATTATTGAGCCAGGTATTATGGTCAAGATGAGACGTGTTGTAAAAGAGAACCCCAAGAGGTAGGTTATCCCAATTTTAGGAGTTCCCATATACATTTGAAGCATTAAAGAATGATTATGGATAAGATATTGGTTCACATTATGTGTTATCATGTATATGGTACATGCTTGAATTTAACTTTGACTTTTGTGACATAATTTACTTGAGGTTATTTTGGTATGAATGAATATTATTGAGGGTATCATAATAATGATAACTATCCCTAGTCGGCATGAATTTTTGATGAGATATAATATTTCAATCTTTGTTAGTCTCGTCTAGGATGGACAGAGCATGTGTTGATGTTTGTAGTTTTTTAATTACTCCCAGGTCTATCAGAGGTCACACAATATAATATGGAATAGGTGAAATGAATGATTATAAATTGGATTATTTACGTTCTATATATAGATATTATTGAAATGTAGGTGATCATTATAAGGTGTTTAGTTATGTAAAACTAGATTCAATGATATGTGATTCATCATACACGAGTCATGTTATGTGACTAGCTTTTACTCAATTATACTCACACTAAATTTCAATGAGATCGAAGTTGTATGTGGTAGTAACATGTGGTTCCATTTGAGTTATGAATTTGCGAGTGATCATTAAAAGTTTGAGTTTATGTGGTTTTTATTTAATGATTGACTACATTTTTTTATAGGTAATTGATGAGAAATAGTGATGTATCCTCCAAGATTTGATGAAAATGCCTTGGGTGAATGATGTTAGTTTTGAAAGAAAATGGAGGAGCATGTATTAGGAGGAATGACACACATGTGAGAATTCAACTATTCGAGGATGTACTCCGTGAGTGGTATAATGGAAGCCATGTGGTGGGTAGTGAATAATAGGCCATTATAGGGTGTCAACCTCATTATAGATAAATTTTAATGGTAGGTGCGGATGAAATTATCATAAGTTTGGAATTGGTTATAGTTGATGTTTCATGTTTTCTCATAGGCATGAATGTGATGTTCATGTCTAGTTATTATGTGAATTATTAGATGAATAATGGGCTTTAGAGATAAGGACCACATGTTGGTACGATAATTTATGTGATGAGACACATCATTGGAAATTCAAGATGGAACAAGGATGTCTAGTCATGGATAAATTTTATTATATCTAGTTCCATGTTTGATACCATATTTGAGGTTTGTATACGTTATTGGATGTAATCCATGCTTCTATAATGGGATTGGGGTTGTTTGGATGTGATCCAATAATGTGTTAGATTAGAGATGTTTCAATGATTTTGGGAAGAGTATGATAGTTTTTTTGGATTGTGAATGGTCCAACAATGAATTTACACCATTTTTATGGTTAAGGATTTGATGTGGGTGTTGTATAGTCTCAAGATTCATTTTAGAATAATGAAATCAGGATCAGGTAATGGCACAACATAACAGAGGGTGTAGCTGAGCATTTTCAATGAATGATGACCATAGGAGGACCGACCATTTTTTTTATGATTAAATGTGTGTTGGGTTGGAACTCTCACAATTTGGATCAATGGAATATGAGTAATGTGTCTTTTTAAGGGGATTATGATAGTGGGGTACATTGTTCCTAGGAATTTATGGTAATGAGTCAATATATATGTTAAGTTTCACCATAAGTCTTGTATGAGTTGATTGATGAATACTTGGTGTCTTTGGATCTAAGGTTATGGTTTATCATTATCTCAATGTTTTGGTGATGGTTACATGCAGTGGCTCATGTTTTGGTTAAGAAAAATTATTGATTGGTTTTGTGTAGTGGAGGATTTTTTAGTGTTATATACTATAATGTGATGTGTTAGATATGAATTTAAAAGTGGGATTATGATCACTATGGATTCCCAATTATACCATGTTCTATGGTATTCTGGATGTAAATACATGCATCTGTTTGTGTTTTGAAATTCAAAAGGAATATTAATTTTTTGTTGGGTGAGGTGTAAATATTACAAATTGAGGTTTGGATATGAATTATGAGTGTTTGAAAATACCTATGGGATGTTTATGAACCTGAAACGTGGACTGAATAGAAGTAAGGGCAATGATTGGATGCTGGGGTATGTTTAGAGGAGCACAATGAATACAGAGGATCACCATGGAATAGTCCATGTAATAATTTACCTGGTTGAGAGTTTTTGGACGTCCATAAGAAGCTCCATGTTGTACAGTTTCTTATGGTGGTTGGGAAAGTGATGTTCAAAAACTGTTGACCAAGATTCCCTAAATGGTAATTTTTTTGTTCTTGTGGGGGTTTCCTTGGGTGTCTACACATGGTACAAAATAATGAGGGCTCAATGGTGTATCACTTTTTCAGTAGAATGTTTTCCAAATCCATAGGGACTTCTACATCATGAGGGAGGCCATTTTTTCATAATTGTGAAAACTGGATACATTGAGGCTTCTCATGAGGGAAATGATGACTGATGGGAGGGATTTTCCACGGTATTTGGTATGTTGGTATCTTTGGGGTTTGTATAGAGTGAACTAGGTTGTAACAAAATCCACTTTGAAATTCATGAACCCCCTATGTATTCTATTAATTTTAGGACAAGATCAATTACCCCCACCAATTTTTAAACCCTCACCCACTCTTTATCTCTATCACGTGTATGGTAGAACAAGGGGAGGATCCCCTTCATCACCATTAATTTTCCTTTTAATTAGGGGATGATTTTAATATATTTTTCATGGAAAATATAGTTGATTTTTATACCTCCATCCTCTACTCAACCTCTTCTCCATTTTTCAATATGTATTGGTGAACTGGTTACATTTTTTATTTAAATTCCCAGGAATCATGGTGGAATCATCCTAATATGATTGGGTGTATACATATGAATGGAATAGGATGAGACAACATGATTATTGAAAAATATTTCATTCCATTTACTTTAATGTACATCTATCTATATATATTTTTATTAATTGTTTTTATTAAATTTATGTTCAATAGAGATTTAATCTATCCCAATTGTTAGGGATTTGGAACTACATAGTGTTAGGATTTTGTTACGGACCATTTATGGGTGGTTGGTGAGGGTCATGGTGTGATGAGGCCACACATTGATTTTTACAATGACTATTACAAATATCATCAAATATGAAATTAATTTTAATATATTAATGAATTAAAATTTAATTTCAATTATTTATTTTTTATTTTCCGTCAATCAGATATGGCCTCTTAATGTTTGGTGATGTTTAGGTTCACTTGGATACATTTGGGTGAGGGCTTTTATGATATGAATTCTAAATGAATTTTATTAATGTGTGGTTGGACTCCAATGAGTATAACAAATTTCAATTAGAATGGGAAATTATAACCCTCTAATTAATGTTATTGACCTTTTTAATATAATTAAAAAAAATTCAAAATGTCTGTATAATTTAAAAAAGGTGTCGAGCACCATAAGGAAACCTAGATCACTATATTGATAACCAATACATTGATGGTTGAGAAATTTATTATGATTTTGTACCTTATGATATATAGGAAAATATGGTCAAATAACTAATATAATTATTTGATTGTACTAGATCATGATAGGTCCCTTTCATGGGCTCCTGGTAGAAGAGACGACGAAGTGAGATATATGGCATAAGGATTGACTGTGTGGGAAACATGAGTTGTATTAATGAATTAAGTCTAGTTGAGATGATTTTGGGGTGAGTGTTCCTCCCCTATTATGATTTTATAAACTAGGTGTTTATTTCCTAAGTTGACTATGAATAGGTCGAGTGAGAGGACCAACAAAAGATGACATGGAATGTGAGATGGTCCTTGTGCTATCTCTTGTGACAACTGACAATGAAGATTTAATTATGAGGATAGTGTGTCAATGATATGGTTATGTTGATTTTGTGGGATACCATTACCTCTAAGTTAAAGGAGTGTTCCTAGATATTGATAACTAAAACAAGGATCCCAACTAGTGAACCTAGGCTATGAAATGATATAGGAGACCAAGGAGAGTTCCCCAATGATATTTTGACCCCTAATAGAAATAATATGTTAATGAGTATAGATAATTTTTTGTGTCGATTTAAAACCAAAATGAAGGATTTGAGATTGAGATAAATATTGTGATGACAATAGGTTATATGTTTGAGAGGTTGGGACCTGGTATATCAGATCAGTTTTGGTGGATCTTCTATATAAGTTCTATTATTAGAATGATGAGATTATTTGTGTGGGATGTAATAACCACCATGATAGATTAATATACATGTTATTATTTTTATAATCCCTTATGATTATAACCTTCATTTCATTACTTTGAGATTGATGAGAGGTACACTCTACCACTGACATGATTGTGAGATGGACAGGTGGAACACACTACACCCCGATGAGATCTATATGTGATATAATTAAGGAACAATAAATTTCCTCTCTAGTGATTAATATTCCTTGTTATGTATTAGGATAGATTATGTGCCCCCCCCCCTCGTGGGGTGTATATGTGACACTAGTGGGATTCACTACTCCTCGATTGATCAATATACTAGTGGATCCTTAGAAATATCCCAGGATCGGTTTTTCAGACATGGCCCTATGAGATTTCATAAGAATTAATACAAGGAAATAGACATGGGCCTGGTATTTGTTATCATAGTTTCAAGAAATTATATGAGATAGTACGACATTTGATAAAGTAAGTTTTCTTTAATCCCTAGTTTCTTGTCAAAACATGAGGGTTGATAGTAGTTTTTTTCTTATTCATTGTTTATTTATTTCGCTGAAAATATCACACATACATAAACTACATTAATGTTTATATGAAGAACTGTGTTGGTTATTTTCTTGTATGATGTATACATTCAAAACTCAGGAGGCCATGAGACTTGGGTAACTGAGACGAATTCATCGATCACAGGTTCCGTTTGGGTACAGTCATGGGATTGGATCATTCCACAAGATAGCATGGATATAGTGTGGATTTGGATAAGGTATGACTCAAAGATTTAGTATATACTTTTATATTTTATAATTTATTATACATTAAATTGTTATTATTCCAATGGTTAATTAGTTGTTTGATGGATTGACCATGAGTCTACATAAAAAAAATTTTAGGAATTTTTATTTGATATAGAGTGTTGTTATAGATTATTTTTTAAATGTACTATGATGATTTTTATGATGGATACTATTTTATTTATTTATTATAGTGTAATTTTATAGGGGATATAATATCCTTAACATAACACCCTAGACCATCAATTGTAGTTAATGGCCTCTGGTATTTGGAAGGTATTCTTATGGTCACGTGGCAACTCTGTATGGTTAATATTTAGAGTAAACTATGATGGGGATGTCACAAATTTAACTAGATAATTTTCCATAATTATAACATCCACAAAAAAACATAACAACACATACAACATTGTGATTCCAAATTTCATGGCCTCCAAAAAGATAACTTATACGTGGTATTATTTTTAAATTATAATTCATGAAATTATTACACCAATAGTCGATATTACTGGTCAAAAATTTGATGCCTCTATACCTACACTATACCATGGGACATCTATGTAACATTTATAAGATACCAAGCCTCGCACCCACATTAAAACTGTGTCATGAAACCTTGATTTTTTTTACATACCACTATAGTCGCCCATGAACCACAATTTAGGGACCTGATTACCACACATGTACAGTTTTTTGAGACTCATACCAAGTCATCCCACATCATCCTAACCCAAAACTCTTATATTTTTTATACTCTACAAACCTATTATACCCTATAAACTTTTATTGATACTCATATCTTGGTATTTCCTATTTATGGAACATAACATGATCTCTTCCATCCATGTTCAATGATAAAACTAAAATCACAACCCGGTTAGAGTCATTAACATGTCACTCCTTACATTAAGGAAGATGTTCTTAAAATGAGCATCTTGAACTAATACATATATGTTTTAATCCATTTCATATGATTTACCTTATTCCCAATCATATAACATGATCCATTTCAAAACCACATTTAGTTGAAAAATGACACTCACAAACCTTAATCTCTATATCCCAAAAGACTCAACCCATGATCCCCATGTTAGTGTCTAAAGAATCAAAGTAAAAATCATATTTTATATAAAAAATCATAAATGGTCTACTTTTGGGCTATCGATCTCAAAATATATTTCCCAAAACCCTTGACCTATCAAGTCATCAAATGACTGTAGTATTACAACTTGATGTGGACATTAATTGACGATTTAATGGTTCCACCATCTACTAGTACCTCACCCTCCCCAATTGAGGCACCCTTAGAGTCTTATAAGACCGCACCAATACCCTTATTTCTCTATGTTATATAAATTATAATGATCTTTAATCCACCTAACCTCACATTCATGTATAGGTCAGGTCTCATTAAAAACATTAGATGACCACATTAGTACCCCTTACTTATCATTAAAAATTGGTCACTACTCTAACATAAGACAAATACCCTACAATATACACCATTCTTATATCAATAAACTTATATCCATTGGTTAATCCTCAGTTGACCATTCCCTAAGAAACTTATGCTCTGAAAAACACATGATATAGTCGATGAGAATTATCAGATGCACTCTCAAAATATTTATGTTCTTTACTAATTTGAGAACAATGGTAAATCAATGTAATTCTATTTATGTTGAATTTAATTAAAACCCGCTAATAATTTTAAACCCCCAGAAAGATAAATGAAAAATGGAACTAAATATGCGGGGTTTGGTTGAGTGATTTTGGAATAAAAATAATTGTGATGTAAATTCACATTGAAACACTTATAAGAAAAAAGTATTTAATATAATCTAACCAATTATAAATCATTATAAATTTCACATCATAATTAATTTCTCTCAATTATGATTCCAAAACATTTAACCATTAAACCTTAAATAATAAAATGTGACCTAAAATATTTGAACAAATAAACCTTAGGATAACATTGGGATTTTAAATCATGGAACCATACATTGATTGTATTACAAAATAGAACTTTGGATATGTAAAAAATTAGGGCAACCCCTCAACTCTAGAAATGAATTGGGGGGGGGGGATTAGATCTAAACCGCATGAATCAACCTAAATATAAATATATTTGATAATCAAAGTTTCCCACTGAAGATCCACACAAGCATAGGCTCATGATTATTATTCCAAAAATTTGAGAAATATTACATTTACAAATATTTTATTATCAATAATTTTATGAAATACACATATGGAATATATTTAAAATAAATATTTATGGATTTAATAATTAGAAAAACCACAAAAAAAATTACTCTCCCATTGGAGGAATTTTCATATACCGATGATTTTCATAATAAACTATTTGAAATGGTATAATGTTATATACTCATCACTCTTATATTCTAGAACTAATAATAAAATAAATAATAGTAAATAAATGAAAAAATGATTTTTATTGATCAAAAATATATATTACTTGAAAAAATCAATAAAACATAGAGTATAGGAGCAGGAGGACTACCTTCTTTGAAGATATCCATAAAAAAATCCATCCATATTCCAAATGTTTACAGAAGTTGGTGGAGACAACACCATTTGACAATTTCCCCCTAAATCCTGACCAAACCAACTCTTGTGTAAAAAATCCATTAAATAGACTGGGTGGTGCTAATGGTTTAAAATTTCAACAAGGGGTCATATAGAATTACCCCTCAAGTATTGAATCTAAATTGAGCCAGATTTTAGGATAGGTTTGCATGTGAATGGGTAGACTCCCAAGTTGTATGAAATTCTTGAAAATGATTCATCTCACTCTTATAAAAATTTCCCCATAATATTTTTTCTGATGTAAAATATGTGTCCCAAATATTTAGGTAAGGTCTAATATATCATTTCTTGGTCAACATTGAATTAATATATATATTCCTCTTCACATGTTGGATCTAGCCTATATAGTCAAAATAAAATATGTGAGAAAATTATTGAAAAATACATCAACAAAATTTAGACTGAAAATGAAGCACAAATAAAATTTTATTATAAAATTACTTTATTGGAATTTAAATTAAAAAATATAATTTTATTAATATTTTCAAATTCAATATTAATGAAATTTCTATTTAATATTAAAATAAAACATAATATGGAAAAAAAATATATTAATTATTATCAATTTAATATTCAATCAAAAGGAGGTTTATAAATTCCATCGATCATTTAACATTCATTTAATATTTTTCAAAAAATACAATATTACTCATACCTTTCCACAAGTTAAACATACCTGACCAAAACATATGTGTGACCATAAAAAAATCAATCTTTATTCCATGACCTAACCTAAAATGGATGGTGAATCAAAGGATTCATAGATCTCATAAAACACCATAGGCACCTCTCATGGTCTTACACACCATATGAGTCTCAAGGGGCTAATACATTCCCTACTCTCCATAACCCACACAATGGGAATGCATCACATGAAATCACCACATATCAGTAACATTAATTTTACCACACCCACAATGTCAAGAAATTGTAATGAATAATGTTATATTTGGAGGTTTTTTAAAAACAATTAACACCCATCATCAAGTATTCTATTCCATTCCACAATAATAATACCTTAAAACCATCTATCTCACCATCTTAAGTGAAATCTCAATCTATACCACCCATGTACCTCTAATGTTGACTAATAGCTTACTCAAATACTCCTAATGTGATAAACGGTCAAACAAAACACCCTCACAAGGTTCATTAAAACCATAAATTTTATTCAAACCAAACACTCAAGAGAGTTCACACCTTATTTATACCTTAATATAAAACAAAAATCACACCATCATCAGTCACACCCCCATCTATATCAATATCAATATCATAATAAACCTACTAACTATACCTATGTGCATGTCGTTCTCATTCCACACCCAAATCATTGATTTATCCATTATTTGAAATAAATAACTAATTAATTCCTCATTTTTTTATAAAACATACTTCATTTCACAACCAAATATTTATCCAACACATAAACCCATGATTCCAATATATAAAAGGTGTCTACATATCAGGGTTAACCCATCTCTCTCATGGGATACCCACATATGACACATCATACATTGAGTAATAATAGAAATGCTTCATTATTATTATACTATCATACCCTACCTCACCAAATCTTCAATTAAATCATATCACCACTAACATCCTTTATATATTCAGTACAAAAATATTCCTAGTATGCCACATCTCATGATGTAACTCCTGTGATTCCATATCAAATTTCCTAAATAACCCCAAGTGCCATCCATCATCTCTTGGTTCTCATATACATCAGTTATTTACATATCCAATCAAAACTACCCACTCCCAAAAATTAATCTTCATCAAGTATCCATATACCATACAACCCTTCAACGATCAATTCTACATCCAAGTCCATTTAAATAACAATTCCTTTAATGACTCAGATCGAGGAATGTTTAGACACACAGTTTTTTAAGTGTATTATCAGTAATATGTTTTTTAATACTAAATAAGTTATTGTGGAATCTTTATAAAACTAAAACCATTTTTTATATCAATCATCAAAATCACATAAAGAAATGAACATGTTATGTGAACATATATTCTTAAAAGGATGCATGAACTCATGTCTCATTCCACCTTGACCTGAGAGTAAGACTAATAAATTAGAAACTCAAAATATCATATGTGGGAAAAACCACTAATGTAAAAAATATAATAGAGAATTTACACATATTGTATATAAATTTGGACTTTAACCCATGAAGGTGTTGGCATATGAAAAACATGTATTCTATCATATGTTATGACTATTCCACGCTCTATCTAAAATATCCAAAATTATAAGATAAATATAAAATTTCCCTTATACCAATATTTTTATTCGAGTCTAACCACGCCAAATAGTGTTTTAAAGAGCATCTCCACATTACCTAAGGAAGTACTCATAGTGATTCATATGTTGTTTTCTATCATTAATGGTTTAATAAAAACATGTGGGAGGACTATACCCTCTAATATCATTTCACCATTAAAAAAGGTATAATTAAAATAGATAAAATAATAATTTCATTAAATTATAATATATATTATTATAGAAGAAATCAAATAATAATAATGAAATAGCCATTATACGAAAAATACAAACTTATAGGAATTATAGTAATACAACTCAATAATATTACCTAATGGATGGATCAATAAAAGTACATTAAACCATGATATAAAAAAATCCACTATTTTCCATAGCATCACCTCAGTCCTAACTCCATAATCTCACTTATCATTACTAGGTCGACCACAAATACTAGAGACATCTCTAAATACAATATTTCCATAACGAGATCTCTATGTGTCCACTATTGTTTCATTATATGGTTTGAGCACAAAACTTATCAAGACACCACCAAAAGTATCTATAAAAAATTATTATATATATGAATAGGAATATAATGGATTAAAATGAAATCATAATATCAAAATGAATTAACTTATCATACAAATGGTAGTAAACAAGTCACTATGATAGTTAACTCATCCCTATTTCAATTAGTCGTAGATTATGATCTATTAATAAAGATAACAAAATTATAAAATTATACATACTGAGTAACTCATCTCAATAACTACGTTGTAGCACATCCAAAAAAATAATTTCCAAAACCTTTTAGTTTTATACCCCACCTTGAATCCTCATGAATCTCAGGAGGTATCACATCCAACCCACATCACAACCATATCAAGAGGTATCACATATAACTGATATCTTAATAATATCCAGATAAATCAAATCCAATCTTCCTCATAACTATATTGTAGGAATAGGAAATAACTCATATCATAACAATTTCTGGAGGCATAACATCCAAATCAAATTATAACAACCTCTCATGTTGGAATTATAGCTGACTCTACAATAAAAAAATCACTATGTTGGTATTACACTGAACTACATAACAAACATAACCCACATGTTTGATTACACCCAAACATTAACCAATTTTCATCCCAAATTATCATTACACCCAATCAATTATCAAACATGACTTCTAGTACAGATTACACCAAACTATGGAACCCACATAGTGTTTAATTATATTTCTTTATTAGTATTATTGTCTTTAATAATTATTATCAAAATATTTTTTGAGAAGAGAATCATAGAAGGATTTTAGAGTAACAAAATGTTTTTATTGGGAGATTTAGAGAAGTACTCAATAAAGGATTAAATAAATGTAGAGTTGTGAATAATAAAGGATAGTTAATGAAATAACTTAGACCGTGGATGTTGTTTCTTGTCATTATCTATAATATAATGTAATATATTCTATCAGATTTTATTGGAGGTCCATTTTCATATGGAAATATTGGAAAAAATGATTCTGTTTCTAAACATATTTCCTGTATACTATGGGTCTAACAAATATTTGTAATACTAGTTAAAAAATTGAAGATATCGCATTATTTTTTATCTTCATAATAGGTTTAAGTAGTTTTGATAATGTTAATGTAATAAAAAGTGTTTCATAGAGTCTAGTGATTTTTTATTCAATATCTATATGAGTATGTCTAAATATTTATATTTAATGTTCCATTCTAGGCACTATCATGTGGTGGATATTAAAATTACAAGAAGGAGTATCTTTGATTATGTTTTAATAATTTATATTTATAGTTGTTATAGTTTAATACTATTTAATCAGCATAATAAGTTCTTATATGCAATAAGAAAATTTTGAACACTCTGTGGCCTATGATGGGTTGATAAGGATACAGATAACCATTTTAAATTGTAGAGTCATAAATTTTATATAAATTAGATAAAACACACACACACACACACATATATATATATATATAAGATTTATCCAATTTTTAAAAGGGGTATATAAGATTAACTCTATAATTCTATAGAAGATAAGAGTGATATTTGTTTTCGTGTTGATATGTATGGTTTTTCCTGACCATGAAGACTACAAATGCATAACATACCATGTTACACTATGATATGTTAGGGTTATTTCATTGATACATAAGTTTAATGACATTTTTTAAATATTATGTGAGGGTTCCACATTTTATTCAGAATATGTAAGAGTTTCAAGAGAAAATGAAAAGGTTAAAATCCAATATGTATGATTCTTCTTCTTATTAATAATGGTGATTGCATATTTATAAATTATAAATAAGGGAATCATAAGGAGATTCAAGCATACATAATAATGAAATGTAAATTATATCTGAATAGCTTCAAAAGAACTGGAATGATATCGAAAAATGTTTAAAAGGAGGGTTTTATTATAATTTTAATGAAAAAACAAGGGAGAAACATCATTAGATTTTTTTGATAAAAATTCACATGATGTTTTTTTCATAAAGATATATGTACCATGATTTTTTAGGATTTATTCATGTTTCACAGTGATTCAAAAGAATAAATTAAGGATAATGAATTATTAAAATCCTCAAATGAAATTTTTCAGATATTCCGCTTGTGAATATTTTAAAAAATTTATAAATAAAAAAATGGTGGAATTATCCATAAATATACTTTAACCTATATTAATGTGATGATCATGGGTATATGAGGAAATTTTATTTAAGATCTTGGGAGGTAGTTCAAAAATATCTTTTATGAATTCAAGAATCCAATGAGAAAACACATATGGTTTTATTGTGGTATTTAAATTTTCATAATCATAATAATTTTAATTTAACTAAAAATTTTAAAATTTTATTATAGAAATTTATTATGGTATTATGATGATAATGTAAATGAGAAGATAAATATATTAACAAAATTTCTAGAAATGGATTTTTTGATTATCAAGAAGATATCGTGGGTCAATGAAAAGAGATAAAACCAACAATTTTGTGAGAGATCATCCTTTTTAATTGAAGAAAAAGAAGAAGAGAAGATAGAGAGAGAGATGGATACAGAGAGGGAGAGAGAGAGAGAGATTGTAACAGCCTGAGATTTTATGAAAAATATTCTTTTTTATTTCACTAATGTCTTGTGTTGTATGCTACACCAAAAGGAGCTTTCACAACACGCATCCTTGACTTTCCTTGCATTACACGCAATCGCAACCTTCCTCGATAGCGTGTGTGGTACGTAATACTGAGTTTCACGAAACAATGATATGCTATTAAAATATTATTAAAACTAGCCGTTATGAATAGTAATAACCACTTTTTAAATTTTAGAAATTTTAAAATGGACTTCATTTTTGGATTCGGAGTATCGAATTTAGCCTAAGGTGAAATTTTGGTACTTTTCGGATAACTTTCATATTCTGATGAATAGTGAAAATTACTAAATTATAATTAAAAACAACTTTTTTAATCGAAATAATTAATAGTGATAAATCATTAATTTGATTGGTTTTAAAGTATATTTAGAATATATTTTTACAATTTAATACAATGTTGGTCATTGGATGTAATTTCACATTTAAACTAGACATAAACAAGTGTCAATCTTTTGATAGATATTGTTTCTTAAAAACACGCTATTTGTTTTAACAGCGGGATTTAATTATAAAATTAATTAATGCAACTTTTATGTAATGAATTTGGTAAAATAGACTTCATTTTTGAATTCGGAATATGAAATATAGCTTGGGATGAAATTTTGGCACTGTTCTGAAAAACATCAATTTTTGATGAATAGTGAAACTACTAAGTGGTAGTTAAAAAACTGAATTTTTCATAAAACTTAATTTTACCGCTTCTGTGAATGGAATTTCAAAAATCCAAGAGACACGGTTGATGTTAGTAAGTAAAATGTTGTTCAATGAGATGAAAATATTTTTTGGTGAATAGTAACTTTTTTACTTTTTTTACCGCGGTTAATAGAAAATAGGGTAACTAAGGGTAAATATGATATTAATATTACCCGAACACATGTCCTAATTCTATTGGACAAGTGTAATTCGACCAAAAACAAACTTAGGAATAAAATATGACCATTTAGGCCCACTTGGATTAGATTAGGACATTTATTATTAATTTATTTAAAGAAGGGTTAAAATAGTTAAAATCAAAGTTTAATAAGTAAATCATTTTTAATATGGGGTTATACATAAGATAAATTAGATTGTAAATATTCATTAGAAAGATAAAAGATTTACTACATGATGGTATTTTATTTGTAATTTTTAGACATCATATAATTTAATTTATTTATGACACAATGATGATGCAGTAATTATCTTATTAATAAAATATTGACATAATTGATGTTATAAACACCAAAATAAATATAATTTGAGACTTTTTATGAATTCCACTAATTTTCTAGGTTACTATGATATATTAGTGTTGATTTATTCAACTTGGTTCGAACATATAATTCTGTTATGACTTTCACAAAAATCATATATCAAATAGTGTCAAAATTGACACAAAATAGTTTTTAAATCAAATATTATATTATTAATTGTTATTTTATTCCTAAAAATCTAAGGTTCGGCCAAATGACTTAGATAAGGATATATATTTTAATAATAAACAATTTGGGGTTCGTTTGACATGTTATAGTAAGTGTATTAACCATATAGTGAAAGAAAACAAAAAGACACGGTAAAAGTTAAATTATTTAACTTAGAGTTAAATCTAATTGATAAGGTTAAAATAATAACCTAAACTTGTCTAAATCCTATTGGTTGATATGATTGCGACCCATCCCCACTTTATCTTCGAAATAAGACCCTTTGGAACCATTATAAACCGATTCTGACTTTAATATAAAATAATATTTTGAGATATTCCTAAGGTGCCCCTCTCCTCCCTTATAAAAGGACACCTCCTCCCCCTCCTCCTCACACCAAATTGAGCACTCAAGCTCGGCCAACCCCTGCCATTTTCCCTTCTCCACTTCCCTAGAAACATCCTAGAGGTTCTGGTCTTCCTCAAAGACCAATTTTAGTGCCCTAAGAGGAGGTCTCAAAGAGGCACTTCAAAGAAGAGGTAATTACCGTTACCAATTCTTTCATCTTTATTTCTTCTTCCACTTCTTCTTCTTAGGTTGTTTCATTATGAAGTAATAACATCAGTATCACCCATATACTGATATGTTATTATAAGTATGAAACAACCCTATTTCACCATCTATCCATCCTACGGAAAAAGAAATCACCGCGTGTGCGTACGTACGGAATACCGTCTCCACGCCGTGGTGTAATCTATTTTCCACCACCACCTTACATGGATGGGTATAATGGTGTAAAGAATAACTATACATAGTTATTACAACATCATATTGATTCTGATATATTGTATAATCCACTCCAATTCAATTCAATATTTATGGAAATGATATCATCGCTCGTGCGTACGTACGGACTACCGTCTCCACGACGCGATGAGATTCATTCTTAATGATTAACCATTCATGAATGATTATAAAGTATATATAGTAAGTACTAATGAAATATATGACATAATAATGATACTGGATTTATGTATATATATATATATATGTATGTCATCTACTTACTTCCATTCAAGACAATAAGGAAAGAAAAACAGCGTTCATGCGTACGTACGGACTACCGTCTCCATGAACGGTGTTTTTCATTTTATTTATCTAGCTATTATATATATATATATATATACTGAATATATATGATATATAAATCATATTTTATATTCTGTAAGTAAGTAAATCATGATATAAGTAATAATGATGTCAAGAACAACAAGTCAAAACACCTACGATAAATGAAACGATTTTACCCAAAACGCTTCTTTAACATGGAATTTACAAAAGAACGGGTAATATAATGTCATAAGTGAACCATATATGATATCATAACAATGAATATGATTCTGTAATAAGTCAATGAAATTATTTAAATCATTATACAGGAGGTTCGGACACATACGAAGCAAATCAGACCTAAGGTAAGGGAAATATTACAATCTCATTTTTATCCGAGATTGTTTATTCGTAAGTATTTACTAGGGTGTATTTTATCATCCACATGCATGTTTCATCAATATGTAATATTATTTCCATCCACCTACAATTGTTTAAATCCATTTTTACCCTTCGGTGAGTTTTAGTAATATGTATGAAAGGAATCTTTTGTCGTTTTTCGTACGAGGTAGTTTTTGACTTTTCCGACAAAAGTACGAAGAATGTTTTTTTTAACTTATACGGCATGAATGGATTTTTAAAACATTATTTACAAGAAGCTTCCTTTAAAAGTTTTCAAGTTTATTTTTAATCAACTTCTTTTAGTTTATAATTGTATGACGTATTAAGAAAATAAAAGTGTTTTTGAAGAAGAAAGGATATTTTCCTCAAAAATGGAGTTCAAGTGTTTTATCAAAATTATTTTCCATATAAGATAATAAAGGTTTCTGTTATTATTCCTATTATTACATTGATTTGATCATGTTGTGATGGAATTTTTTTTATGAATTCTTTTATCTTATATGAATTGATTTATGATGTCATGATGTTTCAAGAATCCCATTTTTGTTACATGTGTTATGCGATGAAGTATGTTTTATGATTATGTGGAACACATAAGAAAGGATTCATTATGAGATGGGTGGGACCTATATCTCCCTCCAATGCATTGGGTAAAGATTTTATATCTCATGAGATAGACATGGCTGGAACGGAAGGTTATTTCGGTTCAGTGATACAGGACTGAAACGAGGAGTGAACTCGGTTCAGAAAGGGACTTTGTCCACTAAGATAGTCTTGGCAATGAGTCATGACTAACAAGAAATGATTTTCCATGATTATGTGTGAATGCCACAAAGTTTCAAGTTTTATGATATGATTATGGGGATCTCATTTTCACTTCTATGATTTGTTCCATGTTAAGATATTATGCTCTCTTTTGCAGGTTAAGATTTCCAAAAAGTTATGTTCTTATGAATATGATGTGATTGATTTTTCTTTTGTATACCCTTACTGAGAATTTGAGCTCACCCTTTTATGTTTTCTTTTCCCCAGGATATAAAGAAATGTTTTAGGTAAAAAAAAGGAAGATCTTTATGGGAGATATTGAAGATCTTTCACCACGATTAGAAGACTACGTTCCGAGTTTCCAAAGACACTAAACTATTACGATCCTTGTGTGTGTGTTTTTGTTATGTACTAAGTATTCCGAAAAAGTAATGTAATGTCCATGTACGTCAGGCTTCGGGTCTCTACAGTTGGTATCAGAGGAAAGGTTTAGTCAACCTTTGGAAACTAGGATGCGAAAATGTTAGTGAGATCCCTAGAGATATTTCTAATGTATGTCTAGGGATGTCCCTAAGGATAAGTATACGTATAGGATATAGTACTAGAACTATGGTAACGATCTTAGAATTTAACCTAAGATGTTAGATATTGAAGTTACTCTCCCTTTATTATGATTTTTGCCTCTCACACTATTCTTTTTGGGTTTTAGAAAATGGCTGGAAACAAGATGATTCACGATAATGGAGGATATGATGGAAAATGGAATGATATTCTTTATGAGCAACCAAATGAAATGGGATTTGGAAGTCCAAACATCATTATTATGCCGAATCAGCAATCTCATAATATGATCAATAAAGTAAAATTTGGTAAGTTTCCTAACTCGGCTAATAAGAGAAAGATGGAGTTTCATGATGACCATAGAGGAAATAAGTTCAATTTCCCCTATGTAAATCATGTGGGAAGAGGCATCAAGGAGAATGTTTCAAGGGAACTGGAAGATGCTTTGGGTGTGGAAAAGAAGGACACAAAGCAAGTAAGTGCAAAGGAAAAGGTTCAGTTAACACCATGGATGAGGATAATGGTATTGCTACGACATCAAAAATGGTTAAGTGTTTTAAATGTGGAATGTATGGGCATTATGGAAACCAATGTCCTAAGGGAAAGACTCATGACGAGAATCAGTATGGTCGTATGGGTAGTATTTATGTGGATGATGATGAAGAGACTACAAATGATATGTGATGTGAAAGAATTGTTGAAGCTCGGTTAATGGTTTAAGAATGTAGTGAAATGATTACATGTTTATCATGTGTAATGTTGTATAAGAAATCTCATGGTACTATGGAATAAAGAGACATCTAAGGATTGTTACATTATTGTCTTTTCTTGAGTTTTAAAAGTGTTTTATTAATGTTACCAGTATCCAGGAAAGGTCATTCAGATATTTTTAGAATGCAGATGATATGGGCATAATGAAGGGATAAGGAGAAAATTAAATTTTTAACAGTATTCATGAGCTCATGATTGATATCAGGACTAAGTGATATCATGATTTGAGTATATAGAATTTTGAGGATTTTGGTATGTGGAAAGTGTTAACTTTTAACTGAACTCATGTTTTCACTAAGGTATTCAAGAGAATACACGATTAAGGACTTTGAATGTTTGGAATGTGACCAACAAGACATATCTTATGATATGTGGGGATCAACGACAGTATTAAATCTCTGGTAATCGTTGAGAGTGGACTGCAGTATTATGTATAAGCCTAAAGATTAGACTGGATTATGTTGGACATAAGTTAGTATTGTTTAAGGATAGAAGATTTTCGATATTATTGATGGGATGTTATAGTAACGTAGTTTTAGAAAAAGGACAACCTGTAGGACGGGCGACAGCCCATCACTTCGGACAAGGCTGTAGGAATCGAACCCACAACCGAAGTGCGACTGGCCTTTATCGCCTACCACTGACCTACAGGAAGTCCCTGTTTAGTAGAAACTAGTGTTATTATATTAAGCAGTATGATATATGAAGTATAAGCCCATTTTAGGAACCATATATGATTAATCCCACTATAGATCGACTTATGTATATAAATTTTGCTAACCTTTTGAGACAGATAGAATGACCCGTCATTCTATCACATGATCTGCTAACACTTCACGAATAACAAATTCAACTTCATTTATTTAAGAGATGAAGTGGAAATTGTTAAAGTCACGAACAACAGTGAGATTGTACCAAAATAAAGTAAGTATTTATTCTAATTCAAATTCTTTAACTTTAGGGAAATGATCTTGAAAACCAAAAATGTTGTCCTAGTTCTCTTATACCTGATGAATCAAATGGTACCTTAGATCGTCACAAATTTATGGATTTGTGATTACTGGCTTTTCCATAGCCATGTTCTCTACCACTCTCCATCAGAACATGATGGTTAGATTTCTCTTCCATATCCATATTTTCACCTATGTGGAAACCCAGTGATTAGTTTATTTGGGTAATCGTTACATTTCATACTTTAGTTTTTAAAGCCAAGTTTTGGTATTCCTTTTTTACAATGTGGGTTTCTATTAAAGAAACTTTCAAATAGTATACCATTTATAACCCCGACGAATTTCGAGGGCGAAATTCATTTTAAGGGGGGTAGAATGTAACAGCCCGAGATTTTATGAAAAATATTCTTTTTTATTTCACTAATGTCTTGTGTTGTACGCTACACCAAAAGGAGCTTGCACAACACACATCCTTGACTTGCCTTGCATTACACGCAATCGCAACCTTCCTCGATAGCGTGTGTGGTACGTAATACTGAGTTTCACGAAACACTGATATGCTATTAAAATATTATTAAAACTAGCCGTTATGAATAGTAATAACCACTTTTTAAATTTTAGAAATTTTAAAATGGACTTCATTTTTGGATTCGGAGTATCGAATTTAGCCTAAGGTGAAATTTTGGTACTTTTCGGATAACTTTCATATTCTGATGAATAGTGAAAATTACTAAATTATAATTAAAAACAACTTTTTTAATCGAAATAAATAATAGTGATAAATCATTAATTTTAGTGGTTTTAAAGTATATTTAGAATATATTTTTACAATTTAATACAATGTTGGTCATTGGATGTAATTTCACATTTAAACTAGACATAAACAAGTGTCAATCTTTTGATAGATATCGTTTCTTAAAAACACGCTATTTGTTTTAACAGCGGGATTTAATTTTAAAATTAATTAATGCAACTTTTATGTAATGAATTTGGTAAAATAGACTTCATTTTTGAATTCAGAATATGAAATATTGCTTGGGATGAAATTTTGGCACTGTTCTGAAAAACATCAATTTTTGATGAATAGTGAAACTACTAAGTGGTAGTTAAAAAACTGAATTTTTCATAAAACTTAATTTTACCGCTTCTTTGAATGGAATTTCAAAAATCGGAGAGACACGGTTGATGTCAGTAAGTAAAATGTGGTTCAATGAGATGAAAATAATTTTTGGTGAATAGTAACTTTTTACTTTTTTTTTCCGCGGTTAATAGTAAATAGGGTAACTAAGGGTAAATATGATATTAATATTACCCTAACACATGTCCTAATTCTATTGGACAAGTGTAATTCGACCAAAAACAAACTTAGGAATAAAATATGACCATTTAGGCCCACTTGGATTAGATTAGGACATTTATTATTAATTTATTTAAAGAAGGGTTAAAATAGTTAAAATCAAAGTTTAATAAGTAAATCATTTTTAATATAGGGTTATACATAAGATAAATTAAATTGTAAATATTCATTAGAAATCTAAAAAGATTTACTACATGATGGTATTTTATTTGTAATTTTTAGACATCAAATAATTTAATTATTTATGACACAATGATGATGCAGTAATTATCTTATTAATGAAATACTGACATAAGTGATGATATAAACACAAAAATAAATATAATTTGAGACTTTTTATGAATTCCACTAATTTTCTAGGTTACTATGATATATTATTGTTGATTTAATCAACTTGGTTCGAACATATAATTCTTTTATGACTTTCACAAAAATCATATATCAAATAGTGTCAAAATTGACACAAAATAGTTTTTAAATAAAATAATATATTATTAATTGTTATTTTATTCCTAAAAATCTAAGGTTCAGCCAAATGACTTAGATAAGGATATATATTTTAATAATAAACAATTTGGGGTTAGTTTGGCATGTTATAGTAAGTGTATTAACCATATAGTGAAAGAAAACAAAAAGACACGGTAAAAGTTAAATTATTTAACTTAGAGTTAAATCTAATTGATAAGTTTAAAATAATAACCTAAACTTGTCTAAATCCTATTGGTTGATAGGATTTCGACCCATCCCCACTTTAACTTCGAAATAAGACCCTTTGGAACCATTATAAACCGATTTTGACTTTAATATAAAATAATATTTTGAGATATTCATAAGGTGCCCCTCTCCTCCCTTATAAAAGGACACCTCCTCCCCCTCCTCCTCACACCAAATTGAGCACTCAAGCTCGGCCAATCCCTGCCATTTTCCCTTCTCCACTTCCCTAGAAACATCCTAGAGGTTCTGGTCTTCCTCAAAGACCAATTTTAGTGCCCTAAGAGGAGGTCTCAAAGAGGCACTTCAAAGAAGAGGTAATTACCGTTACCAATTCTTTCATCTTTATTTCTTCTTCCACTTCTTCTTCTTAGGTTGTTTCATTATGAAGTAATAACATCAGTATCACTCATATACTGATATGTTTTTATAAGTATGAAACAACCCTATTTCACCATCTATCCATCTTACGGAAAAAAAAATCACCGCGCGTGCGTACGTACGGAATACCGTCTCCACGCCGTGGTGTAATCTATTTTCCACCACCACCTTACATGGATGGGTATAATGGTGTAAAGAATAACTATATATAGTTATTACAACATCATATTGATTCTGATATATTGTATAATCCACTCCAATTCAATTCAATATTTATGGAAATGATATCATCGCTCGTGCGTACGTACGGACTACCGTCTCCACGACGCGATGAGATTCATTCTTAATGATTAACCATTCATGAATGATTATAAAGTATATATAATAAGTACTAATGAAATATATGACATAATAATGATACTGTATTTATGTATATATATATATTTATGTCATCTACTTACTTCCATTCAAGACAATAAGGAAAGAAAAACAGCGTTCATGCGTACGTACGGACTACCGTCTCCATGAACGGTGTTTTTCATTTTATTTATCTATCTATTATATATATATATATATACTGAATATATATGATATATAAATCATATTTTATATTCTGGAAGTAAGTAAATCATGATATAAGTAATAATGATGTCAAGAACAACAAGTCAAAACACCTACGATAAATGAAACGATTTTACCCAAAACGCTTCTTTAACATGGAATTTACAAAAGAACGGGTAATATAATGTCATAAGTGAACCATATATGATATCATAACAATGAATATGATTATGTAATAAGTCAATGACATTATTTAAATCATTATACAGGAGGTTCGGACACATACGAAGAAAATCAGACCTAATGTAAGGGAAATATTAAAATCTCATTTTTATCCGAGATTGTTTATTCGTAAGTATTTACTAGGGTGTATTTTATCATCCACATGCATGTTTCATCAATATGTAATATTATTTCCATCCACCTACAATTGTTTAAATCCATTTTTACCCTTCGGTTAGTTTTAGTAATATGTATGAAAGGAATCTTTTGTCGTTTTTCGTACGAGGTAGTTTTTGACTTTTCCGACAAAAGTACGAAGAATGTTTTTTTTAACTTATACGGCATGAATGGATTTTTAAAACATTATTTCCAAGAATCTTCCTTTAAAAGTTTTCAAGTTTATTTTTAATCAACTTCTTTTAGTTTATAATTGTATGACATATTATGAAAAGAAAAGTGTTTTTGAAGAAGAAAGTATATTTTCCTCAAGAATGGAGTTCAAGTGTTTTATCAAAATTATTTTCCATCTAAGATAATAAAGGTTTCTGTTTTTATCCCTATTATTACATTGATTTGATCATGTTGTGATGGAATTATTTTTATGAATTCCTTTATCTTATATGAATTGATTTATGATGTCATGATGTTTCAAGAATCCCATTTTTGTTACATGTGTTATGCGATGAAGTATGTTTTATGATTATGTGGCACACATAAGAAAGGATTCATTATGAGATGGGTGGGACCTATATCTCCCTCCAATGCATTGGGTAATGATTTTATATCTCATGAGATAGACATGGCTGGAACGGAAGGTTATTTCGGTTCAGTGATACAGGACTGAAACGAGGAGTGAACTCGGTTCAGAAAGGGACTTTGTCCACTAAGATAGTCTTGGCAATGAGTCATGACTAACAAGAAATGATTTTACCTGATTATGTGTGCATGCCACAAAGTTTCAAGTTTTATGATATGATTACGGGGATCTCATTTTCACTTCTATGATTTGTTCCATGTTAAGATATTATGCTCTCTTTTGCAGGTTAAGATTTCCAAAAAGTTATGTTCTTATGAATATGATGTGATTGATTTTTCTTTTGTATACCCTTACTGAGCATTTGAGCTCACCATTTTATGTTTTCTTTTCCCCAGGATATAAAGAAATGTTTTAGGTAAAAAAAGGGAAGATCTTTATGGGAGATATTGAAGATCTTTCACCACGATTAGAAGAATACGTTCCGAGTTTCCAAAGACACTAAACTATTACGATCCTTGTGTGTGTGTTTTTGTTATATACTAAGTATTCCGCAAAAGTAATGTAATGTCCATGTACGTCAGGCTTCAGGTCTCTACAGAGATTGTCATATATATCATATTCTAATTATTATAATATTAAATTTCTAATAATGTGAGATGACATTCCTATGATTAATAATATAGTTTGTTCCAAATAATTTTGAGATAGTTGTGGTGAATAATTATAAATAAACAACAAGGGAGTAATACCTTAATGTTATTTATTAGACATGGACAAATATTTATTTTTACTATGAAATTAAAGGTAAACTTTTAATTATTTCACATTATATGAGGTGGTCAAATTCACATTTCCCAAGAGAGACATAAGACTTCACTATTGATCAAACATCAAAAAGGGAAATATTAATCTTGTATTTAAAGAGGGACACGTTGTTGGTTCTAGAGTATAAATAATTTATGTTGTTGCTTATTTTTCGATTGGTCCCATGTTTTTTACATGGTTAGGTTTGGGAAATTATGTTCCAAGAGTTACCCTTTCCTATGAATTATCCAAATAAAAAATAAATTTTTCATGTGAGTTGGATAACAAACATTGTATGATAAGGATTCAGTCATCCAAATTTGATGTGAATACCATTATCTAATTCAGGAGGCTTGTGTTTTTTTCTCTCTTATTTTTGTTATCTGCATAAATAAAGGTATTTTGTTATGAGATAGTGATATCTGTCGATACAGCCGGTTAAATATTAAAATAGTTATCTTAATTGGTATAAAGTCACATAGCCAGATTTATTTTCCCCTATAATAGGTTCCTTGATTATGGGGGAACAAAAACTGGTGTTTTATATAAGGTTTTACCCTTGTTTGGTTTCTCAAATTTTGAGAATTTGATGTTTTTTAAATTTATAATTCTATATTCAAATTTATCTGAACCATTAGGGACATGGTAGTTCTTTATGATCATAATTAAATCTCCCCAAATAATATATAAAATTATATTTATAAATAGATAAAAAATAAGTAAAAGTAATCCCTATTTTTTAATGATTGGAAAAATTATATTTCTACATGTCTTTAACATAATAAAGATGGATATGGAATGGAAGTAGAATAACTTATGGTTATATCACCTCTTGTGGAGACATCCACCAAATCAACCTTAGATGAAAAAAATATTTTAAATAGAGATGAGGTAACTATAATCACTTTTCAAAATATTCCTATGTATGATCCATGCACAAATGAAAAAGATCATAAATCAGAATAATATAATAGTGAAGACGATTTTGTTTTTAGGAAGAACTTCCAAAATGTTCCTTAAAAAATTTCCATTTATATTTATACCTCTTTCAATGATATACAAAATGACATCACCCGCTATTAGTAATAATTTTAGAAGAGGATGAACGTACTGTCACAAGAAGTATTCATGAGCATAAATATCACAAAATAATATAGAACCTATAGTGATAGATTAATGTATCATGAATAAAATCACCCCAAACATGCAAGGATTAGATTTATATAATCCCAAATAATGAAAAATCCATATGAAGTCAAATGGAAAATTTGTATGTATTATATGAACAATTGGAGAGCATGATAAATTGTAAGACTTATAAATAAGATATTGAAGTAAAGAGGATAAAATATCTTTAAAATTCATTACAATAGAATAAAAAAATTAATAAAGATATTTATAAGAATGATGAGATAGTAAAAAATGACTTTTAACATGTACTAATGTTATTATAGGTGAAGAAAAGTATCCTCAATATAATTTTTATTGAATTTAAAATCTATTTAAAGAATTTTTAAATTATAAAATCTTTGTATTCATAAAACTATAATATAATATCTTCAACTACACATAAATATGACATGTATCCCTATACAAAAATATCTCTATCTTATATAAATATTATATTTGGATCCTCTAATTATAAAAATAATGAAATCCTAAAGAGAATAGTATTATTTATCATAGAAATTATTATTTTAACTAACCTGTTTTACATGAATAATTAAAGAATCAAATATAAATCTATAAAAATATAGAAGAAAAAAACATGAGGAACCCCACGGTACACTAATAAAGGATATAAGAATATTCACAATATGTTTCCCCCCATTAATATCCCAAATAAAGGATAAAATTTCATAAAAATATAAATTTCTCGAGGATAGATAGAAATATATTAAAATGAGAAGAATATTGTTTATTGTCATTTGTTTGTTCTTTGAACAATTATTAATATTCATATTGACATTGGTAATAATATGTTAAACTCTAGAAATAAAATAAAGTTTACTCTAAGGTGGAGAAGGTTGAATTTATGTATAGGATACAATATAAATGTAAAATTTTATTCAACTCTAATATATTTGGATTCTTGAAGAATATATATAATAATGTGAATAAAATTAGATATAATTAATGGGAATTATAGTTGAAATTAAAATATGATGTTGTTAAATAATTTGAAGGTATGCGACCACAAAAGGATAGAAAAGGGTAATAGAATGTAGATGATGAGTTATACATGGGTAATAACAAAGTAAAATTTAAAAATAAATAATACAAAATAATACAGATAAGTGTGAAACACCAATGGGTAGGAGATAATTATTTTTTTGTGGAAGTGGACCCACTATGATCTTTTATATATAATACATGAGTTTTAGTGTTGATTGTTATAAGACGTGGTAAAAAGGATGCAAATCCATCCCTAAATAAAATTAATGAATAGCCTCTGTAGAATGAATTTGTGAGACACAACATGGAAGAAAGAAGATTGAAATTAAAAAGGATAATGAAATATATCAATGAAAAAAATAGATTTCATTTGATTATGAAGTCAATTTTTTTGAGAGTTTGTCAAATAATGAAGACCCGTGTTTTATAAGGAGATATGTGTAAGGTTTAAAACATCATGTCCCAATTCCAAGGATTTTTTTTGTTATATTATCATTATAATTTCAAATGTTGATGTAATTTAATCTTACAATAAAATGATTTTGTTGTTTAATTGTTAATTAAAAGGATAAATTTATACATATAATGGTTATTATTTGAAGTAATAATAATATTATACACAAAATTTGTACATGGAGTTATAAAGGAAAAATCATAAAGAGTTCTTTCCAAAATAGGTTGCTAGAAAGAAATTTGTTTCTAGGATGAGAAACAAATATCAACCTTGATACTCTCATAGATGTGAAAATGAGAACCACCTTATTCTCACATATAGTTTGTTTGTTTTATCTTTGCAGGTAATTGAAGGTGATACATGATTTTAGTGGGGGAACTAAGAAGATGAGTACACTTTCAAAACTATAAGAAAAATTAAAAGTCACCATCATGGAAGGGATGAAAAATTAGATTTCATTAATCTCCATTTTATAATGTGACTATCTCTAGAGAAGTTAAGATTAATGGTTCCCATTGATTGGTATATTTTATTAATATTATAAAATATAAAATTTCATGAAAATCTTGAATTCTTGAAAATTTTCATTGAAAGTGTCAATAAAGATTTTTGATTTTATATTATAACATCCTTATTTTATAAGAATAAATTCTTATTTTAATGGTAATTTTGGATTGATCAATGGATTGTTAAATAATGATAATTTAAAAAATTGAATGGATGGATTTTGGAAATAAACTTGTTAATTGATTTAAATATTTTTAATATTTTATCAGTTTGTCAAATAAACCATTTAAAGAAATAAGATTAAATTATTAAAAGATTATTCTGAGTTGAAATCACTTGTTAAACTATTAATGGATAGTGTTAATATAAAATTACTCCCTTCTTTGTTCTACACTGGTAATTTCACATATACACACAGAGTGGATAAATTTATGGAACTTAATGTTAAGTGAATTGATACCAAACTCTCTCAAGATTCGTTTTATTTATTTTCAATAAGTGTGAGGGAGAATAAAATGTAAGAAAACATATTGAAATACATTTTTTTTGTGAGTATTGAAAATAAATCCAATATATGTTATTATTAAACTCAATTTTTGTTGAATCATTCTGGTTTTCAATAAGTTATCAGTTTCAATAAGATTGATTTAAATAAGTACTAAGAAGGGAATTTGGGATGGATATTTGAGTACCAAAACATGTTTATGAGATGAATAAGTGAATTAACCAAGAACAATTTCATTATATGTTGAGTTACAAATAATGAATCTGGATTAAAGAAAAATCTTGGAACATGAAACTACGTTCCATTTATCATACATATGTCAAATTATGATCATCCATTGAATAAGCTGGGAGAACCATTATCATGTAAAAAATGATAAATATGTGATTGAATTGATTCTAATATTTCATATAGACTACCTATCTACCAATGATTTGAAAATATAGATGAAATGATGAGGATTTTTCATGAGGTCACATGTGTATAATCAGATTACGAATATTTTATGAATTTTATGTTATGAGGAAAGTCATACCCTGTATGGTGATCGATTGATACTATATATCTATGTTATGAACCAACTAAGTCCACACCTAATCCAAGTAACTAATATAGATAGTTACATGGACTAAGGTGTGTTCTAGATCTCTCTAGGCTAGATAAAATCTATATATAATCAAATTACAGCTACAGTGAATGTTTTCTCCATATTAATAAATAATTAAACAACAACTCCCTCTTGGGATTATTTCATGACCAAAACCAAATTTCAGAAGGTTGTGTAAAAATATAAGGAATTTAAAAATAGAAATATATAGAAATATATAATAATAATAATAAATAAATTAACCATGAAATTAAATGTATAAATTAATAATCATAACAAGCACATTCTAATGAGAATAAAACAATACCTAAGAAAATATAAAATATATGAGGTGGCTGCTACAAGAATGATACTAGAAAAAATAAAAGGAAATATAACCACATCAAGACATCCCTTTTCACATGTGGAACATATCTCCTTTCCACCTATATAAAACATGAATTAATCCACTGATAAAATAATGTTGCATCCCTACAGAATTGGATAGAACTGGAATCTGATCATCGTGAACATAAAATTTCCAATAGGTATCCAATACACACAATATTACTCACTATTAAAAAAATTCTATTTTATTCAAGTTTTAAAAATATATAGAATATAATATTTAAATTTTATTTATAAAATAGAAACCATATAACTTTATTTTCAAACATTTTTAGCCATACCAAATTCTTAACCATTTTTAAATTTGAATAATCATTTAAATAATTTTAATGAAAGATGAAAAATATAAAAATAATGTATAAATTTATATAAATGAATTTAAAATAAAAATCAAGGTAATAAACAATCTAAAAATATTTTTTGTAAAAGTTATTAAAATAATTGATAAATAAATTATTGCAACACACACCAACATACATGTTATGAAATATTATGCATTATGGGAACCTAAGAGATCAAGGTATATCCTTCAACCACAATACCATAATCACCATATATAAATATATATGTTATATATCACCAACATACCATTAATCTATGTATTACCTTATCTTTCCTTACCTAGGGGAAAGTCACTATGTAAAGAAACCAAAACCTTAGGGCCACTATCCATAGAAATGATCATACACTAGTTCAGTAAGTATTTCTAGGACTCTGGGGTAGCTACCCCACTTATAAATAAAATAATTGAGGTGAGATAAAAAAAACATTTAATATAAGATTATCAAAATATAAGTAAACCTAAACATTTAAACTAAACAACCTTTAGAGAGAAAGCCTTATTTTACAATATGATAAAATAATATATGCTTTCCCTAATGAGGAATCCATCCCATGCAACCAGATAAACATAATTTCTATATCATTTTTATTATATAAACAGGTGAATGTTTTAAGGATTAACATCTATGGAAAATCACTTTTTAAAGGGTCTGAATAAGACATTATAACATCGGTTAAGAAAACAATTACATAAAACAATTTTTAAATAGAAATAATATAAACATAAAAAAGTCTCAAGTGTTTCAAAATAGTTCAACACCACTATGAATAATAAAACATAACTTTATTCTTAGAAAATAATAATAAAACCCTATTAAAAGAATAAAAAATAATTTAAAATGGTCTAATTCGTTCAAAATATCTAAATGTGTATTTTTAATGAAAACACTATCTATATTTGGAATTTGGAAATATTTTTAAGCTTTTAGAATCAAAATTGAATCTTTTTTCATTTTATAAAATCTCCAGAGAATAAAATATATAATTTCATAACCTACTAAAAATATATGATAGAATACATAAAAATATTAATATATATTTTGAAAACTACAATCGATAATAGTTTTATGTTTAATAGTCTCAACATAAACAAAGATACCTTATAAAATGTTGTATCTTTTATAAATCATGGTGTAAATCCACTATACCATGACTATAGAAGTTATGATAATTCAATAATGTCCCACAAGATCCCATTTACCAATAATAACTCCATTTAAAATTTATCCAAAAGGATCTAGGCCTCCATCACCTCTTTTGGTAAAGAAAAAAAGAATGAAATTATAAATGATTGGGAAGATGATACTATGTGGTGACTACCTTTAAGAATATTTTTCATTCCTTGATGAAACTCAAGAAATAAACCATGAAAGAAGATAAATCATGGGAGGTGAGGTGTATGGGTTGTGGGGTTCAAATTTGGTGGTTCGTAGATGTTTGGGGTAAAATCATAGAGGGGTTTGGGTGTAATTTCTCATTTTTAATAGCTTGGGTAGGCTACAAGGTTTGGAAACATGGTTTACCAAACCATACAAGACTCATTGGATCGACTTGTGAATAATACATAGATTAGTTATATGGTTTGGGAAAACAAATTTCAAGTGTGTGATAAAATGATATTAAAACCAAATACCAATATATATGGATGTTCACTGCTTTCCACTAACATTGTGATAGTAAAAATGTTTTTTTTCAAAAAAATATTAAATTGATGGATAAAAACATAAAGACAAACTCAAAATCGGAAAATAAATAAAATAATAAAGAAATAATGGTTATACTATGACAGTTATCATAATCATTGAAATTTATACCCCAACAATGTTCATATATATTCATTTGATCAATGAAAATACTTGGGGTTATTCTTCCTCTTAAAGTGAAAACTCCTGAAATAAAAATTTAAACCATGTGTTGTTACTAATAAAAACTGATCACAAAACTATCCATACAGAAGCTGAGTATACCACAAAAACCCAAAATTAAAATGTAGAAGTTAACTAAATACTATAGTCAGATTCATATGGTAGTTTAAGGATAAAAAGTCAATTAATCTTCAATGAATATGGTTCCCTCCTTCAAACATGATCTCACGAATAAGGAATTTCTCAACCAGAGAACAAATTGAACTAAAGGGACATAATCTAGTAAACTAATTAAGTTTAATATCAACTATAGTGAATCTTATTGTAACACACCGAGTTTTTATAAAATTATTTTTTAATAAATTAATTTTATCTAAATCTTATATTGAATACAACACCAATATAATTTTCCTATACACACAACACGTGGATCACTTATGTTAAACATGACACTGAGTTTTAATAAAACCATCATATATTATTAATATAGTAATTTAACTGCAGCCTTTATAAACATGAAGTTAAACATAGAAAAATTAATAGTAATTACTATTTTATAAATATTAATTATTATGATTTCATATGAAGTAAAAACACTAATAAAGAATAACTTAATATTCAGTAATGTATTTATTTACACCAAAAATACAATTTTCTCAAAAAACAATTTATTTCTATGAACAATAATTAAATTAATTTTTTTAAAAAATTTATAAAATGAATTTGATGAAATACACTTCATTTTAGAAGTATTTATGTCAAACTTAGCTTAGGGTAAATTTGTTGGGATTTTTCTAAAAAGTTATATTTTTGATGAATAGTGAAAAAAGAATTTTAATTTAAAAATAACATTTAATTAAATGAATTTATAATGATAAATAAAAATTTTAAATGGTTTTTAATTTAAAATTTTTAAGAATATACATATATTAATCTAATTTATGTCATTGTAATTTATTTCATATTGACATTCGATATAAAAACATTGTAATCTATTGTACATTTTCTCATTAAAACTCACTTTCTCGCTATTTCTGTGGGATTATTTTGAAATATATACTAAAAATTATACGATTGTAATTTTAAAAAATGTATTAAAATTCTGTAATAATCATGATTTGTATCATCTAATAATTTCCTACTTAATTTTGGAATAAAATGAATAGTAAATACTGTAAAAATTATTAACAGTAGTTAAACTAAACATGGTTATATCAAGGGTAAAATTAAAAAGATAAGAATTAAAAATAACCCAAAACATATCCAACACCCATATAAAGGAAATATTTAGAACATATATATTCTATTCATGATAATGGTCTATTATTTCAGGATTTTTATGTAATGCCCTGACCCTAGTTTCGTAGAGTCGGTGCATATTTCTGAACATTGGCATTATCATAAGGAATCGTGTCCTAAAAGACTAATCAGTTTAGTATCCTTGTAAGTACTAGATACATACATAATTTCAACATTACAACATGAAAATAAATACAATAGTAACTTAATCCATTAGATTAATCCAAGCCTCATAGATTATGCTGGTAAGTCACTTATATCTAACATCTTCATATCCTGGGAAAATGAAACATAAGAAAGGGGTGACCTCAAATTCTCCATAAGAGTAAGAAATATAGCATGGTGAATAATTGAAAACACATACCTTTAAAAATAATAAACATGAACACTTTATGGCAGGAATATGAGCTAAGTAAATATTTCTATAATAGAACATAGTCATGGGTATTATACTAGTCGGATAACCACATGAATGACAACATCATTATAATGATGGTGAAATCGTATGTAATTGGATGGTATATCATATATACTGAGTAATTACTCAGTTATATTTATTATTCACATCATTTATACTCATTATTATTCAAATCAATATAATGATGTGTTTGAATAAAAAACAATACCATGACGTGGAGATGGTAAGCCGTACGTATGCACGTATGTTGACATTGTCATTTATAGGATGAATAGAATAAAAAATACGGTTGTACCATATTTATAATAATATCATAGTAGGTTGATGGAACAAGATTTATTGTTTTGGTATGGAAACAACAAAGAAAGAGGAAGTGGAAGAAGAAAAGAACTTGAAAGAGGTGGTGAAATTATTACCTCTTCTTCTGGTGTTTATTTTTGAGTTGATGAAAATGACTCCTTAGGTTGTCTTATTGATCAAATTAATTCATTCATGTCGAGGTGAGGGTAGTTGGGAGGATATATGGGTAGGGTTTTGCTAAGACAAATGGCTTTGGAGGTGTGATTTTTAGAGAAGGGGAAATACCCTATTATAAGAGAGGTGAGGGTCACTTTAGGAAAGCTTGAAATGTTATTTTATTGTACAATCATATTCTAGTTATAATGGTTCCAAAATGATTTATTTTTAGGCTAATGTGGTAATGGGTCGAAAAATTTTCAACCGATATGTTTTAGATAGGTTTAGGTCATCATATTAACCTTATATTTTAGATTTAACGATTGGTTAAATAGTTTACCATTCACCATGTCTCCTTGTATTTTTATATTATATGGTTAATAAAAATTCAATGAAATTTCAAGATATCCCCAAATGGTTCATTAATGACATATCTATAATTATATAATACCTTTTTCTAAACATTATATTTTTAGGACTATTATATCATTTAATAATATAGTATTTGTTATAAAAATTCATTTATGACAATTTTGACATTATTTTGTATCTGATTTTTGTAAAAGTACTAAAAAGTTTACAATGTTGAAAAAAATCATTTAGTGATCCCTAACATGTCATATTAACCAATTAAATTCTATTAATTCATCATAAGTATCAATTTACATTGATTTGGATATTTGTAATATCAATTGTTTTATTTTTTTCATTAATAAGGTAATTACTGCACCATAATTGTGTCATAAATAAATTTAATTTATTTAAGTCTAAAATTATAAATAAAATACCATTATGGGGTAAATATTTTTATCTTTTTAATTAAAAATCATAGTCAAATTTATCTTATGTGTGACACTATATTAAAATGGTTTAGTTATTAAACTTTGAATTTAACACTTTTAACTCTTCTCTAAATAAAATAATAATAAATGTCCTAATATATTCCAAGTGGACCAAAAGAATCATATTTTATTCATAAGGTTGGTTTTTGGTTGAAATAAACTTATATAATAGAATTAGTACGTGTGTTATGGTAATTATAATATCATTTTTATCTTTAATTACCCTATTTACTTTAATCATGGAAGTAAAATTCATCATTTACAATTAACAAAAAAATCATCTTATTGAACCACATTTTACTTACTGATTTTAACCGTGTATATCTGATTATTTAAATTCAATTCACAGAAGTGGTAAAATTAGGTTTTATGTAAATTTTGAAATGCGCCTAAAAGGTGTGTAAAAGATGGTAAAAAGATCAAAAAAATTAATATATCTAATATTATACTAAAATGACTACAATGAATTAAATTTAACATAAATAGGTATTATGTATCTATTTTTTTACCTAATATAAATTTATATATGATAGAAAATTATTTTAATAGAAAGTTAGTTTTAAACTATAATGTAGTGTTTATCATTATTCATCCCAAAATGAATATTTCCAGAAAAATACCAAAAATTCACACTAAGCAAATTTTTATATTCCAAATCCAAAAATGATGTCCATTTTGAAAAATAAAATTTATAATATTTTAAAAAATGGGTATTACTTTTCATAATGGATAGTTTGATTGTTAATGGTTTGTTAAAACTCCATGTTGCGTACAACGCAAGCTACAACATTATTCAAATGGAAACGTACCGTGGAAGCTTGGGGTGTTACATTCTCCCCTCCTTCAAATAATTTCGTCCCCGAAATTTCTAGAATATTACTACATAAAAATATTCAGGTGGTTCTTCATTATAAGTTTCTTAGGTTCCCACATTACGTCTTCCATCTTATGGTTTCTCCATAGAACTTCCACCAGACGAGTCGTCTAGTTTCTCAATACTTGTTCTCTGGTATTAAGAATTCTAATAGGCTGTTTTCAATAAGACAGATCAGTTTCATGTTCAATATCCACATAGATGAGTACATGCATTGGGTTAGGCATGTATTTTCTCAACAATGATACGTGGAACACATCAATAAATTTGGAGGGACTTAGCGGCATTTCCAAACGATAATCAACAACTCCATTTCATTATAGAATTTTTAACGGTCCGGTTTACATGGGACTCAATTTTCCCTTTTCACCGAAATGTATAACACCCTTCACTAGAGATACCTTCAAGAAATCATGTTCTCCTACTTGAAATTCCAAATCCTTCCTTCGGTTATCGGCATAACACTTTTGTCTAATTTGAGATGCTTTGATGTGGGATTGGATAATCTTCACATTTTCCATTGTTTCCTCAAAACGTTCTAGTCCAACGAGTTTTCTTTCACCAACATCATCCCAACAAGTTGTTGTGCGACATCTATTCCCATATAACATTGTATATGCTGCCATCTTAATACATGAATGGATGTTATTGTTATAGGAAATTTTAAAAGAGGTAAATATTGATCCCACATACCTGAAAATTCAAGTTAGAAAGACCTCAACATGTCTTCTATGTTTTGAATAGTACATTCGGATTGTCCATCAGTTTGGTGGGGGTAGGTAGCGCTCAAAGAAAGTTCAATATCTAAATACTTCTGTATACTTTTCTAGAATCCTTATGTAAAATTGGGATCATGATTAGAAACAATCAATAGGGGTACTCCATGAAGTCTTACAACTTCATTAATATATAGTCTTGCTAGACTTTTAAGTGGTAGATATTCCCTTATAGCAAGAAAATGTGCTTACTTGGTAAGACGATCAACAATGACCCATATTATGTCATTCCTTCTAGTATTATTTGTTATCCCCATGAAAATGTCCACTTCAATATCATCCAATTTCCACTCAGGTATGGGAAGAGGTTGCGTGACTCCTCCAAGCTGTTTCCTTTCAGCTTTCACTTTATGAAAAAAAATACATCTTGAAACATATTCATAAATATCCCTCTTCATTGTGTCCCTCCATAAATTTTCCTTCAAATCTCTATACGTCTTAGCGCTACCATAGTGTATATATATATTAGACTTATGGGAATCATCCATAAATTCCCTTTCATTTCATGTATTTCATGAACACAATGTCTCTTCCCAAATTTCAAAGTCCAATCTTTATATATACGAAGTCGATCAATCTCCCACCATTCAAAGCATTAGTTTTCTTTCAAAATTTCTCATCATCAGCCGGGGAACATTGTATCCTTTCTAGTAATGATGGTTTGGAAATATTTTGAAAATTTATTGATTTTTCACCTTCCATGATTATTCCCATATCCATTTTTACTAGATCCATGAATATAGGATCTCTTTCAACTCGCATCTTGTTCAAAACACCATGATCCCTTATGTTCAAAGCATCTTCCACCTTATTTTCCGTCCTCGGGTAGTAGTGTATAGAACAATCCAAATCATCGGGTTGGTCAAGACATCTCCTTTTCCTCATTTTGTGTTCTTTCTGTGAGAAAATATACTTCAAACTCTTGTGATCGGTATATATATCAATTTCTTCAACAAAGAGATAGTGTATCCATATCGTCAAAGAAAATATAACAACATATAACTCAATATAATGATTAGAATAATTTTGTTCATTAATTTTTTTCTATTGTGATGCGTAGTTAATAACTCTATCATTCATTATAAGGACACCACCAAGTCCTTTCTTTGAAGCATCACTATAAATAAAAAACCCATCATTCTTGATGGTAGATTCAAGATAGGATAATTGACTAATATTCTATTCAGATCTTCAAAAAATTATTCACACTCTTTTGTACAAACAAAATTTACCCCTTTACGTGTGAGCTTGGTTAATAGGTTATCCAACCAAGAAACATTATGGACAAAACAACGATAATTACCTGCTAAACTAATAAAACTGCATACCTCAGTTATACTCATCGATGTTGGCCATTCATGGGGATCACTTGTATTTAAAGGATCAACAGAGATTATATCCTTATAGACAATATGACCTAGAAAAGAAATATCTAGAATCAATAATTCACACCTTTTAAACTTCCCATATATTTCATGTCTTCTAAGACTTTTCAGAATAGTGTGCAGGTTATTTTCATGATCTTTTTATATTATAGAGTATACAAAGAAATCATAAATAAATAACACTAAAAAGTCATCAAAATATTCCTTGAAAACTCTATTCAATATATCCATGAAGATAATCGGTGCATTAGTCATCCCAAAAGGAATTATTGTAAACATGTAATGCTCATACTTGGTTCAAAATGTTGTCTTAAGAATGTCTTCCTTCTTCACATACAACTAATGGTATCCAGATCGAAGGTCAATCTTTGAAAAATATTGAGCTCTATGAAGTTGATCAAATAAATCATCAACGAAAGGTTGGGGATACTTTTTCTTTATTGTTATAGCATTGATCTCCCTATAGTCAATTTGCAACCTCATAAATCTATATTTCTTCTTAAAAATGGATAGGGGATTTACATGGAGAAAAACTTGGGAGAATAAATCCCATATTAAGAAATTCTTTATGTTATTTATTTAGTTCCACTAATTCCAATGTGGTCATTCTATAAGGGGGTATACAATATATCCCTTGAACTAGAATTAAATCAATGGGAAACATAATTTTTATTTCTAGAGGATGTTTATGTAAATCCTCTCTAAACACATCAACATATTCCTACACAATACATAGATCCTCTATTTTAACATTCCTTACCTCATCCACAGTTATTTTATTCTATTCCTCCACAGTAATAAAATTTTGTAGAGCTAATAGGGGTGGATCTAGATAAGAATCCGATGGTGAAGTTTATGCCCTAATAATAAGGCACTCATTATCATCATCAAAAAATTTAACCTCCTTCTTCTTATAATTTTTTTTCGCATAATGGTCTAAAATCCAATCCATACCGAGGATTATATAAAATTCAATCATAGTTATGACAATGAGATCAGCATAAAATTCATACGTTTGTGCCCGAATGGGAACTGATTCACAAAACATTATTCCAATGATAACTCCCTTAAGAGTTTTGACTCACAACTCCATTGTTAATTCAAATTGAATCTATCTAATTTTCATGGAATATTGGAAAGATATGAAACAGTGAAATGATCTATAATCAATTAAATCATTGTCTAAATTTGAGGAAACCATTAAATTTCATGTCACAATGTCATTAGGATCTTCAACCTCAACAGTAGTGAATAAATAAGATTGTCCTTTTCCTGTGGCCTTTTCTGAGTCAAGTTTCCTTGGCTCTTAGGGAATTCATGTGCAAAATGTCTCATCTCCTTGAAAATTTATCATTGAGTATTCCTAGATTCTTTCTTCCCCTTATAATCACTAGCAAGATGATCATTCATTCCACATTTGTAGCATACTTTTTCCCATTAAGACAGGAACCATGATTCTTCCTTCCACAACTATCACACGGTGGAAATTCAACTCTTTTCTTCTTCCATGATTCCTTATTTCCTTTCCCAGTGTGTTATGTAGATCTTTTCAACTCTTACTTTTCATTAATGTTGTTAGACTTAGAGAATTACTTTTCTGTCTTGATAGCACATGAGACAATATCTTCGTACAATGAGAAGGATTGTGAGATAATGCTCGATAGTGAAATGGTTTTAACCCATCAAAGAATAGACCATCCATACTCCTTGGGTTACGTATATAATCAGATGCAATTATTTTCTAACCTTGTAAAGTTAGCCTTATACATTGCAACATTCTCATCTTACTTTTTCCTCAGACTCAATAAATGACTTTCCATATCTGCTCGATGGTTATAAGGAAAGTAGTTTTTTAAGAAAATATCTTTAAACTCCTTCAATTCAAAATTTTATACTTCTTTATCTTCCTTTTTTTGAATTGATGACCACCATTGATCTGCATCTCCCGTGAGTTGATAAAATTTCATGACATATTTTCCATTCGTTACAACCAAAATCATGAAATATTTTCTCTAAGGAATATATCCATTTCTCAGATAAAAATGGATTTTTATTCCCATTTAATGTTGGTGGTTGTTTCCCCATGAAGCAGTCTAACATTAATCCTCCACGTTGTGTATCAGGGTGCTCTATATGGGTAAGGTTATTATTCATAACCTGGGTGAGTTGTCCCAATATCATGTTAAGATAATCAACACTAATTATATCACCATCTCCACCATAATTATCTTGATTAGGATGAAAATCCCCACATGGATTACCTGTGTTGATACGGTTTCCCTTCCTTCCACAAGGCACCATTTCTATACAATGGAATAGACTAGATTAGTTTATGAATCATAATATATAATTATAAACTTTTAAAATACATATCATAAATAGAATAGTTTATAATTATAATCCATAATCATAAAAAGAATTCTTTGAGGAGTTATATACTCATAAAACATTCATAATGGTTTGTAATGAAAATGTGAATTATCCTATGAATATCCCCCAGGAGTGTCGTAACCAAGAGTGTAGAAAGGCTCGTTGTCGTGTACCATGATACCCCGCGTCAATACCAAAACTCCATGTCCGAGTTTTCACTCCTAGGAACATTTCTGGTAGAGCAGCCTCTACCTGCTCGTATCTAGATAGGGATGTATTTCTTATAAAACTCAAAAAATCTCTACATTACCAAAATTATTGTATATTCTTCTATATTAATCCTCAAATTTTTTCATAGGGTAGTGTTCTCAAATCAGAGATTTTCTAATTATAGTTTCTATGGTTTTCACAAAACGTCCTTTGATACCAACTGTAATGCCCTGACCCCAGTTACCCAGAGTCAGATCATTTTCACATAACATTGTCATTATCAAGAGGAATCATGTCCCAAATGACCGTTCAGTTTAGTACCCTTGGAAGTACCAGATACATACATTTGTTCAGCATTACAACTTGAAAATAAATGCAACACTAATTTATTCCATTAGAAACATTCCAGCCTCTTAGATTATGCATGCAAGTCACTCATAACTAACATCTTCATATCCTGGGAAAATGAAACATAGAAATTGGGTAAGCTCAAATGCTCAGTAAGAGTAAGAAATAGAGAAGAAGATAACATAAACATTAAGAATGGTGAATAATTGAAAACACATGCCTTTAAAAATAATAAAAATAAAAAATATATGTTAAAAATATGAGATGAGTAAATAATGTCATAATAAAACATAGTCCTGGGTTTTCTACTAGTTGAATAACCCCCTGAACCTTCAATATTATTTTCATATTGTGGGAATGTATAATTCGTACCATTCTGAAACATTTTGTCAAGGCCTCAGCCAAGACTTATAAAAATGATTAGGATCTTGGCCAAAACCATATATCAAATTGGGAAAGGCCTCATCCAATTCCATGTCTAATTGTCTCATGAGACCTACCGATGCACTAAGGAGCTATTGTTGGATCAACCCCTCACTTACTAAGGCCAATACATTCCTCATATGAAAAATTTGAACATGACATAAAAATTTATATTAAAACTATCATACGAAATGTAAATAAATTAACCGTAAATCTTCAATGGTTTAAAAATAACACATCCACATTCAAATAGATCAAAAAACGTTAAATACAATATGGATGATTTTTTTCATTATAAATCAACTTCAAACAGGTGTAAAATTTACCAAAGGATGTTGACATAGATGAAATCGAAACTATTTAAGTGAAATATATCTGTCTATTTGACATATTCTAAGAGAAACATAATTATAAAAGAAAAAATTTATTTTGAAAATATTATTATAATATTGTAATGGAATCTTTGACAATGGTATAATTGCAGAAATAGCCGTACTCGCCGTATAAGTTAAAAATACATTCTTACATTAATTTTTTTTTTGAAATGGTCATAAAGTACCTTATTTGGAAGAAGACAAAAAGATTCCTTTAAAAACATATAAGGTCAAATACAAGTATAAATGACTTTAACCCATAATCTAGTAAATAGTAAAAATGTTTTGAAATACATTTTTATGAATAACTAAATGGGGATGATAAAGAGGTCGCTGTAGATACCTAGGTATTAACAACCTCAGATAAGTAAAGAGATTGGATAATTAACCCTTACCTTATACTTTTCCGTAGTCGATGGTATGTTAACCTGATGTATAATAGTTAAAAACATTATTATTATATTTTACAAGAAATATATACATAAATATTATATCATATATGATCCTCTAATATTTCATTGTTAAAAATATTACAATAATGTCATCATTTTGGGTGTTAACTGATTTGTTTTCCTTTATATGCCTAATTACGTAAGCCATGTTTGTTAATGATAGGATGTATTTGATTAATATCCAGAATTATATGAAATTCTTAAAAAATATGTTTAATCATAAAATAAATATTATTCTTGAATTATTACGATGTGGAATGAATCTCATCCAGTTCACGGAGAAAGTAATTCGTACGTAAGCACGACTGACAATATAATTATATTGATAGTGAAATTGTCTGTAATTTGATGTTATATCATATATAAATAATAATTAACATGTTCTATTTATTATTTACATCAGTTATACTCATTATTATACACAACCAAAAAAATGAAATGTTTGAATAACAAACTACACCACGTCATGGAGACGGTAAGTCGTATGTACACATGTATGGTGACTTTTTCATTTATAGTATTGATATAATAACAAATATGGTTGTATAATATTTATAATGAAATCACTAAATCTATAACGTACTAGAGTCATTAATTTTATATGGAAAAAATAACAAAAGTGGACGTGGAAGCTGAAAAGACAATGAAAGAGGTGGTGAAATTATTACCTCTTCTTCGGGTGTTTTCTTTTGAGTTGATAAAACGGCTCCTTAAGTTGGCTTTCTGGTGAATATATGGCCTTTAGGTCAAAGTGAGGGTAGTTTGAAGGATATTATAGTAGGTTTTGGCAATGAAAAAGGGCTCTGGAGGTGTGATTTTGAGAGAAGGGTAAGTACCCTTTTATAAGAGTGGTGAGGGTCACATTACGAAAGCATTACATATTATTTTATTATACAGTCATATTCAGTTTATAATGGCTCCTAAATGATTTATTTTTAGGATAATTTGGGTTTTTGGTCGATAACCTCTCAACAAAAAGGTTTTATATAGTTATAGGTCACCATATTAAAATTATCTTTTATATTTAACTCTTGGTTAAATAGTTTAACAGTTACCATGTCTCCTTGTATTTTTATGTTATATGGTTAATAAACTTACTATAAATTTCCAAGAGAACCTCAAATGGTTCATTAATGACATATATATTATTATATAAGTCCTTTGGCCTAACCTTATATTTTTAGGACTATTGTATCATTTAATAATATAGTATTTGTTTTAAATACTCATTTATGTCAATTTTAAAACTATTTAGTATCTGATTTTTCTTAAAGTCTTAAAAACTTGATTACATTGAAAAAACTAATTTAATAAACCCTAACATGTCATATTAACCTATAAAGTTCTTTTATTTCATCAAAAGTCTAAATTTACATTTATTCGGATATTTATAATATCAATTATTTTAATTTTTCATTAATAAGGTAATTAATGGATTATAATTGTTTCATAAATAAATTTAACTATTTAAAATCTAAATTTTATAAATAAAATACCATTTTGAAGGAAATAATTTTAGCTTTTTAATGAAAATTTATAGTATAATTTATCTTATGTGTAACCCTATATTAAAAATGGTTTATTTATTAATCTTTGAATTTAACAATTTTAACTCTTCTTTAAATAAATTAATAATAAATGTCTTAATCAATTCCTAGTGGACCTAAAGGATATTATTTTTTTCCTAGGTTGGTTATGGTTGAAATACACATATCCTAGAGAATTAGGACATGTCTTATTGTAATTATTATAATATCATTTTTAACTTTAATTACTCTATTTAATTTTAATCCTGGTAAATAAAAGTCAAAAGTTACTATTCACCAAAAATTAATTTCATCTTATCGAACCACATTTTACTTAATTATGTCAATCGTGTCTCTCAGATATCTGAAATTCAATTCATAGAAGTGGTAAAATTATATTTTATGCAAATTTTCAAATGCGCCTAGAAGGTGAGTAAAAGACGGTAAAAAGTTTAATAAAATTTTATATATCTAATATTATTATAAAATAACTCCAATGAATTACATAAAACATAAACAGGTATTATGTATCTATTTTTTCCTACTATAAATTTGAATATTATAACTAATTATTTAAATTAAAAATTGGTTTTAAACAATAACACAATATTTTTCACTATTCATCAATAATTGAATGTTTTCAGAAAAATACACCAAATTCACCCTAAGATAATTTTGATATTCCGAATGGAAAAAAGAAGTCCATTTTGAAGAAAAAAAATCAAAAAGTGGGTATTACTATTCATAATAGCTAGTTTGATTGGTCATGGTGTGTTAAAACTCAAAGTTTCATACAATGGAAGATAATGTATTATTCAAAGGGAAATGTACCGTGGAAACTTGGGGTGTTATATTCGAAATTATAAGAACATGGGTGGAATTATCCTTTTGCAAAAAATTAAATGAGTGCAACTCACCTCACTTATAAAATCCACCCCTCTCAACTCTCATTCACACCATAAAACCATTTTTATTCTGAAAATACTGACCCAAATCACTTCAAAAAAACACTCGTATGATCATAGAATCCTTATTTTTACTGAAATCCATCCATAGAATGATTTTTATGCAAACCTAAGCTGGATACTAAAAGAAGTGGTAGCATTCATCAACAAGTATTTTTGTTTTTTTCATTTTCCACATCATCCAATTACTATTATATTATGATTATATAAAAACCATAGTATATTGAATATATTCATTTGTTATTATGTTAAATTTTGGATCTTCAACAATCTCCACTTCCATAAAATGGGATGCTAAATAATTGTTTTTTTATATTGTGGACTATCACCTCACGAACTGATGTCATTAGTTTTTTCATTACCACCTCTCAAGATTGTAAATAATGGTGTATTTATTTTTTATATAAGATATTTATTATATTATTATGCTTTATTGATTATTATCTTACACATAAATTCAATATTTCATTATTTTGGAATATGTTAACACCACTCGTGTTTAGAGAAGACTACTATATTGAGAAGTGATGTGATTCATTCATGTTTAAAATATAACATTATATAAGTTGTTATAATTTAAAAAATTATAAATATTAGATAAAAATGATTAATTAATGATAATATTTCATTTAATTTCATTTATTTAAATCCAAATAGGAAACTGGAAGCGACGTTCATGAATATGTAGGACCTACCGTCACCCTGAATGGTGTATTTCATATTCAATCACTAAATTTTATAGATTACTCTAAATACATATATATTAAATTAATATGATATTTTTATAATGGTTAATATTTCAAAAACTATGAGAAAATATTTTTAGCCATAATACCAAAAATTAATAAAAAATAAAAACATATACAAAAACCGAAGTTGTTATTACCCAAAAAGTTACTTTAAAATGGAATTGTTAATAAACAGGTAACAAAAACTCATAAGAAAACCATATATGGTATAATATATATAAATATTTTTTTATATTATATGTATAATAACCATATATTTATTAGATATTAGTTTTTAACATGTGTGAATGTGTTAGAGACTTATGATATTGGATTTCTAGTCTCTATTTTATTTCTAGGGGATATGTAAAAATTCACCGCTTTTTTATTATGTGTTGTATATGATGCCTTTGAAACTATTATATATTAAATAATACTATTTAAAAGATATATAATGTTTCTTTTTATGTTATTTTTTAATTGGGAATTTGATTCAAAATATTACCCAAGCAGTAAGGGATTTTTGTCCTAATTTTCCTTCTTTAAGACTTGCATTTTGTTATGAACCAATATTAATCCACGATGTTTATATGCACCCACTATTACATTTAATATCATGAATTTTTTTATCATGTGATATTTTATATTTCACATTATTCTATTACTTCATTTGGATTATGATTCCAAGATACCAATGTGGAAATGATTTTATGTTACAATCTCATTGTTTATTCAAAATATTAATGATTATGTTTTTGATGATTAATTATTATGATTCATCTCCCATTAAATGAATTAATTTTATTATTAATTGGTTATTTATGATTTTTTCAGGTAATATAACCATTTTTCCACTCTTTTTTGTGTAAAATAATTGAGAATTTATTTTAATAAAATCTGACAAGATTTCACTCTTCGATCGAAAATTTATTTTCTTCCAAATTCGTTATATACAAAATGTTATCAAAAATGTTTTCAAAAATGTATTAAATATTTTTTTTATTATGTAACTATTATTTTGTGAAAAATATTTAATCATATTTGAATTTTTTTTAATTAATGTTCATGTTATTTTCCAAACAATTCTCTTTTATATTTTATCAAAAATCTGAATAGAATCATTGCTTAAACTTGTATGGAATAAAAAAACTTCATATCATCGTGGACATTATTTTCATTTAATATCACATTATAATTTTCCAAAGTTGTTTTCAATGAAATATATATTAAATATGTTTTATGTTTTAAACTTGTTTTTTAAGTGAAAATTATACTTTCCTTATGAAATTTTTTAAATTATCATTCAAAGTCATTTTTAATATAATATTACATCTATTGATGTTACCTATTACTTACCTCACATATGATCAAAGGATAAATTTATCATTCTTTCTATGAATGGTTTATATTTATCATGGATTGATAATTATGAAACCAATTTCTCTTCTATGGGTCATAACATGATAAAATTATTTTGAAACCTGGTTATTGTTTCAAATGTTATGGTATGATGAAATGATTGAATGATTTTGAAAATTTTCACTTTTCTACAGGTTCTGATATGTTGAAATTTTAACAAAACCCAATTAATTTCATGGGTAATAATATGTTTAATGATTTATGATCATTCTTAAAGTATAAATATGGTTCTAATTATGATATGGGTGGGACATATATCATTATCCAATGAATTGGGTAAATATTTATATCGTATAATATAGATAGTACTGGAATGATGACTAAACCCAGTTCAGTATGGTATATTTCCCCTATAACGGTCTAGGGTGTGATACATGACAGCAATGATATTTTGGGGAGTGAACCCATTATAATGTGATATACTTGGAAAAGACCCTTGACAAATATGGAAATTATTTTCTAAGATTATCTGTATTAGAAAAATATATATCTTATGAAAATGTTATTCTCTCATGGATTATTTTCTTTGATTCCATTATTTCTAATATCTTATAAACTACCAATACTTATTCCATGACCCAATATAATTATCATTGATATGTAAGTTCTATTTTAAAATTTTTTTTATCAAGATCTCATACACTAATGTTTTCTTTATGATTATATATGTCTTTTTTACCCTTGCAAAGATTCTGAGATCTCCCTTTCTTATGTTTCCTTTGACCATGTTATGGAGAAATATATTAAAAATTATGTTTCTAAACAAGGTGTTGATTATAAGTATCGCAATTGGAGATGATTTAGTTTACCTATGAACAAATTTTTTATGTTTCAAAGTTTCCAAATATACTAAATTATTATAGTCATTATGCATATATTTGTGTATTATAATTATTATTCATCAAAAGTGGTATAATATCTATGTATGAAAAGTTTAGGTCTCTATAGTAGGTATCATAATAATTTTTTAGTTACCAATTGGAAACTAGGATTAAAAACCATAGTTTGATTCCCAGTTACATATCTACGTTTATATATATGGATGATTAAAAGTATGGAAAAATCCACTCAAATTTAGGTAATGGGCAGAGCAAGAAGTTTCTATGAAATTACATCATTTTCTATATACTACAATTGGATGTGTCACTAGAATATATTTTCATAGGGGTAATATATCTTCCAAGGGTTAATTTATCTTGATTCAATCCCCACCTTGTTCCAAAAAATGGGCCTTACTACCGACATAGTTTGACCCTTTTACGGGATACGCTTTGGAGATTTTTAAACACTTTACAAACCATCATAAATGATTTAAATATATGGTGACCAAGAATTACCTAGGATAAAACTATGGTTTCATGTATTATATAAGGTATCATTGTTTAAATATCCTTAATTTATTTTTCATGATTATGTAGTTCCCCATCATGATTATTGTTTCTTACACTATACTTTCTGGTTTTAGTCAATGGATGGAACCTAAAAGAACCATGTTAATACTGAGTGAAATATAAAATCATATGATTTTTCTCATAATTATGAAAATATTATGGGAGATGGAATAAAATATCACATTTATATACTCACAATAATTTCTAATTCTATGAAATAGGATGAAATTACAAACAAAGAAATGATTGAACAACATTCTATTAAGTCATTCATGGGGAATTTCAAACATTATTTTAATTGAAATTTTGACCTAGTAGTTTATGAAAACATGACCAACACCACTAAAAAGATATCTTTCATTCTACAGTGTTCTAAACATGAAAAATTCATTTTGGATTCCTACTATTTGGAAGGTGAAGTGGAAAAATGGTCCAATCTTTTAAAGAAATGAAGCAACTGGATGAAATTAACTACATAGATTGGGATGAATACAAGAAATTATTATTCAATTATTTATTTCCCCATAATAATCATATGAAGATAAAGAAGGAGTTCCTTGAGGTAAATAAAATGGATGATTAATTCATTGGCACCTATGTAGAAAAGTTTACCAAACATGAATGGTGTGCGTATGATATTATCATCTAAACTAAATGTAAGGATGATCAATTATTCATTATCTTAAAACGAATAATATGAATGGAATTATCTGTAAGAAAAAACATTAGCTCTGAAGAGATAATTAAATGTGAAATCAAGGTGGAATTACTGGATGGATTTTACGTATCAATCACATGGTTTTGATGAGAAAAGAAAAAATGGAATTCAAAGGAAAATCTAGTAAACATGGAAAAAAGAAGATGGAAATTCCATTATACTAAAAATGTGGGAAGAAGAATAGGGTAAATTTTTTTAATGGGACTAGTAAATATTTTTATTGTGGAAGGGAAGGCCATCATGTAATTTATTTTCAATGTGATGGGGGTAAGTTAGCTAAATATAGGAATAAAGATAAATTTCTATAGAATGTACATCCCACTCTCTAGTGTTTCAAATTAAATGAGTATGGAAACTATTTTCTCTAGTTCTCAAATTTTATAGATAATGATGATGATCAAAATCAACAAATTATTATGCTAGGAGAAAATTTAAAATCTCATGTGATGATTATTTATAATTTGGGGTGTAATAATGACAAGCTGAATTGTACAATTACCATCCAATCTAGAACTGATATAGTCTTGTTAGAATATTGATATTCTGATACATTCTTATTTAAATAATTTTATAAGGGTATTAAGATCTAACAAAATCATAATATATATAATTATTAGTGAAAACATTTAATGGTATGATGATCACATATCTTGTATATGACTCCACTATGGTTGACGTTGGTGAGAATGTGCTTCGAGAAAATCATTCCATTCTTCCCCAGGTTTAATTTTATGTTTCTTGGGAATAGATTAGATATATCTTCGTAAAAACCACATCAATTATGGAGGAAAAAAATTGGTGTTTGATATTCCAAACCAACCTATAACTATCTATCAATATAATGATAAGAAAAAACATGTAATGGAGAACACATCCATTGTTTGGGACTTATTCCCATTTAGAATTGGCGTTTATCACATATTATTGGAGATAAAATTGAAATAAATGATATTTATATTGTGTGCGAATTATTTATAACTTTCTAGAAGAGTTTCCATGAATTCAACCAAAACATGATGTTTAGTTCACAATATAACTCATACATGGTGCCATGGAAATTTCTACCTCTCCTTGTATAATGGCCATGAATAAGTTTCAATAAATGAAGAAGAAACTTCAGGAAAACCAAGAAAAGGTATACATTTGGCCAAGTGTGTCACCATAGTGTGAACCTATTATTATTTTTAAACAAAGATAGATCAATGTGACTCTAACTTGATTATCAGGAGAGAAACATGATGAAGATCATGAATAAGTATCATATTCCAAAATTTATGGATTGTTTGATAAAATTCACCAAAAAAATATTTTTTAAGATTGATAATAATTATGGATTCATTAATTGAGGGCATCAAACGAGGATATACATAAAATATAATTACATCTATCGTATAAATAGTACAAATATATAGTGATGTCATTTGTATATCAAATTCCCCTTCTATCTCAATGGATTTAATGAATAGAGTCTTTAATGATTATCTATATCTTTTTGTTGTAGTCTTTATAGATGATATTTTTATCTTTTTAAATATAAAGGAGTAGAATTAATAACACATGATAATTTTACTAAATACCCTAAGAAAGGATAAAATATTAGCAATATTTTCATATTGTGAATTTTTTCTACAATAGGTTTCATTTTCTTGTTATATAATTACAAGAGAAGGTATATTGATAGATCTATCAAATAGAGGCTATTAAATTTTGGCTCTAACCAACCATGGTGTCTCAGATACATAGTTTTTTTAGTTTATCTGAATATTTTCTATTGTTTTTTAGAATTTATCATGACTATATAATCATATTTCCATGTTAACTAATAAGGGATCCAATTTTCTCTTGACAAATGAATGTGTGGAAACTTTCCTAGAACTGAAGAGAGTTCTTTTTTTTACAAGTTATCGCATTACCCCATATTGTAGAATGGTTTTTAATATATATTGATACATAAAATATTTTATTTGAATCTATACTTATGTTTAATTACATTGTTATAGATTATTCCTCAAGATAATTGAACAATCATTGAAAAAATACCCAACTCATGTTTTGAAGATAGAGGCGGAAATATTTAGGTTAAATATATATTGGAATTATATATATTGATGAAATTGTTATATATATACCAACCATAAAATTTTAAAGTGTATATTCATATATAAGAACTTAAATATCCACCATATAATATGGTTCATTTTGATTAATGATTATGACTATTTAATATGTTACCACCCTGGGAATGAGAACAAGGTGGTAAATGTGTTGGGTTGAAAGGATCATGCTATCATATCCATTAATATGATTACAAAAGATACGATATTTCTAGATTTTCAATGTATGTATATAGAAATTCTAAAAAAGGGGAAAATATTATCTTGTTCAATTGAATGGTAAACCATATATCTAATTGAAGATTAAATATGTGCTGCAAAAGATGTTGTGCGGAAATGAATAATGAAAATGATACGAAGTTTATCCTTCATCATGATGAAATGATAGGGTCTAGGAATTGTGTTTTCATTTTATCCATACCATATTAAAAGAATAAGTTGTTATATCAATCTCTTATATCATTATTCTCTATTAATTGGGGAAGTAAAAATATGTATAAGGATTTGAACAAGTAATTTTTGTAGAATAATATAAAGAGAGATATCACAAAGTTTGTATATTAGTGCTTGGTACATCTGTAAATAAACGTTGAGAAAAAATATAAGTAAATGATACATCTATTTCCAATACCAAAATAAAAATTAGAAAACATCACCATGGATTTTTTTGGTGAAATCCATAAAATTTATATATGGAATAATTTTATATGGGTTATATCCAATCACCTTACTAAGTTAGACCAAATCATCACTATGATAGAATATTTATCTATTGATTAAATTTACATGATATACAATAAGAAATCAGTATGGTTTCATGGGGTTCCACATTACATTATGTCTAATCAAGATCTAATTATCACCACAATATTCCACTGTAGTATTCTTCATGATCTTGATACAAAGTAGAGTATTAGAACTACGTATCACCCTCAGATGGATGGTCACTCTATGAGAAAGAATTAAACACTGGAGGATATGTTGAGATTTTGTTTATTTAATTCAAAGGTGTCTTGGATCAACACCTTCGTGTATTTGATGTTTCTTACATCAATAGATTTAACTCAAACATATTGTTTTATATGAATCCTTTTATTGAAAGAAAGTTAGATATTCAATATTTTAGAATGAGGATAGGGAAATAATGTTATTGGTACTTAAGATAGATGATTAAATGGAAAATAAGGTTATAAAAATTCAATAACACATCAAGAAATCATTGAGTTTGAAGAAACGTTATGATGATAATTTCTAAAGTGATCTATAATTAAAAGTTGGTGATAATGTGTTTCTAACAATATCACTATGGAAGAATAATATTAGATTATGGTTGAAGGGGAAACTAAACACTAGGTATATCAGTCATGTAGTAATTATTGATCTTATTGGTATAGAAGTCTATTGGCTGGAGCTTCCAACAATCCTCTGTCATGTCCATGGTGTGTTCCTTGAATCTCTCCTAACAAATTAAATACCTAACCCATCAAAAGTACTATACTAAGATTTAAAAAACCGGAGAAGGATATTTCTTATGAGGATTAACTAGTGGATATTCTAGATCATACAAATAATGTTATATGAAACAATACCACTAACATGGTCAATGTGTTTTAAAAAACAACTTGTTTGAGGAAGCCACGTGGGATCTTGATTATATGATGAGGCAAATTTATTCTCATTTGTTTGAATCAGAGTGATGAATTTTGAGGGAGAAATTCATTTTTAATGGGATAGAATGTTACACCACAAGTTATTTTGAAAAATTATTTTTTGAATAAATTAAATTTATTTGATATAATTTAGTACACCCAACATCAAGTTAATATTGTTTTATATTTAACACTCAGATAGCTTATGTTAAACACAACGCATAGTTTTAACAAACATATGATATATTATTAATAGAGTAATTTTAACATGATAATTATAACCTAGCTATTAACAATTATGATATGATTTGTAATAAATAATTGTTAAATATTAATTATAATGGATATATGTAATGGAAACATATTGATAAAAAGTTACATAATTTTAGATAAATTCTTTATATTCTTCCAAGATACTGTTTTCTCAGAAATTATCTTTTTATTTGTTTTTTTACTTTAATAGAATTAATTATTAAAAAATTTTATAATTAATTTAATAAAATAATAGTAATTTTTGAAACCATCTTGTCAAAATTATCTTAGAGAGAATTTTTGGGATTTTTCTAAAAAGTTTTTCCTTTTGATGCATAGTGGAATATACTGAATTTTAATTGAAATATGTATTTTCATTTAATTTATTTATTAATATAAATTATATTTTTAATTTTTTTATTTAAAATGTATTCAATTATATATCCAGTAATCCTATTTAGTTCATTTTAATGAATTTCATATTGAATTTTGAAATAAAAATAGGGTAAACTGTTGAACATGTTCAACTTTAAAACCCAATTTTCTCATCACGTCTACAAGATTATTTTAAAAGAAAACTTTCCACTTATGTGAATGGAATTTGTCAAATATATTTCATATTTTTTAATATAATAATTTAAATAATATATTAATTTCAAAAAAAATTACCTAAGGTAATAGTAAAAACAGAAAATAATTATTTACCGTGATAATGGTAAAAATGGTTTCTTACCAGGGGTTGATCTAAAAATATAACAGTTAAAAATAACCAAAATACTCTCAAAATACAACTTTATAGAAATATTTAGACCTTATATATTATATTATCAATATTTTTCCATTATTTTATCTTTATTATATGATAAGGCATGGGTGGAATTCTATCTTTTCAAAAAATTACAAGTGTTCCACTCACCTCACTTATAAAAGTACATCCACTCTCATCTCTTCTATATAACTTAAAACCCTCTCGGATGGAAAAATAACTGACCCAATTAATTCTTGTATTCAAACCTATCATCCTTGAATCCTTTTTAGTTATAAATAAAACCAATGATTATTTTTGGTGGAAAACAAAGAATGTTACTCGACGAAGAGTTAATGTTCATCAAAAAGAATTTTTGTTTTATTTCTTCCTCCACACCAACTAATTATTATTATAGAATTGTGATATAATGAAATTACAATAGTAAATATACTATTATGTTGGTGTGTTTATGGAATTATATACAACTATCTCCACTTCCATCAAATGTGTTATGAAATCATCGTTTGGGTGTACAGTGGACTACCGCCTCGCATACCGAAGTCATTTATTTCAATTATATCCTCTAAAATAAAGATATAATGATGTATTTGTAGTTTTATTATTATATTAATGATATTATTATTCTTATAGAATCATTTATATCATACATACATTCATTCATTCAATTTTTTGATAATGTGACATCGTCGCTTATGTGTACGGAGGACTACTACCTCACGAAGCAATGTGATTCATCCACGATTTACAATAAATGTAGAATGAATGGGTGTTATAATAAATTTGATATATATGGAATAATAATTATTGTTGATATAATATATATTTTAACATTATATATTTTTTTATGAAAACAAAACTCGAAACAGAGTTCTTTCGTAAATACGACATACCGTCTCCATGAACGATGTATTTCATTTTATATGACTAAATTTTATGGATTGATCTAAATAAATAAAAAATAAATAAATTTTAAATTTAATTTATGGTCAAAATTATTGATATGATTAAACCATTATCTATGATAGAAGAACAAAAATTATAAATCAAAATATATACGAAATATAAAGAATTTGATTCCCAAAACATGTCTTTAACAAGGATTCGTTAATAAACTGGTAATAAAAGGTCATATAAAAATAATATATAGTATGATATATATAAATATAATTTTTTAATATATTATTAATAAAATTAAATTAATTATACAATTGGTTTGAATGTGTACTCAATAAGTAAAGACATAAGGTAAGGGATTTCTACTCTATCTTTTATTTCTGGGAGAAAATTCACCACTCGTTTATTTTTTGTGGTGTATATATTCCCATTTGAACTATAAAATAATTAATAAAGTTGTTTTCATGATATTTAACAACTCGTTTAATTTTATTATTTTGTAAGTATTATGAATCAAAATATTATTAAAGTGGTATATATTTTCATCTCAATTTTCCTTTTTTTAAGATGTATGTTATGTTATAAACCTACATTCTTTTATGATGTCTATATAAACCCCATTTTACAAGTAATATCATGAATTTTTTTATCCTCATGATATATTAAGTTTCATTTTATTTTAATATTTTTTGTGGCTTATGAATAAATGATCCCAATGTGGTGATGATTTTATGATACAATCTCATCAATCATTGAGGTTTTTTATGAGTATTCTTACAATGATAATATATTATGATATATCTCACAAAAAACCCATGAATTTTATTTAACTATTTTTATTCATTATATTTTTAATTAATTTTTTCATTTTACACTCGTTTTTGATTAAAATAATTTAGAAAATGTTTTCAATAAAATACCACTATATTTCCATATTCGGTTGGAAATATTTTTTCTTCCAAAACCATTTTTCCTAAAAATGTTTCAATATATGTATTATTATTCACAAATTATTTTGAAAATTAATTTTTACCCATGTTTAAATATCATTATAATTTTTTTGAAAAGAATATCCATGTTATTTCCTAAATAATTTCTACCTGGATTTTACAAAAAATATGAAATGAATATTTCTTATAATGTGTATGTCGTGAACAAAACATTAAAGAATAAAGACCATTATTTTCATTTATGATTACATAATACATTTTCAAGTGAATTTTAAATAAAAAATATTATATGTTTTAAATATATTTTGTTGACGTAGAAATTTTATTTTTTCAAAAAATGTTTTAAATGATCATTAGAAATAATTATCCACATAAGATTACTTGTGATTATATAACATATGCCTTACTAGGGATATGATCTAAGGATACCACTCTTATTATTTCTCTAAAAGATTTATATTTATAAAGACATAAACTTTATGATAGTTTTTTCTATTCAATTGGTTATACCATGATTAAATCTATATATATATAAATCAAGCTTTTTTCTGGACACGTGTCGCTCCCACGTTAACTCACACCACTATTCGATAACCCTATTTCCACAATCCTTCGTCTCACCCTAGACCCCCGTCGCGATTTTCCTCTTTAATTTCCACTGTTTCAAAATCTTCAACTCACCCTCGCCCCCATCCCTCATCTCCAACCCATCCCCGAATATACTCTCTAGCCACGACTCCTCCGTCCCATATTTACCACTAAAAATCGATTCTTCCCATCGCCTCATATTATTTATTAATCATCGACCAAGTCCTCTCCGCCATCTACCACTGCTCTAGGTTCCTTCATCTAGACCTAGGTTTCACACCTCCTTTGTCTCCCCCCTCTACCACCACAACAACCCTTGGTGCCTCCATCTTCTCCGCCTCCTCGTCTGTCTGCTCCACGTACGGATCCTCCACCTCCTCAAATTCTATAGAGTTGACCATATATTGCAGTGGATCTCAATCTTCATCAAGAAGATGTTGTTGGAATCAACTCAGGGACCTTTCAAAACATTCTGTTCTAGCATCTTTCATTCGGAGGGCAAGCATCTCTACATCAGCTAACGACTCATCTGAGTTACACATTTCTTAATTCCCTCTACCTCCTCAATAATCTTTGATATTTTCAATGAATTTCATCTTCATGATAGGTTTATATACATTATCGTGAAGAGTCAAATAATAGTCTCCAGATCCCATCTCCGGTGCTTGGGATTCAATTATTTTAGACAGGCACCCATGAAAAATGCCTAAGCACTAAAATTTCCTGATTTAGCCATGGTCAACACCACCTGGGTCATCATATAAGGTATCTTCAGTGATTCAAAACACTGGTTTCTTATGAAAACAAATATTTTAGATAACTTCATATTATTTTTTCTTTATCCTTTGCGATTATATTTCTCAACTGGTTGGTAGATTGATTTCATTTTCAAGACAAACTACCCCAATTTGTTTTCAAGCTTCTCCTAGGAGATTTTCCTGGGCTATACCTCTCTTAATAATGGTTTTTTTCGTAAATCCATACATGATTTTTTTGATTTGTTTGTTCATCAAGTGATGGGATCACATGGAAGAAAATGTTTTTGAATGGATAACTGATGGTTCAGTTGAATTTGTTACCCGGGATTCCTAGTCTTCATTGAATGTAAGCTCATCATGTCTTTTATTTGTTTATTCTTTTCTGTATTTAATCATGATTTTCATGTTTGGTAAAGTGTGATGGATATATACTTATCTGTGAATTCAATCCTGGGACGGTTATCCTCTTAATGTTTTATTTTCATTATTTTTTGAATAAATAATCATATTTCACATTATTTAGCATCCATGAGCCATTACATTCTTGTGGTCTATTCTCGTATCAATCACCAATCCATACCATTTCTGTGAAGTCTTAATTTATTATCATTTAGTTTAAATAGTGTATTCTTTCAATAATTTAATCTTTCTTAATATATTTTCATATATTCCATGTAGGTGTTGGAAATATTAAGTGTTCTCCCTCAAGCAGTAGAATATATTGATGGAAGTGTACAATTTTCTGAAACTTTGACACACATAAATATCTACTAGAGACTCGTAATTATAGTTTTATGTGTAAATACATACATGATTTTTTTTGATTTGTTTGTTCATCAGGAGATGGGATCACATGGAAGAACATGTATTTTAATCGATAACTGATGGCTCAGTTGAATTTGTTACCTGGTATTCCTGGACTGCATTGTACGTGGCTGGAAGGGTGCTTCTGCTACTGGTAATGATTCTGGTAACTCTAGGATGGGTAAAGGAAGGACATTACACAATTTGTAAATTAGCTGAGGCGAGCCTTCATTATTATATTCGATCTCCTAGGTTTTCAGAATCTAGGCATATCTTGTTCATCCAGGGATTGATGTTTCCTGGTTGGTAGAGGATTTTTGTGTGTCCCGCCTTTTTGCATGATTTATGTTGAAGAAATGAGTCTTTCTAAATTAAAATAGTGGTTTATTTTTCTTGTATTATGGTACTTGGTTTCAGGATTATGAAAACTACTACTGGGTGAGAGGAGATTTCAGATTAAGCAGTATTTCCATGACTCATTCATGCATGTAGCAGATGGGGATGTTAGGGATCAAAGTTCATTATCCCATGAACTTATAGATTACATGGCATTGGGATGTTGAATTTATGCATCAGTTTGTCAAATTGAATTTGGTTTTGGTTTTGGTTATGCACCCATAAGTTCTTAAATTGTTTATAATTAATTGTTTTGTATGTGTTAGTTTATCAGCAGGTAGTAGAGATTCATAATATTATCTTCATAGATTCATTTAAAATTAATAAGTTTCTTCTTACAATAATTTTCAAGTTGCACAATTTTGGATGTTTTAAATTATTTCAATTATTTAATGTGAATGGATGCAATGAAAGGTTTAGACTTGAACATCATGGGTATGGGATTGATGGGGGAAATTCTTCCTCATGTTTAGTCAAATTGAACTTTTGGCATGCAACTGAAATCATTTATGTTATTTATTTTTCTATGATTATGATTTATCAATAGGAAAAACATTAAATGATTACCAAATATTATGTCTTTTATTCTTATTCTCGATTATCTAATTACATGCAGTAATAAAAAATCTGTGTCTAATTATGAAATTTCAACACAAATGAAGATTGTGTCACTTTTAATTTTTATACAGCTTTAACATGCATTGAACCTGTATTTTTATAAATATTATACAATAAAAAATGTCATAATATATTTGATTCAGTAGTCTTTATCATGTATGGTTCACGTAACATTAAAATTTAAAACTTCCAAATCATGTAAAATATTCATTGTGTAAAAATTATTCTATATTAGTTAATAACAATGTAATATGTATTTTCAAAATGACTACATCAATATATTGTGAATTTAGTATCCTCATGAATGTACAATTTCAATATGACTACATAAAACTATATTTTTTTACTATGTTGTACTACATGCTTCTTTATAATATGCATTTTAAAGTATAACTTCAACTCATATTCAAATAGTTTTTGAACTGTACAATTTCCTGTACTATCTACATCAATCTTATTAATTGAATAATTTTTTTCAATGGAAGTAAATTAGTTTGATGGAATATTTTCTTAAATATTATGGTACTGTTATTGATTTCTTTTAAACCCAATGATGTACATGATATCACCTCTCAACATTCATATTGTTTTAGATGCATTGATAAATTTACTACTATTAACAAACAAAACCTAATGTGAAAGACAACCTTAGGTTCTAAAACACGTTGTAATATTTTCTTGGTTCCGAACCATCTATTTTATGCTAGCATTGGAAATTGTGATTTTCAGATTTCAATATTCATTATTATTATTTTCTTAATTTTATATATTATTGTGTATACAAGAAATCATGGTGGAAGATTTTGACGTTAAAGAATCATTACATAGTGACATATTCATTGGTTCATTCTGTAACTTTAGCTCACATTCAATGAATGATAATATTCTACAAATAGAAGCATCAATATTTAGAGTGGATTTATTGACTGACATGTTTATCATGGTATACAGTCTTTCTTCTGGTCGGTGAATCTTTCATCATCTGCATTCTACCAGCGTAGACAATCAAATGAGTATTTAAACATGATGAATGAAGAATATAACTACCTTTTTGTGATGTATTATCAAGGTAATACTACATGTTTTTTTTAATTTTGAAATTTGTTTTTGTTTTATTTGTTTACTATAAGATTTGTATTATACTACACAGTTTAAACTAGCAATGAAATATTTTTTTCATGTTCCTCTCATGTCTTTTTTAGATAATGGTCACTTCTATTTTTATAATTGTCTTTGGTTACATGGATAGAAAACTTGGTGTTTGACTTTCCAAGGTATATTACAACTGCTTTGGAATTTTGATTCTACTATATTTATTTTTTTAACATTGTTTCTGCTCTATATTTTTAGATTCTATTGCTTGAAAAGAAGCTACAAGGGATGTTTGAGCCCCACCGTGCTATTGAGAAAGCACATGGTTGTAGGTTAATTAATCATCACTACAGTTTCTTTATTCTTTTGGTTAGAAAAATGATATAATTCCTTTCAATTTCCTTGAGACACCAAGATTACAACAAGACATTCCATTGAACTACCTAGCCAAACAATGGTGTATTTAAACAAGATGAATGAAGAATATGACTCACTTTTTCTACTATATTAACAATGTAATACTTCATGTTTTTCTTAATTTTCAAAAAAAAAATCTGATTATTTATTAACTATAAGAAGTGTATTATACTGCACAGTTTAAAATAAAATTGAAATAATGCATCTTGATTGTTTTATTATCAATATCTAGCTTCAGAAGTATTGTTTAGTATATAGAATAATGTTATAGTTTATACAATAATCATGTATGGTTAGAGGAAGTAATAGGAATATAAACATTTTTCAAGCATAAAATGTTTGTGCAAGAAACTGGACCAAAACAAGATTTTAAAACCTAATGGAAATTTGAATCACATGGTTCTGCTTTTGGAATTAAAAATATAATAGAATATAAAAGGAATTAAATATTTATTGTACTCCAATAACTGTTTGCATTTATTGAACAATTTTCAAACAATAAACATTCAAATTATGTTGCATTTTTTTCTTCATCTGATAACATTTATGATATCTTTTATCGAACTTATTTTTCATGTTCAAGAATTTTAATATAAACTTGCAGTTTTCAATAATGATATCATATATGACATTTTTATTGAACTATGATGGATCACATTGCTTGATCTCCATCTAATTATGGTCATTTGGGAAAATTTATTAATATCAACTGTTTTCTTTATATGTTGGATTCAATCATATTATTCATTTCTAAGAAAGTGGGATGGAATTCACATTATTTGTTGGAGAATGTTCTGGAAGAACCCTCACTTCTCTTTTTTCTTGGTTTTTTTGTAGCTTCATGCTGGATTTTTCAATTCATTTGTTCTCTGATGGATGTTTACTGAGATTTTTTCCTGTTTTAGATTTCTGATACTTCAATTATTTTTATTTCATGAGTTGTGTTCGCATCGAATAACAGGTATTTCTACATGAATCTCTCAGTTTAGATGAATTTGGTACATTGGAATCTCATACTTATTTATATGTAAGCTTATTCAACCTGTCAGTCTGATTATTTTTATGATCTATTAATCTCTCTCTATTCTGGACTCAATCATGCTATTCATTTTTGGGCATGTCTGTTGTCACTATGCTAAACTATTTGAATTCACTACTACCACCCTTCTCCTTTTATTGTCCACTTTTCACTATTGGGCAAAGAAAACATCGTTTTTTGATTTATTTCACCATCCAGAGCCATGAAAATCTCATGAATATATTATCATCAACTTCGAGTATTTTCCATTCAAGTCTTTTAATGGGTTTATGTACCTTTTTGGTTAAATTTACAGTGACTAAAGACGACTATTGGATGTATTCCTTTTATTTATAAACTGTTCAGTACTCTGTGCTACATTTAATTAATGTAAATGTATTTATGACTTTGCGGGACTGATATTACTTAGAAAGACCTTAGGGATATGATTTGGGTCCATTTTATGCTCTTTTTCTGTTCAGTTCATGTGTTGAGTCCATGTTGTGTTCTGTTTCAGTTCAGTTCTAAAGTTGGGTGCATTTTTTGTTATGTTTCAGTTCAATTCATGAGACTATCCTTACATACATCATTTTATTCTGCTCATAATGTTTTGTTTTACAGGTGTAAATTTATCTCAGAGTACTCAGAAGGGGAGGGAGGAGGGGGGGGGGAGAGGAGGGGGGAGGAAAGGGTCTGGATAAATTTTGGTTAGTTGGCAGGGGAGGGGAGGGGAGGGGCTGGGTCAGTTGGAGGGGAGGGGAGGGGAGGGGACGTGAGGATGTGGGCATGGGGAGGGGGCTGCTTGAGGAAAAGTTTGGGCAGGGGGGGAGGGGGATGGGAAGGTTGGAGGGGAGGGGAGGGGAGGGGAGGGGATGAGAAAATGAGGGCTGGGGGGAGGGGGATACTTTGGGAATATGTTGGGCAGGGGGACTGGGCAGGTTGGAGGGGAGGGGAGGGGAGGGGAGGGGATGGGGCTGCTTGGGGAATATGTTGGGCAGGGGGGACTAGGCATGTTGGAGGGGAGGGGAGGGGAGGGGAGGAGGCTACTGGGGAAGGAGGTTGGGTAGGGGGGAGTGGTGGGGGAAGGGGCCGGGCAGGGGAGGCTGAGCTGGGAAGGGGCACTGCTGGGATTGGGTGGGAGACAAGCTAAGATGGCGGAAGGGGAGGGGAATATCTGCGTAGGGGGGTAGGTGGTGGGGATGGAAAATTGGGGGGGGGGAGGGGGGTGACAAGATGGCTAGATTAACCAGTTTTTTTTTTACAATTAGCACTGAATTTTCTATTAATTCAATTATAAGTGAGTTTTCATTTTCATATTAGTAATTTTTTTCATTGAGATTTTATCGGGCATAATTTCATAGATGACTACTAGAAACAACTGAGCCATTTTTATGATGTTTTTTGTCACTTCACTATATTACCCGGGTTTTTTATTGTAATTTGTCTCATTTAATCACATTAATGTGTAAATATATATTGCAGGGATCAATATAACTCTCAACAAACATAACAAACAGCTACTCTACATCAATGATACATGGTAGTACTGGGAGGCTGTGGACTGTACCTTGGCCACGAGTGTGTTGAAGTAAGTATAGCTGAAATACATATCTAACATACTATACTATTTAATTTAGTTTCCATAGATGTCATTTACTTGGTATATTAATTTTCAACTAGTCTATATTTTTAGCATCACTCTATGATGTTGTTTCATTCTTACTATATTTGAGGAATGTCCACTTTAGCTGGAAAAAATTGGATATTTCGTCTACTGAAATGGTCTGAAGAAAACGCTACAATCCGAGGACAAAAACTAAGGATGAAATATACACTTTAGCTAATTATTTGACTACTTTTATTTTGATTTCTATTTAATTATTTTATGTTATTGTTTTTTTATTCTACAAATTTAGGTGTTCTTATTGTAATGTTTTTTTCTATGTAGAAATGTTTTTCAGGGATTTGGAGTTGGATATTTATACATTGTGACATAGTTTCTCGATGACATAAAGACGTCTAATGTATGTCTATAAATGTAAATGTCCATTTGAATGTTCTTTACATTCATGTTCATTTGAATATTGTGCTATTTATAGAATTTCTCTATAATAATTCTTTCATGTACTTCTCATAATATCTCAATGATAGTATTACTTATGTAATTTCATTAATGTTCATTTTTAAATGTTGTTTTCTAATTACTATCAATTAGTTCTTTTTATTCATGTATTTGAAAATTTATACTTATGATTTTTTTCTACAATGTGACCTATTTACTTTTCTTTATTCTTTTGTTCATTTCATTTTTTCTCAAAAATGTTGTTTTTCTTTTCAATTCACTATTATCCACTATATTCTCCTGTATGTTTTATATGTTTTCAAATAATTTTACTTTCCTTCTATATTATCCTATATGTTTCCCTTATATCTCCCTCAAATATATCTAGGGTTTATTTTGTACAGTGCTGTTATACTTATGTTTTCCTTATGTATTATCATATATTCTCGAATATGTTTTCAATATTATCCTACATATTCTTCTATGTTCGTTTCTTATTCTTATTTTCTTATGTTTTCAATTCTATATATTTTATCCAATTACAGTTCAATATTAAGTATCACTATTTTTTCAATATATACATTATTGATGTTCTTTATTAATATTGCCATATAGTCTTGTCTCTTTGAAAGTAGACATCGAACGTATTTTCATGCGAATGCATGTGTAAGTACTAGTTATTGTAAAACCTGATTCATTTTCCATGTGTTCTGTTATGATGAAATTTTGAAATGATATTTAAACATGTATCTCTTCTATAGGTTATGATATGATAAATGGTCTAATTTTTTTTCATTTCATGGGTTATAAAATGATTAATGTTTTATGATCTTGTGGTATACATAAATATGGTTTTCATTATGAGATGGGTGGAACCTATATCTCTTTATAATGGATTGGGTTAACATTTATATCTCTTGATATATTCATGACTGGAATTGGGAGTAAAACTTGTTTAGTGGACTTTTTCCACTATGATTTTATTGCGAGAGATCCTTGACTGTTATGATGGTTTTGGCGGTAAACCCATTCCACTGTGATATCCTTTGGTAGTGATCCTTGACTAAAATGTTAATAATTTTCAACGATTATGTGAATTCCACAAATCAATGTATTATGCAAATTTTTTGATCTCATGACAGATGTTTATTGATTCCCTTACAATTAATATCCTATGATATACCAAAATTTATTCCATGAATCGATATTATGATATTTGATATGAAGGGTATTGTTTTCAAAAGTTAATATCATGTTCTCATAACCTTATGTCTATGTTGTTATTATGTATCCCCCCATAATTACCCTTACTAATAATATTAGATTACCATTTCTTATGATTCATTTCCCCAGGTTATGAAGAAATTTATTATATATTATGTTTATAATAAAGGTTATAGTTATGAACATTAAAGTTGTATATGAGGTAGTTTACCTATGGAACAATTTTTACATGTTTCCAAAGACATTAAACTATTAAGATCATAAATCAATAATTTTTGTAATAATATTAATATTCATAAAAAATTATGCAATATTTATGTATGATAATCCTTGGTTTCTATAATTATTATAAAATTTAATGTAATTATCTAGTGTGGGGTTGATTCATGGATACAATATTACGCCAATTACATAATAGACCACATTAAACATTTCCACAAGGAAACATCCTCTTATCATGAGAGACCTCTGATGGTGTGGCCCACACCATATTAAGAACTCTTATAGATCTACACCACTGTATACTACATCAATCTAATGAATTCCATCAAACCCCAAATATAAAAGATAAGAATGATGCACAACCCAAGAGAAATATTTACATTATCACGAGAATTTAGAAATTACCATAATAAATTTCCACCATTAAAATATTACTATAAATACGCAAGTGTCGGAATAAAAAACAGAACATGATAATAAATGAAAAAAAGGAAGTTATAAAAAACTGGGGAACATTTTAGATGGCCATAAACATGAATGGTCTTATTATTTTCCTAAAATGGTGACTTTTTATTCCTAGAATTTCCATAAAAATGGAATGTTTTTGGATTACAGATAAATAAGATGATAAAGAAATGGAAGGTGTTCTTTTAATTAGTCCACAAACCTAATATAACATATATATCTTCCTATTTCTATTATTGGATCTCCATATAATAAATCCATGGCCTATAGAAATATAAACTATCTTTGAAAACACCAACCAAATGATCAACTATTCTAATATCCAACCCCACCACCACATAGTAGGTATTGAGGCCAAGAAAAGAAATTGTTGACAATAGATCAGTTCAATCCCTCTTATAAAATATTGACACATTATATAACTATGCAAATATAAGTCCTGAATATATAACATTGGGTTTGTAAAGTAAAAAAAATACTACAACACTAATGTGATGCCTGACTGGGGGAAATATGACTCCATTTATATCAACACCTTCACAACATTAGAGATGTACTGCTGGATAAATAGATCATTAATATTTTCCTAAAGATATATTTTTCTCATTTGTGTAATAGAATTTCATCACTTCCATCATAGAGATTCTATTATATAGGTTTCAAACATAAGCTTAAGAGACATGAGAAGCTCATGATAATAGAAAATTTCTTCATTCATAAACAATTATTCATCATTTTCTAGAGAGTTTTTTTCCAAAGGAAATAAAGAGGTTAAAACATTTTAAATCCTTAAATTAAAACCATATACTAAGCTAAATTGTAATATCACTATGATCCATGGCTAGATAAGATAAAAATATCAACTCATAGAAATCATGGAAAACTGAGGGACACCCATATGATGAACTACCATTAGTTTCCACTTTATGATCCACAAATAAATTATGGGAAAGTAAAATTAAATAATAAGAAACAAATAATATTATCAAAACAATCTATAATATTTAAAATTTACCCAAATAAAATACAAACAAAAAACAATCTCTAAATTTCAATAAATTTAATTACTCTGAAAACCCCCAGAAATACCTCATTAAACTCCAAAAATATATAATATTAAAAAAAACAATGTAAAACAACTTTAACATCCCTTTTGAAAATATTTGACAATAACAACGCTCGATTTCATTAAAAAAAATTTTAATCACAACATAATAAAAAATTTATTACCTTTTCATTTTAATCTCTTATCAAAAAAATTTCCCAAAAAATTCTTAAAAAAATTTATATTAACATTTTTAATAGATTTAAAATAGCCACCCTTTTATAAAAACACAATATTTATAAACACATTCTCTATTTTTATCTCAAAACATTTCATAAAATCTTCTTCAATCATAAATATGTTCTGTTTAATAGAAAAAACTCAGTATTTTTATTATAAAATAAATTAGATTAATTAAAATAAGATATATAATCCATAATAAAAACTCAAATTTAATCTAAAACATTATTAATGGAGAAAAAACAACTGAAACCATGAATAATCAAAAATAATTTTTGAAGAAAAATTAAAACAACACACCGTTTGGACACACAGTTTGGAAAACCTTGTATCAATCATAAAAAGCATACAAGAGATTTATCTAGATTTGTATACGTGGTATACACAAAATTTTCCAGACCATGCATAGTTATTATGGGAACATAAATTACATATTTCATTAGACATGAAATCTCAAAAAATATAAAAAAATAAAACAAAGATCATCAAGATAAAACAAAAATTCTCAAAAGAAAACTAACAACCATGAAAACATTGGATATACAAGCTCAAATTAGAGGTGTATACATCATGGAATTCCATGGTTACTCATGTTTCATAATGATGAAGTGGTGATTTGGAACCCACCCATGATCTAACTCTTAATTTATAATTATAATATTTCATATTTACCAGACACCCTAAATAATTTATGGGATCTAATACCATTTTTTCATGAACCAACGTTGGTAACCCTAGCTCTAGGTACTCTAATTGGCCCATGATATGACCTATGACATTTTCCCCTTTCCCCAGTTTGATGACAATCACTAGGGAATCAAATGAAAAAAATAGTTAATAGTATCACTTGATTAATAAATCATAAAATAATAACTCACACAAGAAGTTTGGTTTGGCCAATTCCATATATTGAAAGGTTGTAAAAAAATAAGACATTTTAAAATAATCATAAGAACAAACATGAAATAAGAAGAAATAAAAATCATGTGAAATTGAAATTATAACACGGTGAACATAATAAACACATCATGGCATGCCTTAAATAGGACCTGAGAAAAAATAAAGATATTGGGGAGGTATATGATAGAAAAACGAATTAAAATAGACATAAATACATATACACATCTCCATATTCAATCAGAAAAACTCTACTTACTACCTCTATAAAACATGAACTATGTGTCTAGTAAAAAATTGTTGGGTCCTTGAAGAACTAGATTGACCTATAATATGATAGGAATGAGAATAAAATTCATGGAAGGTATTCTACACACACCCCATATATGAATTTTAAAAATAATACAATTTTATGATAGCCTGAACTATATATATAAAAAAAGATTTAAATTTCCATTAAAAAACCATAACACTTTATTTAGAAACCTCTTTCACCATTCTAAAGGCAATCCCATTTCAGAATTCAAATAATATTTTAATAAGAATTGAAATAAATCCCAATCATTTAAAAATTAATTAAAATGGGTTCATAACTTTTTTTGAAAACTTAAATCAAGGTGAAAATGTTTTAAAAACATATTTATAATATTTAATCAAATAAAATAAGAAATTGTATATTAGCACACCCAAACATACAGGTCTTCATATATCAAGCTTCATGTTAATCCAAGAGCCCATGGGATGGCCTTTAACTACACTATCATAATCAATATATAGAAATAATTATGCCAAATATCAACAATATACCATAAAATATAGTATTACACTAATATTCCTATCCAAGGAGAAATATTATAATAAGAGAACCTCTCACCTTAGGTCTATTATCTAGATAAATGATAATAGATTAGTTTAGAAACGGTTTTTAGGTCACCCACAAAGCTACCCCAACTTCCCATAATAACAGTGGATGTCATCCTAACAATCATCATATATCATATGATCATAATAATAAGAAAGTGAATTTAAACCTTACCTCTGAACACCCTTCATAGAAACAAAAAAATGGTAAAATAATATAATCATAACCAAATGGGGCTTCCATCACATGGAACCACATAAAAAGAATGTCAATAACCACTTTGTAACAAATTAGGGGATTTTGTCAAGGGTTAACATCCTTGAAAAAATTACTTTTGAAAGTGTTTCAACATATCAATAAGAAATCCCTTAAGAAACTAAGATACCAAAAAAACTATTGAAATAAAAATAAAATATACATAAAAACGTATCTTGTGTTTCAAAATAATTTAATACCACTTTAAATGATAAAACACACCTTTATTGTTAAAAGAGACTTTTTAATACATGTTAAAAGACTAAAACATCTTTTCAAATTGAGTAACTCATTTAAAATTTCCAATAATAATTTAAATGTATAATTGGTGTACTTGTTATTAGAAATTTGTTTTATGACTTGGGAATCAAATGAGAAACCATTTTCATTTAATGAATTATCAAGGGAATAAAATGCCTATTATTCTAATATACATATTATATATTCTAGAAACCATAAAACTCTTTAAAATTTATTTTTCAATCCAAAATAAATTATAGTTTTAATGTTAAATTCCTAGATATAGAGAAACCTACCTTTTATCTTGTCGACTATATAAATCATAGAGTAAATTTTTCATAACATGACTACAGAAGCTCTAAGAATTCTAGAGGGGCCCTTGTAAACCCTAAAACTAAAAAAATGCCGAATTAGAAAATTATCCAAGAATAACCCAAAGCCTCGATGAACTCTATAGGAAAATAATACAAGGAAGAGATAAGAAATGAGCGAGAATATGGGATTAGGAAACGATTACCGTGAAAAAATTAATACATTAATTTAATAAAGGAAATAAATCAACCAATCATGATTAGAAAAGGAGAGAGGACAGGTTCATTGTCTACGGGTTTCCAATGAGGGAGGATAGAATCTAATTTCATTATAAACTAATATAGCTATGAGATTCTAGTTTCATATTTCTAATGACCTGATAGGTATCATAGATTGGTCCCGCGATATACCAAATTTTTCACCAAGCATATGAGCCTCATATGATTGATCTATGAACAACACATGGTTTGTGCACATGGTTGGTAAAACCATGTGAAACATTTCTATTAAATCTAAAGACCCATTTTAATTTTTGACACAAGGTTTATTTTTACCATGTGGAAACCATGCTGTGGGAAAAGTCATACATACTTTTATAAAAAAATTACATGGGAGAATCCAAAAACATAAGGAAGAATATAATAAATAAATAAATAAAATAATGATTAAAATAGTGTTTGGCTTGTGTCACGCCATGAGGATGTTGAGAAATTTAGAAATTAGGTTCTAATGTAAGTATTTTCATATTTTTAAAACTAATGTCATGTAATGAAAATAATTTGATGATGTTCAAAAAATTATTGAAGATGGTAGAGGTAATTAGATACTTTTTAATTACTTGAATATGTTTTATTATTCAATATTCTGTTGATGATAATTTCTATATATGTAAAGAATATTTAATGATATTGTAAATATAATTTTAAGGTATTAATGTGGATAAATATCACTTAATAATGGTAGGATCAATTTAGAGATGAGTTGAGAATATTGGGTATAAGATCTAGATAACCGGGAGTTTTGGATTTTGGATAAATTAATAAAATTCTCTATATTTAAGAATATTTCTGATTTTATAATGGATATATTAGAGTTACCCAAATAATTTCAATCATATATATGTGTGGACATGGTTCTCATGATGATACAAAAGGACTACCAAGAACATGATGACTATAAATTTGAAAAGTATCGAGTCACACTATGATATGTTACAGTATGATTCAGGATATATAAAGGTTATCACTTTTTATCAAGAATATATAAGGATAAAATATAATGGAATGTTAAAGTATTTAGAAATGATTCCATAATTTATTTATATTTTTATGAGGATGATATTATAGTAATATTTATGGAGAAATAATGAATTAATATCAGAAGAAATTTATATAAAAAATAGTAGATAGTTTTTTATTAATAATCAACTTTTAAATATCATGATGTTTTAGGATTGAGTCATAGTTAAATTGGATTCATGATTATTAATGTATGTGAAGAAAATAAGAGGACCCTCATAAAAAAATTTCCATGATTTCATGTATGAATGGTTTTGATAATTTATAAACATCAAAGATAAAATAATTATTGAGAAACATCCTTTGATTTATCTTAATGTGATGGTAATTTTTATGGTAATAAAATATTTGAGGATTTTTGGAGGTTAATTCATGAAATAAAAAAGTATTTTATGAATAATGGGGGGGGGGGTCATTTGCTTTTTCTGAGCTAATAAAAAATCTAGAATCACAATTTTCTCACTTTAACATGAATTTGTGTAATTTAATAATGTAAATTTATCACGGTCTTATAGTGAGAGTATAAATATGAATAGAAAGATAATAAAAAAATTATTAGAAATTGATTTTGTGGTTATGTTGATGATCCTGAATTATTTATTTGAAAAGTGATATAAAAAATGCTATTGTGAATGATTATCATTGTGATTTGGAAGAAAAGAAAAAGATAATTAATAGATAGAACTACATGCAGTTTTTTTATTAATTATCTTGTAGACCCAAAAATATTATAGTGATACTAATATAAATTGATTCATTATATGGTATGTTTAGAAAAATTATGGGATTTTCATTGTGAAGCCCTTATGTATTGTTCTAGAATTGATAAAATCATTTTGGATTTTTTTAAATGAGAGGTGGCCTTGTGATTTTTATATTTTGAGGAATGAGATCCGATTAACACTATGCAATAGATATGCAAGCCTCTAAAACTAATCATACATCAATAGGTGTTATCCAAATTCGGTATTCAAAGGGGAAGATCAGGTTAATGATATTTTCTAAAGATAAAAACTGGTTATTATGCATTACATGTGGTTCGGGTTAGGAGAAAGGGTCTAATGATATACAAATTCATGAACATAATAATGATAATAAAATCTATTTAGTGTGTTGGTGTGATAATAATCACTAAAAACCAGGTATATAGTCATTTACATTAAAGGAAAACCTCATTATCAAAATATGTTTTCCTTATTTTTTTTATTTTTTATTTAACATGGCATTCATGATAAATAAGGGTGAGTTCTGAGAGATTTAGATACATTCACATAATAAGTAAAATTGTAAAACAAATTCCATTCTTGTAATGTCACTCACACTAATTCACCTCCTCACCCCACACCCATAAATGTTGTTTAAGCAATTATTGTGGAACAAAACCTTCATAATATTGACCATAACTCCTAATTTTACTTACACCTAACTATATAAACCCATATGATCACATACTATCAAGATCATTTTTTATATCATATCAAAAAAAAATTATAATACCTATTCTGAAATAATATCCATATATCTTTCACAAAAGGCTACTAACATAGTCATAATTCCACCTAACACCAAAATATACTCCCAATTGTTTCGTTATACACATGACCTACCCACTATTGGGTCAATTGGACTCTACTCTACCCTTTTTTGAAAATTTTCAATTCTGTTTATGGAAAATTATATTTAACCTGAGGTTTATTGTATATTAATTGGGTGCACATATTGTAACATTCAATTATATGTGTTCTTGTGAAATAAACATATTCAATTAACCTTCAAAACATTATAAATATATACTAAACATAGCTAATATATATTGACTTTCAATCATTGGAAGATTGAATAATTATTATGTTGTTTCAATATAATACAATGATATAAAATATTTCAATTTGAATTGTGTTAAAAATTTATATATAAAGTTTACTGAGTATGATGGAATAAAATATTAAATAAAAACAACTATTATGAGTTCTGAAAATCATTCATTTTGTAATTTACCATCATCTTACCACAACTGAAATCTTCAATTTTATTTTTTCAGAGTATATTTTTAACAGAATATGTGTTTGGGGACTAATTTTAGAATGTTTGGTTTTTTACTCTTATAATAATGTGTTTTTATTTTATATATTGATCATATTTTCCATGTGGAATCTACAACATTAATTCAATGTGATCAATGAGTTTCTTGGGATTATAATTATTATATTATAAAATTTCATTTTTACACAGTCATGGTTAGTAAGACTAGTTATTTATCTGGTAGATCAAAGAAGAGTTTGGGGATAGATCTTCCAACTTTCAACATCATTCAATTAAGATTATAGTACATACATTTTTCCTTTTAATGAGTTAATAAAATGAAGTTTTATTGTGATATTTGGATACCTTGTTTTTATTTATCAAACCTCCAATTTCATTAGTAAAAATCCTATTAGACCACTCGATGTGAACTATAGTTTAGTAATAAATATAATTTATAAGAGTATTTGGATTTTTATCCATTACTCTCTGATTCGTGTATATTTCACTATTCTTATTTTATAATTGAATCATTTGTACTAGTTTTATCTGTTATGTTTTTTAACTTTTTATTTCTTTGTTATACACTAAATTTTAATTTATACATTGGTACTTTAATTTGATGAGATTTTATATCTACTAATCAACTAAATTCATGAGTGTTTGAAAATTTGTGAGTTGTCTTCAAGTTCAATTCCCCCCATCTTTTTTATTCTATAGTCTCTCATTATCAAGGGAGACACTTGGTATCAAATCATTACCATTAATATTTTGTTTTTGATAAACATTTTATCAATCCTTCAGAGCTTATCTTCATTTTTTTCGATCTTATTTTTCATTTCCTTACACTAACAAGAAGAAGATTATATCATCTATTTTTTCTATGGTTGGAATTTTACTAGTCAAAACTATTGAGAATCTAATCTGAATTGGCCATTGATATTTGATGGTGAAAAATATGAGTATTATATATATCAGACAAAAACAAAAGTGATTACTATCACAGTGGGTAAATTTATAATATTGGCTAGAAATAGCATGATTCTAGAAAAAGACTTCATTACATTTAATAATTAAGAGAAATTGGGGTATTGATTTAATGTGTAAAATAATAATAATATTTTTTTCTCATTTAAAGGAATATAAACAGTCATGTTTTATCTTTTAGAACATCATATGATATATTGAAGAAACCAATGTTTGTAAACCTCATAACGCCAAAGGTTGTAAACCTCTAATTTTTTGTATTAATTTAACATTAATTAAATAATATATTTAATAAATCATTTCAAAATAACCCCCAAAATAAATCAAATTGAGATATATTTTTATGTGATAGAACATTACAACATATAATAAATAGTAATATGTTGGGTGAAATCCCAAATAATAAAAAATAAGAAAATTTCAAGTGGTAAAAATGAACTAAAATATAAAAATACAATGAAGAGATAATATTTATCCTAAATATTGGGATTAAAATGAAGATATCACATTAAAATTATGGAAATAAGGCTATTAATTAAAACAAATTTAGGGAAATTGAGAGATAATTTAATCAATGGGATGAAAAAATTTAGTATTGGTATAGGATGGATATTTTGTCATTATAAATATGGTTGTTGGAAATATGGTAGTTATAAATATTATCATGGGATATATTCTCATCAGATATACCTATATTAAATGATTTTATTAAATTTGAAAATTTTTAGTCAGAAATTTAAAAATTATGTTATAAAAAAATTATTGAAACAGAAACATGATATTTAATTACAATATTTTATTCTAAAAATATTATTATGTGTTCAAAATATTATTATCTATAATGATATGATAAAATTAAAATAATTATTTTGACATCTATATATTAAAAAAATTAAATTGTTTCAAAATAAATATTTAATTTTATTGATATTTTGGTTATGGTCACTTAATATAAAAATAAGATATTTCAAAAAGGATTTTTTAAAATGATGGGTATTTTTAATTACTATTGAATAAAGAGTTATTTTATTTCAATGTATTGATAATATTTAATAGAATATAATTTAACAACCTTTCAATATTCATTAATATAAAATTAATTCATTTTATGATAGAAAGCATATTTTTACTAAAAATTGACTTTTTATGTGCAATACATATTTAATTTATAGAAACTAAAACTTTTATTGTTAAATAATGATAAATTATATTGTTTATATTAAGAATTGATTAATATATATTTATTTATTGAATGACAATAATCTATATTAGGATCATTTAATATTTAATGAATTTATTTTCCAATAAAAATATTTTTTCATTATATTTTATACTTCCATATAAAAGTTAAATACCTGTATATTAGACATTTATTTTAAAAAAATATAAATTTTTTAATTAATTAGAAATATGTTATCCTAGAATTAATTTTTATTTGGGTTTTCTTAAAATGGATATATTTTTGATAAATAGTGAACAATACATTTTTCATGAATACAATATAATTTATAACTTCATCATGATATGAGTATAACTCAAAATATTATAAATCATTTTTTTCTATAAAAAATGGATTTAAGGATTAAAATTATTTATTTAAATATTCTAATATCAATTTAGTATACCATTGTTTAACATTTTGGCAGTTATGTAATAATTTATTATAGTAAAACCATTTTTTGTCTCTTCTTTTAATTAAATATTAACATTTATGATTTCAGTTTCTCTTTATGTAAAATATAAATACCTCTTATTTTTATTATTAAAATAATTACTATTTTGAAAATAAACCACATTCATCATTTTATTCCCAACATAATTTTTATTCTCAAAATATAATTTCAAAAAATGGTTTTTACTCATGGGGTAATAAGGTCATTTTTAATCATTATCGTTAAAATATACTATCAAGGTTAAAATGTGTTGCTGTGGTAAATTTAAATTTGGTTAAAATTTAAAAATAAGGATAAAAGGCTAAACATTTCTAAAAAATTGTATCAAAATAGATGTAAATGGATCTGATTGGCCCTAGACTCGTGAAAAATCCATTATTAACATATTTTGGACCCATATTATTTGAATAGTGACTCATAATTTTTTATTAGTAAAAAATGTCACTCCCCTCACTTATTTAAGGACACTTCGACCACTCCATTACATACATGATTAAAATTTGAATTCCACTTGAATATTTCTCTATTATACTTCTCTTAAAAAACTCTTCCAAATTTTTTATCCAATTGATATTGGGAAAATCCCTAAATCCTCTATCTCAATGAGGCCCTCCATTGAAGGTCAAAATTCAAAACATAAATAATAATAACATATTAACGTTATTCATTTTCCACATATCTCTACAAAATATATTTTACCCATAATAATATAATTACATTAGTATTATTAGTATAATTAAATTTTATTATGAAAATGGAATAACCATTATCTACCCTTCCCCTTCCTAAAAAATTGTAATGTAACCTATGAGTATATAAAGACTACCACCTCCACGAGTAGATGTATATTTTTTCCATAACCATGTTAAATATATAGTTATAAAATTATATTTAATTAATAAATATTATATTAAAAACATTATAAATATATTCAAAATATATATCGATATCTATATTCTTTAACTTCAATAGAAAAGAAAAACTCATATGTGTGTATGTGTGGACTATCACTTCCATTAAATAATATAATTAATTTTTCATCACCACTCTAATAGGATGAATTAAATAACATATTCAATGAATTAAAATTATTTTTATTATATTATTACGGTTTGGGAAATGATATACTAATATTTAACTCATTATTAATATACAAACTTTTCTTCATGAACATTATTGAAATAAGCTCATTACCAATTAAATCTATATGAATTGTGAATAAAATTCTCATCAATTGAAATTAGGTAATTATACACCATCACTAATTATTTTTTAAAGTACCTTTTATAATCTAGTAATGATGAAATTGGTATCAATTAACTGAATGTTTCATTATCATTTTAATGATTGAATGAAACAATAAAAATCGCTAGTATCTAATGATGAAAATAAATTATAACTAGCTGATAAAGGAATAATGAATTATTATAATTGAAGTATATATTTGTTATTAGATATTAATATTATTCTAAAATAGATTATTAATATATTGTTATTATGCTGGATTTTTAATTTCCATTGTAGAAGTTGAAAGAAAAGGTAAGTTAATTTCTTAACTCATATTTTTTTCTTCATTTATAGTTATTCCACTTTAAATATTGTTATTCATGATTTTTTCCACTATAATATGACTATTTTAAATTTTATTAGCTCCATATATTTTAGGGACATTAAATTTTCACATAAAATACATTTTCATTAATAGATTTCATTCTTTATAAAATTTTGTGATAATACTAATTATTATCATTATCTATAAATGATCTCTTTATCTTCTATATCCATATTCACTTATCATAACAATATTCTCCTCTCTTATTTTTAAAATAAAATATCTTTTATTTTTTATGATCATGAATTTCAACAATACATATTTTCAAATGAATCATTTATCACTCTTTTTATGATGAGGGCTTCAATTATGTTACATTTAAAATGATTTAATGGAATTATTCTAAGACTGGGTGTATAATTTATCTTCCACTTCATGTTTCCTCTTGATAAAATATAATAATTTTAAGGGATATATTATCTAATTTTTTTTCCAAATAATGATTAATAATTTATTACTTCAATTTTTAAAAAGTGTTAATTTGTAATGTGACTCATAATTTTTTATTTTTTTGAAAATGTCATGAAATGAATCATAATGAATCTTTTTTTTCTTTTTTTTTTCTTATTTAACTCTAAATGATCTATCTCATGTGAAGTTATGTTTTATGAATCAAACTCGAATATTATTTATGAAATAATCCTTTTGGGTTATTTATTTTCTGGAATCATCTCATTTACTTTTGATGCTATGTTATTTGATATCATTTGGAAATGATATGAAACGCAATTTATTTACTTGGGATTTCATGATATTATGAATTATCGATATATTTTGAAAATAATATATATGTATACCGGTAGATAGTGTCCTATATCACCCTCTATTTAATTAATTAAATATTTTTTTCTCAGGAGAAAAAAATTTTCTTTTTGGAATATTTTTATACCACATGATGTGTGGTCATATTGATATTTATGAATTTTTTTAATTGAGAATTATTATTTTCTTTATAAGATGATGAGGATAAAACTCCATCACTAGAGGATATGGATATATATTCTACTAAGTTGGAGAAACAAAATAATGGATTAATGATGGAAATAAGAAATATAAATAATATCTTTCTAAAATTTCTAAAAATTATTCAGAATAAAAAAAATTGGTTAACAAAAGGAAATGTGAAGTTATTGATTATAAGAAGGAAGTTTTAAAATTAACTTTCGAGCTCAAATCTTACATTGTTTCTATAAAATCATTATAAGATAAAAGATATTTAGTTTAGAAGATTATGAAGAATTACATTTTTAATAATTTTTTATCTAACATTACTTCAAGGTGGAATAATTGGAATAATATATATAGATAAATGAAAGATTAAAAAAATCTTTTGAAATATGTCGTAATCCTAATGAAATATCACGATAATAGTCAATGTATTTTGTGATGAAGATTGAATCAATTTTTCTAAGTGTCAATGAAGTGGACACTAGAATAATAATGCATCCATAAAAATTATAAAAATTTAGAAGATATCAAATATTAATTTACACGGAGATCATGAAAATTGAACAAAGATGTTTCAATAGTATGTGGGTACCAAAGGTTATTTTTATTAATACCTCTAGACTAGATGAGATTTATTTTTCGATGGGTTAAATTCCAATTAAATAATTTTGTTCTATACAGGTAAAAAATTAAAATATTTGGTACTTTGTATTCTTACATTTATTTAGAGTACTTATATATTTTCATAGACTATAAGATTTTATACTCTCTTACATGGTATTTTTACTGTTAAACATTTATCTACTATATTTATATAATAGATTTAACATTAAAAAGTTTTTATTCAATATTTTTAAACTCCTCGATATTTCTTTTAAATATCTTTTCATATTTTTTTATTATAGTTTATCCTCTTTAGATAGGGTGATTTTTTTTAATAAATTATTTATAGGAGGAAATTAATATATCAAGATGTTTTAATGGAATATAAGGGTTATTTTTATTAATTTTCAAAAACCGTATTCCAGTGAATAAGATAAAACATAGCATCAGAAGATAAATTTTGAGATATTTTTTACCTTATATTTTTATCTTAAAAATCCATTGAAAATTTTATTGTTTTACATTAATTAAAATATTTTTTTAAAATTATTGTATATCACATTATGTACTATTTTAAACATTTTATTTATTAGAATCTATCATGTGTTATATTTAGAAAATAGAAATTTATTCATTCAAAGATATTTGGAATCATTATTTTTAGTGGGATGAGATCAAGTCCATTTTCTAAATTGAGTTATATAACTATGAAGCTAGCCTATAAAAAGGAATGTGGATCGAGGTATGTTTTATTCATTCCAATGGAGCTATTAGAGTATTATATTTAAAAATGTAAATTATTCTTAAATATTTTCCAAATATATAAGTGCATATTTAGAAGACATTAATAAATGAGAGATCAAAAAATGGGAGATTATCCGATAAATTACGATAGAATTACATTGGAAAATTAACTATGATTCCTTATTAAAAATAGTAGTTTGATTTCAAGGATAATATAACTGAGTTTTACTTAGGGAAGAGTGTGATCTTTTCTGCCCACATATTAAATGAATTTTGGGAAAATTTGAACATTTTTATGATTTGCATGGGTAAAATAAATTCAATTTTGTTGTAGATATCCATCATATTATTCATACATTGAATGATTTTACTGATGTTATAGTGTAAAAACTTCAATATGTGTCAATTTTCACTTGGAAAAAACATATTCAATGCACTATATCATTAAATTTATAAATAAACATGAATATCATATTTAATAAAAAAAGATAAAGGGTATAATATTCCACCCATGAATATGGAAGTTTGAATAATATTCTAAGGATTTGAATATTTATTTCTTCTAAGTAAAGGTGACAATAACAGTATGAAAATTTAATATGTAAAATTTCATATATTATTCTATATAATGAGGTTTGTTAACCTTATGAGATTTATTTGGGACCACATAGAAGCAATCTGTTCTTGTTTAGTGATGTTAAAAAAATATTATACAAAAGGTCTTTGAATTGTATTTTTTGAACCTTATAGAAAAGGAAGGAGTTATAGAAATGGGAACACCATAAAAGGTTAAATAAAATCACTTAAAAAAACAATAGATGAGATTAATTTATTATTTCATCCAATATAGAAAATTATTATTGAATATGAAATAGAAGTTACTATTTTTGAAGCTGATGATAAGGATAAAAATATTGTTGAGTAGAAAAGGAAGTAGTTGTAAAGTGTCCTAGAAAATAATTTCCCAGTGCTCTGAATGAATAATGTGTCTATGATCAGTAATATAAATAACTATGAGTCTTAATAAGTATTATAAATTACAGTTATTGAAGAAAGAAGAAATGTTCAATACAATTTATATGAAAAAAATTTAGGAAAACTTTATTTTGGTATAATAAATAAGGTAAATTCCATGAGATGGGAGGTGATTAGTTGAAAATAATTAAAAAATAAGTTTCTATTCTATATAAAGGTGAATAAATTATGAGTTTTCCTTCAAAAACTATTTATAAGATTTCTTATACAATAGCTTCAATAAATTCAAAGGTAAATGATATGTTTCATAGAAGTTGGTCTAGAAAAATGGAAAGGTATACTAAAGAAATTTAGTCAATAACATTTAGAATCACGTTAAACTCTTCATTATAAACTATTAAGAATACTATTGAATCTCTATTAGACATATTGGAAGCTCTGGTTATGTAAATTTTGAAATAATATATTCCACAATAATCACAAATGTTAATACATTTATAAACATTATCTTACTTTAGTTCAAATGATTAAAAAATATCATTGGAAAATGAATCTTGAAGAACATTCATTATATACAATGGAATATAAAAAAAATCCACAATGGGAGATTATTATTTACAAGTTAATATAATTGATCTACCAAGAAATGAAAAGGAGAAATCATCATAATATATAAGACAAAATTGAGTTTATGTTATTGATGTTTTAGATGAAATTAAATCTATACATCAAGTCTATATTAATAATGTTATATATAAATATAATGATCATATGATAGTATAAAAGGAAGTTATAGTTGATAAATTTGAGTTAAATAGTTATGAATATGATGTTACTTCATGGTTATGTTATATACATTATCATAACCTATATCAACATATCTCTCATATATAGAAGAAACAATTATATTTTAAATTTATTTTGAAATCAACCTCATGTAATTTTAGTGCATATCTTGCACGACACTTGAAAAATTTCATGAAGATGGATATGTATGAGATGAGTCATCTCATCGATATATAGTAATTACAAAAACAATTACCTTAAGGTTGGGACAATATAAGGCCCATTTATTTTCAAAACAATAAGACTGAAATATAACATAAAATGATTGAAAATTTTAAAAAAAAGAAGGATATATTGAGAATTCGAAGAAAGACTTAATGGATATAAATACATTTTCAAAAATGAATGATATAAGGCCGAAAAATCTAGATACGTTGATTACAAATACTTTTCAAAAATGAAAAAAATTATTAGTATCTTTATTCCATATTATTTAATATTGGGATATTTTTAGAGTTAATTTATTTTAAAATCCCCATTCAATTTTTAGGGTTTGAAATTATAAGGGAAATATAATTTTAGATTTGGTGGACAGTTTTTTTGAGATCTCAGACTCCAAATAATATTATTGAGAAATATAATTCCAATAAATAGTATTTTGATCATTTTTTGAGCTTAGGTGATGTTATTTGGTGTTTCATTACATGTTATAATAGGGTTGGAGTTTTCGAGTTACTAAAAATAGTAACAATAGGGCTTTCATGATGTAAATGGTCATTCATGTTTTGAAATGGTTTTATTAGTGGCCTTCAATGAATAAAAGGGGGGTTTTCTAAAAGAAAATCCCACTACCCAAAAATTTCAGGGTATAAACCCTCGTTAAATTCCATGTATGTGTACTAGATTTTTTTTATATAAGGTAAGACATATAATTTTAGGGTCGGATCCTCGCCCCCTTTGGTCGAACAGAGGTGTATAGGGGGTCAATTGTGGTTGAAACTTCCCCTACTAATACTACGTCAATCCCCCTGAATTGTGGATTGATTATGGTTTAATAAAATGGTAATAATATATATTTTATTCCAATTAAATTATTCTATTTTGTTCTCCGTCAATAATTTATTAATTTTGTGTAGACCTATTTTGGGTTCGACACTGATTCCACTAGAGCATGGGGGAATCAATCAACTCTGATGGAGTATTTTTCTCAGTTTGTGTACAAGGAATATCGATATTGTATCTACATCTCATTTAATTCCATTTTATATGAGGTATTATTTGTCAAAATTTAGCTTAGGGATTTATCCAAAATTAATTTATATAAAAAATTGGATTGGTGTTGGATTTTTGGGGTTTTTCATAGTTTTATTTTAGAGGTGTATTATGGACCTTCGACATTGGTTTCATCATAGTTTCTATGAAATGGGAGAAATAATTTTTATTTGAATTATTCATATTATTATAAGTTATTAAAATAATTAATTTTTATAAAATTAATTAATGGGTTTCCATGGGTTGGGTTAGGGTGTGTATCGTAAGTTGACTTCACCCAATGTCTTGTGGTTTTGGAACAAAAGTACGAGTCAATGTGTTTTTAAGAATTTTGCATTGTTTTTAAAAATATAAAATAATTTATAAATTTTTAATGGAGTTAAATAATTTATTATAAATATTTTATAATAAATTATAAGATATCTATCCTTGTGATAGGTGATTGAACATTGGTGATATTATGGGATAGACTTGGGTTGGCATGGGAATAGTTTTTGGGTGGTGATTTTAAAAGTGAACAACTATGTCTTAGGTCGGTGGTCCCTATAAATTTCACTATAGTATTTATGAATCTTTTTTGTTGGGTTTCTATTATGTTATCCCAAAAAATTAGGGTGATTGACCTATTTATTTTATATGATTGGATGAAATTAAATTTTATACCTTTGGATAAATTGAATAAAGTGCCAATGACCATGATGGAACTTTGTGAAGTGGATTTATTTCATTAGTTGTCGATGGATGAGCCTGTGTTGTTATTTTTATGTCCTATGATTCTTAGACCTTGGGGATGATTTATAAATGGTTTGTGTAGATGGGGTGTCCATTAGAATTTCTTCTCTTAGTGATCTCCAGGTAAAGGTGAGTAATGAATTAAAATGGACATCCAATGGATTTTCCAAGTGAGAACCTTGAGATTATTTATGCCTTTTTTCTATTTAGATGATAATGGGGTTATCATTACACCTAATTTCAGAAGTGATGACATGGTTTTGTGTAACATCTAAATATTAGTATATGGGTTTTTGTGAAAAGTGATTTATAGTGAATTAGAAATAGAATTTGATTGAGGTCTTCTCCCTTGTGTGACTCATATTAAGTGGTCAGTGAGGCCTTGAGGAAGTTATAACTATTCCACAAGACATGATTCCATATGAGTTTTGGGCTCAGACTAAATTCATGGGAATTGTATAATGGAATCCATGATGGGTGTTCATACTTGATATGTTATAGGGGACCCTAGAGGGTTCTCCAATGACCAGTTGAACCAAGACCTACTGTGTATTGGAAATGGGTAGTGATATAATGGTTGTCACCTTAGAACATGAATCGAGTATTTGAGCCTTCTATGGTAGTGATTATGGATAGGTATAAACAATAATGGATAACCTTGGAATATAGAATAGGTTTGGTCTCGTAGATATCATGTTGAGATGATATTGAGATAAATTTTGGTTGGATACAGTGCCAATAAGATGTATGAGATACAATGATCTTAGATTCCTTGGATATGCTCCATGGATCATTATGGTGGGATGTACAGTCCCATAGGACCCAATTGATAGGATTTTGGATTCCTATAATATTTTCATTGGATATGTATGGTGGGATGCACTTTCTATCAAGATGTTATGTTTAGAAAGTGAAACTACATCTACAAAATCTGATGATGTGATGTCCTATAGGGATAGCCACAACTTGGAATCATATAATGATGTATTTTTTGCATGGAAATCCCATGAGTTTGATATGGGGATATAATACCTATAAAAAATCCATGGATCAGGACGGTGGGATTCAGATTCCATCATGATGTGACGTACTGTAAGGATAGTTTCATCCCAAGACTCGAATGGTGTGTTTTCATGGAAGCGTACACCATGGATTCCGGTAATGGATTCCTTGAAAGGAAATACCATATGTATATAAATAATATCTTGATGCCATGGAAATTCTCTATGGATTATGATGTGAAACAATTTGAGAGGATCTAGAAAAGATACTTGGATTTGGATTGGGTGATTTTTGGAAGAGATAATCAAACCCCTATACTTGGATGATGTGATTTCTTGGTAGAGGTCACCGTGGATCTAGGTGACTACATATGTAGGAATGGTTTTACGATATGCTCAGAGACACCCCAGAAATTATTGATTATTGTTGGGTTCGATCTAAGGTTTAATGTGATAACTTGAGGATTTATGGTTTTTCTTTATTTATTAATCTATAGTTTTATTTTTTTATTCATCAACTATTTTCAAATGAAAATAAACTAAAAAATTGTTATATATGGGACCATGTTTGTTTTGACCTACTGATTTTTACTCACACGCTGTTCAGGAATCCATGGGACTATGGTTCCAAAGAAAACCTCATTTATCATAAGTCTTTTTTTTAAAAGGCCCAGTGTACCATGATCGAACGAGTTATCTCGAACAAGACTGAATTTTTGTATAAAGTATGAATCCTGATGTAGTATGTCCTCTAGATCATTTGTTCTATTTGTTAATTTATTTTGTATATGTGGTTAGACTGGTGGGAGGCTATTGAGTCTATATAATTTATGGTTTTTCATGTTCCTTTGTTATAGAGTTTTTAAAATTTATTCATTATGTGTACTCTAATTATAATTTTTCATGGATGATGTTTGGTTAATCTACTATTATTCGACACCTGAATATGGGGTAGAATATACCTACAGTACAACCCTAGACCCTCGCTTCTAGTCGATTGGGTCTAGAATATAGGGAGGCATGCTTTAGGTCCACGGAAGAAAATTCATGTATGGGCACTACTCAATGGTTGAATACCAAGTATGGAAAATAAAAAGTAGAATCGTAGAGTTTGTGTGACTAAAATAATATATTATTTTAGATATTTTATTCCTTTATATTTGGGATGAAGTTAAATAGGTCTTAAATGAATGTATCGTTTATTGTGAAGGATATCGAATGGGTATATCAATAAAACCTTTTCTAATATAAAGTCCATTTTACAAGGGAACATAATTCTTGTTCTTGGTTTTCAATTTTAGGATTGTGTAATTTTTAACACCCTAAAATTTTTAAATATTATAGGTGATATGTTTATTAACACATAATACCAAGCTATATGCAAGCTTTATATATTATAAAAAATATATTATTTTTAAATGTGATAATTAAAAAATATCCATTAAATTACTGGGAATTAATATATGTAACTATATTATAATATATATATATATAATGTAACTACTTAATAAATATTTATTTAAATTTTATTAAAAAGTTAGTACTCTATTTTAAAAGCAGTGATTTTATGCTACAAAAATGAATTTTCTTAAAAAATAATTTTATTACGTTTTGTGTGTGAATATTATAATTAATTTCAACCACTTATAGAGATTTAATTTAAAATCCCAGGTATCATTTTTCAAATTTTCATATAAAAATTACCATGGGATGAAATTTTTAGATTTTCTTGATATAAATGATTTTTTAGTTAATAGTTAAAATACCAACATTTTAAATACTCCCATTTCATTTCATTAAATCATGTAATTTAAAAGTCCCATTATATTATAGATTTTTTCTCAATGTAACATATGAACAGTTTTATTTAGAATAATCTATTTTAGATCAAAAAAATCGTTATTTTTATATTAGTTTATCTATTGGTTTAGAAATCCTATATTTTTTTAAACAATTGATCTTAATCGTGTTTTAAAAATTTATATTAAAATATATTTTGTTCACTTATGAAAAATAAGTCTTGGAAATTGAATCCACTCTTTGGAATAATTATATTAAAATTTTATAAATATTTCCCTATTATTTTTGGGAATTACGAATAGTATCCACAGAAAAATACCTCATAATGGTAAAAGGTAAATTAGGTAATTAAGGATAACAATAATGTGGTATGAAAATAAAAATCAATCCAAAACATTACATTACTTAATTTTATGGGACTTATTCATCTACATTATTCCTAGAAATGAATATATTTAATTTTGGTGTCATTTTACTTTATTAATGACATTGAAGTTATTTATATAATGAAAACTCCTAAAATGTCCCCCTATTTATTTTTATTTCTTTTATGAGTTCACTTAAGGATGAGAACATGTTGTGGGTTGATATAAAATTTTATTATAAACATAAATAATTTACTTTTATTATGGTAAAATATTTTTAATTTTTATCGATTGAATAATTTTCTTAAATTTGTATGCAACACCAATACATTTTTTTTCAATTAATAGAAAACTGAAATAAAATATATTAAAATTATTATACTTAATAAAACATGGATGACTTATTGTGTCTGATGAGTTCTATGGATAATTATATCATATTATATATGCATTAAAGGCTTATATTTGAATTACTTTTCTATGATGTTCTCTTAAAATTCAAATTATATTAATATATCAAAAAATGATAGTAATGATATTTTATAATAAAAGATATTCTATAAAATTATTTAAAATTAAAAAATTTATTATGTGTATAAAATTTAGTGGAATATGGTTTAAAATATAAAACATGGTCAAATTATGGGTCGATTGTCATTTTATAGAAACTTTGTTAACCCATAGAGGATAGAAAACATTAATATTATTATAGTTGTCAAATTGGCTAATGGGGGAAAACTATGATATAAGTGTGAAAACATAATAGAAAATGTACAAATTTTATTGTATGAAATGATTTCATCTAATTTTCATCTTATGTTTGAATTAAATCAACTTGATTTCATTTTTCCCTAAAAATTAATTTATATTTATTTATTACTTTGTGTAATTCCAAGTGTGACTCTCCCCTAACATATAAAAGACACCCCTTCTCTCTTTTCATTACACAACATTGGGAAACTTCACTCAACAAAACCCTGGCCATTTTTATTCTAAACATCCATATCTAATTTCTAGGACCCTTAAAATGAGGTCTAAATGAAATATATCGAAGAAGTGGTCATTGTATTTAACAACTCCTTAAAATTTATTTCTTCATAAAATTAATATAAATCTACTGTGAACATTATCAAAAAATTAATACAATATCATAAATATTCTATGATTTTATTATGATTATGATAATATAACAACCAAGCTTCAATTGTAGAAAGATTTTATTTGAGTGAGACAATAATAAAATACACATAGTTTTATGAAATAATATAATTAATACAGAAATTCTAATAAATAATATATTAAATTTAGTTAAATCAATTTAATTTCTGAAATAATTATTTCAAAATTAATTATAGATTAATTTTTTGGATTTTAGTAAAATAAATAACATTTAATTGAACACTGAAAAATACTGTTTTTTTATTGAAAACATTATTTTTTATTCAAGAATTTACAATGATCCATTTTATTTAAAAAAAAATTACAAGTAAATTCAGTTATTTTTTAAAATTAATAACTCAATTATGTTCATTTGAATCAATTTTATTATTGAATTAGTTATAAAAACATTTTTTTAGTTAAAATGTTTTTATCTAAAAAACAGTTTTTTGTTGTGTTTTTATTTTGAATATTAAATTAATTTTTACCACTTATAGAAATTAAATATTAAATAATGGATTCCACATTTAGAATCTGAAAGAAAAAATTTGGAAAAAATTTCTCTACTATAATGTGTCATTATAAATAGTAACAATAATAAATAATTTATACCACGATAAGGGTAAATTTGGTAATTATGATTAAAAATAATATGATGAAAACTACAAAATGATCATAAAACTATTATTTATCCTATTTTATGGGTATATTGAGTGTGTTACCATCTATTTATTGAGTCAATGTTATCTTGGTTCAATATTTATGTGATTAAAGCCTTTATATTAATTTAATAAATGAGTAAATGCAAAATGCCACTCTCTTAACCTGAATAACTATACATTTTTATCAAAATAAAAAAAATGAGAAACATTTTGTTCTAAATGAATATTTGTAATATAATATATTTTTTTATCATTTTAATTTATTTATTATTATATGTGATTAAATAATTACTTTAAATTATTTCGCAACACCAATACAGTATTTAATTAATTAATATAAAAATAAAATTATTTATTTAAAAACATTAAAAATAATATTTTTTGGTGATTTATAGTGACCTTATAATTTAATGGATATATAATAAATATTAAATATTTTTTAGATTTATAGAAATAAATTAATTTTTTTTTGATATCGTTAAATTCAAATTAAACGAATAGTGTCACAAATGACATTAATGATATTTTATGAAAATAAAATTTTATCAAATTATAAATAAATCATAATAATATTATATTAGTAAAAAATGTTTAAATGGTCTAAAATGTCATACATTAGCCATCTACGGTTTTTTTTAACCTTTTCCTTAAAATTAATACCCTTTAAAAGTGAAATGGCTTTACCTTGGTTAAGGTTAAAATAGGATAACTAAGGGGTTAAACCGAAGGATAATGTTTAAAATACAACATAAACATGTATATATTTTAATTTATGATTATATTTCAACTTTATCCTATCTTATATTCAAAATTATTACAATAATTTTCCACTTTCACATGAAAATAAATTTATTATGTTTAAATTATTTCTTTAATTCCCTATGTGTTCTTTCCTTTACTATAAAAGGCACGAGTTATCCTATCAATTTTAAAACACCTAGATAATCATAGCTTAAGCAATTCATTTTAAAAACTCTTCCAATCATCCTAATAATATTTATAGAGTTTTTTTCTTAAAAAATGTCACACCCTAGGTCACTTAATTTAAGATCTAAGGGATCTCTTTCGAAGAAGTGTTTATCATCTTTACCAACTCTTTCATATTTCTTTCATTTTCAGAAACCTCTAAATATATTATAACCATAATAAAATAAAAAATACATTATAGTAAATATGTTAATAATCCATAATTTTTATGGTCTCATAATGTTCCATCTCTTTTCCATCCTACCAAATCAAAAACAATTCTTTTCTGTGCATACAACTTACCCAATATTTGTAGCATTGTAATTATTTTTGTTGTCACCACTATACATAAATGGTTAAAATATGTAACTAATGATTGAATATAATTTTTTTTAATAATTATACTTCTCAATTAATAATAGCATATCTACATTTGACCCTTAAACAATTTATAAATTGACAACATCACTCATGTGTATGTGTGGACTACCACCTCCACAAAGTGATGAGATTCATTTATTCCAAGTATGACATTCAATGATGAGTAAAATTATTATTTTTAAATATTTAAGTTCTTATTATAATTATTAACATAGTGCAGATGATATACCCACAATCAATATAAATGGATTGAAACTACCAAACCAAAACATACGTAAGATATGGAACAATTAACACTAAGAAATGATGATTTTAATAATGATCTATTAATAATTCCGCCATGAAATGTTATTGGGGGGAAAATATATGATATTATGTAAATTTATGGTTATATAATATAATTATAAAAAATTAAAATTATTATACATGAGGCTAAAAGCACATATGACAAAAGTTGGACTAGTGGTAGGAATTTATTTCACAATATCAACATTATTTAGGATTGATTTTATTTAGTCTACATTTGGGATACTATATGATAGTTTTATCATTAAACCAATATATTGAATTATCCTCCTTTTAGTTTTGGAAAGTATATGTTTTCCTTTCATTTATTATGTTTATGTACTCAATACATGAAATGAATGTTTTTAAGGAAAATCGGTTATGGTTTTTCAACACAGTTGGGATGCTTTCTGTCCATATCCGTATTTAAAAAAATACTTTAAAAAATATTTTTATCATTATAAAATTATTTATTAAAGAATATTTTAACCATTTTTTAGTTTTAAAAAATGCTTGAAAATGAATATTCCTACCATTTTTCCGAATGAGGGACATCTTAATATTTTCACAAAAGTGTGAAATGAATATATATTAACTTATAAGACATGAATATAATATTATGACATTATTTCCACTAAATAATTTAAATCATTAATTAAAATGTTCATATTTTACTTTCAAATTAATTTTCATCCTCAAAATTTGGAAAATTTTATGGACTTGAATAAGTGATTTTGAAATGAAAAGGGTATTTTACTCAAGAAATCTTCCAATGATATTTTTAAAGTATATTAATCTATTTCAACATTATTTTCTGAATAAGATTATTTACTAGTGATTTATACATTTTATTAAATTATTCATATCACATTTCATGGATTATGATTTTGTTTATTTATTGATTAAATTATTAATATTTCATATTCTAGTTTTTCAATATGATTGTTTACATTGAATATATTTAACCCCTTTTATATTATAAATTAATTGGACTAAGAATTGAATATATGGAGCCTATTATAGTCCCTATATGAATCGTTAGGTCTCATGATACTAACTATTTTGGGAAATTGTCCTACTTCCTACTTGTTTAGGTATGTTTTCTTAGGAAAATGAATTGGCGATATGATTATGATCTGTATCATTATTGATCGTATCAGTTTAAAAAAATGATTACAATCCAAATGATTATTTATATTTGTATGTTATCCATGGATTTACTTACCATTTTATTGTATTATTTATATGTAATATCATATTATTTTTTATCATGGTCTGATTATACATGCTTTATTAACTTTATGATATAACTTGTTGAATGTTTTCCCTTAATGAGAATACGGGTACACAATTTATTATATTATCCATTCTATATAAATAAATGGTATCTATAAATGAAATTATAGATTAAATATAAGAAATAATAAAGTTCTTAAAAGATTTATAATATTATATTTCATGTTTTTAGATGTAATTTTAGAATAATATTTGTATCTAGTACCCTAAGACTACTAAATTATTCCCAGATCCAGGATATGATCCCATATATTTTTTTATAATATATTAGGATAACCATAATCTATGGGATACTAGAGTAGAGGTGTTATAGTTAGTATCGTAGGATGTTCAGTAGAATTTTTTTAAATTATATTATGGAAAACATAGATTAGGGAATATAATCCTTCAATAAAATATGAGTATATGTCTAATTATATGTTAATAGCACAATGTTTTTGTTAAGGAAGAAATTATGTTGATTTATTAGAAATGAATCTACACCTAGATACTATATATAGATATTCTTTTAGAAAATATTCATCTAGGGGTAATAATACTGAAAATAGTTGGACATGTATATATTTTCCATCATTCTGGTGTTTGGTGGGTATTCTCTTACTATGCACCTAGTATGAAACTATGCGGGTATATTCAGGGGTTAATTCATATTTTTTAAAAAATTATTATGAATAATATTTATATATTTAAAATATTCTCAATTATACTATGTATAATATTCTGATTGTAGAAAAGAATAAATTGTTATGTATTGTAAAATGTTTCACTTGCATCAGAATTATACCTTATGATTCTTTTTGTTATAATATGATTTAATTTAATAAATTTTTTATAAATGGGGTCTATCTGAATGAAAGGAAATTATATCAATGCATGTAATCCATGTAGGGATTTCCCTCATGGTAAATATAAGTAATCTAGAGATTGATATATAGTTGGATATAAAAAATTATAACTATATTGGAGAAACTATCTTAAGTTATGATTTACAACCTCTCTTATGTGGAGCATCCTACTGATCCTCAAAATAGTGATGCAATTCTGGATTGTTTCTATTGTCCTTAACCTCCATAATTAAATGGAACTAATAATCCATTTGGGGTTGATAAATTGAAAAGTTCTATTTGGATTATATTTATTACCTTATTATGTTTCAAAATAGTAGAGGTTTTCACCTCATTTTATCATCTCAGGTAGGATGTAGATTAATTTTGGTTATTCATTCAAAACACTATATATGGAGAAGATATAAAAAACATGGATTGGAAGGATTATAAGGTACATTTATTGGAAAAATATTCCTCACGAGCAATGAGATGATATGGAGAAAAAATCCTTGAGTACAAGGAAAAAAAATATTAAAATATTTATATGTATGATTCAAATTTTTTTTGGTTATCTGGGAACGTTAGAGACTATATATATTCCAATGTTTAAGATTGACTATTTATTTTATTGGATAATATCATTACATTGAAGGGAATTAGTCTCCAAATCCTTCTCATTATATAAGTAAATAGTCTCATGTTCTATCATGATAGATAATTAATTATCTATTATATTTGACTTAAAAGGATTTAAAGATAATAATAGGGTGGATGAGCACTTTGGAAAAGAAAATAAAGAAAATGGTGGACTGGTTGGATAGAATTTCAAACATTTAATAAATATTGAAAAAAATACCATGGTGCATGTTTCCTGGAAATGGAAGTTTTCTTCAAGTGTAGTGAGAAAGGTCATATGACTTGTTATTTTAATGGAAATAAATAAACTCCCAATGTTAAATTCTATAACAATAATGAGATGGGGAACTATGATGATGATTTACCTTGGTGGAAATGAAATTTTCCTTAGAAAATTCCATGTTGGTAAGGAAATGCTTATGGAATCACTAGAGTTAAGTTTCAAGTTCCCAAAGATGTTATTGAAAGTATATTAGTCATTTCCTAAAAATTAGTTAATTATTAATTTATTCTGGATAATCACATGCTTTTATATCTTCCTATTATTTCTTGAAAATAAGATATCTTTCTAACAACTTAAAAATGGAGTTATTTTTAAATACTCTTAGTGAAAGTCTCACCATAATAAGGATGTGTCAGTAATTTCATATTATAACACATAAATATGCCATATTTTTATACTTTATTATTCTACCTCTGGGTTATTTTTATATAACCCTTGGTATGCATTATATTTCAAAATATAATGTAAAATCTTATTTCTAGGAGAATAAAGTTACGATTCAAGATGAGTATGTAATATTTATTATCTTAAGGGGGAGACTTAATCAAATAAGATATATATAGATCCACCCTCATTATACCTTATATTAATTTTCTTTTTAAAAAATAAGATACATGACCTACATATAGAGAGGGGGATATTAAAATTGAGGATCTTCCTATTGTACAGGAATACATAGATATTTATTAAAGGTAATTTCCTAGATATCCATGAGAATTTGATGATGAGATTTCTCTTGATGTAATAATTTATGAAATACCATTATCAAAGACACCCTATAAAATATCCACTATGGAAGACATGTATTTTAAGAAAAAAACTATAGGAGTTTTTGTTAAAATATATTTACATTGTCTAGTGTTTTACCTTGGAAAGCCCCTATTCATTTTTATAAATAAATATAGATCTATTATGTAGTTTATTGATTATAATGAAATCAATTTTATTACCATAATTAACAATTATAATATACCTTAAATTGATGAATTTTTTTATCCACATTATTGAGCACTATATTTTTAAATATAGAGCTTTATTCAGGGTATCATCAATTGTGTGTAAATAAGGAAGATATTTTAAATAAAGCATTTCATACAAGTTATAGACATTACAAATTTATATTAATTCCATTTGGATTGATTAATGGAACCCCTATTTGTATTGATCTAATGAATAGTGTATTGAAGGAATATCTTGATAATTTATTTTGGTATTTATTAACCATATCATTTTGTAATCTAAGAGCTGTGAGGACCCTGAGAATAACTCGTGGATTATTTATGATACTAGTATATAAAAGGAGTTATATGGGATATTTATAATGAGTGGTTTTTGGTTTCAGAAAGTTTTATTTATTAACCATATTGTCTCCAAGGACGGAATCACACTTGATCCAGCAAAGAAAAATGTAGTCTAATAATGGGAGACACTAACAAGAATAAAGGAGGTATGTAGTTTCCTTGTATTGGATGGTAACTTTCAGTGATTTGGTTAAAATATCTATTGATTGAATAACCTATTACCAAATATTACTTGAAAAGGGGTTATGTTCATATGGATAATGGAATTTGAATAAGGTTATGAATAATTGAAGACGATACTAGTGGATGTTCTGATATTTACTCTACCACAATTAAATGATGGATTCGTGATATATAGTGATGCATCAAAGAAAATACATGGTTGTTTCCTTATACAGAATGATATATTTATTACCTTTTCCTCGAGGCAGTGAAAGACTCATGAACAAAACTATCCCACAAATGATCTTGAGATAGAAATCATAATATTTTCATTGAATATATGTATAAAATAACCTTACGATTAAAATTTTTAACATGATGAAAAGGTGATGGATCGATATACTCAATGAATATTATTTTTTAATACACTACCACCATTAGAAGAAAAATAACATAGTGGGTGCATTGATCTTGAAAATCATGGTTTCCTGACCAAAATAAGGATTAACATGGATCCCATGTTCATTGATTTACTTAATATGGATATCAAAATAATTAAAACATGGAAAACATCCCTCTTTTTTTAAATAATTTCCAAAATATCTTTATTGGAAAGAAATAAAAATTTATAAGCCTGATGATGAGAACTTTCAAAAGAAAATAGAAGTTGTTAATTATGAGAATATACAATACTTTTTATATGATGGTGTAATTATGACTTTTTATAAAATTCATTATGTTCTATATAAACATGAGTTAAATATGGATTTATTAGATCATTCAAATGTCTTGAACTTCTTGATACACCCAGGTATCACAAAAAATAATAAATATTTTAATAAACATTTTTAGTGGGATAGTATGAAGTGGGAAATTGATAATTATGTGTCAAGATGTTTTGTTTTTCAATTGGTGGGGGTTGATATTAAAATTCCATGATGATTCATGAAACATGTACCTATTTTAATATGGAAATATGATGACATTAAAATTTATTTTTCACTAGATTACCAAATAAACATATAAAGAATAAAATATTATATGTTATTATTGATAACCTTACCAAATCATAACATTTACTCATAGTAAGATAATATTTACCACTTTAGTACCAGAAAAGACATGATATTAATGATGTTGTAAGACTTCTTAGTGAACCTTATTCAATCTGTTCTGATCATGACGCATGATTTACATAAAATTATTCAATGGTCTATTATAGCCTTTGGATACATAGAATTATTTAAGAACTATGTATCACCCTCAAACCAATTAAAAGCCCAAAAAACTATTTAAACATTAGAAAATGTGTTGAGGACATTAAAAGTAGTCTTTCAAGGTCTGTGAAGTAATTGTTGAACATTGGTAGAGTTTTCATATGATAATAGTTTCCATTGAAGTATTTATATATTATCTTATGAAGAATTAAATGGAATGGAATTTCATACTCCAACTTTTAGTGATTATTCCTAAGAAACGAATATTTTAGGCCCATAACTTGTGGATGAGATGATGGTGATGATAAATACTATTAAATTCCATTTTAAATAATCTCAAAGAAACGAAATGATATATGCTGAAAACCGAAAGACATATTTTGAATATCAAGTGGGATATCAGGTTTTAATGAAAGTGTCTCTATGGAATGGTGTTGTAAGATTTGGTATTAAATGAAAACTAGGCTTATATACATACCATTCCTTTTTAAATTCTATGAATAATTGGAGTTGTGGCTCACCATTCTGAAATTCTATATAGCCTCTCTAATGTATATGATGTGTTTCATATCTCATTATTAAATAAGTACATGCCTGATCTAATTAATGTTCTCTCCTAAAAAGAAATAAAATCGGAACCTTATTTTTCATAATATGGATAGATTATATATATTTTGGACACTACTGGGAAATCATTGAGTAATCAGATAACTGGACTACAAAAGTTACTTTAAATAAATCATATTATATAAGATACAAAGAGCAAACTAAGAGATATTATAATGAAGAACTACTAAAATATTTTCATAAGGAGATATTATCAGAAATAATTAGTAAAATATTTTTTATTATGTTGAAGACTACAACACCTAAACATCAATTATAGTAAAAATTTATTTTTAAGAAACAATAGTAAAATGCACAATGTATTATTCTATAATGAAATTAAAACCTAAATTATCATATTTTATTAATTCAATTTTATTAGATTAATTTTATTTTTATAAGGCTCATTTTAAAATTAACTTAGGATAAAATTTCTGTGTTTTTTTAAATAATAATTATTCCCATTAATGATGAAAATAATTATTTTTATTGAATACTATATTTTTGTTTCAAGAATATTAAAATATCCATTTTATTTTAAAATTGTATAAAAATAAAATGTGTCCTCTTATGTTATTAATAACCCAATTAAGTTCTTTTGAATCAATTTTACGGTAAAATTTTTAATACAACCAATTTTATACATAGAAAGGAATTTTTCAAAAAAAAAACTATTTTTCATTTTTTTTCATTTTAATCCTAAATTAATTTTCACCACTTATATAAATTGACTCTTAAAAAAGGGATTCCATATTTGGTTTGAAGATATAAAAATTTGGTAAATAGATCATATTTATTTTTTATTCATTATTAATACTAACCATAGTAAATAATTGTCACTATTTTATGGGTAAATATTGTAATTAAGGTTAAAAAGTTATTTAACAAGGAGTAAAAATGACTGTAGTGCTTAGCTTTATCTGATTATATGGGTGGATTTCATCCATTATAATACATATTTATAATACATTGAATCTTGTTCTTATATTAAATGGAACCATTATATTAATTTAAGAAAAATTAAATTCAAAATGTCTCTCTATTAAAATTAAAAACTCGAAATTCTTATTATAAGGATAAAAATTGTATTAGGTTACTTATAAATGTATATTTTAAATATAATGTAATTGGTTTTATCATGGTGATTTTTTATAATTATAATTTTTAAATTTGTACATTAAATTCTTATGCAATGTTGATATAGTTGTTACTCAATTTATGGAAAAATAAAATAAATTTTTTAAAAAACTCCAAAAGTAACTTTTGTTTAATATTTATAGTGAACCATGAATTTACAATATATATTTTTTATTATAGATTATTTAAAAGTTGAAATGTGAATAATACATTTTTTGTGTTGTATGTGATGTCAAATAAAATGAATAGTGATAAAAATTACATTAATGAAAGTTTATGAAAACATTATTTTGTTAAATTATTTGAAAATAATATAGAAAATGAAAGAATACAAGGGGATATGATATAATATAAAATGTAAGTTGTTTTATATTAATAGAAAAATGGATACCTTATAAATGATATTATAACCTTTTAAGAGTGGAAATTTTGTTACCATGATTATTGTTAAAATTGGTTAAATAAGGGGCTTAATGAAAAAAATGCATAAAATAACATATAAGAAAGACCATATTTTGTTGGTTGATGATAATTCGACCATATCCTATCTTTTATTAAATATTATATCCACATTTTTTCACATTCCATTTAAAATAAATTTGTTACATTTAAATATGTTTATTATTTCCATGTGTGTCCTTTCATTCACTATAAAAATACACCACCTTCCCTCTCTTTTATACCCGAAATAGAGCATATTATCTCAACCAAACCCTATAAAATCCTATTAAAAACATCATTATATATGTTTAATAATTTTTGGAATTATTAAAAGACCAATTATATATCCCTTAAGAGATGTTCTAAATGATCTCTATCAAAGAATAGGCAATCATCTTTAGGGAATCTTTTGATTTTCTTTCTTCTTAATCAATTTATAAATATATTGTATACATAATAAAATAAAAACTACAATATCATCAATATACTCATGTTTTGTTTTGATTGAAATAATTTAAATACACTAACCCTAGAATCCAATAGTTAGTGGCTAATTTTTCATATTGGAACTACGTACAAGTGATCACATCCCAAAGGATCGGATAGTTTCGTATTCATGGAAAAAATGATACAGACCTAAATCTCACATTATATTTTTTTTAAAAATATATAACATAATATTTAATTTTATAACACCATTAATCCATTTTTCATATCCATACATATAAATAATAATTCACTTCATGGAATTATGTAAAAAGGAAACATAATAAAGGGGTGCACTCAAATGCTTAGTAGGGGTATGTGTATTATAAGAGTTAATAATTCATAAATAATACGGAAAAAATAATTTATAATCATATAATTCCACTTAAATAAACACATGATATTTAAACGTGTAGATGGATATTATAACTAATCAAATAATCCCATGGACATCAACAAATGATTTCATAATGATGGAATTCATAAATTCATTCATATGAAACTTACCATCAGGGATTCATTTTTAGTCATCTATAATAAATATGTAAACCCTCATCCAAAAACCCAATATAGATAGTCATATGAACCCTAAAATTTCATCTAGTGGATATATAATTATGGGCACACTAATTTCTTAATAAGTATAATTTATTCATTATATGAATAAACTAAGACACTTATTAAACATTCCTTAAAAATCAATAACGGTCGACATTGGAAGAACTATTATTTGTAATATTAATACCTTCCCTGGTAAAATTGATCTTATACCATCTAGAGGAATATATAGATTTGAATCATTATGTAATACTGAAAATATAATATTCAACATATTATTTTTATATATGTGACAAATACTTTAAATATAAAACTGGAAAATTTCTTGAGTAAAATACCATTTCACTTTGAAATTTATTATTTAACGTAAAAAATATTTCCCATATATTAAGGGAAAAAATTTAATGGAACCCTGTAAAATCAATACTAATATTCAGATAAATTATTCCTAAATATGGTGTGAAATTTAATTCAACCCATATATGTTAAGAAAATTCATTTCATACTTTTGTGAAAAGGTAAAATAACACATCTCATCTATAAAAAAGAGGAAACATTCTTTTAAATATTTTTAATAATTAATAAATTTTAAAAAAAAGTACATAATATATCATTGGATAATGTTAAAAACATTATTTTAGTAATTTTATGTAAAATATATATATATAATAGAATTATTCTAGACCGTATAGAAAATATAATTTTGATTTTCATTAAAACATTATTTGATTATATTGATCATTTAAAAAGAGTAAAATTAAAAAAAAATTAAAAAACTAACATAGGATAAGAGAGTAAATTATTTTTAATATAGAAATATAAATTAATACACCCATTGGATAATTAAATAGAAACAACCTCAGATAATTATGTGATTGTGAAATAAATCCTTATATAATGTTCGAATTCCATTGTATGTGAATAAACCTCCAATATAATAAATATTGATATATTATAAATCTAGTATAGAACCATAATCATATATAACATACCGTATATAACTTATATTCTTTTCTCACCCATTTATTAAAAATTCCGTTTAAAAAATTTTGTTCCATGTAATAACTACTTTATCTTTCCTGTAGGTTTTAGTTTGATAATTTCTATTCATTTACATTGACCATGGGTCCATATTCTATAGAAAATTAATCATGATATAAATATCATATATTTTTACATATATAAACAAATAAATATTTATAGTAATCCATAAAATATACAGATATAAAAATTAATTATATTGTTCATGGAGAAGGTTGGTTATATTTACGCATGAATGCAGTTTTAATTTTTTGATGGATGGAAAAAAATAAAGGTATATAGTAATCCAGCTTTATATAATCATTATTATATCTTATTTATTTTTCATATATATTCATTAAATATATATTTATTTACATCCATTTCAAAATAAAATGAAAAATCAATGACATGTCTTTGTGGTGGTTGTAGTCCACACGTACGAATGAGCGACATTATTGTTTTCAAAAAAATAATAAGGTTTGAAGTTTGATGTTATACAATAATTACCAAAGTAAAATTATTACATAAATATCAAATATATATATATATTAAATTCATCATTATATCTATTTTTTAGAGGCGGTGATGGAAAAATATTACATCAGTTTCTGAGGTAGTAGTGAGTCGTGTTCACAATCCACAGTTTTGTTTCCAATTTAATGGAAGTTGAGATGGATATAGGTCATGTTATTATGTAAAAACAAATTTATTATCTAACCATAGTTATGATATCAATATTTAACATAAATATTATTCAAATTATGTAAATTGGATTAATAATTATATAATTGAAGTAATGGTACCTCTAAAATCATTTTAAATCAAAATATAACCATTAAATTATTTATATCCAAAGATAATTTTTTAATAAAAACCATTATTTTAAATTATTCATCAAAAAATTAATCTTTTCCTAAAATTATCATATCATCACTCCAAGATAATTTTATCATTTTTATTTTAAAAATGATGTACATTATTCAACTATGTTTTCTAAAAGTGGGAAAAAATTAATTACATTATTTTTTTCACCAAAATAAATAATTTTTTAAGGAAATTGTATCTTTCTGAAACATATAAATTATTTACGAAAATATAATTATTATTTATCTAAAAAATTATAATTTTTTTGAAATTATTTTATTCATTTCCATAATTATAATTTAATTTCTAGTTTATAATGTTATAATATATTACAAACCATTTTGACTAAGGGTTACATATATCATAGGCTATCAAAGGTTTTAAATTTATTAAAAAAGAAATATATCCTAAAATTGTATGGTGTTATGTTATACCTATCTTATAATGGGATTTTTCCATGAAATTATATCACTCTGATAAAAAATGATGATTTTTCTACTACATCACATATTTGTGTCCCCATATAGCTTCATAAAATTTATGGTTTTTCCAAAAAACATTGCTAAGTGGGTAGTCTTGTTTCATATGACTATCAATCTATGATCCAAAATATCCACAGATTGTTCCTAATATGATAGACATTTCTCCAATGGTAATAATTGTTAGTTTTTCCATGTTAAGTATTAATTATGTACTTCCCCGGGAGAGATACATTGAATAAATCATTAACATAAGAGATATTTGGTTGAAACCCCAAGGGATAACCTACCATCCTGATATGATCATGAATCTCAAGTGTTCTAATATACCTAGATCACATCTTTCACTTGTTTTCCAATCTCATTACCTTATTTTAGGGAGATATTGTAAGGAATACATTATCATCAACTTAAAAAACTATATATCTTAAATGATTATTCACATTACCATTTTTTTAGTCTTGGTTATATTATGTGTTGTAGAATGGTTTTGACATTATCTATCATTTCCTTAGCTAGTTTATGTCCCAATTTCTTTCATTCGTCAAAAATATCATAGAACATTATAGTGATACACTAATTTCTCTAAAAGTGTACATAAGGATCCATTTTAATTCTAATATAACATCCTGACCCAATTTAACACTAAACCGGTAGCCAGGTCGGTCGCCACATGGACTCAAGCGTGCCTCCCCATACGCCAGAGGCTATTGACTAGTAGATTAGGTATAATGGTAGTACGATGGAAAAACAATATCCTCATGGATAGTGTCTCATAGTTTCATGTCAATTATAAATTAATAGAAAATATCCTAATCTATAAAAATAAATGGAAAGTAGGAGAACCAAAATATAGTGAATAAATAAAAGGAAATAGCCAATGGAAATAAGAGTGATAATTCATATATGTCTATATGATGCTATATGATACAATAAGGTGGTAAAATATGCAGTAGAGAACAAAAATAGATCCCAACGGAAAATTTCAGGAGTATAATGAGTACTTGATCAGTACTATGCTCTCTATATCCTAATTACATTTCACAACACAAGATATAAATCCATTTACATACAAAATAAATATTCCTTATCTATGAAATTGCAAAGGAAGACTGAGTAGGGTGTACGATATAATCCTAGAAGGCCACCACCAATGGTGTATATATTAATCTAGTTAATTCTCAATAAAATGAATTGTGTTACATCCTATGTGAATAAAGTGTGATAAATAAATTAATAAATAACAAATCGGTCTAGGATTCCAAATAGATACCCAACAAACTCTACATGATTCGTCCTAATCAAGATGTATGAATGATGGTATTCTATATAAGTGATATGGTATATAAATGTAATCACATATGAAGATATATAAGTGGTTTGACCACAAGCTTATTATAGAGACCCGAATCCTGATGTAAGTGGACATTACATTACTTTTGTGGAATACTGAAAACCTAACAAACACAGACACACAAGGACCGTAATATTTTAGTGTCTTTGGAAACTCGGAATTTAATCTTCTAATCGTGGTGAAAGATCTTCAACTTTTCCTATAAATATCTACCCATTTTGTTTTCTTACCTAAAACCTTTATTTATATCTTGGGGATAAGAAAACATAAAAAGGGGGAGCTCAAATGCTTAGTAAGGGTAAACAAAAGAAATATCAATCACATCATATTCATAAGAACATATTATTTTGGAAATCTGAAACCTGCAAAAGAGATCATAATTTTCTAACATGGAATAAATCAAAAAAGTGAAATTTAATCCCAATAATAATAACCTCAAACATGAAACTTTGATTCATACACACATAGTCATAGAGAATAATTTCTTAGAAGTCAAGACTCATTGCCAAGACTATCTTAGCGGACAAAGTCCATTTCTGAACCGAGTTCACTCCTCATTTCAGTCCTGTTTCACGGAACCAGTTTAACCTTCCATTCCAGCCATTCCTATCTCATGAGATATAAATCTTTACCCAATGAATTGGAGGGATATATATGTCCCACCCATCTCATAATGATACCATTCTTATGTGTGCCACAAAATCATAAACCATACATCATAGCATAACCCATGTAATAAAAATGGGAATCTTAACCATCATGCCATCATAACATAATCCATATAAGATAAAAGGACATTATAAAGTTAATTCCATCATAACATAATCAAATCAATGTAAAAAATAGGGATAGAAATAGAACCCTATATTATCATAGATGGAAAATAATTTTGATAAAACACTTGAACTCCATTCTTGGTGAAACAACCTTTCTACTTCAAAAACATATTTCCTTTCCTAACATGTCATACAATTTTAAACTAAAATAAGTTGATTAAAAATAAACATGAAAAATTGTAAAGGAATCTTCTTGGAAATAATGTTTTAAAAATCAATTCATGTCGTATAAGTTAAAAAAAGCATTCTTCTCGTACTTATGTCGGAAAAGTCAAAAAGTACCTCGTACGAAAAACGACAAAAGATTACATTCATATCTTTTACTAAAAACTCACCGAAAGGTAAAATTGGATTTATAAAATTGTATAAGGATATAAATAATATTACATATTGAGGAAACATGGATGTGGATGATAAATATTCCCTAGTAAATTTTGAAGTATAAACAATCTCGGATAAAAATTGAGATTGCGAGATTGTCCCTTACCTTAGGTCTGATTTGATTCGTAAGTGTTCGAAATTCCTGTATAATTATTTAAATAATGTCATTTACTTATTCCAGAATCATAATTATTTTTATGATATCATATATGGTCATATTCTTAGCTTCGTATTAGTAATATTTCATTGCTACTTGTTATTCGAGGGTTTATTACTTTTTGTTCTTATGCATTTTTTGTCGAATAAATTCATATTATTATTTTTAGGTTATAGATACCTCATTTCCAGAATGGTATTAGCGTAATATATATCATATTCATTCATTCAATTCATTTATATAATCATTATGCAATGAAGATCATGTTGAACGAGTCGCATCACATCGTGGAGATGGTATTCCGTACGTACGCACAAGCAATGATATCGTTCCCATGATCGTGGAATTGTATTGGATTGTATGTATACTATTTCAGAATCAATATCACTTTACAATAATCATATATATTTATTATTTACACCATTATACCCATCCACGTAAGGTGGTGGTGGAAAATAGATTACACCACGGTGTGGAGACGGTATTCCGTAGGTACGCATGCGTGGTGATTTTGTTTTCCGTAGGATGGATAGATGGTGAAATAGGGTTGTTTCATACTTATAATAACATATCAGTATATTAGTGATACTGATGGTATTACTTCATAATTAATGAACTAAAGAAGAAGAAGTAGAAGAAGAAATATAGTTGAAAGAATCGGTAACAGATATTATCTCTTCTTTCAACACGCCTTTTTGAAACCTCCTCTTACGGAACTAAGATTGGTCTTTGAAGAAGACTAGAACCTCTAGGATTTTTCTAGGGAAGTGGAGAAGATAAATCGGCAGTGGTTGGACGAGATTAAAGGCTCAAAGTGGTGTGAGGAAGAGAGGGAGGAGGTGCCCTTTTATAAGGGAGGAGAGGGGCACATTTGAAATAACTAAACATATTATTTTATTATAAAGTCATATTCGGTTTTTAATAGCTCCAAATTGAGTTATATTGAAGCTAAGGTGGGGATGGGTTGAAATCCTGTCATCCAATAGAATTTAGACACGTTTAGGTTTCTATTTTAACCTTATCATTTAGATTTATCTTTAAGATAGATAATTTAACTTTTACCGTGTCTTCTAGTTTTCTTACACTATATGGTTATTAATCTTTCTATAACAAGCCTAAAGAACCCCATGTTGATTAGTATTAACATATATAACCTTATATAAGTCATTTGGACGAACCTTAGATCTTTAAGAATAAAATAACAATTAATAATATAATATTTGTTTTAAAAACTATTTTATGTCAATTTTGACACTATTTGGTAATTGATTTTTGTGAAAATCATAATAGAAATATTAGTTCTAAAAAAGTTAATTAAATAACTAATAATATGTAATAATAGACTATAAAATTATTGGAATTCATAAAAAGTCTCAAATTACATTTATTTCGGTATTTATAACATCAATTATGTAAATATTTCATTGATAAGATAATTACTGCATCATCATTGTGTCATACATAAATTAAATTATTTAATGTCTAAAAATTACTAATAAAATACCATTATGTGGGAAATCTTTTTGGATTTCTAACGAATATTTATAGTCGAATTTATCTTATGTATAACCCTATATCAAAAATGATTTACTTATTAAACATTGATTTTAACTATTTTAACCCTTCTTTAAATAAATTAATATTAAATGTCCTAATCTAATCCATGTTGGCCTAAATGGTCATATTTTTTTCCTAAGGTTGTTTTTTGTCGAATTAAACTTATCCAATAGAATTAGGACATGTGTTAGGGTAATGATAATATCATATTTACCCTTAATTACCCTATTTACTTTTAACCGTCGTAAAAAAAGTAAAAAGTTACTATTCACCAAAAATTATTTTCATCCCATTGACCCACATTTCAGTCCGTAATATTAACCGTGTCTCTCGGATTTTCAAAATTCCATTCACAGAAGAGGTAAAATTATGTTTTATGTGAATTTGGAAATTCTCCTATGAGGTGGGTAAAAGAGGGTGAAAAATTCAATAAAATTTTATATATCTAAAATTATTATAAAATGACTCCAATGACTTAAATTGAACTTATATAGGTATTATGTATCAATTTTGACCTAAAATAAATTTTCATAAAATAAATAATTATTTAAATAAAAAGTCGGTTTTTGAATAGTAACCTAGTGTTTTCACTATTCATCAAAAATTGAAAGTTTTCAGAAAAATTCAAAAAATTCACCCTAGGATAACTTCAATATTCGGAATCAAAAAATGAAGTCCATTTTGAAAGATAAAATTTATAAAATTTCAAAAATTGGGTAATACTATTTATAATAGCTAGTTTATATAACATATTGTTGTTTTGCAAAACTCGGTATTGCGTACAACACACGCTATCGTGGAAGGTCACGCTTGCGTGTAATGCAAGACAAGTCATATATGCGTGTTGTGCAAGCTCCTTTTGGTGTAGTGTACAACACAATAAATTAATGAAATTAAAAGGAATATTTTTCATAAAATCTCGGGGTGTTACATTCTACCCCCCTTAAAATGAATTTCGCCCTCGAAATTCATCGGGATTATAAATGGTTTTTTTACTCGAAAGTTTCTTTAATAGAAACCCACATCGTAAAAAGGAATACCAAAATATGGATTTAAAAACTAATGTATGAAACGTAACGGTTACCCAAATTAACTAATCACCAGGTTTCCACATAGGAGAACATAGGTGAAAATATGGAAGAGAAATCTAACCATCATGTTCTGATGGAGAGTGGTAGAGAACATGGCTATGAAAAAGCCAATAATCACAAATCCATAGACTTGTGTTGATCTAAGGTACCATCTGATTCATCAGATACAGGGGCCCTAGGACAGCATTTTTTGTTTTCAATATCATTTCCCTAAAGTTGAAGAAATTGGAAATAGAATAAATATGTTCTTGATTTTGGTACAGTCTCACCGTTGGTCGTTCCTTGGACAATTTCCACTTCATCTCTTAATGAAATGAAGTTGAATTTGTCATTCGTGAAGTGTTAGCAGATCATGTGATAGAATGATGGGTCATTCCACTTGTCTCAAACAAAAGGTTAGAAAAAGATATCAAAAATACTTAAGTACATCTATAGTGCGATTAATCATATATGGTTCCCAAAATGGACTTATACTTCATATATCATACTGCTTAATATAATAAAAGTAGTTTCTACTAAACAGGGACTTCTTGTAGGCTAGTGGTAGGCGATAAAGGCCTGTCACACTTCAGTTGTGGGTTCGATTCCCACAGCCTTGTCCGATGCGACGGGTTGTCACCCGTCCTGCAGGTTGTCCTTTTTCTAAAACTACATTATTATAACTTTCCATCAATAATATCGAAAATGTTCTATCCTTAAATAATACTAACTTATGTCCAACATAATACATTCTAATCTTTAGGCTTATCCAAAATACTGTTGTCCAATCTCATATTATAGTGAAAAAGATTACCAGAGAGTTCATATAACAAGCATGTTAATACCTTCGTTGATCCCCATATATCATAAGACATGTCTTGTTGGTCACACTCCAAACATTCGAAGGCCTTAATCATGTATTCTCTCGAAAAATGAATACCCATTGAACCTTAGTGAAAACATGAATGCAGTTATAAGTTAACACTTTCCACATACCAAAATCCTCAAAATTCTATATACTCAATCCATGATATCACATAGTCCTTATATCAATCATGAGCTCATAAATACTGTCAAACATTTAATTTTCTCCTTATCCCTTCATTATGCGCATATCATATACTTTCCAAAAATATCTCAATCACTTTCCATGGTTACCAGTACCATAAAATTATTAAAAACAACAATAGACCAATATATAAATATTCCAATATTCCACTATACTATATACAACGTCATTTTTTAATCCCATTATATAAACACTTAATCATTCCACCACGTTGTTGTCATATTCAACATCAGCAATAGTGATCGCATGTGACATCCCTTTGTACTTTTCCTTAAGTGGTTGCTCATGTCGATCATCACTAACCCTTGGATTAGGGAATTGATTAGAATAATGCCCCATTTCATTGCACATGAAGCATTAAAGTGTAGGTGTTGCGTTCTTTGTAGTATTTTCTTTATTCACATCATTAGCAACCCTTTTTCCATTACTTCGACTATCAGCTACTCGATGACCTTATTTTCCACAATTAAAACATTTTATAGTCCCTTTTTGAAAATCTCCACCATGCTTATTTCCACACTTTGAGCATAAGGAAACAGTCATCTTCTTTTCACAATTATTCTTAGTTTTCTCCTAGAACTCCATCTTTCTTTCCTTTTCAAAACAATGAGATGGATATGTAACACCAACATCCATTTCTACCTTGATAGCACAACACACAATTTCTTAATAGCTACTGAAGTCTCTTATAGCTAATGCCCTTCTAAGACTTGGTTTTAAGCCACTGAAGAATCGATAAACTTTACTTTCAGGTTGGATGATAATGCCAGATGCATACCTTGCATGCCTTGTAAAATTCGCTTCGTATATACCAAAAGATTCATCATTCTTTTGCTTTAGTTCAAGAATCTTCTTCTCCATATTTGTATGAAGAATAGGAGGGAAGTACTTATTGAAAAATAAGTTCTTTGAACTCATCCCATTCCATGGACTCAATTTCATCTCTTGGCCTCGTATTCTTGAAAAGACTCCACCATTGATCAGCTTCACCTTCCAAATGATATACTGCTAAGATGAATTTATCATGTTCAAAACATTGAAGAACTAAAAATATTTTTTCAGGGGAACTGATCCATTGTTCAGCAACAAGTGGATCATAAGACCCACTGAAAGAAGGTGGATGTTGCCTCATGATGGACTCAATATAATATTATTCCCTTATCTTCACATTTGGAAGTCCAGAATGGTTCATAGCTTTTGTAAGTATAGCAATAAGATTTTTCACTCTATCTCCCAAAAAATTGGTTTGTTCAAGAGGACAATCAGTGAATTATCCATTACATTGATCAACATGGTTCCTTCGGGTTCCAGCCATCGTCTAAAACCCAAAAAGAATAGTGTGAGAGGAAAAAATCATGCTAGGGAAAATAACATAATAAAAGGGGAGTAACATCAATATCTAACATATTATGTTTAATTCCAAGACCGTTACTGAAATTCTAGGATTATAACCTTTACTTATACTTAACCTTAAGGACATCCCTAGACATACCTTAGAAATATATCTAGGGATCTCACTAAAGATCTCGCATCCTAGTTTCCAACGATTGAATAAACCTTTCCTCTGATACCAACTGTAGAGACCCGAAGCCTGACGTACATGGACATTATATTACTTTTGTGGAATACTTAATAGATAACAAACACAGACACACAAGGACTGTAATAGTTTAGTGTCTTTGGAAACTCAGAATTTAATCTTCTAATCATGGTGAATGATCGTCAACTTTTCTGATAAAGATCTTCCCCTTTTGTTTTATTACCTAAAACCTTTATTTATATCCTGGGGAAAAGAAAACATAAAAAGGGTGAGCTCAAATTCTTAGTAAGGGTAAACAAAAGAAATATCAATCACATTATATTCATAAGAACATATTATTTCGGAAATCTTAAACTGCAAAAGAGATCATAATTTCATAACATGGGATAAATCAGAGTAGTGAAATGTAATCCCAATAATCATAACATAAAACATGAATCTTTGTGGAATACACACATAATCATTGAGAATCATTTCTTAGTAGTCAAGACTCATTTCCAAGACTATCTTAGCAGAAAAAGTCCATTTCTGAACCGAGTTCACTCCTCATTTCAGTCATGTTTCACTGAACCAGTTTAACCTGCCGTTCCAGCCATGTATATCTCATGAGATATAAATCTTTACCCAATGAATTGTAGAGAGATATATGTCCCATCCATCTCATAATTATACCATTATTATATGTGCCACAAATTAATAAACCATACATCATAGCATAACCCATCTAATAAAAATGGGAATCTTAAACATCATGCCATCATAACATAATCCATATAAGATAAAAGGAAATCATAAAAATAATTTCGTCATAACATAATCAAATCAATGTAAAAAAATAGGGACAGAAACATAACCATATATTATCTTATATGGAAAATAATTTTGATAAAACACTTGAACTCCATTCTTGAGGAAAATGTCCTTTCTACTTCAAAAACATTTTTCCTTTCACAACATGTCATACAATTTTAAACTAAAATAAGTTGATTAAAAATAAACTTTAAAACCTTTAAAGTAAGCTTCTTGTAAATAATGTTTTAAAAATCCATTCATGTCGTATAAGTTAAATAAAACATTCTTCTCGTACTTATGTCGGAAAAGTCAAAAAGTACCTCATACAAAAAACCACAAAATATTCCTTTCATATCTTTTACTAAAAACTCACTGAAGGGTAAAATTGGATTTAAACAATTGTAGAAGGATATAAATAATATTACATATTTATGAAAAATAGATGTGGATGATAAATATTCCCCAGTAAATTCTGATGTATAAACAATCTTGGATAAAAATTGAGATTGCGAGATTGTCCCTTACCTTAGGTCCGATTTGCTTCTTAAGTGTCCAAACCTCGTATATAATGATTTAAATAATGTCATTGACTTATTACAGAATCATACATATTTTTATTATATCATATATGGTCATATTCTTAGCTTATGTTTTGGTAATATTTCATTGCTACTTGTTATTCGGGTGTTTATTGCTTTTTGTTCTTATGCATGTTTTCTCGAATAAATTCTTCTTCTTCTTTTAAGGTTATAGATACCTCATTTAAAAAATGGTATTAGTGTAATATATATCATATTCATTCATTAAATTCATTTATATAATCATTATTCAATGAAGATCATGTAGAACGAGTCGCATCACATCGTGGAGACGGTATTCCGTACGTACGCACGTGTGATGATATCGTTCCCATGATCGTGGAATTGTATTGGAGTGTATGTATACTATTTAAGAATCAATATCACTTTCTAATAATCATATATAGTTATTATTTACACCATTATACCCATCCAAATAAGTTTGTGGTGGAAAATAGATTACACCACGGCGTGGAGACGGTATTCTGTACGTACGCACGCGCGGTGATTTCGTTTTCCGTAGGATGGATAGATGCTGAAATATGGTTGTTTCATACTTATAATAACATATCAGTATATGAGTGATACTGATGTTATTACTTCATAATGAAACAAATAAATAAGAATAATTAGAAAAAGAAATAAAGTTGAAAGAATCGGTAACGGATATTACCTTTTCTTTCGACACGCCTTTTTGAAACCTCCTCTTAGGGCACTAAGATTGGTATTTGATGAAGACCAAAACCTTTAGGATGTTTCTATGAAAGTGGAGAAGAGAAATTGGCAGGGGTTGGCTGAGCTTAAATGCTCAAAGTGGTTTGAGGAAGAGAGGGAGGAGGTGTCCTTTTATAAGGGAGGAGAGGGGCACCTTTGGAATAACTAAAAATATGATTTTATTATAAAGTCATATTCATTTTTTAATAGCTCAAAATTGAGTTATTTCGAAGATAAGGTGGTGATGGGTCGATATAATCTCATAAAATATAAGTAAGACAAGTTTTGGTTTCTATTGTAACCTTATCATTTAGAAATAACTTTAAGTTCAATAATTTAACTTTTACTGTGTCTTATTGTTTTCTTACTCTATAAGTTTAATAAACTTACTATAACAAGCCAAATGAACCGCAAGTTGTTTATTATTAATATATATAACCTTATCTATGTCATTTTTCCAAACCTTATATTTTTAGGAATAAAATAACAATTAATAATATAATATTTGTTTTAAATTCTATTTTATGTCAATTTTGACACTATTTGGTAATTGATTTTTGTGAAAATCGTAACAGAAATATTAGTTCGAAAAAAGTTAATTAAATCAGTACTAATATGTAATTTTAGCCTATAATGTTATTCAAATTCATAAAAAGTCTCAAATAACATTTATTTGGGTATTTATAACATCAATTATGTCAATAATTCATTAATAAGATAATTATTGCATCATCATTGTGTCATACATAAATTAAATTATTTAATGTCTAAAAATTACAAATAAAATACCATTATCTAGGAAATCTTTTTAGATTTCTAATTAATATTTATAGTCTAATATATATTATGTATAACCCTATATTAGAAATAATTTACTTATTAAACCTTGATTGTAACTATTTTAACCCTTCTTTAAATAAATTAATATTAAATGTCCTAATCTAATCCAAGTGGGCCTAAATGGTCATATTTTATTCCTAAGGTTGTTTATGGTCAAATTAAACTTATCCAATAGAATTAGGAAATGTGTTAGGTTAATAATAATATCATTTTTACCCATAATTACCCTATTTACTTTTAGCCGTGGTAAAAAAATGTAAAAAGTTACTATTCACAAAAAATTATTTTCATCTCATTGAACCACATTATAGTCCTTGATATTAACCGTGTCTCTCGGATTTTCGAAATTTCATTCACAGAAGTGGTAAAATTATGATTTATATGAATTCGGAAATTCTCTTAGAAGGTGGGTAAAAGACGGTGAAAAGTTCAATAAAATTTTTATATATCTAAAATTATTATAAAATGACTCCAATGACTTAAATTGAACTTATATAGGTATTATTTATCAAATTTGACCTAAAATAAATTTAAATAAAATAAATAATTATTTAAATAAAAAGTGGGTTTTTGAATAGTAACCAAGTGTTTTCACTATTCATTAAAAATTGAAAGTTTTCAGAAAAATACCAAAAATTTACCCTAGGATAATTTCGATATTCTGAATCAAAATATGAAGTCCATTTTGAAGGATAAAATTTATAAAATTTCAAAAATTGGGTATTGCTATTTTCAACGGCTAGTTTATATAACATATCATTGTTTAGCGAAACTCGGTATTGCGTACAACACACGCTCTCGTGGAAGGTCGCGCTTGTGTGTAATGCAAGACAAGTCAGGGATGCATGTTGTGAAAGCTCCTTTCATGTAGAGTACAACACAAGACATTAATGAAATTAAAAAGAATATTATTCATAAAATCTCGGGGTGTTACACCTATGCTTTGGAGAGGTAGTCACAACCCTAGGATACCATTCAAGCGTTCTCATACTATAATAATAATAATAACATCAATAATAAATCACCACAAGTAATCCATGAAAATAATCAATAAAATCTAGTAATGGAATCTGGGGACCATCTATGGAGATTCATAATTGAATCAAAGGTGTTTCTACAGGTTCCCTTAAAATAACTATTATAACAAACTCCATCAAGGGTGACCCATAACAGAATCCCCCATATCACTCATGGCATGGTGAACTCTATGTTTATATCAGGTATCTCATATATGGAACTATGTATCATCTAAGGCATGTTTTACACATATTTTCAATGAGTGTATCCCTGGTTTCTCTTATAGGTAATCATTGTCACCCATGATTATGAATAATCTACCTAGATATTTTATTCTTGGAAAGAAAACAATTTCACCCAAAACTTCATATAGTTCCAAGAAAATAATAACGAGTCCATCAGTGACATTTTTAATTCAATAATTCTATTTAATCCCATATTATAAGAATATAATTCATATCGTTTATCATCACAAAACATCATCAAATAATTTCTATATTACTTTCCCAACAAACTAGAAAATAATTTTATTCAATCACAAAAATCATAGGATAATGCATTATTCACAATGAACTAAGAATTAAACATATGGTGTAAGTCACAAGGAAAGTAATAATAAATATTTACGAGTAATTAGGAAAAATGAATAGGTATATGAAAAAAGATATAAGTATTCTATAATGCACAATGAATAAGCATTTAATAGCTTTTACAATATATATGGCACATGGTATATGGAATAACAAGTAGGGGTGGTTCAATGAATTTTATAATTTTATTTCATTCAAAGATTTTAACCATGGCATAAATCATAATCATTAAGCTTAAATCCTATTTTATGGTCAAACAACAATATTAATTTAATTTTTTAGTGTAGTCAATTTATTATAGAAGAAAAAAAACACTCATGAGTGTTTCAATATATCAAGGATAAAGGGAATTAATCATCAAAGGAGTTAGCACACCCATCTGAGTGAATAAATTCTAGGAGATCCCCCAAGGTGGTTATTTTCGACTCAAAAGAGTCATATGGGACATGGAAACATGATCAATTTAATTTATTTGACCAAAGAGATGTATCACTGAAAGAGTCTATATCACAACACAATGTCCCACCATATATAATGTAATCGAACATAAAAAAATAATCTATAACACCTAACTTATACCGAGTACACCGCACACATCCAATATTGAACTCTGATTTGGTAATATTCGATATAAATTGAAAAAATTGAAAAAACATGTAAAAATAGGGTGAATTTGGTCGCATGGAAATAGCGTAGAGGGAGATAATATAAATATAGAAATTTCTTCTAGATGAAGGAAGATTTTTCCTAGAGGAATCTGTAAGAACTAATGGTTCTCAATTCCTTCAATAAATGATGGATATATAGAAAATCCACAATTAGTATTGGGAGGATCGTCACATGAGTGGTAGGGTGGATGTCTATGAGATGAGAGAAAAGATGGAAAAGGGAGTATAAAAATGTAACTCATTAAGGGAAAAATTTCAAATTTACCCAAAAGGAATGGGTCCATGGTTTGGCCACACTATTGGACAAACCATGTGATGACCTTGAACTATGGATCTACCAATGTTCCCCACACATGGGATGACCACATTGGTTGGATAATCATGAACAACCTATTCAAAAACACACTATAAAACACTCACTTCAAGATTCACAACCATGTATCTCCTCCCACATGGTTGACTAAACCATGTAGAACCTATTACTCTACTGGACCAAGCCGTACAATTTCTTCTAAGGGTCACATGATTTTAGATAAATTGGGTAGCCCTCCTACTACATCATTAAAGAGGGAATTTATGCCCTGAAACTTATGAAACATGATGGAACACCCAAGTGACCCCTTGGCCCATAACTAGATCTAAAAAACCCAATGATTTGTTTCAACTCTGAGAATTCCATTCCAATATTCCTTTTACAAAATAGGCTTTCCACCAAAAGAAAAAATTCAAATTTCCATGTAAATCTAAAATTAAAAAAACAAGAGATGGTACAATCTCCCCCACCTTAAAAATTATCGTCCCAAAGAAGCCTTGGGAAAATTAAGAAAACATCACTTGACATACTCAAGTCATGAAGTATTGTTCAAATGGTTGTGCTACATTTCCAACCATCAAACAAACCTCCAAGAATCACCTTAACATATTTTTCTTATGCCATAAAAACTCAATCTAACACATTTTTTTCCTAATTGAAACACTGATATGGGGCCTAATTTAGCTCGTCTTACATGATACATAATCATATCATCATCTCATTCAGCACCGTATTCTAGTGTTTGTAAGTCCAAAGTGAGACCCATAGTTCCACAAATTTATGCATGTATTTTTCACTCTAATGGTTCACATGGAATGATTCATAATATAAATGATTGGTCCACTCTAAATTAACCTTTTAGGTCTTGATTTTCATATAAATTTTTGTTATACATTCACTATACTTGCATCAACCCAAAAATGTGTCATTAAGGGGTTCCTCACTGACCACATATGATAAGAGAGTGGGATAACGAGTCAAACAATCTCTGGTTTACTACTCTGAAAACATGTGGCATAAATGAGAATTGTCCTCCAAAACTATGAATGGTTCCTTTGGATGGAGGCACCGTAATATTTCTCTAATAACACTCACCAAATCCGATAACTATATTTTGATGACATCCCTAGACAAAACACAAAATTTAAGTTCTCTGCCCAAAGAACAAACAAGGTTGCATTCCTGATGTAGCACACTTAGATAAATACACTTTTAAAAAAACTATTATGAGCATAATTAAAGTTTAGGTTAGCCTCAGAATCCTCACAATTTATACAGGAATCTCATACAAGGAAACCTATAAATGAAATTTACAAGGGAGATCTTGTTATAATGATGAACATCAACATCATGAGAACACTTACCTTTCCCAAAGTTACATCCTCTTAGTGATTAAATCATATAAAAATATCTATTTTCCTTGAGTCCAACCATAGAATTACTACTTGGGAACTTGGGTATCACATAGGACTATCCATGCCTCTATGGACAATAATTATTCCAAAGAAAATTCTAATTGATACCACACAACAAGATAACGTACTTTTTAATTCTATCACATCATATAACTAATGTACGCTTATTGAACAGAGATGATGTTAATATTCGAAACATGATCTTCATTTGGATGAGCATACAATAAATGGATTTTACCAATTTATAGAATTGAAAAGGCACACTTTTTCTATAAACATACTTAGTGCTTGGTACGGTCTCAAACCAACTATGGAAACAAAATATGGAGAGGAAGAACATTAGAACCACTACTAGGCAAATTCATTTTGAAGAGGCTTGGATTCACATGTCGAGGTTGTATGTTATAGATCATAATGTATTTCCACTAGAAGAATTCAAAAATTTCTTAATCATAACCATTGATGTCCATCCATGACCCACAATAATTTTTTAATGGTTTCATTTCCAACCAAACACTTCATTGTCATGCTTCCTCGTAAGCATCACTATGATTTGAAAAAATTTCCCCAAGGGAATTAAAATGTTCCATTGAACATTTTTGAAAGGCCCTTCTTGGTTGTGTTTGTTATACTATTAAGGATACATATTACCGAGATTTATGTGATGCTACCAACCTTAGAAGTTTCCTTATTCTCATTTTTACTAACGAAAGGATCTCATCCGTAGGTGCATACTCCATCAACCCATAATTGTGGGTCCTAGTGGTGGCCATCACACCTTAAAAATCATTAAACTAAAGTTATAGAAAACAATCCACTTAAGGGAAGTATAATATATTCAAATTTATAAGTACACCTGAATCTCCTCCTCATTTATGTCCACGTAGTCCATTGCATTGGGTGTAAAGGACAAAACAACTGAACAACTTGTCAAACACCTAATCCTATTAGAAAATCATCTTGAACATTTAGATGAGTTTGTTTTTTCCGGCCTCTTACGTCACCCTAATATAGAGATTACTCATGATCAATGTGTTGTAGATCATATCTTTAAAAGATTCCAACTAACTCCAAAGGTTCATTTTACTATTCATCATTTCGAATGTACCTCGTATTCCAATGAATACTACATTGAGATCAATTAAGTAAAAAACACATACCTAATACAATATATTGGATTATCAGGCCTATGAATTTATTTATCTATTTTCTTTGAAAAATAACTATCCTAGAGTCACATTACTCTGTAAAACTATAAAATTATCTGACAACCTCCTAAGTAATCCCACACTAAAGTGGAAGGAAATGATGGGTCACATAGCCTACTAATTGACCAACCATTACCTTGGCATGTCTATATTGATATAATTGATCATTTTTAAATGATAATTCATATATAAATGGTTAAAGAAACACCTAACCATCTATCAAATTATGGGTTTCATTTTTGAATCTATGTGTCTTACAGAGACAAAAAAACCAAAACAGTACAACTAGTTAATAAAAGGTTCACAAGTGACTCAAAAATCATTGAAGATCTAAGGTTGTTGCCTATAACAGACCAATCCCCTTACCAATGTAGGAAGTATCATCCCTTCCAAGGGATTCTGCTAGAAAATGTCACTAGAATAAAGATCTCAACACTTTGGTTTAGTCTATATGAAATGTGGCCAAGGGAAACTATTATTGTTCTCATTCAACTTCTAGATCTAGGATCATTGAACTACCCTTAGATGGGGTCCAGACCAAGAACACCAGTTAAGGTTCCATTTTAAGGAAGGAGCAATTTTTCTTGTTTCACCCTCACTGGGCTACGTCCATGGAGCATACACCATTAATGTGTCTATGTACCAAAATCACTCTAAGCACACGAATTTTTATAATGATTGGAGTGGACACACTATTACCCCAGTTTAAAAACAATCACAATTTGAAAACTCACTACTCTCTCAACTGAATTGTTCTCACTGCTTCTTCTGAAGATCCAATGAATGTTTATAGACATATAGGTCCCTTCATCATATCAAATGAATGAATCCTCTACTATATGTATATGCTATATTTATGTCCCACTTTCCTCCACAGGTAAATACAATTTCTCCACTGAATAATGGGTAATACCTTTTAAAACATTTTTGCAAATAAAACTACTTCGTGAAGCTCAACATTTTGAAAATATAAAACTAGCCTTTGAGAGGTTCCTGAAATTTTAGGAAGCTCACTATTTTGAAGATATCAAATTAGCATTCATGAAGTACACTACTTTTTCATATCTTATATAAGACTTCACAAAGCACACCTATTTTGTAAATCTCAATTAGCCATCGTGAAAAACCTTCATTTCACAGAGCTCAACTAGACTATGTGAATTCACATAATTTCATGAATCTCACTATCTTCATGAATATACTTAATTATTAAAGATCCCTAAGATTTTTTTTCATTCTCTACAATCGTCTCTTGATGGTGGAGGCATATTTATAGGTGTTCCCCACCGATTCTAGAAACATCAGCACCACATCAGTTCCATATAAGACTATTTCGAATAATTCCAAAATTTCTAACGAAATTATCTCTATATCATGAAGCTCTAAAAAACATTTAAATTCTTGAAAATTTTATCATAATCGAATATCCTTCTATCAATAACTTTTCCCTACTGTGATTCTCACTCTAAATTCTCTTCACCTCTTCCATTTCCAAAGCTCGATGTAATTACAGAGCTCACCATCAATTGTATTTGATTCTCTGAAAAATACACTTCATGAATCCAATATTATTGAAATTAGTGCCTTTTCAATATTTAAAGGACATCTTCAAGAAAATGCACATTTCTCAATTCCTTCAAAACATCAAATTTTGGACCCCCAAAATATGGATAACAAAGGAAAATAGTGTCTCATAATATCTATTACGTTTGTACCACCTCCATATCTTCCTTTAATTTTTCATGGTTCTTTATCAACATGTTTTTTTAACTATATCTCTAGAACAAGAAAACTCACCTTGGAAACTGGCTTTCACAACAAACAAAACTGGCAAATAAATGCTCAGTGATACCCTAAGAGAGTTTCCCAAAAATTAATTTCTTATTTAAACATATCATGGTTTATTTTTAAATAAAAACTAGTACTTTTCATAATGAAAAAGCATTTGGATAATTCATCATGGTAAATAACAAAAGTTATATTAAACATACTTTTAACATTTTTATTAAAATCCCATTATAATATTGTCATTTAATTTCATGATTTCCATTTTAAACACAATTCATTTATTTTTAAGGCCTCGCAGTTGGATTAGTTAAAAAAAATTCAATTTAAATTTGTTGAGGAAAACACCCTTTAGGTTGTAATTGGAATTGTAATTAACTAATTCTTTATATTTAAATTTAGAATAATGCATATTCAATGGTATTTTATTAATTATGGGTGATATTGGTAAATTATGATTTAAACACTCATTTATAGGTAAGATCCTACATATGGATGAGGACACTTTAAATGACCCTTATAATAAATCATTGGCACCCCCCAGGGCTAATCACTAGGGTAGAAATGATAATGAAACAGAAAACTATGAGGGTCATGTTAATTTATTTTGGGTTCAACTAAAAAACCCTAAAAATAAGATTTAATATTTTAAAAATTCCCTTAGAATGTTCATTTCATAAGAAACATGAACCAACTAAACTACATGGGTCCAATTGTGCATTTATGAACTTACCCATATAGGTCGATCTCATTTGTCAATAACCATTTTATCTAGGATCAAAAATAAAATTCAATAGACATAAAATTTATAAAATATACTTTTAGTATATACTTTTAATTTAATATTATCTAACTATAATGGTTTCCCTTTTCAAGTTCTGAAACCTCCAATACACATTACAAATTGGATGTTGGATCATATATAACTACAACCCGAAGTGTTTCAGACCATGATAAATTATCATATAAGATTATAAATATTAAATAATTTCCATGAATTAGTACCCCTAACATGATAAGAATTTATAAGTGTTAAATGAATCAAAATGATTGGAAAATAACCTTGTCTATCAACTACATAAGTAGGAAATCATAAACAACATGCTAATCATAACACCAAAATCATGGAAAAATTGAATATACATCAAGGAAAGCATACTAATTAAATACATAGACATTTTTTACATATGATTTAAATGAAATACCTATGATGGTAAAAGATCATAATGTATTCCAAAGCACCCAGAATGGAATATAATTGGAAGGAAAATAACATACAAGGAATATCAATAATGTCAAATATCCAAGCAATGCAATCTACATGGCTTGGAATATACATAACATGTGAATTTATATTTTCCTAGGATGATGATTTTAATTTTAATTCCATTACATACCAATACAGGGGTAAAATACTAAAATTTCATAAATCAGTAAGAAGTGGAATGTACACCATTCACTCAAGGTAAAATCAAAATCAACTATAATAACAAACCACCAGAACTATAGTCCTATCCGTACCCACATGGAATTTTCCTCATATGTGGGTCGTTCACTCCTAGGAAAAACTATTTACCATGATCTGACACATTACTAGTCTCCTTTATATCAACCCTAAATAGTATGACAAAGTAAAAAAGTTCTTTGATACCATTTTTTAATGTCCCTACCTAACGGACCACCAAACTAGTAGTCCAACTGGACGCCACATGGCTTTAAGCGTGCCTCCCCATATTCTAGATCCTACCGACTAGTAGCCCGGGTCTACTACTAGTATGTTGAGTAGACTATAAGTTCATGGTTAGAGCTACAAAGTTTCATATCTTGTGTAAATCAGTGGACGATAGTAGAAGCTTTAATAATAAATGGAAAGTAGTTGAAGATAAATACGATCAGTAGATAAAATTAAATGGACAATTCCCACATGTATAATATTGTATGTTTGTATAGATGATTATATATGTTAAAAGAAGGTGGTATAATAGGAAGTAAAACATAAATAAAAATATAATATCCCAATGTCTAACTATACAATAATTTTGATTACAATATCTGTTGTGTGCTCCCTTGATTCAAATAACATAGCACAACATAATCAATAATTCCAAGGACCATCAAAACGAATATTTGATCAGGTAACCTAGTCCAATGGTGGCATGAAAAGGGTGTGATATATAGTCCCATTAGGACACAACCAATGGTTTCTAGATCAATCTAGTTCTTTCACTATAAATTGAATATTGTTCCAACATTAGTGAATAAAGGGCGATAAATAAATAAATAAACAACACTTCGGTTTTAGTTCCTAAGTGGATACCCAAATAATTCTACCTACTTAATCCTAAGATAGATGTCCAAACCAAGGGAACTTGTACATGTGATATGGTATATACATGGAATCCTAAATCAGGAAATATAAGTGGGTCAACCCCAAGCTTGTGCATTTTCTAGGTGGATACTCCCCAGGGACACCAATCAAGAATTATCATACAGCAGTCACCGTAATAAAAATAATTAGGTACCATAAGTAATAAATACCAAGAATTCATCAAATCTAGAACTGGAATCATGATATTTTCCAATGTAATCAATAATGGTATTCCAAGGGTTATTATAGGAGCCATTAATATAACTAATACAACCATTTTAATCCACAGTGACCCATAATAGCATCCCTTATATCACCAATGGCATTGTGATCTATAGGTTCTTGCCCGGTATCGCAGATAGGGTATCAGGTATCACTAGAGGCATGAAGTAGCCATCTTTCCAATGATTATATCCATGATTTCTACCCTATAAAACTGATGTCACCCAAGAGTATGAATAATCCACCCATAGAGCCCTTACGAGGCAAGCCTTGTATCACTCTAGACGCATCAAGTAGTACTAAGCCAAGCACAGTGAGTCCATCCATGGTGACCCTATATCAGCACCCGTGTTCACTCGCATCCTCCAAGAAGATAAATCATAACATTTAAAATTACAAATCATCATCAAATCCATTAAATATAATATTTCCAATTGTCTAGCTAGTCATTTTATTTAATACCAACAATCATTGTGTAATTCATTATGAACATAGAACTAATTAGTATGATTAAGGGGTAAAGAACTTGTCAAGGCACAAGAAATAAGCATGACTAATGAGGCACAAGGAATAGGTACAATGGAAAATATATAATCAAGGAATTAATCCCAATTCATATGAATTTAACAACTTGAGTAACATAAATCGCACATGGTATAGGTTATAATTAACAAGTGTGGTTCAACCAATTAAATAAATTTATTTCATTTAATGATTTCAACCATGGCATCAAGCATATAAAGTAAGCATAAGGCCTAGCCATTAGACAAAAATCCATCTTAATTTAATTTATTAGTGTAACACATTTATTAATGATGCGACACACACTAATGGGTGTTCAAATAATTCAAGGCTTGAGGGGATTAGGTCTCAAATGAGCTATCATGACCATATGAGTGGAACTAGTAAATGAGATCGCACAAGTTGATTATTTTCCACTCATAAGGGTAGTACTAGAGATGGTTACTGGTTGAACATAAGTTAGATGATAAAAGAGATTCATCACCAGAAGAATCTGTAATGTGACACAATGTGAACCATAGAAATGCAACAAAAAAGTGGTAATGAAGTTATATCACCTACATTATACTTAGGATGACCTTTATATATAATATCAAGGACTCATTTGGTATGGTTTGAGATAAACCACAGAAATAGGAAAATTAAATGAAAATATAGTTAATTGGGTTGCACTAAAATAGCATAGAGTGAGATATGAGAAACTCATAATGGAATCTATATGATCATATAAAGAGAAATTCATAGTGATTAACGGTGGTCGATTCCTACAATGGAAAAAGAAGACATAAAAATTCATATGTTAGTTTCGGGAGGAGACTCATATAGGATGGAGTGGTTCTTTCCGTGGGAGGAGTGGAAAGAGGAAATATGGGGATTAAAAAATTAACTCATTAAGGAAAAATTGTAAATTTACCCAACAGAGATGGGTGCATGGTTTGGATTAATGTTTACAAAATATATGCAACATCCATGTACTATATCACTGCCCAAGGACCCCCTCGCATGGGTTATCCACATGATTTGGATAACCATTTGTATACCATACAAAAAACCCACTGTAAAAAACATTTATCAAACCAAAAGGCCACACATCCCCTCATACACAATATAAAGAAACTATGTGACACATTCTTCTCTGCTATACCAGACCTTGTGGTTTCATCTAAGGGCCGCAATGTTTCAGAAAAATTGTGCACCCTTCCTTCTTCTTCCTTAAATAAGTCTTTTAAGCCCCGATGCTTTAAAAACATGATGACACGCCCAGGGACCCCTTAAGCCTTTAATCAGGTCCAAAAACAACACAGTTGTTCCAAATCTTGTAATTTCTATCCAATGTTCTATTTACAAAATTAATTTTCCACTAATGGAAAAAATAACATTTACATGGATATTTCATCCAGTCCCAAAACAGGGGGTTCTATAGCGAGAGTGAAAGAAACTATTTTAAAAAATGTTATGTACAGGAAGGTTTGAATCCTAACTATCTTTGAAATACATAAAAAATGATCTCATTTTATTCTCTATAATTTGAATGGTTATAACCGATATAGGGTCTATTTACGGTTGATATTCTATATGGAAACTCAACCCTCTATCAAAATCCTGGAAAAGGCTTCTTCAAAACATCATGGTAATCATCATATCCCAATTAGATATAATATAATATGGTACTCCATGAAACCTAACCAGTTTCATAATATATAATTTTTAATGTTGATCAAGATATAAATCTTCTCAAAAAGCATTAAAGTGTCATAACTTTGTAAGGCGATCGACTGCAACCTAAATAGTATTTTTCCTTTATTCTTTTTAGGGATTCTGAGGATAAAATATATGGTCATATTTTCCCATTTTCATTCTAGAATGGGTAATTGTTGTAACAACCCCATAGAAATTTATCTCCCATCCTTAGCATGCTATCATACAAAGCACCAACATACATACTTTGCAATATCTCTCTTTATGGTATCCCACCCAAAATACTCTTTTGCATATCTATACATCTTCAGACATCTATTATGAATAATGAATGATGACATATGAACCACAACCAATACATCCTTCTTAAAATATGTTATATATATAACACATACATGGTTTCCAAACCTTTTCGTTCTATCATTTTTAATATTGAACTCAACAATATTTCATACCATTTATTTCACCTCTATACCTTGTTTTTATGCCTATTTAAAACTCACTTGTATAGATATTTCAAAAATCATCTGGTAAAGAAATTATTACTTCAATTACATTAGTATATCAATATCCATCCATTTAAAATCTGGAAATATTAGTTTTTTTTTGTCCTCATAATAGATAATCTAACACGATCCTTTCTAATCAGATAAACTTGTAAATTATTATCCTTCTTAAAGTGGTATTTTATTACGAAATGATAATCATTGATCAACTCTGACCATCATATTTTACAAATAATCAACTCCTTCAATGTAAATATATAATTTAATATTTTTATCACGATATATATCACATCATTTACCATAAAAATAAAACCTCCATATCTTTAATGAAAAAATATAATTTCCAACTCCAAATCATGAGTCATGTCATTTTTTAAAATTATTAATGTTTTTAATGAATTTTTAACGATTTTTCAATTAGTGTATGAATTGGAATCCTAACCAAAATTCTTCATTGTTCATTGAAACACTCTTCTCACTCATATAGATATAAGAGTTTCACCCCCTTCTGAGTAAAAATGCTAAGTAGATTAGTGAATTGTTGGAAATATATCACAAAGATTCTTTTATATCCATCCAACCAAAGAAATATATGGATTTCTATTATATAGGTTGGTCTATTCCATTACCCAATTACTATAGTCATTAAAAAATCCACTAATATAACCTCACATGATATTATAAGAAAAATTAATGAATCATTTTATATCCAAAATTATGAAATCGTAAATTTAGCATATTACTTTCCTATCCTCGTGGTCTTCAACACAATTATCCAATGATATTAATGCTATTAATTTAATATTAAATATATATGAATATCATATATATATAAAACCAAAAAATGGATAAAGTTAAACTCTAAATACATTATTCATTAAATACAAGAATATAGTAGTATCATTGGAAAGGCTAAATGGGATGACTATAACTTCAGATTGACCATAACTCATAAATATGGTTATCTAGGGTATATCGTACTTGATCCTTATCTAAAGATAACCATATTAATGATCAATGTTGGAAAAATATAAATAAAATTTTATTTTATCAAATTGATAATCGATAAGGGTAGTGAGTACTTGTTCGTAATTTTTATCCTATTATGTTCTTAGTAATTAATGCATATGTGAATTGGCCCATCATTATTTTTAACAAAAAGAACAAGTGAAACCCATTGAGAGGAACTAAGATGAATGTATCCATTATCTTGATTCTCTTGGAGTTTCTTCTTAAATTAATATATCTCAATTGGGGATATTCAATATGAATTATTTTAATATCACCAAATATGAGATCTATAAAATACATGACATCATGATTCAGGTGAATACTAAGAAACTCATCTGAAAATGCTTTAGAAATTTTTTTAAAAAATAGGATAGATTTCAGTGATGATTTTATCTCCAAGAATTTGAGATAAATATACCTTATAAATAGTTAGAAACCTCATATGACGGAATTAATTTCTTTTGGTTATTCTGGTTCATCCTTACAATGATATATTATTGAAGGTTGATTCTAAAAATAAAAAATATATCTTCCCTTCATTGAAAACGTGTATTGTCTATATACTGAGAGAGATAATCTATACCCAAAATTACATCAAATTCAACTTGGGGAAGAATAACAATACCTCTATAATGATCATTACAAAAAACTTATATCATACTAGATTTTTGGACTTGATATGTGGTCAACATACCATTAGGATTTTTTACTTCCAACAAAATATCTAATCATTAAGGTGGTGATATGATACACAGGGAAAACATTAGATAAAAAAGAGTGTGTATAACTATAATAAAATAAATCAATTATAATCCTATATTAGATAATAATTTTTCCTTTAACGATATTTTTAGTAACTACCATGTGATATCTACTAATTATATATGCTTGAAATTCCACCCTTGGCTTCTTATGAGGTAGGTTCCATTTATGTTTATGTAATTCATTGAAATAGTTCCTCATCTCATTAAAATTAATTCACTATACTTCGATGGAATATTCTATATTATTGCATTCATGATAATGATGTAATTTTTTACCAAACATGAATCAAACTCATTTTCCTTTTAAAAATGTACCAACATTTTTCTTTCCATAAGTATCACTTGTCTAAAAATACCTCTCTCTTCTTCCCCTTATCCATTTCTTTCTATGGCATCCTCTTCTAATATTTCACTTTTCCTATTCCATAATACATGGAGAATTATTTATCAACTTTTATAGCACATGATACTATATCCTAATATGATGATAATTTTTGGGAGACTAGTTCCTTTATAAGAATTGGGTTAATCCCATCGAAGAAATGGTCAACATTTTTATTTATATTATGTAAGTAGTCCATAATATGTATTTTTTCATTTTGAAGTTAAGTTCATAAATACCATCATTTTCTTTTTGATTTTGTCTCATACTCAAGAATTATATCTCCTTATCAGCTGATTGTTTTTTATGAACATAAATTTTAAACAAAGTTTACGTAAATTATTTCGAATATGTGGTCATTATTTCCTCCTCATAATTAGTGTTTTTAATTAACGGCCACCATTTATCTGCATGCCCTGATACAAGATAAATGATCATGAAAACCTTCCCAGACTCATTTCATTCAAAAGTGAGAAATATTATCTCTAAGAAATATATTCATTAATCATATAAAAATTAATTCGTAGTTCCAAAGAATGGTGGAGGTTTGTTCAAATAATGTGCTCTAATGTTGATACACCACATTCTCGATTAGAAGGATCCTCAATATAGGAAAGGTTTTGGCTATAACATGATTTATATTCCCTAATGCAATATAATTTTTTAAACTCTAATTGTAGTTATAGCTCAAACATCGTTATCTTTACATAGAGGGAAATCCCTAAATTGATTATTTTAATTGATATGGTTTCCATTCCTTATACTATGAACCATTTATGAATAGTATAATACACAAGATTAGATCATATCATCGACAAACATAATGAATAATTTCAAAATTACTAAACAACTACCATAAAATGATAAGTTTACGCAATGATATTCTCAAAATCATAAACATGGATTCATTGGGAGTTTTCTTAAATCATAATAATATATTCAAATCCATTATAATTTTTTGTAAAGAAAATGTTAGTTATCCCAAGACTATAACCCATGAGTGTCAAACCAATTGTGCAGAAATTTCAAAATCACCATGCATAAGAATAATGGATAAGATATACTCATCCAACACTTTTCAGAGTTATTACCCCTAGATGAAAATGTTCCCAAACTAGAAGAAATTTTAGTATCCATAAAGGAATGTATTTTTTTTGGAAAGAACAAAAAATATGCATTAGAAAACAACAATATATTATCATATACTTATAATTATCATTAAATTAATTAATATCAATATATTACACAAATAATGTTTTCCTAAATCCAGTTCCCAAGGATTCTACTAAACATCCACTAGTACAGACATTTATGACCTCGAAACTAGTATCCCGTAGTTTTTGGTTATATTATTACAATGGTACTAGATATAAGAAATCATATCCCCAGGGATTGAATAGTTTCATAATCTTGGAAAACTACGTACATACTTTAATCTCGCATTACATTTGAAATCCTAAAATACAGGATTGTATTTTCTTTTAGAATTCTATTATTCCCTATATAATATCCATGAATGTAAATCATAATACACTTCATGTAATCCTACTGTATCAAAACATAATAAAACAGTGATCTCATTGTTAATTAAGGGTATGTGTACAATATAAGCTAATAAGTTATAAATACAATATAAGAAATAAATGATAATAAAATAACGACATATAAATAAACACATGATCTTATAAATTATCCATGGATATTATAAATAATTAAATAATCATATGGAAATAAATAAATGTTTTCATAGTTATGGAAATCATAATGTTGGACGTATGAAACATACCGTCGAGGTATCATGCCCACAAAATCTTACATAAATGGGTATGGCCCAATCCAAAAATATATTCCTATTTATCACATGATACCTACTGATGCATTGGGGTTATATTTAGTTCGGATCCCATCCCATTCCTTAATATGTAATATTCATTCATCAAATGAATAAAAATACAACTTAATCTCCCTTCCTTAAAAAACTATCTTTATTGGAAAAACTATTGTACGAACTATCAATACCTTCCTGATTAAAAATATAAATAAATTGTTCAAATAAATATGGTTATTATCATCATTATATTATCTACTCATCATGATATTAAATAAAGGATGATGAAATTAATTAAAATATATTAAAAATGATTAGAAAATATCATGATGAAAATAACATTTCTCTTTGAAATCACTTATTTAAAGTCTAATTTTTTCCCAAATATTAGGGAAAATATTTTATTTGAAAAGAAACATATATAATTTTATATTAATCATAATTATTTAATTGGTTATAAAATCTTGAAATTTTATTCATGACTTATATGTTAATAAACAATAACTTGATTCTTTTGAAAAATGGCCAAAAGGAATCTTTTACATAAAATGACAAGAATAATCTATTTAGAATATTTTAAAAAATAAAAAAGTATTAAAATTTATTTAACAATTATTTTTAGAAATTTAAAAACATTTTTTAGAAAATATATGGAATATATAGACATGGAAGCAAAATTTCCCCAACCGAGTATAGAATACAAGTTTGGTTTTATTTAAAAATATTATTTAGATGTCTTTTGTAATTAAAGAGAATAAAATAAATTGAAATGTTTTAATAGATATAAATCACCATAGTATAATAATGTATTTTTTTAAATTGAAATATAAAATAATAATCTAAGAATATACTTAAACATTAAAAATCATGAATAATTATTATATTGTGAAATAAATCCATTCCACTAGTCTGAATTCTTTCATAAGAATTAAAAACTCTTATATAATAAAAATAGATTTATTATATATCTATTAAATAAAAATAATCACATATATAATTCTATATACTATTTATTTACAACCTATTGTCACTTTTTTATTAGAAAATCATTGTTAAAATAACTTTCTCAGGTAATAAATGCATCAGTTCTCATGTTTTTCTTAGTTTTGTAGTTTCAGTCCATATGAATTGATCATGGTTACATCATAACCAAAATTTTAATAATGATATTAAAATCACATATTTTTTATTATCTATTTAGTTATAGTAATCCATAAAGTATGAAGATACAAAAATAAATTTCACCGTTCTTGTAGACGGTAGGCTGTATTTTATTTTCATTTTTCAATCGATGATAAAACGATAAATTGTAATTAAAATTAGAATAATCATTATTATTTCATATGTATATCATATAAATTAAATAAATATTCCATATTACCATCTACTTTAAAATAAAAAACATATCACATCACGTCGTGGATGTGGTAGTCCACACGTATGCATGAGAAACATTATCGTTTTCTAATACATTTGAAGTTATGAAGTAATATATTATATTATAATTTTATATGTATAATTATTTCATAACAGTAATATATATATATATATTTACATTAAATAAATTATTATATCTATCCTTGATAGGGAGTGATGGAAAACAAATTACATCGATTCTAAAGGTAGTATTATACTATACACATGATAAATTGTTTTGTTTTCCATTTCATGGAAGTAGATATTGATATTGGTTATGATATTAAAATAATATCATATTAGTATATGGAATATAAATATTTAATTATTTCATTACGTTTAAAATTTTTTTTAAGACAATGGATGAATGAATAATATGATAACACATGGTTACGAAATATACTTCTTCATTGGACCACCTCTTTAAGTTTTACATAATTCCATCCTAGGATGGTTTTAGGAAAAATACATGGAATATAAGTTATGTTGAAGGATGTGAGAAATGTATTAGGGAATGGATTTTCTTCTCCAAAATTATCTTGATTTTTGGTGAGGAGATCAGTGGGGTCACATTTCATAAGTCGGGGAGAGGACATAATTAGAACATTCTAAATAAATAAAATTGATTAATGTCTTATTCACACCAAATGAATCCAAAATGGAAAATTCTAGAGTATTATATGATATATGGTAGAAAGTTTTCAAGATAATATAATTTATATAAGATTAGACATTATTTTTACCCTTAACTCTTTAGTTTGACCACATGTAAACCTATTTTAACCTTAAACGTTGTGACATATTTTTACTCTTCTTTATAACAAGAAAATTATGTTAACTTTTATACCTTATATTAATTATGATGATTAGTAATATTTAATATTTTTTATAAATTTATGTTCACATACGTGGAAGGATTTAATTTTAAATTAAACTCGCAAAGGTGATTTAATGAGGTTTTCCAAATAATTTTGTTTATTATGTATAAAAATTATTTATAAAAAAATCCTAAATAAATATTATTATGATGAAAAAAATTGAATTAATCATCATATAATAAAAATATTGTTACTTTTGAAAACATTTTTAAAAATGGATATTATAAATTTTTTAACTTCAAATTCAATTTTTAATAAAAATCATTATTTGTAACTATTCATAAAAAATGTAATTGTTTTTGAAAATTATCAAAATTACACTATAATAGGTTTTTTAAAATATGATATAATAAATGAAGTTCACTTTTGATAATAAATTTTCTTAATGTTTAAAAAATTAGTTATATAATTTTTCTCACAAAAAAACCCATAAAAACTATTTTAAGGAAAAAAATATATTTAAAACAAAAAATCCTAATAAAAAATATATTTTCTCTGTTTAAAATAATTTTATATTTTTTTAAAATGTGGTTATTCATATTAGTATGAGTAAATTAAAAATCAAGTTATAATGGTATACTATATTATGGTTTATTTAGACTTTGAGTTGTGTCTATCTCAAGACATTGAAGGCATTAACTCTATTTTGAATGAAATGTTTTATAAAATATTTGTGTGTTATAGGTAAAACAATTTCCAATCTATTTTCCATCCGATAAAAAGAATATATATCACTTGTGTGTAAGTACAACTTGTCATCTTTGTGTAGCAGGGTAATTCATTTTTTATCACCAAAATACATGGATGGTTATAAAGATGGAATTAATGATTTTATATTATATTTCTGAAATAAATATAATTATTTAATTATAATATTATGTTTACATTATTACAATTCAACTCTTTAGAAGAGATAATGTCACTCATACGTATGTATGGACTACCACCTCTACAAAGTGATGTGATACCTTTTTTCATATCCACCTTTCAAGGATGAATCCAAATATGTACATAAGGAGTATATATGTTATTTATATAATTATTTACATACCAGTGATAATGTAACCATTAGAATAGTAAGTGGACCAAAACTAACAAATCAAAATATATATGAGAGATGAAGCAATTAACACTGAAAAATGAAAATTTTCGTAATGAAGTATAATTAAATGGGTATTAAAATGAAGAATTGGATCATATATTATATTATACATACGTATATGGTTGTGATATATAATTATAATAAATTTAAATTTATTATAAATTAGTCTCAAAGAACATATGATGTATGTCAGACCGTGGTTAGGGTTATTTTAAGAATTTCATCATTATTCTGGATTGTTTATGTTTAATTCTCCATTGGGAGAATCATATGATATTCTATCTCATACCCAATATATTTTCTTCTCATACATTAATTTTTTGAAATTTTAATTTTTGCTTTAATTTTTATCTTTTAATTACTCTAGAGAGAAAAATAATTTATTTTTAATAGAAAACCCACGATGTTTTTCTACTATATTGGAAATCATTTTCTCCATATCCATATTTTCCATAAGATAATTTAAATATTAATATTACTATTCTATAATGATTTATTAAATGAATTTTTTAAAAAGTTTGAGTTTTTTAAAATAGATTAAAATGAATCTTCTTATATTTTTACAAATGAGGAACTTTTTGACCTTTTTTCAAAAGTGTGTGAGAAATGTTTTTTAATTAACAAGAAGTGAAATTATTTTCCCATTTTTATGAAAACTCAATTTTTTAATATTTCTTGATATATTACTAATTTAATTTAAAAAAATGGTATCCTTGATATTTAATATATTTTTAGATCTTGTTAATGTGATTTGAAATGAAAATGGTATTTTCCTAAAGAAATATTGTCGTGATATGTTTAAAGTACATTCATTTATGGCAACCTTATTTGGTGAATATTATTTTTATTTGGGGATGTCCTATTTTGGTAAAAATCCTCATATTTATTTGAATGGTTTATTATTATGTTTATTGATCGAAGAAATTATTATATTTCATAAGATATTTTGTTAATTTTAATGTTTACATTGATTATGTTTCACCCAATTCATATGATAAATTCATTAGACATGGTATGTTATGGGAAAGGATCTATATATAACCTAAATTCATCAATATATCACATGAGACAAACATTTATAGGAATATGTCATACAGATTACCTATTTTCATATGTTGTCTTGGCATAAGGCCTTCACGTCATTATTATGACGTCTAGAATTAAGAATTCTATCATTATGAAACTATTTATTACAATATATGTGATTATTTATACTATTATGTTATAAATTTATTTAGTTTCATTTTATGGTGTTATTTATATGGAATATCTGATTATATTTATATCATCCATATTATTCATGTTATATTTACTTCATGATAGCTCATGTTGTACATTTTTCTTATTGAGTTTCTAATCTCACGCATTAGTATGTTTTCTTTTCCCCAGTATACCAAGATTGGATTTATTTATAAAATTAGGGATTAAATAGAATATATAATAAATTTATGACAATAATTACTATATTAAATTTTATTTTTATATATATAATGTGAGAATAATATATATATCTTGTCTCCTAAAAATACAAAATTATTCAATGATTTAATATGTGAGACCACGTATTTTGTGAAAATATAGTATGATAACCACTTACTTCATGACATTGGATTCATATTGTTATATGTACAACCATTATTCTTTCTATTTTCTATATTATGAAAAGAGAAAACACTTCTTCTGTATACGTATGGCATGATCTATCCATGTAGCAGTGTAATTAATTTTTCATCAAAATTTTACTAGGATGGTAATAAATTATGAACAAAAGAATATATAATATATTTATTAAATAATTAGGATTCATAAATTTTAATACCATGTATACCTTCTTACCTTCCAATCCATTAGAAAATAATAATGATTCTCATGTGTACGTGTTGACTACTACGATCATGAACTGATGCAATTAGTTTCCCATTTCTACTATACATTGATAGTAATAATTATATATTTAATGTATATAATATATATATATATATTATTTAACAACATTATTGGAACTTTTAATTAATATTTATCTTTATTTTGTTTCATTCATTGAAAAGTGATGAAACCTTTCATATGTATATACTACTAACTGTCTCCATGAATGGTGTAATTCATTGCTCAATATCAATCATTCATGGATAATTACTAATATGAATATAATTAATATATATTATATTTAAATCATGATTTAAATTATAGATATGATGATACCATGTTCAATGTATTAATACTAGAACTTTCAATCTTAAAGTTCCATGAAAAAACAATTTACACTCATAAATGATGATTTTAATTGAATTATAGATAAAATTGTGTGGAAATAATATAAGAGGAACATATATGACATTATAAATATGAGTATATTTATATAATAAATTAATGAAAATGTTAAAACCATTATCATGTAGGTTACATCACATTCAATATAGTGGATTCCAAAGGTAATGATTTTCGATTCATTGGAATATACTTCATAATTATTAAATATGTTATGAAATGAATATGTATGAAATTAAATATGATTTTATTATATTTTATTTCCACTTATTCGATTTGTATTTACATTTTTTCACATAATATCTTCATTTATTAATTTATAATTCAATTATATGATCTTTATAAGGGTTATTCATCCGATGTTTTTTATCATTAAGAGACGTGTTTATTTCATTCAGCTATATTCTTCTATGAGTTATATATTATTCCCTTTTGACATGTTATATAATAAATATCCTCATTTTAATGATATTTAATAATTAATTTTATGTTATTATTTTCTGTGGATTACGATTAAGAAGATACCAATGTGGTTAAGGGTTTCGTCACTCAATTTCTATTAACTAGTTTACACTTATACTAAATTGATAATGTTATTCCATGATTATGTGTTAAATTAAAGATAATTATATTATGTTGTTTTTATAAATTCATTTTATGGATTTTAAATTGTTACACATAACAACTCTATGTATTAATTCTAGATTTAATGTTATGATATTTGCAATTGGTTTCTTAACTATATTCTCATTCGTTTGGTTATACATATAATTACTCAACTATGTTATACCATTATTGTTTTTCAAAATAACTATCATTGGTTTATTTTTTAATTAATGTTTTCCTTTTTTTTCTATTTTCATTTTTCTAATTATAATCATTCCATTGATTAATTCTCAATTCAATGTTATTACCTTTTTTAGGGGATTCCTAACTCAAATTCCATTCATTGTGTAATACTTATACATTTATAAGAATGTTATAAAATGATTATGTGTGAAATGACCTCTAATAATATTATGTTTTATTTCCATTTTTAGTGAGGATTTACATTAGTTCCACATAGTAAGTTAATTTATTATTTCTCACTTAAATTTTATGAATATTATAATGGATTTCCACTCAATTTATTGTCCATTGAGACATATTTTTTATTATGGTACTATTTTCCTCTATGTGGTATATGTACATCCGCATTGAAAAATTTAATAACAATACATATTTTTTCATTTTAATTAAAATTTGAATTTATTAATATTCATTAAAGGGATTACATTTTAAACGTTACCAAAGTGGTAATAATTTGATTTACAATCCATTTTTTAGGATTTCTTTTATTTTCATTGAAGTAAAATTATAATATATCCATCATAAACTCAATATATTTTTATTATCCTATGGATATTTATTAAGATTAAATATTTTATTCTAAATTTTTCACTATTTTACTCTTCAATCAAGTAAAGAATCATTTAAATGAATATCTAATCTTATTTCTCATTTTTTCCATGTACATTTTTCTTCTATGTCCATATTTTTCAAACTTATTTTACAAAAGACCATTTTATTTACTAAAATTAAATTTTATGTTATCCATAAATCATTACATATTTGTAAATGAATATTTATAATGTTTTATGAATGTTTCATTTTCAACATTCTCTATAAAAATCTCAAAGGAATATCTTTTAATGTATACAGCATGAAGTAATTTTTCCAACAATATAACAATTTTATGATATTATATTATTCTATGTGTTTTAAATGGTTTTACAAATAAATATATATATCAAAATTAAATTTAATGGCTTCACTTCTATTATATTCTATATGTTATAATATCTTATTTTACTATAAAATCTATTTTTCTAATTTTCATCACAAGGTCTTGATTAATTTTGCGGTCATTAACTTTTTATTGAAAAATTATCTTTTTTTACAGTAGACATTAAATTTATCTTATATATACATATTATATTTATCATGGATATTATAATGGCCTAAAATATATAGCATTTATATGTATGTTTTATTTCCTTGAAAGTTATTTGATTTGTTGATGAAATTTTGATATTCTTAATTATTTACTCAATATGGATATTTACTGATAGGATATATTGTTCATAAATTAGACTGATAATTAAATATATGAGGAATTAATTTTGAAGGAAATTATGGGTGGGTATTGGAATTAGACATACCCTCAATCCATCAACAATTAACACTAGACAGATTATTTAGTGGGCCATATTAAATGGGACTTTTGAATATTACTACCCATAGTTTGAACATTATTAGAAAAAGGAATTTGTGGTAAAGATATCATTATGTATGATATCCTGAAATCTAAAATTGTGTACATCTATTAAATAGAATTTAGTTATTATTATCCATCAGATTATTGTATGTGATATTATCCCTGGATTCATTTTTTCTCAAGTTATTGATTAATTTGTATGTTTTTTCATTTGTTTAACTATCTATATTAATTATACTTTATTTATTTATTACATATTTTTTTTGTAATCAACCCTTAATGAAAATTTGTGCTCACCCTTATTTTTCTCCATTCCTGAGGATATTATGAATAATGTAAAGGAATAAAGAGTCTTTCATATGATATATATTTTATTTTTCTAATTTATTAAGGGAATAATGTATGAGTCTTTCTATTCATGACTAATATGCTGATCATTCATATGGGATGAGATCTTTAGTATCACATACTGATGAAATAATGTATAAACTAGCTCTAGGTTAATGGGGTCAGGTTCTTTATATTTGTTATTTGAGGATGTTTATTGAATCATTTGGAACAAGATTTAAGAAAACATAGATTTGGTAATATGACACTACTACTTACATTGATGATAAGTCTATATATAAGAAAACATTATAAAGTTTTAATTAGGTATTGCTTATATGATTTTCATATAGATCACAATTTATATACTAAAATAATACATGGTTTTTTAAATCATTCATGTCATGGTAATATCCTCGAAAAGAGTTGGTTAAATATTTATTGACCACAATTATGGTGTATGGTGAGTGTTCCATTTCTGTAAACATGGTTTGACACTTTTAGGGGATAAGTCTGGTTTAATTCAAATTATATTTTTATCCATTATTTTGAATGAGATAATATAACCTATGGATACCAATGATATTCCATTGTGATATGTGAAAATCGTAGAGTGTCTTTGGTTGATATTTATATGGTTTATCATAAGTTTAATGGAATATATAACCATTTTTAATATTTCAAAAAGTATAACATGATTAAGGATATTTTGTGAGATATATATGGGAATAAAATCATTTGGTTTAGAATATGTTTTAGTTACAAGGTCATTTTAGGAATAATGACTTTATATTTTATGGAACTGGGTTTTATGTTATTGATAAAAAATATAAATAATATGATAGTTTATATTAATGTAATAATATGTAACTAAAATTAATTGATTTTGTGGGAAAATATGTTGTATTTAAAAAATTTGTAATTAAAAATTTATTTGATGATTAATTTTATTTTTTTGATGTTCATCATGTTTTTGGGAATGTTGTATGTAACGTATCTACCCAGCTCACCCCTGAAGCGGGGGTCAGACTGTTCGCCACATGACGTCGAGCATGTCACCCCATATGCCAAAGGCTCTCGACTAGCAGCAAGGGTCCAAAAATAGTCAGTGTGGAGAGTATACCCTCTAATCAGAGTAAAAACAGAGGACAATATCAGAAAATGGAAGAAACAATGTAAATAAGGATAAAGTAGTGGAAGGAAAAAAATTTATAAATCTTTTATAAAAAAAATTTCCAATGCCAATGTTATTAAATTGATTCATGTTATGATGGTACAAATAAGAAAGTTAAAAAATAAATCATGGTTTACATATTAATTAAAGAAATAAATAAATTATGACTCAATCCCTGAGGGCGATCTCCTCTAGTATCTCGAGCTTCTGCTCTCTCCTCTTCAACTATCTCCCAATTATTTGAAAAAAACACAATCCTGTAATGAAATAGAATATACCTGGGTACCCTGGTAAAATTGCTACCAGAGTTGGGGTTGAGAAATAAATCTCAGTATGTTGGGACCATCGGTGTCTAGTCCAAATCAAGACAATCAGTAAATAATTCAAACAGTATGAAGGCATGCATAAATAAAGTAAGCAGTGCAATGTAACTATATACCCACGTACCTGCTTCATCCCTCAGCTAGTGTCTGATCCTGCATTATACCTATTTCATGCGTACAAAACAGTCATCATTCATACATTTTCAATTTTCAATTATTCAAGCCTCAATAAATTATATAAGCCTCATTAATTTATATTCATTATTTAACTACAAAAATAAGTAGTTTCTCCTGGACACCCATATCTCAATACCTACCTCGGCCATGCTGGGGTTAAAAATATTTTTTATATTCAATCATAAATCATTACATCACACTGTCATTCATTAACCATTTAATTCAGCTCAGGTAAAAAAAATTTGACCCATATTCCATTGTCAATTAATTGGTGTAGAACGCCACTTCTAATAGCCTCGTGAGTATTTCAAGCAACAGTAATTGTCTGACAACCCATGGGTATTTGAAGAATCAGTCTGTATCCCATAATAGAATATTTCAATGAAAGGTGGGTGTAGAACGTCATATTTAGCACCCTGTGAGTTATTTTGAGAATCATTCCATGTCTTACAACCTTCTTATCAATCCTAAATATATATTTATTATTAATTTTGAACTCCATCTATAACACCCCAAAACCATCCATTAATTAATTCATAAATTAATTTATCAAATTCGTTAATTAATTAAACAAATAATAAACAACATAAATCTCTTGTCAAATAATTCTATAATTAATTAACCCTTCATCATCTCAATAGTTAATAATTGACTAAAATTTAATTATTCTTAATCTCAAGCATGTCAACAAGATAAGTTACTCAACATTTAATTAACCCAATTCTTTACCCGAAAATCTAATAATTAATTTACTATTAAATCACCCTTATTCTCTTAATAATCCAATTTATTAGTTAAATATAGCGAAACTAATATTTAACCCAACAATTAACTAAGTACATATTACCATTAAATAATCGTTAAAATAATTAATGTACAAAACAATTCAAATCCCATTAATAATTTTCCAAAAAATTAACTATCACTACTCTCTATAATTAATTTCTACAATTAATTACTTAAATAAATTACAATAGAAACATATAATTAATTCACCATTAATTGCGTCAATTTATCCAAAATGACTTATCAAATTAATTAATCTAAAAAAGTTAATTTATCACGTTATTTTTATTTAATTAATTCAAAATTAATTCACGAGTTTCAATAAGGTCAATATCATTTAACTAATTCAATAATTAATTAACACTATTCAAGAGCCTCATCATCCCATTATTAATTCAATAATGAAATATTCATTCCATGACATCCAGACAGCATATATCAGTACTAACAGAATGATATATGGACAACTCAAACCATAAAGAAACATGATAGAACACTAATACTGTGTTTTGGTTTGAATGTAGCACACCTTGATCGAGGGGTTTTATTAAAAGATATTGATATTAATTATCACTCAAAACACTTTGTAATTTATCATTTTAAATCATTAAACATTCTAAATTCACATTAAGAGGAATTCAAAATAAATACTTCACTTCATTTATTAAATTTTTAATAAAACTATAAGAATAAATTTCATAATGCATTTATAAAATCGAGGACATAGAAAAGGGACCCTACCTCATGAAATTATCTAAGCCAATGCTTTATAACTAAAACTGTAACCTACACATGCAAACACGTTTCCACACTAATATGCATGCATACATGGAATTGATTTCATCACCCTACAATGAAAGTAACACCCAACATTAGTGCGGTGGGGACCAATGCACACCCAACAATTTACCCGGAACACGTATAAACCAATAGAACCTAAAATAAGGGGTGATAAACACATTAACAGGTATATAAAAGTTACACAAATAGGACATCGGTGTACAAACCCAAGCCAAACTTCTTTCCCTTTAGCGGCTGTCATCAAAACATGGACCAACAGGTCCTAAGACACCTTCCACACCATCAATGAACTAGAGGACCAAAGAAGATAGATCAAACCTGATGGTATGGTTTTGGCTTATTAAATCCTGAAAAAAGGAGAACTAAGATGGTCTATGCAAAGAACAAAACATATGGAGAAGTTCTTACCTCGATGATATAGACAACATCTGTGAAGGAACCACCGTGAGCCGGTGTGCGAGAGAGAGAGAGAGCCGAGAGGAGTGTGTAAAGACCCGTAAAATTCAAGGAATTTTTTTTCTTAATTTTCTTTGAAATTTTACAACAACGCAGTTTCTGACGGCAACTGATTCCGAGACCCGGTGTGCCCGGAATAATTTTCCGAAGTTTGGCTCGGGTACGTTCAGTGAACGAACGAGCGGGTTTTTATAACTTTTGAACTGGTGCTTGGAATCGAATTCTGAGGGCACCGATGGAACCGCAACACTGGTATTTTAATAGAAACTCCTTTTCCGGAGTTGCGTTTTATTTGGTGTGGTTTTTAATTTTAGGGGTTAAGTTAAGAAATAAAATAAAGAGGTGCGACAAATTTATTTTATTTCACTTAAAGCCACTTAAAACCACTTAAGCTAAGTTATGCGGATAGGGTAAAACCCAAAATATCCTACCCACTTGGTAGGATATTTGTGGGGTGGGGCCCGCACGAGCCCCTTCATTACTTCCCCTCTAAGTAACGCACCCGCAAAAACCTCTTTTAATTGAAAGTCAACCGTGCATATTTCTGGTTAAGAAACGCCCCAATTAATTGGGCAGTTAAGTCGTTACCATTAATTCATCGAATTAATGGTTTGTTTCATAACATTGTTTTTCAAATTGTTGTCATAGCAATAAAATACCACCAATGCTTGTTTTACTTGTGGGTTCTTGTTGAGAGGATTTAGAGAAACTCTAAGTTCTTCATACTCCTTCACGAAGAACGCGAAGAACGCGAAGAACGCGAAGAACGCGAAGAACACCGACCTCTGAGGAAGGGCAATGAAGAACGCCGAACCCTCGGAGATCGACGACGCCGATGATCCTCTCCTTCCGCGGCGTTTCTTCTGCGGCGTTCCTTCCCCACGACAACCTCCGATCTACAACCGATTGAGGTAGGGGATTGCGGTTCTTTTAATTTTTCCATTTAGGATTATATCCTTAACATGGGTATAATTGGTGCAATTAAATCTGTGTGTTTATAACCCTCGGAGATCATCGACGTGACGCCGTGTACCACGACGACAGCGATGCCCCTTCCACGACGCGACGATCCCCTTCTTCCATGACGGTCAATTCCGCGACGAACTCACGATCGACGAAAATATTGAGGTAGGGGTTGTTTCATTTAAATCTTTGTGATTTATACCCACGGCATTTGATTAATTTTTTTTTTGAGACTTTTAAAACCACTAACGCGGTGGGTGCGGACCAACGAACAAGTCCGAACACACCGACCTTTCGTTCTTGGTGTGCGAAATGACGGACGACGACAAAGCAGGACGCACAGGAGATGTGAGGTCCTCACAGTGAAGGACGGACCCCGGGAGGGCCTTTGGAAAAAATGGCGTGAAGTTCCGACCACCAGAACTCGTCCGGTGGTCCGCGGAGCAGCCCGCCGACGCGCCTCGCCGGCACGGCGGGAGATGGCGGCGGCACCCGGCGCGCCGCCGGAAGGATCCGCCGTGGAGGTTGCACGCGGTCCCACGACCGCGCGGGACCGGAGGAGGATGGGACGTGGCGTCACGGCAGCGTCCACTGGCATGGGCGGCCCCACGCGGGGCTGCACTTTCCTCACGCGGGGGGCAGCACACCCCCCACTCCACTCGGCCGAGCCGACCCGCCTGGCGACTGGGCCGCGCCCACGCCGGCCGGGCCGGGTCGCGCTTAGGCCAGGCCGGGCCACCCAGGCTGGGTCGTCCGGGCCCAGACCCCCCTTTTTTGGACTTTTTCGGTCTTTTGCTCATAACATGAGCTACGGACCTCCGATTGACGCACCGTTAGTGCCGTTGTGATCCTTCGATCGAGATGGTCGATTCAGTATATTACACTCAAGGTTTTGGAATACTTTGGGTTCGTCCGGGTTGGTTCGTACACGAAACCAACCGGGCCCTCATGGTGGAAACGCTCATATCTTAAGCTCCGGACGTCTGATTGACGTGTCGTCGACTTTGATGGATTCCTCTAAGTGAGATGGATATTTTGACTTACTCTGCCCGAGGTTTTGATGTAGGTGGAGTATGGTCATGTTGGTTTTGACTTAAAAACTAACCGGGCCCCTAGAACGAAAAAGCCAATATCTCTTAGACCGGGCGTCCGATTGACGCGCCGTCTGCGACGTTGAGTTCCTGTTGATGATGCAGAACTTTTGGATACATCATTTCTGGACTATGTGTCAGTTGATGTATCAGCCTCTCGGCTCGTGCAGCGGACCCTCCCGAACGAGCTTATTGTGTGCGGGAACCCTAGTGTTGGCTGCGACTGCGACGACGACGACGACTGTGCAAGGGTCCTCTGTGGATTTGACGGTGACGACATCAGCACTCAGCGATCCTACGAGGATCAGTTCTACAGATCCTGTGTGGATCCAATCCTGTGTGGGTTAGTGCTCAGCGGTCCTGTGTGGGCCAGCGCCTACAGATCCTGTGTGGGTCCGATCCTGTGTGGGTCATTGCGGGGGTTAGTTATCTATCGATATTGTGTGGTTCAGATTCATTGTGGGTCATTGCGGGGGTTAGTACCTATCGATCCTTTGTGGGTCCGACGACTTAGATGAATCAGTGGATATATCTGATCATCTCTATCGTCATTCGAAGAAGTATACATGTGTGAGATGAATCCTGTTTCTCATTCCTATGTGGATTGTGTTGTGTTATCCTGTGTGGATTGACGTTTTTCTTTCCTGTGTGGACTGGGTTGTACTTGAGCTCAGGTGTTGGATCCGAACGAGAATAGATGTCTTAGCTATATGTATGGTCATATACCTAAGCAGTGTCAGATGTTACTTCGTGATTGTATATTTCCTTTGTGGATTATCCTTTGTGGATTCTGGGAGACCTTCGGGGGTCTCGGGGTACCTACTGAGTAGCTTATACTCACCCCCGCACGGGCTATGCCCGCACTACGTTGTGTTGGTTGCAGACGACGGACAGCACTGATCGTGGTGGAAGCTTGCGGAGCAGGACGGTACCTGGAGATGGACCACTGGGCGAGACGTACTCGGAACGGACGGCTGGACCCGAGTAGCTATGTAGGCTATCTGTACTCACCCTTCAGGTGGGACATCCAGTGGGCGGCTCGACGCTGCGGATTTTCTTTTCAGTAGTTGTTTTCCCTTTCCAGTTGTACTTTACTTTCAGTTTGGGTTTATATTCTGGCCCACTTACTTTTCTGTACTTACTGTTGTACTCAGTTTTTACTTAGTGTTCACTTCTACTACTTGCTTGCTCTGTGTTGTTTTTTTACTTTACAAAGGCAATGCCTTCCTTTTTTACTGGGATTTACACCTTGGTGCTAGTCGCCAGCCCCTCGCCTATGGAAGGCGGGCTTGGGGTAGTCACGGCACGGGCCCCGATGATGGGTTGTGACAAATTGGTATCAGAGGAGTTCGGTTTTACCGCAGAACATGGGACTCTGATCTTTTTCTATGTGAAGAAATAGTGTTAAGCGTATTGGGTGTGGTTATTAGTCTAGGGAGTCCAGTGTTGGTGCGGCGGCCGACATATCCGTACACCAGGACCCTGACTTCTGATTTCCGACTTAATGCACGAAAATATTGATTGCAAGTGTGTTTCAAGTATTCTTTGTGATTACTATATGTCAGCTCACCAGGTATTTTGTTTGACCGTGGCGCACCTGTTTCTTTTCAGGATGGCCCGACGACGGCAGCCAGCTAGGGTTCCAAGAGCTGTGCATGACGACAGCCCACCGAGCGACAAGGCCTCGGTACAGAGCCCTTTGACAGCTGAGGCACCGGCGGTACCTCTACCCACCGAGCCACCGATGCTACCTGCCCCAGCCACTGACGATGCACGTCGCCTTAGTGCACTGCACGAGTTCCAGCGCCAGCGACCGCCCAGGTTCCACGAGGAGACGGACCCCTAGGCAGTCGAGGACTGGCTGGAGGCAGTCGTACGAGTTTTCTGGTTAGTGAGGACACCAGCAGACCTCATGGTGATCCTTGCAGCAAGCCTACTGCACGCGGCAGCAGGCAGATGGTTGAGATTGATGATCCAGGTGCACGATGAGGCATCCCTTCATTGGTCAAACTTTGGGAGCCTCTTCCGCTCGGAGTTCGTCCCAGCCACCCTCCGTGCGGTGCGCATCCAGGAGCTTCTTCAGCTGCGGCAGGGCATCTTGACGGTCGCCTAGTACTCGGCGAGATTTACCGATCTCCCACGCTACTCGACAGACATGGTACGAGACCCATTCTTATGGACCCGGACCTTTGAGCATTGATTGAGGCATGAGATCAGGGAATCGCTGATCTCCCTCAGCATTCTGACTCAGGAAGGAGTAATGGAGCGAGCCCTTTTGATCGAGAGCTTTCTTGCTGAGTCTACACCAGCGGCGAGACCCACCGTAGGGCGGCATGTAGCAGAGTCTTCTGTAGTAGGCAGTCGACTGATGACTCATGGGTCCAGGTAGACCAGACCCTCAGGCAGACGACCATAGGACACTGGCTCAGCTGTGCGGGGCACACAGCGTAGGGCCAGTCTTTCGTGAGGCAGGCAGTGCTACGCATGCGGCGGGCAGGGCCACATGGGTCGTGACTGCCCGACCCGCCATGCCGAGGAGCATCAGATGGTTGAGGGGCCCCCTAGGCAGAGGTATAGGGTCGATCGTGGCGGTCCGCAGGGAGCAGGCAGACGAGGCAGAGTCTCTGGCCGAGCAGTTGGTGGTGGGCGACGCTTTGAGGGTCTACCACCACCACCACCAGGAGGTCCACCCCGACCACAGGGAGATGTCGAGCAGAGACAGGCATAGATCCAGGAAGTGGAGGCCTACGACCACGGCGCACTCGAGATGATTTGTGGTACTATCTGTGTCTATTCTATCCTTGCTGCAGTTCTTATAGACATAGGAGCGAGTCATTCTTTCATAGTCGCTTCCCTTGTTCGGAGCTCGGAGATTCTGACGGAGCCATTGGCTCGATCCTTATGGCTAGAGACTCCAACGGGAGCAGACTCGATGATTACGCACTGGTGCCGATAGTGTGAGATTACTCTATAAGGCGAGAGCTTCAGCTGGGATCTTCTTGTAGCGGCGTCGAGGCCTTACGACGTCATCTTGGGCATGGATTGGTTACCTACAGTCCACACTCAAATCTACTGTATTAGGCGGAATGTGAGATGTGTACACACCAACGGGAGCAGGTTCTCCTTCACCGGTGAGAAGGGATCCTTCGTAGCACAGGATGGACTCTCTCAGAGGAGAGGACAGCCCATCACTCATCAGTTGGCTAGCCTCATCCTAGGAGAAGTTGACGTGCATAGTCCTAGTTTTCCTGCAGTGTTGGATCAGTATGCATACGTCTTTCCTGACGACGTTCCAGGACTATCTCCTCACAGAGAGGTAGACTTTTATATTCACCTGTACCACGGGACAACCCCGATATCGACTCCAGCGTATCGTATGGCCCCCGCTGAGCTTCGAGAGCTACGGGTATAGTTGGAGGACTTGCAGGGAAAGGGATTCATCCAACCTAGTGTTTCACCCTGGGCTTCCCTGATATTGTTCGCCAAGAAGGCGGACTGGAGCTTGTGACTTTATGTCGACTATCATCGCCTGAACCAGGTGACAGTGAAAAACAAGTATCCGCTACCGAGGATTGATGACCTCTTCGATCAGCCCAAGGGAGCACGGTGGTTCTCAAAGATAGACCTTAGGTCAGGCTATCATCAGCTCAGAGTTTGGGATGAGGACGTTCATAAGACGACCTTTAGATGTCGGTATGGCCACAATGAGTTCTTGGTTATGTCATTAGGCGTATCCAATGCTCTGGCAGTGTACATGGGCCTCATGAACATGATATTTGAGCCATACCTTGATCGATTTGTTGTGGTCTTCATCGACGACATTTTGATATACTCGACCACTGATGAGGAGCACGCCTACCACTTACGGGTTGTACTGGACACACTCCGAGAGCACCAGCTTTATGGAAATCTCTTGAAGTGTCAGTTCTGGTTACGCAAGGTCCACTTATTGGGACACGTCATTTCTGAGGCGGGAGTTGCGGTGGATCCCGCGAATATCGAGGCGGTGCTAGCTTGGGAGCCACCCAGGAGTGTGACGGAGGTGTGGAGTTTCTTGGGACTAGCTGGATACTATCGGAGGTTTGTTCTAGAATTCTCCAGAGTTGCGGCACCACTCTCAGCTTTGAAAAAGAAGGGGAAACCCTTTGTGTGGTCAGACATATGTCAGCAGAGCTTCCAGGAGCTGAGACAGAGATTGACCAGTGCACCTATCTTGAGGTTTCTGGAGGAGGGGATAGCGTACATAGTCTACTACGATGCATCAGGGACCAGAATTGGATGTGTCCTGATGTAGGAGCGGGCAGTGATCGCCTATGGATCACTTCAGCTGAGGCCGAATGAGCAGAATTACGCTACCCATGACCTGGAGTTAGCAGCAGTGGTCTTCGCTCTGAAGACATGGAGACACTATCTGAGGGGAAAGTGCTTTACAGTCTTTTCTAACCATCAGAGTCTCAGGTACATCTTCTCTCAGAAGGACCTGAACCTGAGACAGCGACGATGGCTCGAGTTCCTCGAGGACTATGACTTTGAGATAGTTTATACTCCTGGTAAGGGGAACGTAGTAGCCGATGCTCTCAGTAGGAGGACGGGGATTCAGCTGCTTGAGGAGGGGACGGAGCAGCTAGCCTCTTTTCAGATATCCTTTGTGGATAGAGATGGAGCATCCTTCCTTTGGTCAATCACAGTCCCTCTTCCACTACAGTAGCGGGTCAGAGAGGCACAGCGTGGGGACGCCGACTGTGAGACATGGCGTGCACAGATATCCTCAGGACAGGCACCTGATGGTTTCTCTTTGGAGCATAGCACGACGTCCTTTTTAGAGGAAGGACCTTGGTACCAGTTGTATTATGAGAGGAGGTGCTGAGAGAGTTTCAAACTTCTCCCATGGCGATACATCCTGGAGTGGCGAAGATGTACCAGGACCTCAGACGACAGCACTGGTGGCTGGGAAATGAAAAAGGCTGTGGCAGAGTTCATTTCTCGATGCCTCACCTGCCAACTGGTGAATGAAGAGCATCAGGTACCAGCAGGCTTGGTACAACCCTCGGTGGTCCCGGAGTGGAAGTGGGATGGGATATCTATGGACTTCGTGACTGGACTTCCACGCACTTCCAGAGGCCATGACTCCATTTGGGTGATTGTCGACTGACTCACCAAGTCGGCTCACTTCTTACCCATCAGAGAGTAGGGCTCAGTGGAGAGATTGGGACGTCTCTATGTTCAGGATATTGAATGGATTCACGGTGTGCCATCATCTACCATCTCCGATCAAGATGCTCGCTCTACTTCCCAGTTTTGGAAGGGGTTGCAAGAGGCGTTCAGGATGCAGCTACGTCTGAGCACTGCCTTTCACCCACAGACGGATGGTCAGACGGAGAGGACCATTCAGACTCTTGAGGACATGCTCCGCGCATGTTTCCTCGACTTTGGTCGCAGTTGGGAGGACCACCTACCCTTGGTGGAATTCGCGTACAACAACAGCTACCACTCCACCATCGGGAAGGCACCATACGAGGCGTTTTACGGCCGACCTTGCAGATCTCCTTTGTGTTGGACAGACCCTGGGGATTCAGCACTCGTGGGACTGGAGATGGTCCAGGCCATGACAGAGAAGGTCCAGATCATCCAGGAGTGGATGAGGACAACTTAGAGCTGGCAGAAGTCCTATGCTGACAGGAGACGGAGGCCACTAGAGTTCGAGGATGGCGACCACGCCTTCTTGCGTGTCTCACCTTGACCTGGTTTACAGAGATTTGGCGGAGGCGGAAAGTTGTCTCCACGCTTCATCGGACCATTCCAGGTCCTTTTCAAGATTGGATAGGTGGCTTATCGCCTGGCTCTACCACCTCAGTTGCACTGGGTGCACGACGTCTTCCACGTATCTCAGCTGAGGAGATATGTGCACGACCCGACGCATATCATTGACCATGGGGAGCTGGACATTGATGATGGGGCGACGTTTGCGGAGTTCCCGGTGGAGATTGAGGATCGATAGGAGTGGGTCCTACGTGGATGATCGATTCTTCTAGTGTGCATCATATGGCAGCACAAGAACCTCCAGGAGAGCACCTGGGAGCGGGAGGCTCAGATGCGTGCTCAGTACCCACATTTGTTTCCCTAGTTTATGATGTATCTTTATGGGGACGTAAAGCCCTGAGGTGGGAGTGATGTAAAGACCCGTAAAATTCAAGGAAATTTTTTTCTTAATTTTCTTTGGAATTTTACAAGAACGCAGTTTCTGACGGCACCTGATTCCAAGGCCCAGTGTGCCCGGAATCATTTTCCGAAGTTTGGCTCAGGTACGTTCAGTGAACGAACGAGTGCGTTTTTCTATCGTTTGAACTGGTGCCCGGAAACGAATTTTGAGGGCACCGATGGAATCGCAGTGCCGGTATTTTCTTAGAAACACCTTTTCTGGAGTTTCTTTTGCTCAGGTGTTGTTTATAATTTTTGGGGTTAAGTTAATAAATAAAATAAAGATGTGCGACCACTTTATTTTATTTCACATAAAGCCACTTAAAGCCAATTAAGCTAAGTTAAGAGGATAGTGTGGAACCCAAAATATCCTTTCCACTTGGTAGGATATTTGTGGGGTGGGGCCCGCATGAGTACCACCGTTAATTCCCCTCTATGTAACGCACCCGCGAAATCCTCTTTTAATTGAAAGTCAACCGTGTGTTTTTCTGGTTAAGAAACGCCCCAATTAATTGGGCAGTTAAGTCTTTACCATTAATTCATCGAATTAATGGTTCGTTTCTTAATTATGTTTTTCAAATTGTTGGCATAAGAATAAAATAAGACCAACGCATGTTTTACATGTGGGTGCTTGTTGAGAGGATTTTGAGAAACTCTAAGTTCTTCATCCTTCTTCGCGAAGAACGTCAAGAACGCGAAGAACGCGAAGAACGCTGGCCTCCGACGAAGGGCAACGAAGAACACCGAACCCTCGGAGATCGACGATACTGAAGATCCTCTCCTTCCGCGGCGTTTCTTTTGTGGTGTTCCTTCCCCGTGACAACCGTCGATCGACAACCGATTGAGGTTGGGGATTGTGGTTCTTTTAATTTTTCCTTTCAGGATTATATCCTTAAAATGGGTTTAATTGGTTCAATTAAATTTGTGTGTTTATAAACCTCGGAGATCGTCGACGCGACGCCGTGTACCGCGACGACAGCGACGCCCCTTCTGCGACACGACGATCCCCTTCTTCTGTGAAGGTCAATTCCATGACTAACTCACGATCGACGACAACATTGAGGTAGGGTTTGTTTCATTTAAATGTTTGTGATTTATTCCCGTGGAGTTTGATTAAAATTTTTTGTGAGACTTTTAAAACCGCTAACGCGGTGGTTGCGGACCAACGAACAAGTCTGAACCCACCACCCTTTCGTTCTTGGTGCGCGAATTGGAAGACGACGACAAAACGGGTTTCACGGGTGATGTGAGGTCCTCGCAGTGAAGGACGGACCCCGGGAGGGCCTTTGGCGAAGACGGCATGAAGTTCCAACCACCGGAACTTGTCCAGTGGTCCGCGGAGCAGCCCGCCGGCGCGCCTTGTCGGCGAGGCGGCGGATGGCGGCGGCGCCCGGCGCGCCTCCGGAAGGGGCCGCCGCGGCCGAAGCCGCGGCGGCAGCACGCGGTCCCGTTACCACTGGCAAGGGCGGCCCCACGCGGGGCCGCGGATTCCTCAAGCGGGGGCAGCATGCCCCCCACACCGTTCGGCAGTAACCGGCTGAGCCGAACCACCTGGAGACCGGGCCGCGCCCGCGCCGGTGGGGCCGGGTCACGCCTGGGTCGGGTCGGTCCGGGTCCAGACCCCCGGTTTTCGGACTTTTTCTGTCTTTTTCTCATAACATGAGCTACAGACCTCCGATTGACGCACCATCAGCGCCGATGCGATCATTGGATCGAGACGGTCGTTTTGGTATATTACACTAAAGGTTTCTCAATACTTTAGGTTCGTCCAGGTAGGTTCGTACAAAAAACCAACCGGGCCCTCGGGGCGGAAACACTAATATCTTAAGCTCCGGATGTCCGATTGACGTGCCGTCGACTTTGATGGATTCTTATATGCGAGAAGGATCTTTTGTCTTACTCTGCTCGAGGTTTGGATACAGGTGGAGTACGGTCGGGGTTGGTTTTGACTTAAAAACCAACTGGGCCCCTAGAACGAAAAAGCCAATAACTCTCAGACCAGACGTCTGATTGACGCGCCGTTTGCGACGTTGAGTTCCTGTTGATGATGTGGAACTTTTGGATACATCACCTCTGGACTATATGTCAGTTGATGTATCAGCCTCTCGGCTCGTGGAGCGGACCCTCCCGAACGAGCTTACTGTGTGTGGGAACCCTAGTGCTGGCTACGACTGCGACGACGACGACGACTGTGTAGAGATCCTCAGTGGATTTGACGGTGATGACTTCAGCACTCAGCGATCCTACGTGGATCAGTGCTACAGATCCTGTGTGGGTCCGATCCTGTGTGGGTCAGCGCTCAGCGGTCCTGTGTGGGCCAGCGCCTACAGATCCTGTGTGGGTCTGATCCTGTGTGGGTCATTGCGGGAGTTAGTTACCTATTGATCCTGTGTGGGTCAGATCCTTTGTGGGTCATTGCGGGGGTTAGTACCTATCGATCCTTTGTGGGTCCGACGGCTTAGATTAATCAGTGGATATATATGATTATCTCTATCGTCATTCGAAGAAGTTTACCTGTGTGAGCTGAATCCTGTTTTTGCTTTCCTAGGTGGATTGTGTTGTGCTATCCTGTGTGGATTTACGTTTTGCTTTCCTGTGTGAACTGGGTTGTACTTGAGCTCAGGTGTTGGAGCCGAATGAGAATTGGTGACTTAGGTATATGTATGGGCATATACCTAAGCAGTGTCGGATGTTACTTCGTGATTGTATATTTCCTTTTTGGATTATCCTTTGTGGATTCTGGGAGACCTTCGGGGGTCTCGGGGTCCCTACTGAGTTGCTTATACTCACCCCTGCATGGGCTATGCCCACACTACTTTGTGTTTGTTGCAGACGACGGACATCGCTGATCGTGGTGGAGGCTTGCGGAGCAGGACGATACCTGGAGGTGGACTACTGAGCGAGACGTACTTGGAGCGGACGGCTGGACCCGAGGAGCTGTAGAGGCTATCTGTACTCACCCTTCAGGTGGGACATCCAGTGGACGGCTCAAAACTACGGATTTTCTTTTCAGTTGTTGTTTTCCCTTTCCAGTTGTACTTTACTTTCAGTTTGGGTTTGTATTCTGGCCCACTTACTTTTCCGCACTTACTGTTGTACTCAGTTTTTACTTAGTGATTACTTCTACTGCTTGCTTCCTCTGTGGTGTTTGTTTACTTTACAAAGGAAATGCCTTCCCTTTTTACCGGGATTTACGCCTTGGTCCTAGTCGCCAGCCCCTGGCCTATGGAAGGTGGGCTTGGGGTAGTCACGGCACGGGCCCCGAGGACAGGTTATGACAGAGTGGGTGGTGCACCACAGATAGGAGGAGAAGGGGGTTCACCTAGACTGTTCTGCACCTCTCCCTCTCTTTCTCCTATAAATAAATTAAAATTTTGTTTTAAAAAAATAATTAATGTAACAATAATAATATTAATCCCTATTATATTATTATTATTAATTGATTTACACACCACTTAGATAAACCCTAAATCCTCATTAAAATGCATTTAATTAAATCATCCTAAAATGAATTTAATTATATACAATCTTCATCTTACCTCATTTAATTTAATTCTATTCAATGTATTTAATTAATAAAACTCCAACTCATCGTTATTTAAATAAAGTCTATCGTAAAAATTTAGTTAATCAATATCCATGTTTTGCATTGATTAATAAAATTATTCCTGAACATGAATTTAATTCAATTAAAATTCTTAATATAACCTCATTTAATTAAATTTATCAACTTCAATTTATTTAAATCAAATTTTCCAAATAATAGCCATTTTTATCATTTAAGAAAATGACTCTTCGATAAAACCCAAAACTCACTAAAATTATTATTATTATTATTATTAATCATAAAAAAACATATTAATAATAATAGTAATATCATCAATATTAATAATATTAAAACCTTCAATTATTAAAACCATAACTCCCAATTTAAGACTTTCCTTTAAGAAACCCCAAAGAACCTATTTATTATTTTCATTAAACAAAACATTTCTTTTTCAAACCAAAACTCCCCATTTAACTCCATTTATTCAATTTTTAAAAAATGTTCCTTTGACAAAACCCAACACCTCATTTAAACATTATTTTAATTAAATTTTTTTCGGACAATTTTATTTAAAATGCAAACCCAATTATTTAATTAAAATACAGAAACTCAATTTAATTTAATAATTCTCCAACCAGTATTATTTAAATAAATTATTTCTTAACTTAAAATAAATATTTTATCCATTTTAATATTATTTAATTTAATATTTTTTCACTCTATTTAATTAAATAAATATTTAAATCAAATTAAACTTCAAAAAATAACTATCAATAAATAATTCACCCAATTAATTATTATTAACTCAACACATCATTTGATAATAAACCATCATTGAAGTCAACATTTCAACATTACGTAATTAAATTCATTTTTAACATTAAATTTAATTAATTGAACAAAATAATAATAATAATAAGATCCACATTATTATTATTATTATTATCACTTTCATGTATTAAAAAACTTTTGTGAAGCCCCAAAGCTCCCCAATTACATTCGCATAACTATTACACCACATTAATCATGCAATTAAAATATTTTAACTTAAATGTTACACCCCATTAATCATGGAATTATAATATTTTAACATCCAAAAACAATCATGACTCTATAATAATAATAATAAAATTATTATTATTGACACATAATTTAATTTAAACACAAATACCCCATTTAATATTATTTAATTAAAATAAATAAAATATTAAATAGGGAACGTTGTGCGGGTTTAACTGTAACTGTGCGCAGCCCGTGAAGATCCATTAAAGTGGAATTTTCCAGATTAGGTGCTCCCAAGGCTCTTTGAGACATCCATGAAAATTATTGGGTATTCTCCCAAGTACAAAGATGACACTTTCATGTGTTCCAACCCTCAAGAATATGTTCCAGAGCTTGGTTTAAAAAAATACCCATCGATAAAGCCAAAAAAATTGAAAATATTCATAATTTAAACCTAGTTAAAAAACATGAGACATTATAATATAACCACCTTAAAAACTTCTCGACCCCAAGAAGTCATCAGGAACTACTACAAAATCTTATGACCCACTTAGTTCAAGAAGTTTCGTTTTCACAAAGACATTAGGTTTCCAAATGTCAAATACACAACTAGCCAAAACATATTTCCAACCCTTTATTATTTAAATCTTGAGCCAAAGATCACAAATCAGAGCTTACATATGAGCCCCCTAGAGGGACCTCATTAAAGAAATATGTAAAATCGTTATCTACCAATATAAATTGGTGGCACATGATTTCTTAGAAAGATATTATGATCCCAAAAACCCACAGTCACCCATATACTGGCAACAAGCCTTTTAAAATTATAACATTACCAACTGCATGTACCCCAAATTCCTCACCCGACCTCTAGTGACATTCCCATGTCAGGACATCGTAAGGATATTTTTTTAAAAAAAACTAACATGCCCCAACATGAATTAAGGCATAGCCCAAAAAACCACACATCCCACGAACAACCTAGATAACAACCACTCATCAAGCCCAACACTATTTAAAACTTTAGTACGGCATAAGATGGATTCTATCTTAGTTTCTCATATGACGAGGTCAAGATTGATGACATTCTCATCTCATTCGGAAGAGTGCACTATGAGAAAACTATGGTCACTAGAAATATCAGTCTAACTATTAATGAGAAGCAATGTTCAAAAAGCTCAGCATCAACTACCGACACTTTTACCGAAATCGATGTGACCCTAAACACTTTAGGATTGTCCATGCCATCAAAATAAAAGATCATCCACTCACCAATGTGATATTTCAGAACACCTTAACGCATGTGTGTGAATATCCTCAAACCACGATCACCATGTCAAAAATTTATTATAAAAAGTTGTATCTTAAACCTATCTGCATGTCAAAACACTCGAGTCCAAAAAGTCCTCCAGAGTAGTGGGATGAACATACCTTAATTTCCAAAACATTATAAGTGTATGAACAACCACAGGATAGACCCATACGGATCATAAATGTAGACCCTCCCTCTTGGTCGCACAAAACCAAAATCACAAGGTTCAAAAGACCCTTTTCATTTTATCCATTTTAATTAATTTATTTAAACCTTTTAAAATTTGAATTAATTTCAAAAAACACACAAGTAATTTTTCAAAACAAGTCACTTGGTTTTCAAAACAATGTCATACGGAAAAATAGGAATGCTATCTCAAACACCCTCTTTAATAATTTTATATATAGTGTTATTCGAATATAAATAGGAAATTTATAATGTAAATTCCTTTTACTGAAAAGGCGACCTCCAAAGGTCCCATTTATTCCATCTAGGTTCTTTAAAAAGCAACCCCAAAATATTTCACTACAATCAAAACTCAATAGTTTTACATTCATAACCATTTTCAAACATACTATGGTTATGTGGTTTAGTCACATGGGTGGACAAATGGAAATTAATATGGTTCCCATACACCTTACCACTAACATTTGGCTTCCATTAATCATAATAAACATTCATTTAAAATTTTAATTTTAGCATACATTTTTACACATCTAAACATTTCTAGCATGTTATCATATGTAGTAACAAAACAACATGTTATAACACAAAAGCATGGAAAAATTATAAAACATTCTAATCCTCGAGGTAGCATGGCATATAAACACCCAAATAGGATAAATTTTTCATAGAAACATTCTATCTAAAAATTAAAGCTATATAAGTACAAGGGATGGAACAAATTCAAGGAACACAATCCATATTATTAGGCTTCCAAATATAGAAACTACATGGAATGGAATTTATGCATGTCATGTGAATATCAAAGTGCCTAAGATTATTTGTGTATGCATCCTTATTACCTTATCAGGCCGAGAAAATTGTTTTTTCAACATTTTCAAAATCAATAAGCAGTGGAAAATACAGTAGTCACTCAAAGTGAAATCATATAAATAGTAACATAAAATAATATAAAAATCAATTCCCATCCCTGACCAGTTAGTCATTTCTCATACATGGGGTGATCATTCCCAAGAATAGTTATTAACTCAAGCACCGACACATTCCTAGTCTCTGGTTTAACAACCCAAAAATAGTAAGACAAATGAAAAATAATGAACAAAATAAACCCTTTTATACCACTTTGTAACATCCCAATCATGCTCGCCCATGAACTGGTGGCTAGACTAGTCACCACATGACCTCAATTGAATCACCCCATATGCAAGAGGCTTCTAACTAGTAGTGAGGGTGTATGAATAGTTAGGGGGTAGACTATACCCTCATATAAGAGTTGAAAAAAATAGAAAAAGGCAATAAATATTGAAAGCATTCTAATTAATGATACAACATCAGAAGGAAGATTTATATAAAACATGAACAAAAGTAGAAAACTCTGATTTATATTATAGATGCATACATGACATGCTAATGATACAAAATGGAAACAAGTAAATGATACAATATTATTTACAATAAAGTAAATTAAAAAAATAAAATAATTGCCCTACAGGATAACTCCATGAGCATCCCGAGCTCCATCTCCCATCATTTAATTGAATTTATCAACCTCTATTTAACTAAATAAAACTGTCCTAATAATAACTATTATTATAATTTAAAAAAAACTCTTCTTTGATAAAACACGAAACTCTACAAAAAATATAATTATTTTTTATTATTATTCATAAAACAACCATAATAATAATAATAGAAATATCATCATTATTATTAATATTTGAACTTTCATTTATTAAAACCATAACTCCAAATTTAAGAAGTTTTTTTTGAGAAACCCCAAAGACCCTATTTATTATTGTCATTAAACAAAATATTTCTTTGTCAAACTTCAACTCCCAAACTAACTATATTTATTAAATGTTTAAAAAACTCTAATTTGACAAACCCCAACACCTCATTTAAAAATTAATTTAATTAAATAATTTGTTGACTATTTTAATTAAATTACATATCCCATTATTTAACTAAAATCCTAAAACTCAATGTAATTAAATAATTCTCCAACTAGTATTATTTAAATAAATTATTTATTCGCTTTAAATAAATAATTTATCTATTTCAATATTATTTAATAAAACATTTTACACTCATATTAATTAAATAAATTGTAAAATAAAAATAACCCTTATAAATTAGTCAATAATTAATTCACCCAATTAATTATTATTGACTCAACACGCAATTTGACAATAATCCATTATTTAAGTCAACATTTCAACATTACTTAATTAAATTCTCTTTTAACATTGAATTTAATTAATTAAACACAATAATAATAATAATAATAACATCTATATTTTAATTATTATTAACTCATTAATTTATTAAAAAAAATTGGAGAATCCCCAAAGCTCCCCAATTAAATTCAAATAGGTGTTACACCCTATTATTCATGATATTAAAATATTTTTAACATAAATGTTACACCCTATTAATCATACAATTAAAATCTTTTGACATCAAAAAAATTATAACAAAATAATAATAATAATAACATTATTAAAATGAACAAATTATATTATTTAAACCCAAATATCCCATTTAATATTTTTTAATTAAAATAAATAAAATATTAAATTGGGTAAGTTTCACGGGTCAGACCGCAACCGTGCACAGCCCGTGTAGATCTATTAAAGTTGACTATTCTAGATCGGTGCTCTTGAGACTCTTTGGGACATCCATGAAAATTATCAGGTATTCACCCAAGTCCAAAAACAACACTTTTAAGTGTTCCAATACTCAAGATTATGTTTTGGAGCTCGGTTTAAAAACCGAACCATCGATAAACCAAAAAAGTTTGAAAACCTTCGTAATTTAAACCAGTTAAAAACATGAGAATTTTAATTATAGGATTTATATTAATACATTTTTAGAAAAATGAAAACTTATAGTTCGAGTGTAAAAGTGTAACATTTAGTAAGGTTTCATGGTTTGACCCCACAATACAATGGTGATAAGGGATACATGTTAACCACTGACTTATGGGATGTCCTGTATAGTATGAATTTTTTTCATACATGATTTGAAATATAAAGATTAATTCGACTTTCAAAATCATATTATAGGATCAAAAGATTTTTATTTTTTGAAATGTTAATGTGACTGGTGATATTTCAGGAGACATTTTATTGGGTTGTGGTATATATAACCTATAGGTCCATTTAAAAGGATTATCTGGGATGAATTTTATTCAGTTTATGGAGATATATTGTAAAATTTTTGAGGTATCATTTAAGGATAAAACATTATTTAATGTTTATGTTATTGGAAATGTTTGGGATATATTTTAATTTATTTATAGAATTATATTTAACAAATCATTGGTTTTATTGTTGAAAATTTGTGATTAATGTATTATTTCTTCATATTAAAGTTTATTATTTTTTTTTATTATATTACATTGTGATAAAAGAATAAGTCTTAGTAAATATAGTATGAATAGATCATTTTTTTCAGTATGTGATTTGATATATGTTGATTGTAATGCTTTAGACATGAAAAATTCATCTTGAATACTAATCGTTTGGTGAAAATGATGAGAATGTGGTTAAAATTGATTAAAAGAGTACAATATACTCTTGAAGTAAGTATCATTCAATATATAAATATTCTAAAATTTATAGAAATTCCTTAACACTAAAAAATATCTTGAAAAAAAATTACCTTATTATGACCATTTCCAATGAATCGATGTTGTTTTTACCCATCACAATTTTATGTTCTTATGGTTGTTATCATTTTCATTACCACGTTATCTATCACTCTCTATTTTTCCTTGGATTCTAAGTCTATTTTTTATATCTATATTTAAACTTACGAAATTTTTTTTTTTCATGAACCGCCTCCTCAGGCCATTAACCATGTCATCTGACCCCATGGGTCTCCTGTAATACCTTCGTTGCCTTCCCAGCACACCATAGGTTATTACTCACTAGGGTCGCTTATCAGACTAATGACTGTCCCCATAAGCCAACACATGTTCTTTTAGTGTGTTTTTTCCTCACTCACACACACCCTGGGAAACTTCCCAGAAAGTCACCCATCCTGATTACTACTAAAGTCCAAGCATGATAAACTGTGGAGTTCTAATCAAATAGGCTCCTGAAAAGAAAGGTGCACTTTGTTGACATAGGTAGTAATATCTTTCCTTTTAAGTATCACTTATTTATAATAGTCACATTTAAATAATAATATTTTTATAATATATCACAACCCTCTTAAAGCTAGTTTTTTCATTTTAAGAAATCTATCAAGCATAATATTATAAATTTTAAGGAAGTTTCATTAAACGCCACTATAAATAATTTTTTCTCACTCGATTTTATCCCGATCATCAATGGATTAATTTTTCAAAATATAAATTTTGAAAACCCACATTTTATAGAGGGATATTAAAACTTATTTTAAAAAATAGAAGATGGATGGATAATGACTTCCTGATATAACACACAAATGAGTTCCTAAATAATGGGAAAATGTGACGAACCGAATCTGGTCACCACCAATACCGGCACAAAACGGAGACCGTGATAAGGCCCAAAGTTAATTCCCTATCCCTAAGGGATGGAAAAACTACCCACGTATCATTTATCTTTTTTTGGGAATGATTTACGTGAATATGTATACATAAAACATCCAAAAATATTAGATAAAATGAATCTGAAAAATTCATACCCACAAGGTTTATAAAAAAATCTGGACCTGAATACATAAGTTCAAAAAAAAAGTTCTAAATACATAATGAAACAACAAAAACATATCCCCATGGACTCCACATGACAAGGGGTCATCACCCCTAAGCCGTCTCCACAAGTCTGCCCCAAGGATGGGGACTAACACCCTGGACCACCATCACCCTTAGACTTTCCTTTACCTGAGTCAAACATAACCAAGTATACTCACACCCAATTTCTGAATGTAGGATGTGATACTAATCCCAATAGGATACCTCCCAATGATTCCAAAGATCATGCAATACAATTGTGAACAATCATGCAGTTTTAATATGCAAAGAAAAGTAGTGATAAAATCCATGAAATGCAACATTCAATTGAAAACAGTTTTCAAGATAATGTTTTCAGAATGTTCACACATTTAAATATATATTTATATACTATAATGTACCTCCAAAAACAACCCAAAAATGGTAATATACCAAAAAAACAATGAGAAAAAAATTCAGGAACACCCCTAGGCACTAGATAGTCTCGGGCCCCATGTACCTCATACCTCGGTGTAAAGTAACCACAGTAAAATCGGTTCTAATGCACGAGCCATTAGTAGGGAACATACACATAACCTAGTGGTACCCAATAATAATACACATATTTTATTTAGTGTTGTCGTTATCCAAATTCTAGGTTAAATAGGGAAAAAACCCATCCGCTCCACTAGTGGTACTAGTACACATCCGCCCCACCTAGGTACCCGAGCTTCCCCCTTTGTGCTCAAAAAATTTCAGAATGATACATATACCCATTTTCATATAAAAAACTAATAATTTTCACATAAAATAAGTACATTAGCTACACAAATTTTATACCATTTATAACATACAACAAAACACTTTGAGTTTCAATAAAACAACTTCTCCAAATCATTCATTGTTTTGCACCCAAAACTCTTTGAAAACCCCACTTGAACACCATGTGCATACTCAAATTTACCAAAACAGAATCCACAACACATTAAACATCTCTTTAAACTCATTACATGAGTTATAAAACAATCCCAATAAGCATCACATAGAATACCCATTCAAAACACCCAATTCAACACCAAATTGGTAAAAAACATTTTCTTAAAAAACTTCACCCAAAATCAATTTCACAGAAACAACCAAAGGATAATAAAAATGAAAAAATTATTTTCAGACCTAATACAGTTAAATAAAAACAACTAAATAACTATAGAGAATCCCTTAAAGGACAAACAAAAGATTTATACAAAAAACCCCTAAATTTCACAAGAAATTGGCATTAAAAATTCAATTTATTTATAATTGACACTAAAACCAATTTTTACAGAAACATTTAAATGAAATAGACATGAAAATACCATAAATAAATTATCTTGTTCACAATGATTTCATAGCAAAATGAATCACCTACCAAAGTAATGAAAACCCTTGAATAAACATGCGAAAAACAGGTCGCACCACCACTACACCAAGAGGGACTTAAAACAAACCTAAAACAACAAAATTCGACCAATAAAACCCATGAATAAATCCTAGTTTAAAAAACCTCCCCCCTAGTAATTTGGTACTTCACGTAAAAGGGATGAAACTTCAGTCAAATAGAATGAAACTCTAAGCAATTTGAAAGAGGAATGGAAGAGACTCACTTATTTAAGGGATCTTGAAGAATCGCCAAAAATACACTAGTATCTGAATATTAAAACATTAAAAACATATAGGGAGGTTTGAAGAAGGATGATAATTTTATTTAGGAACTAGAATAGAGGAAAAAGAGTATGGATTGAGAGAGTCATGATGGGAAGAACTTACCTCCTCAAATCTGCCCAATTTTTTAAAGCCTAATATGTTCTGCACTAAATATCGATTAAGAAAATCTCCAAAGAGTGGGGAGAGAGGTTGGTTGTGCTTATGGGTTCAATTTCCTTGAGAGAGACTTAAAATGACCTAAAAATTATTAAAACTGAATATGTTATTAATTAAAAAAATTTGATTTGTAAAACTGGAATTAGGCTTACGGGCAGGCCCAATCGCTTATATAAAAACCCATTTACACCTTGTTTATGATTTTTTAAAGGCTCAAGATTAAAATTTTTGTGCTAAAATGTTAAGGGAATCCATTTAGGAATTTGAATGGATGAAAAATTTTGAAAATTGAAAATGTTATCAAAGAAATAAAATTTAATCTTAAATCTGGAATTGGGCTCACAATTTGGCCCAATTCATGAAAACTCACTGATTCCTCCATAAAACCTTGGGAAACCCCCAAAAAAAAGCATGAATGGGAATTAAATGAAAAATACCTTTAAAATTTTTCATGTATTTGATAATTCTCCCCACCATGAAAACTTTTCATCCTAGAAAGTCAACATGAAGCTGGATCAGAAAACAAAAACATATACTCTTCCTCAACAAATGACTTCCGCTCCCATGTCTCATGTGTATCATTAACATGCTTCCATCAAACTCATACTAATGAAATATAATTCTCTTGATGCACATTCTCTTGGGATTCCACTATTTTCACTGGACACTCAATAATAGAAAAGTCAGGCTCTAGCTCCATTTCTTCCCAACTCAGCACATAGGATGGATTCGGGTTGTATTTATTTAACTAACAAACATGGAAGACATCATGGATGGATGTCAATATAGAAGGTAAATCCAACCTGTATTCCACCTTTCTAATATTCTCGGCGTTCTCAAAGGGCCTGACATACCACATCATTAGTTTACCATTCTTCCCCAAACGACGATGGCCTAGACGAGGGGCCACATTCAAGAATACCCTATCACCCACAGAAAACTCTAGTTCTCGATGCCTCCGGTTAGCATAAGATTTATAAAGACTTTGAGCTGTCAAAAAGTGATTCCTAATTATCGGGACCTTCCCAGAAGTCTCTTGAACAAGGCTCTACCCCAACAGTGAAGTCTCTCCTACCTCATCCCAACATAGGGGGGACCGGCATGGCTGACCATAGAGAGCCTCAAAAGGGGCCATTTGAATCAATGATTGGTAATTGATATTATTAGAAAACTCAACCACTACCAAATAGATATCCCAAGAACCTCTAAAGTCCAAGACACATGCACGATGAATGTCTTCCAAAATCAGATTCGCACGCTCTGTCTGACCATCCGTATGAGGGTGGTATGTCGTGCTCATCTTAATTTGAGACCAAAAGACCTTCTAAAGGCCTTCCAAAAATAGAGAAGTGAAGCGGGGGAATCTATCTGAGACAACTACTAATGGTGCGCCATGGAGTCTTACCACTCCCTCAAGATACAAATGTACCAACTCATCTACTATAGTTGTATATTTTATCAGAATGAAGTGGAATGATTTGGTCAGACGATAAATCACCACCCAAATGGCATTCTTATCCCGAGGTGTACGAGGTAATCCAACAATGAAGTCTATAGAGACCTCGTCACACTTCCATGTAGGAATGGGTGGTGGTTGGAGAAAACCAGAGGGTCTTTGGTGCTCTTCTTTCACCTGCTGGTATGTGTAGCATCTCGACACAATGTCCGCTATGTCCCGTCTCATATCAGGACACCAAAACTACTGACCGACATAATAATACATCTTAGTGTCACTCGGATAGAGAGCTCACTAAGACAGGTTGATATCCTGCATAACCACCTTTCACAAAGATAATTACACTATTGAGCGGCCCTTGAAGCATAATATTCCCCTGTGAGATGATCACCAATCAGAGGATGTCTCCCCACCATGAAGAAACTGCTTCGACCCCTGAAAAAGCTCATCACTGGGTTGTTCCCACTAAATAAACACCAATAGAGAAGGAATCAATTAGACGCTCGCCAATAATTCCCTGCCATTGTGTTCCCTGGTCTCCACATGCATCTTAGAAAAGAGCCCTATCCAAGTCCACTCATCATTCGACTTTCTCGAAGCCTGTATTGGAACTCTTCTGATCAAAGCGTCGGCCACCACATTACCCTTTCCTGGGGTATAGACAATGAGAATGTCAAACCCCTGCAAGTACTCGATCCAGCAACACTGCCTTAAATTGAGGTCCTTATGCGAGAAGATATTGGCTAAGATTTTGTGATCAGAGTAGACCACAAACTTCCCCCCAAAGAGGTAGTGATGCCAAGTCTTCAAAGCATGCATCACCACTGCCAACTCCACATCATGGGTCGAGTAATTCTTTTCATGTGGCCAGAGTTGGCATGATCCATATGCCACTACATGATCACCCTGCATAAGCATGCACCCAAGACCCATACCTGAAGCCTCACAATAGACCACATACCCCTTCCTAGCCTCAGGAAAAATCAGCATGGGGGCAGTAGTCAATCACCTCTTTAGCTCCTCGAACGATGCCTGACATTCTGGACCCCATACACACTTCACCCCTTTTGGGTGAGCGCAGTAATCTTCTCAAGGTCCACTAAAACCCCCTGCTCAGAGATCACATTCCCATGTCATCTCACTTCTTTTATCCTAAAAGTGCACTTTCACAACATTTCATAGAGGTGGTGATCCTGTAATGTACCCAAAAAAATCTTCATGTGACGTTCGTGTTCCTACTCAGATCTAGAGTACACTCGAATGTCATCCATTAACACCACAATGAAGGAATCGAGATACATTTGAAACAGCCTTTTCATGAGTACCATAAATCCTGCTGGAGCATTGGTCAATCCAAAGGGCATGACCAAATACACAAATTGGTCGTACCTGCTTCAGAAGGCCATCTTTGGGATATCTGACTCTTTCACCCAAAGATGGTGATAACTCGAACATAAGTCTATTTTTTAAGAACCACCATTCCCCCTTCAACTAATCGAAAAAATCATCCATTCTAGTTAAAGGGTATTTGTTCTTAATTGTTTCCATATTTAGCTTCTGGTTGTCATTTCACAACCGGAGAGATCTGTTAGCCTTTTTTTGCGAACAACACAAGAGCAGACCAAGGAGAGCTGCTCAGGAGAATGAATCCTTTGGATTTTAATTCATCCAGTCGTATCTTTAATTCCCTCAGCATGGTGGGGGCCATGTGATAAGATGGAAGATATATCATGTGTGTTCTGGGCACCAGATCAATCGAATACTCCACATCCCGCTCCGGGGGAAAATCTGAGAAATCATTCGGGAATACCTCTAGAAACACATTCACTACATGAGGTAGTGCACCTCCAGGGGAAATAACATCATCCCCTAGCATGAGTGTTGATAACTAGAAGGTAAGACTTCCCAAAACTCAGAGTAGAGGTCCAACACCACCCGACAGAGGATCCCATTCTCCATGAAAAACCTGACGACTCCCATTAGGTGTCGTGAAACTCACTTGCCTCCTGTAGCATTCAATATGTGCCTAGAAGTGTACTAGACAATACATGCCAAGAATAATGTCAAAAGGGTCCTTATCTAAGACCAATAGGTCCCACAGCATCTCGACCCCTGATATAGAAAGCGCACACGATGGGATCCTGAGACCCTGCACCTTCTTCTTTCTCAGTGGTGTCACCAACTCCATCGCGAAAGACATCAAATCAGTAGGCAAATTCACCATGTCCAAAAAACAGGAAAAAATAAATGAAATAGAGGCTTCAGTATCAGAAAGAGCAGTAGATATAGAAGATGCAATCAAAATGGTACCTCGAACTATCAACAGTCCCTCCTCTGATCATGGTGGTGCCTGATCCACTACATGGAGATGTCTAGAATCTACATGAGGACAACCGCTAGTTTGTGGATATGACCTGAACTGGCTCTGCCTAGAAGATGACCCAGCCCTACCACCATGAGTGCCATATCGAGATCCCCCAGTCCTCAACGGCTCGGACTATATTGGCACTCCTCTTGAAGCCTCTGACCCTGCCCACTCGGAAGTGGACGTTCCACACCGCAAAAATGCTGAAAATTCCCCATAACACCACACTGGTAACATGGCTTCGTAGGAAGTGGACATGGGGGTCAAATGTGGCCAGACATCCCACACTGGTGGAACATGACCAATGTCGCATCAGAAGCCGCAGACAAAAACTGCCTGGAAGAGTTCCCTGAACTGCCTCCTCCTTTCTTCATATGATCCTCCTGAATCTTTTTCTTCTCTGAGGAGCTGCCACTTCCCACTGCGAATACTGAACCATAGAAACCAGCCCTACCTTTCCTATCAATCTCCACTATGCACACCTAATCAATGACCTCATCATAGGTCTGTATCGTAAAAAATAACACCTGGGAGTATATCTCTGGTCGTAAGACTTTCTCAAACCGTTGGTCATTTGCTTCCTCATTAGAGACAATTTATAGAGCATACCGAACCAATTCAGAAAAATAGTTTGTGTACTCCATCACAGATAGATTCCCCTGAACATGTTCCATGAACTCTCTCGACCTAGCATAAGACAACACCTTAGGGAATTATTGTTCATTAAAGATAGCCTTGAAATCTCCCCAGCGCGTCTGCTCATTCTTCCCAGTCTGAAGCATTAACTCCCACCAATTACGGCTGGGTCCCTCCAACCAAAATGAGGCACACATCAACCTGAGCTCCTTGGGTGTTTCCAAGAACTCAAACAGACACACAAAGTTCTCTATCCATTCCTCTTCTTCCTAAGGTTCTTAGTTTTCTCCGAAGGTAGGAGGCTAGTGTTTTTAGAAAATCTTGATATTTTTTTTTCTAGGACTCATCTCCTCTACCCTACCAGGAATAGGAGAACTATTTGGTCCCTTTCATAGATCTTGAATAGCTCAGATCACAGCCTCTACAAGCCTCTCATCAATCGGTGTGGGAAAACTCTCTCAAGCTTCCACCCGTCGGTGTTTGGGAGCTTTCCGGGGAGGCATGTTACTAAAAAATACAACAATCACAAAGCAATAATCAATACCACAATTATGAAAATTTTAATCAAATACATAAAGTATAAATAATCTAAACACATTCCAGTGATAAAAGAAACAACTACGCCACCACCGCCCGATGTCCACATGTGGTCTGCAGGCCACACGTCCCACCTGAAATTGAAGTCAATCTGTACATTCCGACGTCCCATGGTGACTCAAGGTCTTCCACGAGAGGTGCGAGCCATGCACCATACTCACAACCAAAACCCCAAGCCCCGATAGTCCTAGATCATGTCTATCCTGAATCTTCCCAAAATAGAAATATAACCCAAAGAATTAAGCCCCTCTGATACCATTGTGTCACTACTTTTCTATGCATATTAAAACTACATTCTTTTTCACAATTGTATTGCATGCTCTTTGGAATCATTGGGTGGTATCATATTGGGATTAGTCTCACATCTTACTTATACCCCTTGGGTTTAAGTATCCTTGGTTATGTTTCACTCCGGTAAAGGAAAGGCTATGGGTGATGGTGTTTCAGGGTGTCAGTCCCCATCCATGGGGTGGAGTTGTGGAGATAGATTAGGGGTGATGACCCCTTGTCATGTGGAGTCCATGGGGCTCTTTTGATGTCGTTCCATTGTGTCTTTGGGCCTTTTGTATTTTTTTTAACTTATGTATTCAGTTCTATATTTTTGTATAAACCTTATTGGTATGAATTTTTTAGATTCATTTTATCTACTATTTTAGATTTTTTATGGATGCATATTTGGGTAAATCATTTCCAAACCAAGATAAATGATACATGGGAACTTGTACCAGCCCGTGGGGATAGGGAATGCCCTTTAGGCCTTGTCACGAGCTGTGTTTGGTGCTGGTATTGGCGGTGACCAGATTAATTTCGTTACATTTTCCCTTTATTTAGGATCTCAATTGTGTGTTATTTTAGGAAATCATTATCCTTCAAACTTCCCATTTTTAAGATAAGTATTACTATCCCTCTATACAATGTGGGTTTTCGACAAAGATATTTTGAAATATTAATCCAATTATTATCTAAATAAAATCAAGTGTGAAAAACTTATTTTTAGTGGGGTTGAATGAAACTTCCCTAAAATTTAGAATTTTATGCTCTATAGATTTCTTAAAATAAAAAAATGAGCTTTAAACAAGATGTGATGTATTATAAAAATATTATTATTTAAATGTGACAATTATAAATAAGTTATTGAATAAGTTGATATGAATATGATTAAATTAATTATAAAATACAATCAAAATTTCCATACTTGATAAAAATTGACAGCTAAATTATTACCAAATAAGAACTATTTTTTATTGATGTTATTTTATGCTAGAGAAAATGCTTTTTTTATAAAATGTTATCATTACATTTTATACATGGAAATGAAAATATATTTACATCACTTTTTGAATATTAATTTCATATAAATATTATAATTTTAGCAATAATAATATCAAATTTTACATAGGGATTCATATTGCTATTTTTTTAGAAAAAATTGATTTTTTAGTAAATAGTGAAAAATACCCATTTTTCAAAACTATTTTTTTTTTGATCTAAACAATTAAATTTAAAAGAATAATAATTTTTTTATTTTAAAATAAAGTAAAATATTGCTCATTTTATTTATAATTTATAATTTGGGGTAAAAAATCTTTTTTTAACTTATTTTTACGGTAAAAATGATTTTTATTGAAAACTATTTTTCATTGAATTTTACATATTTATATTTAAAATGAATTTTAAAACATACAGAAAATGAATCATGAAAATTGGATAGAATATTTGGAAAGATGATATTCAAATTTTTCAAATAGGTCTCTTTTATTCTTATGCATTATGAATAGTATCAGTTGTGAAATTTATCACATCAATAAAGGGAAAACCGGATAACTAAGGTTATATATAATGTGATAAAGAAGTAAAAATCAAAATAAAAATTGAATTTATTTATTATTATGGATAAATTTGTCCATATCAATCCCAATTTATAATCTATGTCATTTTTCTATTTAAACGTGCTAATGACATTTAAAATATTCTGAGTAATTGAAATTTGAAAATTTCTTTCACTTCCTTTAAAATTATTTTATATTTAAAAAAGGATTTATATATATTATGAATGTATTTAAATTTTTATTTTTAACATAAATTATTTATATTTATCTTTTTATTTTATTAAATTTTTGGGGACTGAATAATAATCTTAAATAGTTATGCAACACTGACATAGTATTTTTCAATTAATTGATAAAGAAAATAAAATATTTTAAAAATATTAAAAGTAATAAAATTAGTATGAATTATTAAGTCTTGAAAATTTTATTGACAATTATAACATTGTGGATATTTTTTATAGTTTTATATTCAAATTCATATTCTTTCAGATTGATTTTAGTTTAAAATTAAATGAATAGTATCAAAAACGAAATTAATTATGATTTTGAATTACTAATATTTTATTAAATAATTTAAACTTATTAAAAAAACTTTATTCCACCAAATTAATGGGATATGGATTAAAATATTAACTATTATCCATTTATTGGTATATTACCGTTTTCTGATAACTTTTTTAACCTTAAATGGATAATAGATTTTATATTGTTGTAACTATAAAAAGGGTTAATATGGGTAAAAAATAAGAGTTAATGGTTACAATATAACCAAAATATGTCAAAAATATTATTTTAGGTGAGTATTTAGACACCTATTAATATTATATTCTAATTATTTAAATTTTTAGACATTTTTCAAGTTAATTAATTTATATTACTTTATTACTTTATGTGATTCCAAGAGTTCCCCTCCCTCATTTATAATTTGACACCCATACTCTATTTTCTAAACCCAAAATTGAGAAACATTTCTCAATAGAAACCTTCCCATTTCTCTTATAAAAGTCATTATACAAGTTATATAGGCTCTTTAACTTCCAAAACACCAACCCTATGTCCCTTAAGAGAAGATCTAATGGAAGTCTACTGAAGAAGAGGAAATCATATTTACCATCACTTTAAAATTTCCTTCTTCTTATAATTCCTATTAATTTATTTTAACACTTATAAAATAATATATAATGTATCATAAATATACTTATATGATATAATATAATGTTAAAAACATTTTTTTACCACTTTTCAATCCTAGGGAAAGAAAAACAATCATTGTTGTGTACATACGGCTTACCGTCTCTACGTAGCGGTGTAATTCATATTTCATCACCATTTTACATGGATAGTTATAATTTCTTAAATAATTAAAATAAAATATATTTATAAATAATTATTATTATTAAATTATAATATCATAGTTACCTTCTTACCATCCAAGCCGTTAAAAATTGATAACACCATTTATGCATACGTGTGGACTACCACCTCCACAAAGCGATATGATTCATTTTAATATCCACATTACTAAGATAGTAATAAGAATAGATTTAATAAATAAATATATATATATGTGTGTGTGATATAAATATGATCATGTAACAGTGAATAATGATTTACCCTTATTTCCTTCCATTTGTCGAAATGTGAAAAATACGTTCATGTGTATGTAAGACGTACCGTCTCCATGAACAATGTAATTAATTTTTACATCCTTATAATTCATGGATAATTATAAATATGAATATAATTAATATAAATTATATTTATAAATTTATTTTAGATTATTAAATTATGGAACAATAATCAAAGTACCGGGACGGGAACTATTGTACTGAAACATCCCTAAAAAACAGTTGACATCTGGAAAAATTGATTTTAAAGACATTATTAATAAATGGATGTCAAAATATTATAATTTGATCATATATGATATATTTAATATGTATATGGTTCTGAAAAAAATAATCCATTATATATGGTTTTAAATCATCTTCAACAATGTTGATGCGTGAGGTAAGGGGTTTCTTAACACAATTTCTATTCACTGGGTTGTACATCTACATAAATTTCTTATGTTATAAAATTATTGTTTTTAAATGAAAATTGTTCATATTATGATATATTTAAACTTTTTTATGTGGATTTAAAATTTTTGAACATAGTTACATCAATTAATAATTCATATTTTAGTGATATGATATTTTTTGGGGTTATTTGTATCAAATTTTCCTTCATTAAGATATGTGTTTATGTTATAAACCACTATTATTCTATGTGGTTTATATAATACACATTTTAAACCTTATATCACAAATATCCTTATGTCAATTATATTTAATGTTTCATTTGAAGATATTATTTCTTGTTTCATATGATTAAAAAGTATCCAATTTGGTAAGGGGCTTCTTAACTCAATTTCCATTCATTGGGGTTTATTTATTAATTATTGACTATCTTATTCCATTATTATGATTAAAAAGACCTATAAATGTATTTTTTTATTTACACTTTCCTTTTTATACGTTTTATTATTTTACACATGGTCACTTAATTTATTAATAATTTATTCAATCTTGTGACCTTTGTAAGGGTTTTGTTTACTCAATTTACATATATTATCCTATACCTCTACATCATTTCCTATGTTATGCCATTATTAAGTGTGAAATGGCCTCTAATAGTATTATTTTTTATTATAAATTATATTTTTTGGATTTGAATTTGTTACACATAATCACTCCATTGACTAATTTTCAATTCAATGTTATGATATTTGTAAGTGGTTACTTAACTCAATTTCCATTCATAGGGTTGGACTCCTACTTCTCTGACTATATTATTCCTTGATTATGTGCGAAATTAGCTTTTATTGCATTATGTTTTATTCCAACTGTTCTAGTATAGATTTTCATTTTCTACACAATATCACTTCATTGAATAATTCTCAATTCAAGGCTATTATCATTATAATGGATTAAATCTCAATTTCCACTCCATTGAAAAATATTTTCAATTTTGAAGGTATTTTCTTTTATGTGGTGTATATACATAAAATTTAATAAATTTAACATGAATATCTATTTATTAATAGTAATTAAATTTTCAATTCATGTTTACTCATTTATGTGGTTTCATTTTAAAAGATACAAAAGAAGTAAGAATTTATTATTGCGATCACATTTTTTTGGATTTCATTTATTATCAAAGAAGGAACCATAAAATATAACCTTCATAAAGTACATTTATTATTATTATCCAATATATATTTATGATGTTTCAAAATTTTCTTCATACATTTCCTCTATTTATAACTTTAATTAAGCATAAGACCTTTTCAAATAAAATTCAATCATATTTCATCATTGATCTGGTAAATTTTTCATCCATTTCAATATTTTCTAAAATTATATTACAAAGGTACATTTTATTTACTCTAAGGAAATTTTATATTATATATAATTCTTTGAAATTATTGAAATGAATCATTGTAATGTTTTCTAAAAGGATCATTTTTAGATTTCATTACAAAAATTAAAAAAGGATTGTTTTTAACATATATAACATTAACGAAATATCCCACCGCTAAAACCATTTTACAATCTCAGATTATTATTGAAGGTTTCAATTTTCTTAAAATGAAAATTCATTATGAAAACTTATTTTAAATTTTTATCTTTAATTTTATTCTATTCTTTAAAAGAATGTATTTTACTATTATATATAATTTTCAAATGGTCACCTCTCCTATCTTGATTCGTTTTTTGTCACTAAATTTCCAAAAAAAATCATTTTCAGGTCATTAATGGACATTACATTTCCTATAAATATTCAAATCATTTATACCATGGATATGATCATTTACAATACTATTTACCAAATCAACAAAAGATTTTTTCTTCGAATGTTATGTGATTGACTAAAAAAATAGTGATATGCTGCATTCTTAACTTAATATAGATATTTATTATTATGAAATATTTTTCATGAATTAAATTGATCATCATTATGTGATAAATTAAATGAAAATTTATTGATTTGTGGGGAGTAGAACTAGATAGCCCCCCATTTCATCAAGAGGTCTCATGAGACAAATCAGTTTGATAGCCTTATTAAATGGATTTTTGATGTATTCATACCCATTGTTTTAAACTATCATGGAATAAGGACTTAGTAGTATAGATATCATGATATCTACGATCAGGGTGACCAAAATTTGTTATTTCCAACATTAAGCATTCAGTTGTTATTATCTATGAGATTATTTCATGTAATATTATCCGTGGTTGCATTTTTTGCTCAAATTATTTATTAAATGGAATGTTTTTTAAGTTATATTCCGTTTAATAATGATTATTCTGTATTTATTAAAAAAAAATTATATTTTTTTAACCCTTGCCATGATTTTTAGATGACCCTTAGTTATTTTTTTTCCTCATGATATTCTGAATAATATCATGGATTAAAGAATCATTCTTATTCAATTTATTTTATATTTCCAATGTAATATGGGCATATTCTATTTGTCTGGTTCATAAAGACTACAAAATATATTGTTCCTTTGGTATGAGATCCCTGGTATTTATATAAATGTAATATTATAAGAATCAAATCTTCTCTACTATATTTTGGGTCATTAAATTATTTATCCTTCTGTGAAGAACATGAATTTTTGGACTTAGGAGTTATTTTACTTATTTTATCTTGTACAATTGTTAATAGGGAAATGTTTATGTATCATTTATTTGATATAGTATTCACATCATATATTCCTAACTGTTTCTGATGTATATATCTAAAAATGAATAATAATTTTATTAAATTCAAGGTAACAACTTACATGGTGTATTCTCAAGTTACATGTTGGTGGTATTCTACTCAATTGGACCAAAATATTTTCTTCTCATGATAAGACACGTGCATAAGTTATGAACATCTTGATAATGTGGCTGATTATATTTTCCATCGTAGTATGAAATGTTTGGTGAACCTAGTAGGTCAATAAAAAATTTACATTTCTTAGTGATGAACCCTTAGATGGTAAGTACATTACTACATCAAAAAAGAAAAAATCAGTTTAATTATTTAATGTGTTAATAGCTACCTACATGGCATTTGACCATAAAGAGCAGTGATGAAGTTCTTATTAATCTAATTATTGTACTATAGTATTCTTGAAACGTATTTTGGTAGGGGGATTTCATTATATACATATCTGCTTACATATGGGAATGTGATCCTTGATGGGGTGAATCTCTTATAAATAGTACAGGTGAAGATCAAGATGATATCAGTTTTATTAATGGGGTAGTCTTGTATGTATGTACCCAATGAGACATATTTCTCTAATAGGTTTATAAGTTGTCATGTGAATCCAAATATGGGTATATGTGTAATTGGACCTTAGAGTGGGTATTTTGGTGTGTGAGCCACTAGGTGATGTTTAATACAAGAACAAATAAGTGTTCCATGAGGGTTTTGAATGATGTGAGATATGGCCTATGGGTTAGGTAGAAGATCCAAGTGTTTTGAGATATGATCATGATATTAGTGAACATGGTACTATGGATGAAAATAGATGTGATTAATTTTATGGTAACCAAGTAGAGATGATGGTCCTTAATTCTATGTTCCTTAGAGTTGAAATCACGGTTAAATTCATTGAGTTAGAGATCAGTGCATGTGGGATGATAATGAATATATGGTATCTGAAAATGTTTTTCTTTGGGTTTTTTTGATGAGTAGTACTTGTGGATATTTCGTATCAAGGATAGTTTTGGAGGGCGAGATTAATAGGTTGTATGACTCTAATATTTTCAATGTAATTCTAGAGCAGGTTGAAAATTATGATCCAAGATGGTTGGATTTTTGGTTTATATTGTGTGGGTTGCTTCATGCAATTTGGGAACAACTCTTAGTTTGGTGGCTAGTTATGCGATAGACCATGGAATATCTAGAATGATCAATTTTAGAGTGGATTTTCAATGGTTATACTAGATAGTTATTGATTTACATTTTAGGGATCATGTTTAGTGGTTAGGTATATGATCCCAGGTTAGATGGAATGTGTGACTCATGGGATCATTTTTTGTTTCATCTGACTAAGTGGTGTGGGAGAATACATCCATTGGTTTTAAATGACATTTTTAAGGGATATACTATTTATGTGTTGTGATATTGATTTGTGAATCAATTATTGGTCATGTATTGGATTAGGGTTGATAACCATGATGACACTCTTTTGGGAATGGTTTCATGGTGGTTTTGATGGATTTTGAAATGTGATTGTAGTGATAGATATTTTAATCTTTAATGTAGTTGGTTATCATTGAATAGTTGACTAGTTGTTCTCCCCTAACATGTATTTTTTTGAAGGATGGTTTACGTATTGAAATTATAGATACAATTTTCTTGGGATGAGTGACATGTGTATTATGATGGAACATATCTATGATTCACTAAATGAGTGATATAAATAAATCCATGTGGGGGAAGTTCACTATAAGTTATTGGATTGTGTGTCCCTTGTTTTAGTAGAAAATTTAATGAGTATTGAGGATGGACTTCCCATGGATTTGGGAATGGGAATAAATATATTTTTTTGAATTGGTTCTCAGTTATCTGTGGGATGGCCATTTCTATTCATTACAAGAAGTAATAGATATAGTGTGAGCTGTGTAGGTATGACCCCATGTGGGTAGTTTCATTTACATTAAATGATTGGTTGTTGGATAGCCGATAAGGGATTTGGGTGTTTTTGAATATTTGAATCTAATTTTTTTACTAATTATTGAATTCCTTATTTGATTTTTGTATAAGTAATTGGTTGAATTTAGTGCATTAACATTGTGATCTTGTGGTTTTATAATGATTCTAGTGTGATTCATTGGGTGAAGCATGATGTATGACATGATTTATGAGGTGAATCGTGATTTTTCATGTTAATTGGATGTGAACTATAATCCAATGCATGATTCCAGATTGTGAAACATGTGAATAATCATAATTAATGTTTCATTTGGGAATAAAATGACTTGGTAAGGGAAAACTCATGAGGATTTGGTGTTGTGGTTTGAGGTACATGTGGGGTCCTTTGAGTGTTAATATTGAAAATTCCAATATGAGGGGTGGAATTTCTATTGAATATGTGTTGGTGGGTGAGGAAAATACTCTTCGATAATTGGTTAGGTATAGGATATATATCTATTTCTTTAGTGTGAGATTCAATGAGATATATTGGAAACTATACTGGGTATGTCGTATTTGGTATGGCAAGTGTATTCCAAGGATTTTCTAGGCCATTTTGTGGAAAGGTTGGAATATACCTGCCATATACATGGGAGATAGAGGATCGTCTGATTTTTTTTGGAAATTAATATGATGGGTTTTATTATCAATATACATATGTTTTAATGCGTATTTGGGTTTGGGGATATATAAATTATATCAAGTATATCATGTAAACATTGAGGATGGGTTTGGTCAGAAATTCTGATAGAGGGGGCCAACTTGGTTCTGAATTAATTCTTGTGAGATGAGTATTATATTGGGGTGAACCATGTACATAAAGAAGAATTGGTTTAAAATATTATGATGTCCTAATATAGATAGGTGTTATGGAACATTGTATTCATGCTTCAATGATGATAATGAGGAGTCAATGAGCTTTTGAATAATAGTGTTCCACGTGTTTGGATATATGAAAGAGAATATTGTTTTTAGTTCCAAGTAGAAATTGATTAATTGGTCATAAATTTAGGACATGGAAAGGAAAATATTGATTGAATAATGTTTGATGATACTTATTAGGTTTGATAAGTGTCATGGTGGGGAATTTATAAAACCTTCTTCCCTTTTCTGGGTGTGAAATTCCTTGTGAATCTAATTTTTCAATGTGGTTGATGTATTTTTCTGAGAAGTTGAACATTAAATAAGAATTTGAGAGGTTGAATATATTTAAATAGTGTTTTTAGATATGTTTTCATATTTTCTGAATTTTTAATTTGTTATAATAGTTGACAGGGTAGGGTCAATGTGGTTGGGTTGAAAAAAAACCACATCTTTATGCCTTTCACAGTTTGAATGGGCATTCACTCCATGGATGGATTTTTCTGGGGGCCTTCAGGCATTGAAAATGGGGATTTATAAGAGATATGGACACTTCATAAAGATTTAATGGAATATACCTCATGTAAACACTAGTAATGTTTGTTGGGTATATTTTCATAGATAGTAAAAGGCTCATAATTTCATGGTAAGCCCCTCTCCCCCTTTTGGTCAAACCAGAGTCCATGAGGATGACAATATAGCGTGACATCCTACTCTATCTCCTCTATCTATCTCACTCAATTGGGTATGGATGTTTTTTAGTTTAGATAGAAATTGGATGTATTTTCTCCCCCCTATTTTTTATTTAGTTCTCCCTATATCATTTCTGACTCTCATGTAGGCCAGTTAAGGGTTTTGAAATGATTCCACTAGGGCATAGTGGTATTAAACAATTATAATGAGTCTTTTTATCCACATTCATAAAGGCCATCCTGATATAGTATATACACACCATCACATGTCATTTCTACTAGTTTATGTTTATTTTTATTTATTTCACATGTATTTATCCCAATTTAATTGAAAATAGCTGAAATTTTTAGTATCGAAATTTAAGGATTTTTCCTGATATGATGTTGGAGGTTTGTTTTCAGAAATCTATGTTCATTTGATGATAGTTTTATTTCAATGATAGAATACCGTGAGTTTTTTTACAATATGCCAATTTAAATAATCTATGAAATTAATTAATTTTGATAAAATTAATTAATGTTATTTTTTCCCTAGGTTCGGATGCATGTAGATAGTGGACCACAACCCATGGATGAAGTTTTTTGGGAGAAAGTATATCTTGGTTAGTTTTCAATAGTGATTCCTATAAGGTTGAAATTTTAATTAAATTATAAATTATTATATTTAAATTTAATAATTAATTATAAATATTTTATAATTAATTATTGGATATTGTTCCTTGAGATATGTGTTCAAACATTGATAACAGTATTGGATGGACTTGTTTATACATATGCAGAGCATCCATATGGTGAATTTAAACGGAAATATGTATGTTTGAGGTAGGTGGTCCTTATAAATAACATTAAAATATATGTGCATTTAATTTGTTTAGCATGTGTTTCACAATCCTTTCACTAAGGTTGATTGAACTATTTTTATTATTTAAATTTTTTATGTTAAATTAGAATCTATTAGATAATTGAAATAAAATACCAAGGGACCTGATGTACTCTTATTCATTGTCATGATTTTCCCATTCATTGGTGGTCGTTACCTTGTTTTTAATTATATTACCAATGGTACATAGCCTTTAAGGGGTGATATATAAATGGTTTAAGTAGATGTGGTGGCCCTTATTATAGTTTCCCATGTTGATATACATGTATAGGTGTGTGATTAATTGTGATGGAATACCTATGTATTTTTCATGTTATAACCTTCATATACCTCAAAGCCTTATGGATAGAGGATAATTATTGGGTGAGCATCCCCACCCCAGCCACTAATATTTAATTATATGGTTGAGTATACCTTATGAATATTGATGAATGGGTTGGTGTGTTGACCAAACTATAGTGACATTGAAAGGGAAGGGTCTTGAAGCCAAATCCCTTGTGTGTCTCATCTTCGTAGGATAGTGGGGTCTCAAGGTAGTTATCACTGTGCAGAAGTATGTGATTCCCTTTGAGTGTTAGGATTTGAATCGACTCATGGAAATAGGATAAGGGAGTCTGTGAAGGGTCATTGGGCTTAATAAGACCATAGAGACCCTAGTGGGTGCCCCGATGACATTTTGTCTTTAGAGAGGGTATGTATGGGAAATGGGTAGTGAAAATTATGGGTGTCACATTATAATTTGAATTAAAAATTTGAGTTCATTTTATCCATGATGATAGTGGATTGTACACTAGAGAGGCCAACCTCAGATTGTAGAATGGTTTTGGAAAGGTTTTTACCCTTAAAGTATCATATTGTGATGCATTCAAGTATGATGTGCTACCAATGATATGTAATGACACTACATTATGGGATGTTTTAGACCTTCTCCATGGATCTATTTGGTGTCATACAATGTTCATTAAGACATAGATACTATGATTTTGGATGCCTAATAATTTCTCCTCGGATATGTGTGGTGGATGCATAGTCCGCATAGATGAAATGATTGTTGGGGGAAACATTAACCCTAGAAATGGATGATTTGATACCTAGTAGGGAGAGTTACACAGTAGAATTTAACAATGATGGATTTATAGTCGGTTAATCCCGTGATTTCTATATTTATTTTGGATAACATAGAAATTATCATTGGATATGTATAGTTGTATTCAATGTCTAATGATATTTGATGTCCTCTAGGGAGAGTCACACCCATAGAATAAGGTGATGTATTTTCCTGGAGGGGTATGCCTTGACTCAGGGACATGGATTTCCAGTTGGGAGAACATATAAATTTTCAGATAATGTTATGGACATGAGGGAGATTCATACCATAGGAATCATATTATATGTTCCACTTTAATGATTCATTATGGATCTAGGTAGTGTAACTGGTGGTCATGGTTTTTCATTTTTCTCAAAGACACCACAAAAATGGCTGGATATGATTTTGGTTAATCTCAGGTTCAATGGAAGAACTCAAGGGTCAACAGGATAAATTTATCTAACCATTAGTAGATTAAATTATATATTTATCAAATATTGTCATATGAACATACACTATAATACATGTATGTGTAAGACCAATTTAGTGGTTCCCTATTGAGTTGTACTCTCACCCATCTCTGTCAACCATGTAACATGGGTACTCGAGTAGACCAAATTTATCATAGGTCCTGGTTGGAAGAGGTCCAATGTTACGTAATTGATAAAGATAGCTTGGATGGGACTACTGATTGGTTGAGGTGAGACATAGGGATATAGTAGAAAATAATTTAATTTTATTTTATTCATTCAATTATTTGTATATGTGGTCATCCTAGTGGGTGACTATTGTGTCTTTATTAGAGTATACTTATTCATTTTAATTTCTTATAACACAATTATTGATTTTTACTGCTTCATATGATTCATATTATTTTTCATGGAATATTTTGGGTTATTCTACTATTGTTTATCACTCTAACATGGGGGTATTATCTCTCCATAGATCATCCCTAAAAAATACTGCTAGTTGGTTCCTCTGGAATATGAGGAGGCACACTTGATGTCCACTAAAGACTCATGTTTGGGTACCGCTTAGTAGCCACAGACCAGGAGATGACGTTTCATTATTACTAATTGTTTTTATTATTATTGTTCAAACCATTATCATTTTTTGATGAATTTATTTACTTTTGTGAATTATTAATTTTAATTTATTATTTTATTGATCAAGTTTATCTTTACATGTTTTTTATAATGCAAAAGTTATGTATTTATATTTGTTTTTGATTAATTTAGTCTATGGGGATAGTCTAAAATATTGAGAAGAACAAAATAATTTTCCCTATAATCACTTTAAATCATTAAATTGAGAAGTGCATCTAGGTAGTAGTAACCATAAGTTAATAGGAATAAAATATTTCAACAAAGTGAGAGAAAATTTTACTCATACATATTCATTTCACATCGTAAGAGGGGGTAAAATCTTGTAAAAATCATGGGAAATTTTATTTTACATCAAACCCTTTAATTATTCTTTTTTTGTGTTTACTTTTTAAAATCCACAATGGGGAAAGATTTTAAAATATTATGTTTTACTTTTATTTGAGAAGAGTAAGTTTCGAGATTAATGTGTCTGATGACTTGACTTGTGTATAATATATTGAGAGAGATTGAAGAAATTCAATAATTAGAGATTGTAGAGATTGAATAATGAAATCTATCTGAATGTTCAACTCATGGGTTGTTTTGTTTGAATATACTAGGAAAAGTTTCTTTTAAATTTCAATAAAATGTACTTTCAGATAAATTTCTTATTATTATCAAAATGAAGATATTTTTGAGTCCAGTTTATTATTTCATGTCCATTGTTCTAAAAATCACAATACAATATATACAAATTTTAATTTAACTTTCTTTTTTTGATTAATTTTTCTATTCATTGATTGTAATGTATGATTCTATCAATCATGATGAGCTAATGTGGTCCACTTATCATTTGGAACATTATAAATAAGCATTTAACATAGTGAACAAACGTTCATTAAAAATGGTTTGGGCATACATTGGTTTCTGTGAGTTCATTATTTCGATGTTACCTTCAATAAGTGGCATGTACCATTAGGGTACAGCGGGATGTTACCCAGGATAAGGTGATAGTGTCATTGGGGCACAAGTATATTAGCCACTAAGTGATGACTTAGTGGATGAATGGGAAACCTCTAATGAGTATGGAATTGTAAGAGAAATATGCATGTGTGGGTGTGTGTCAATCATGGACTGGTTATGCCAAAGATTAATGTGAAATAGCTTAATGAATTTTGGGTTTTTTCCATGAAAAATATTTTGGTAAATAAATTTGGGGCTTTGTTATAAATTGTTAAACAGTTTAAAATGGTTTTATATAAATGGTTTTATATAAATATGATAACTTGTTCTATCCGAGCAGAATGAGTTGGAAAATCATTTGGGGAATTCCTACTGAGTTTCATTACTCACCCTTGCTTTGTTACATTGGTGATTTTGAAGATATTGTTCATCAAGACACATGAAATGGTAAATTATAAATATTATTTAGTGGTGCTTCATGATTCTTAGGATGTTTTTTGGACTTGGATAATGAATCATGGTGGGAGATTTGGAGTTTTGTTTAGTGTTGTTGAGTTTGGGTGGTTTTCCTTCTGATTTGTAATTTGATGATCATCGTATTCCATTTTGGCGCTTTTTGGTAGTTTGGGATTGATATCAGTGGTGTTACATTGAGTTATTTGAAATTATTATCACACTTGATATACTAGTTTTTAATTGTGAATAATTTTTTTGTTTTTTTTATTGGAATGGTAAAATCATCCAGTAGTTTTATTGAATATCCTGGAATTTATTACCATCTTTTTGTGCATTGGGGGTATCTCCTAAGGTTTGTAGAAATTCCACCTTTACTCAAGCCAATGAAGATGGGAAGAATGTTACACTATACATGAAATCTATATGTACCTCCATATTCCCATGCAGGGTGTCAGAAATATAACCCAGTAATAAACCCCCATTGTTTCATTAATAAATTTTCATATGTATAACATGTGTATTTTATAATGAAAACAAATACACAACCAAAGATAAATAATAATATAAAAATCACATGCATGATATCCAAGGCACTATGATCCACATCCATACTTGATTCGTCTCCATGTGGGATGGAAAATCAAGATTTGAAAAATAACCATGAACTAACATCATGGTTGGAGACATGTCAATCAATATTCTCAAGGCATTCAGTGGGAATTCTACATGGCATTGACAGTGAATCAAGTTCTATAATATTCATCGGTATCTTTATGGACTCAGGTTCCTTCTGAGAAATATGGTTTTATTCTCCAACCCAATACATGGGTCCACTATGTTCATCATCACAAGCTATGCATGCTCCCCCCTATAAGGTCCAAAAATACCACTATGGTCCTCTTACTATGAATAACGAGAAAAAATCACATGTAACATTGTAATACACAATTATGTATAGGATAATAAGTAAATAATAACACATTAACATGGGAATATAATGGAAAAGGCATAATAACAGGTGGCCAACATCAATCTTTACATCAAGACTCTCTAACAATAATAATTCAATCAAATTCATATAGTTGTATCTGGACTATACACACACATTCAATAAATTAACATCAATCAAGAACTCCAAGCCATTCCATAAAACCATGGATCAAGAAAAAAATAGTTCATAGGGAATTGAAAAGAAAAGGAGAATATACCATATTGTCTTTAATGAAGAAATCATATGTTCGTCAAATGGATGGATTCCAAACCACATAGCATGCCTCTGGAGAATGACCTCATGCATCAGTGATACATAAATGAGTTCTCATTTATTAGGAAATAGACATATAATAAAGACTCAAGCATATTATATTCATTAATCATGATTATATAATTACATACTATAAGGATTCCACTAATGGAACCAATTTCTAGGAATGTCAATTGAGAGGTTTTCATTTTACTAGATCAATTATTGATTCAATAAGACATTGGAAAATCTACCAACATTGTAGATAAGTGACTTAGTTCATTTTAATGATCATCAATCAACCATCAAAACATCATCAAAATATAATGCCCAGAGAATATTCAAGAAGATGAGAATCTCAAATTTCTTATTCTATGATGACTTACATAGAAATATCCAACATTCAGTGGAATTATATCATCATTCCATGGTGTTGTCATTAAAATATCTATATCTATAGTAATCTACCAAACAATCACCAACGAGATAAGGTTTTGTCATCAATCTTTTTCCATGAATAGGTATAAAAATGTTCCATAAACACTTCCATGTAGTGAACATGTATCCGATAGTAGATCTGGATTTGGTTAAGGAATGATGATAGCTCGCTACATATACCACTATTATATGACCATAAGAAAGAAATGTCATTAGATATTTAGGGAAAACACAGATCCAATTTATATCTGTAAACATTACTCATGGAAGAGGAATAACTTGGTATATATTTAATAGGAATTCACCATTAAAGCACCATAAGATCAATCAAACTTTAGAGGGGAAATGTTAAACCAATAAGAGTTCAATTATTCATTCAGCGTTTAAAATTTGGAATAGGGTCATGCAGTCTAAAATTAGAAACTAAAGATGGTCAAAACTGAGTAAAAATTAAAATCATGGGGTTTTTTAATTTTTACCTCATACTAGATGCACCATATTATTAGTGTTCTTCGTAGAATAACTTAGGTTCTACCAGTTCCATTTTTTGTCTGGTGGAATCCCACTAGGTAGATTGTTCGGTCTTCAGTAACATGCAGACCCACTGGATCCCTACCAGCTATTTTTTGGGTTCAAATAGAGATCTGAAGGAAACCTTCTATGCACCACACAATATAGACCTTCCTTATATCTCCACCCACCAATTTTCAAATCCTTGGCTACAAAAACAATCCTCCAAACCACCCATCTCAAAAAGGAAAAAAATAAATTCAAAAATTAATAAACATGAAATATCACATAAATCAAAAAAAGTAGAGGGTGGTACATAAGATTTTCACAAAAAATCACACAATACTCACTCTCATCATACCTATGTTATCTCATATGAATCCAACTAATATATTATATCAAAAAACATAGTTAAACAGCCCAAATCCTGCTCAAATGAGTCCCACACCATTAATCATAGTTTCATGCACATAATAACTATCTATTTAACAAATTATAATAGAGCTATAAATAATTAAAGAACATCACTTTCTTCAGCATGAAAAATAATTCATTTACCGATTCTTCTTATCTCTGGATCCACTCATAAGGGTTGATCTGACAACAACCTCATGTTACCCTCATATATCACAACCCATCTAAGTAGAAGATAGAAAATGTTTTTATAAAAAAATTCAATACTAATCATTCCAATATCATAATCCTTAAATAAAATACACTAGGCTCTCAAACCTAGTCTATAAACCACGTCTCACATAATTTATTTTCCATGGGAAAATAGCTCTTCTATATTGATAGAATTTCAAGGAAATGAATAGGGAAACACAGAAAATCTAGGGTTCTCATATATATTTGTAAACTAAGTATCACATGATTGAATGAAATGCCCACTATAGAGAACCCATCCTCCCTGGGAATCTTGTTACCAAAATACCCCCTATTGATAACTATGTCACATCAATTTCTATACAATTGAATTCACTAATGATTATTTCTATCTGGTAATACCATACTCTTATTGTATTAATATGTATAATTCTTTGAAAAAGGTATATGGGATAACACAATATAAGTTATTTGTGACACTCTATGTTACTGAACCAATATTAGATACACCTATAAGGTGTCCGTTACCAAGGAATCCAACGCATGTACTGACCAACTCTAGGTCACTACACATTCCATTCATAGAGGGACTATGTATCCACTATCATTAAACATGTCGCTACATGAATCACATGACCATATGTTAGAAAAAATATATTGGGATTCATCTGAGTATAATTCTACTAGTATGTTGTGTGGAAAAAATCCATATAATGTATTTTTAACACTTAAAATGGTTGTGACTACTTTTGTAAGTGATATGAATCACATGTAAAAACAAAAATGACATGTGAAGCCTATGTTCCTAGAATAATTAATGTTCACTAGACTTTTACCAATAGTCCAAGATAAAAAAACATAAATAATGATCTCAAATACATGTAACATACCTGAATAAATATCTCATCTATAATAGTGAAAACTGAGAACAATAATTTCATATCTCTTGTAATCTGGAATTCCCACTAAAAATGGTGTTTACAAAAAACTAGTCTCAGGTCCATCACAAGCTCTGACACATAAATATTCTCCATATATAATAAACAAAATACTAATAAAAAGGAAAAACATCCCAACCCTATAGATATACACCCAATCATCTTGAGGGATGGACTGTACCTTCTCCCATCGGGAATCATACCACATAATCCTGAAACATGGGGGAATACACACACCCTATCAAGAAATGTATCACATAATTAGAAAAAAAGGGTATAAATGATTAATTCATTGAAATAAAAGTAACATCATCAAAAAACCAATGTCCATACCCACATCCACCCATGAAAACTCATATCATGTCATCTAGAAACACAGGGGCGTACATGCACCTTGTTTGGAAACACATATTGCATCATCTAGATACCTAAGGGAATACAAGCTCCCCATCCGGAAATACATATCACATCATCTATTTAAGTAGAATTATAATAACACATCACCAATAAACACATATTTTTTTATACTGAAACTCAAGGGGATACCAAATCTCTTCCAGTAAATGCATATCATATCAATTGGTAACTCCAGAGGGGCATACCATCTCCCCACAATGGAATATAACTCAATACATGGAAAAATATTTCCCCCACATAATACACATAATTAATTTACCCCACATGGGTTGTACACTCACTTTAACACACCACACATCTACTAGGATATCCTCTAAATCACATAGAATAGAGTTCTGACTCAAAGGATAACTCGTGCCTTGATTTATTTCTCATCATTGGTCTATCTCATAAGCTTATTATACTTAAGACTATTCCGATTATATAATAACATCACTATGAACCCATTTAAATCCACATATAACCATAATGTGAAACATATAGGATCTTCCTGACTCATTCCATTGTCTACTCATTAGAACTATATTATAACCAACACTCCATGATTTTCTCACAAACCATAGGCTCTACCTTACTCCGGTCTCAACAGGTCGGTCTAAAACCTAATCTCTTTCCAAAATTTTGACATAGCCACACTAGCCATATTTTTTCCCAATATAACTCTATATAATTCATTTTAAATCACTATGAAAATATCAATATTAATACTCTCAGCGCACACTAGCTCTATCCCACATCTCCATTATAAGATCTATCAACCGCCAATAATAAGAAAACATCATGTCGTGCCATGTTATTTCTGTGAAGGATCATCACACTCGAAGAAAATCTAATATCCCTACTCCAACTACACAAGGGTGTTCCAAAACATTCAAGAGACTCATGATCATTCCACTTATCATTATTGTGTGATTCTATTTTCTGATATTATATTGGTGTCCCAAAAATAAACCAAGGTGGCTCAAGCTACATTTTTATAGTAAATCCCTCTGCCGTCAATGGCTAAGGAATCACACTAGTGTCAAGGGTCCATCATAACCAAGGAAACTCTTTTAACAGTGGGGTGTCTTTCTTTAGGGAGAAAAAGTTCATAACTAAAGTTCGATCACCCATAGTGGTGAGAAAATATATCACATGCTACATACAAACATAGAAATTAACATTATACCCCCCCACCACCAGAGGGAGAATCACATGGATGAAGATTGGGGGAAGGTTCAATGCAAAATGGAGTCTCCTCGTGTGGTTGTTTGACTAAATCTAAAAGAGGTAAACTGGTAATTTGCCGATATACCCTTACTAAAAAACTATATGGGACATTATTTTTAGCACAACCATTGGGGTCACAATGCGATGTGACCTTGAATAACCAGTGCATGATGCAACCAATAGGATCACTCTATGATTCTCCATATATATAGGTCATGAACCATAACATGCCTCTATCACGATCTGGTCCATCCTAGGTCATGGTGTTACAGTACCTAGAATGTAGGATATACATAAAACAATTGTATCCTGGACCTTATGGGTTTTTATGTGATGTATTTTACATAGATAGGGCCCAAGACTCTAATAGATGGTCACCATCCTATAATTTTGATTCCTTGAGATAAAATTCAGGGTTCCCCATTGTAGGCCCTCACAGTGCGATCCTTATTGGTCATGGAATGACAAGACACATACAACCAAAAGTTGTAAAGGGTGTTGTCAGCCCACGCCCTCTCTAATGACTTCCTAAACTCCTAAATTACCTCTTGATCATTTTACCATATTTGATAAAATCTTAATGAGATATTCTAAATCTAAAAATTCATATCCAATACATTTTATCAAAACTTCCCATGATCTAATTATAAATATTTTAATTACCTTTAAATTTAGAAACCCATAAATATATGAGTCTTTACATAGAGCCTCCTCATATATATTGCAAGAGAATCAAGTTAGAGTTTATGTTATTCCCTCATGATCTAGTGGAACTCATATAAAATCACTAATACCAATCAAACCAAATCACATTGAAATGGAGAAGAAGACTATATAAAATTAAAGGGGGTGGGAGAAATCCACCCTCATTAATGAAGAACACACCTCTAGTTTCTATCAATTAGTGGAGGTTGAAGAGGAGTGGAAGGAAAAGGTATATCCTCACACATTATTTTGGGTTACCAAAAAAATAATAATCCCTTGAATGTGGGTTTAAGAATAACCCAAAAATCTCCAAAATTGCCTCTATTTAAAAATAGATATGGGGATTACTAGGTACACAGTCCACCAACACTTGTCACATGGTTACCCAAACTAGGTAGTTGGTCCCCTAAAATCTCCCATAGGTACCTCTTGTCACTAAACTGGGAACCTAATGGATCACGACAACCACCCGAGAATTTTTCCATTCCCTGAACTCCCAAAAGATTCAGAACTCATAATCTCATCCATCATCATCCCATAACTATTTTATTAACAAAATAACAACTCTGGATTTTAATAAGAGTTTTTTATGTTTTATTTTTTTTATTATGGATATGTTTATGAAGATTTTGGAATTTTTAGAGTGAGTACGAGTATTTAGACGTATTTTTTGGGGACTTTTTATTTTTATTGGGAAGTAGAGGCCACCAGGTGTCTAGTGGAGTGTACTGGAAACATGGTGGTCGATATTATAGGTCATAGATGGATATTTTTTATTGAAAGACCCCATATTGGTCAGTGTTTGGTACCTAGTAATTTCTTAATCACAATTTAATTTAGTAGATTACCATAATTGTTTATCATGATTTTGATTTCTTTATTTCTTTATTATTTGATTTAATAAACTGTTGTGAGGGCCCTTATTTCTCCCAATGTTATTCATCATATTTTCTTACTAAACATTTATTTTTAATAAAACGGAGATTTATTTGATATATTACCTTATTAAATTTATTAACACATTAATACCAATGGTTTTATATTAGATTATATTAGTTTTTTTTGTGGAAATATATGATTTGATGAATTTCCATCAGTTGAGGGTGATATATTGATTCTCAATGATTTTCAGGTAATTAATTATTTTTTTCTTAGGAAAAAATTTATTAGAAAAAATATTGGTGATATATGGGCTTTTATTTATTATCATTTACCATTTAATGTGTATTGTGATCATGTTATGTTTTATTTTATTTGCGATATCTCTAAAGAGAGTTAAAATTAAATAAAATCTAAATTAAGGTATATTTGATGATTTATTATGAATAAACTGAATATAAATCTTATGATTAGTTATTGAAAATATGATTTTAATAAAAAAGTGATAAATGAGTTTAATTTATATGTTATGAATTAAATCTCTTGACAATTAAGATTATATTAGATCATGAAAATGTTTAATAAAAAATTTCTTACGGGCTAAAATTTCATACTTTTTATTCAAGTAAATATTTTTGGGGTCATATGGAACCATTATTTTTTATAAATACACATTAAATGATGTTAATTATTTATTAGAACATGAAAATGATATTTTAAACATTCAATTTGTTAAAATGTTCTGTAAATAATATTAATAATTTATTAGTGGGGTGTTTGGGTGAAATGATGTTATTAAATTTAGATAGAAATTATAGATAATGTTTTAGGGACAATTGAAGTGATGTTTTAGAAATTATTTATGTTCTATAATATTATATTTAGATAAATAAAATGGAATCAGTTTATTAAACAATGTTAAATTATTTTAAATGGTGTTTTGACTATTATGAAATATTAAAATATATAATAATATAATTATGTGGTATGATCATTTTTTGTGATATTTTGATAGAAAAATAATGTTTCCAATCGATATGTGTTTGTCTATGATCTATGTTATTCAATAAGATTAGGTATGATAATAATTAAACTATCTGTTTTTATATTTAATGAGTTGGGATATAACATGAAATAAATAATATAATTGGATAAGCCTTCGATTTTGATATAATAAGATATTGCCATTTATATATCCATTTTTTGATAATCCATTTATTTATCTATAATAAGATCTAACAAACATATTATGTATCCATTAACACTAAATAGAGTATGTAAAAAGGTGTTAAGGGCGTTTGTTAAGTTCTTAATTATATTTATGGGTGATATTTTAAAATATCAAAATTTTTATTTGACATCAAATGACACACATATGAACATTTCAGATTATAAGAGATATATAAGGGCTCTTGTGGAATCCAACATGGTTTATTTTTATAACTTTTATGTACACATCTAGTAATATCTAATCATAGCCTACCCAAATGTTAATATAACGTGTATAATTAAATAAAAATAAGTGTGTATCATCACACACTAAAGGATTTTGATAAATAATAATGTTCTATAAGTATATTAGGGATACTACCCTCTATGGATTAGATAAACATAAATTATATTAAGTGATAATAATAGTTCATAATCATAATATAATAACATAAAATGAATATTAAATAACTAATCCAATCATAAAGAAATATATAACTGATATTAGAAATATTATGCAATTATAATGTTATAAAAGACATGAGAAATTAAAATGGGTCACCTCATAGGTCGATCATTAAAAAAGATTACCAAAATAAAAAAAATATAATTCAAAACTAAGTATTTATCACACCTTGATCCCTTATATTTCTCTATCCATATATCTGCTTCAGTAATCAATGAAAAATATCATTCCCTTCCCTAAAACCCTAATATTGAGATCTATACGCACATCAAGATACTCATACATAGTGTGTGAACAACTTAGTAGTCCACCACCTATGTTTTTCCTAACCCTATTCAAATTATATATGTTCATGAACATAGTAATACAAAAAATGGTCAACCAAAAATATTGTAAATTCACAAATAGAGGACCAACAATGCCTAACCTTAAGAGAAATCACATTAATAGGCATAATGTATATCTCAGTAAGAAAAATAAATATTTGATTAACAAAATCATCCCACAGCAAAACCAACAAAAATAAAATGAACATATCAATATAGTATATAAGAAACATCAAAATAACTACCACATTATCCAATTCCATTATCGTTATCAAATATAATTGGAATATGGTTCCTTTCCATAAGAAACACCATGGTGAATGGTCATGTTACCCCACACACAATTTAATATCAAAAGTAGGTGGAAACGTTTTCCAAATAATATCAATATCAATTATAATCAAGCCTGACATCCTATAACAAAAATAATGTCAAGAAATAGAAAATAACAATATCCAAAAATCACAAAAAATATAATAAGGTGGGCTTAATGTTCAAGTACATTTCAGAAAAATAGTCGAGTTGATTCTCATACACACACATCCAATATACACATCCTAAATCTAAGGTAAAATAAATATGTAACCATCTCAGAAATAAGAGGAAATAAAACACATCTTAACTATTCTAAAACATTTCAAAAGATTTATAATGTGACCCAAGACCCCATTACTGGTTAAGACTCACTCTACCTATCATTTAACATTATATCCTGATACCAATAGTGGAACAATATCCCATATTTTGGAAAAAATGTTATAATTAAACAATGGGACACCCTTGGTTTCCATGTGCCACATTTACAACATATTATATTAACCTCATGGTCATTATTCACCATGTAATTGAAGAAAAACACATGAATCTCTACTAAACCATCACATATTGATGTGAATATTCCATTGTAATTATTGATTTTTATTGTATTTATTATCCAAATATTGAGAGAACCTATAAAAAATTAGTTAGAATATGTTTATAGTTCTATTTATAAATTAGGATATTGACTCAAGTGACTGAAATAGGTTCTCTAGGTGATTGAGTTGATTCAAAAATTTATAGGTTTGGAAGGTTCATTTTGTATATCCTTATAAAGTTGTGACTATATTCAATAATGGTTATAAAATCTCCAATAATTTTAGTACATTATAGCTTATGGTTTTTGTGTGTCTTAATATGGTATATATATATATATCCTCATAAGGTTATCCAAGGAACATTATAAGGATTATCATTTTAGGGTTTCAATTAAAATCATAAGGTTCACGATTTTGTAAGGATCCCTCATATGGTTTCATATAGATTTGTATTTTGTAACCTCATAAGTTTTACTGGACTTCATGATGGATTATAATTATTTTTAATTATTAATCCTTACTAAAATATTTGAGATTTTACATAATTAACATCTAAATAATAAAAAGATACATTTTGATGTTAGATCAATTATTCAATTTTAAAAAAATCACAATTAAATTTTGATTCTCGGTTTTTTAAAGAATCTATGATCCTAACACCATGAAGAACATGATCCACTATGATAAATCATTAATCAGTGTGAAATTAAGTTATATCTATTTTTTCAATAATAATGTATATATGATTGCGATAATGATTTATTATTCCCTAGTTAAATAATCACAGGAAAATTAAATTATGTTTAAATCTTATTTTTTAAAATATATGATTTTTTCCAGAGGATGGCATATATTCTATTATTTTACAGTAAATTTTTTTTCATGAATCATATAGGTTAAAGAAAATAAATTATATGGTCAATTTAAATGAAATTTGAAGAGATAATTAATGGGTATTTTGTTATTCTATAATACATTTTTGTTGATAATTTATTAATTATTTTGTGATTTTTTCCCTAGTTTTTTAAATCTAGATAGAATGAAGAAAGTAAATTTGTGGTATTTTAATGAGAAGAAAAGTGTGGCTGATTCTTGTGATCGTGTTTGGTATGAGATGAAAGAAAGAATGTTAAGATGAAAATATGAAAATAATATTATAGTTTTCTTTTTATACTTGATATATGATTTTTTTTAATTTATATTGTATTAAAAATATTTGAAAAATAAAATTATCCTCGTATATATGAAATGTGTTATTTAAGGGAGAGGGTATTACTAATAGGAATTATAAAATAGATCATGTTTATAAAAGTATTCTTTGTGAGAAAGGTAAAAAATATAATGAGTCAAGAAGGTTCTTATTATGAAGAAAAAATGGTGGTAGAGATTTGAAAAAATATGAGTCTAAGTGTTCATTTGCTGTGAATATGTATAAATTAAAACGATCGTACATTGAGTACGAATTGACTTACCATTCATCTTTAACTTGTATTAATACAATTTTGTGGTTCTTGAAAATTTTAGTAGTATATTTTCATTATATTTGTAAATATATAAGAATGAGTACCATCATATATTGATATATTAAGCAGAACCTTCTTGATACCTTACTCTACTTGTTGTGATTGTGGTTTATTAGAACTAGTAACGGTCAATTTACAAATCATAGAAATAGTGGAAGATATGAATTTGAAGAAATGTTTGATACATTCAAACAAACTAAAATTTGGTCATATATTTATAGTGTAAAATATATGGTTTGGGATAATAATCAGTTACATCATGGATTAGTTTGTCACACTAAGGTAGAACCTCATAAATACTATTTTTTTATTTTATTTATTTCTTTTCTATTATTATTCATGAAAGCCTGAGTATGATTATTTTATTGTATTAATTTGATCCTAACCAGTCATAGAGGTTAAATCAAGTATAAAAAAATAAATTGTTAAAAGGTATTTAATACTAATTCACCCAAATAAATATTATTATTCAATCTACTTGAACCAATATATAGTATCAAATATAAATTTTTTCTTTTTTATAGTTTCTCTTTTCATATCAATATGGATATTCTAAATTATATAAATATTATAAGACTTCATTTATTTCATGTAAATAATTTTCATTGTTAGATAAATATAACGTTTCCATTTTTTCTTTGGTTTCTTACATTATTAATGAAAATGTAGTTATATTTTCAACTATTCATGTAGTTAGAATTCTATGTTTTTTTGATAAAATAAATCATGAAGTTGATGGTAATAATTTTAATTTTAATCTTTTGTCCCACTATAAAAATTGATTACATAAGTGATGGGACTAAAGAATTCTAAATTTGTGTGGGATAAAAATTAATGAAGTTCTGGAACAAATATTAATGTCATTGAGTTAAAGATAAAGATTTTGAGAATGGGTTTTGAAGATACAATGATGGTTGAGGAATAATCCCTTGACGAGTACATCACTAGAGTGAATGAGATTATGGAAAACATAAAATATTTTATAATAAACTAGATGATTCTATTATTTGTAAGAATATCATAGGGAAAATCCTTTCATGTTTTGATAAAAATAATCTACTCAAGAAGGAAAGCATAATCATTCCCTTGATAAGCTAAATAATATCCTTATTTCTTATAAAATGAAAAAATCACATGTATTTGAAAACAAATTGAAAATAATAAATGGATTTTGAGGCCATAGGTATGCTCAAGAAGAAGGAAGAATAGCCCAATGAATCCATTGAGTCTAATAAATATGATATGTATGCTGACATTAAGATAATCATATATTTTATCTCCATAAATTTGAGGAATGTAATGGGTAAATATATGTTGAAATGTTCCTTGAACTTATTGATGTTTGGAGCTATTGTACACTTTTCATGAAAAATTACAACGAATAAAAGTTATGAGGTTGAATATAATGAACATGATGATAAATCGTAGAGGAATAAAAGTGGGTAAATATCAAAAATTGAAAGAAAATTTCTGAAAATAACATTATTTTTCCATGAAGTAAAAGAAAAAATATTTATATAAATATATGAGGAATAAGATACCCTCACTAATATCCTATTAGAGTATATAGTTCTAGATAAAATCAAAAATATCAAAACACATTTAGATAACAAAAAAATTCATTATGTAATTATGATGAAGTAGTTGAAGAAAAATAATTGGAGCATAATCTCATATCTAATTTATAAAATTATTTTTTGAAAAAAATTTCATGGAATACATTAATGTTCTAATAAGATTTTATTTAAATAATGTTGAAAAAATGATTAGTATCTCATAATAATGATTAAACTGATTGATTAAAATAATAAATTCAATATGAAAGTTTATTATCATGAAAAGATCAAGATATATCCTTAAGAAATGTTCATTTTGAAAGAAGAAAAAATAATAAAGTTTGATAGAAAAAATATCGTAGATAAATAAGAATTAAAATTAGTTATATAGGAATTAAAAAAACTATTTATGTTAATGTTGGATCATCTATAATATCTGGTATTTCTTGCATATCGAATCAAGTTTACACTATATTTAAAATATCACAAAAATTTAAATATGGGTTAACTAAAATAAAAATTAATAGCACAAATATTTGGGCAATCATGAGGTAGAAAAGATGATTATAAATAATATTCTACATCTAAAGAAGATATAATAACGAAATAAAAATAAACACCTTTATATAACAATCTCGATCAAGGTTCATTTGGAAAATAAAGGTTAGAATCTGGAATATGGTTTTCTAGATAGAACTATATATATAATGGAATAGTAAGATTCTATGGCTATAGTTTGTGTTGTTAGATATTATCCAAAAAGCCTACAGATGTTGGTACAACATTTATCTACTATGAATATAGAATGAATTAATGGGTAACATTACTGAAGTTTAAATGGATGAATTTATAATGAAAATGATGGTTGTAAATAAATTTATCTCAACTGTGACTATAATAAATATATTTTAATGATTGAATTAAGTTTGAGGAGTATGTGAGAAACAAGAGAATTATGTGGAAGAGTGTTTGAAAAATAACATTGGATATTTATCCTATATGTAAAATAGGAAATAACTTTAATGTAAGAATCATGAATAGATTTCATTTATAGTGTAAGTGGCATTAATGTCAAGAAACATAGAAAGACCATGGATCCTTGATTGTGTGTGTTCTTCATACATAACTCGAGACACTAAAATAATTAAAAATGGAACATAATAATAGATTATTAGTTAAATTATGTAACTATATGTCTTTAATACTCAAAAGTGTTGGAACTAATAATATTTTGTCAAAAGGAATCAAATAAAAATGCATTCATCAGGGAAGGGCTATAGAGTAATTTTTTTAGGGTTAGATGATTATGTGATTCAAGATGTAGAGTTTATTTTAAAATTAAATCATCCATCGTTAAAAGTTACAATGATGGAAGATTAATTGAAATAGGTGAAAGGATAAGTGGGAACTTGTTTCAAATTGGTGTACCTTCCAAATTATGTCACTTGAGTGCTAAATATGAGAATGATCTATGTCATATAAGACTTGGGCACCTTGGATAAGGAAAAAAATTAATGATTTATAAACATGAAGTGGTGGGAGACAATCTAAAACACAAAAATTAAAGAGTTTCTTCTTGTAAAAAATCAAAATGAGAAGATACTATAATGGATATAAAAAGGTGTACATTCAATCCCATATATAATTAGAACTCATATATTCAGGTGTCTCTTGTCCTTTCAAAAATAGGTAAACCAAGTGTGCTCTGTATTTTTTACATTAATTGATGACTAAACCCATATAACCAATGTTATTCTAATTAATTTACAATTAGATAGTATTAATATATTTACAATAATTATAATATAAGATGAAAATGATCTCGGTGTATATGTAAAGATATTGAGGTCTGATAATTGAAAGCAATACACGTCCACTACTTTTGAGAGAAATTTGGAAAATTAATGGGATAAAATATCAACATATTAGAACATACACCCCCAAAAAAAGAGTGATGTTTAAGGAAAAAAATATAATGAATTTTTATATGGGAAGAATTAGCATACTGAAAAAAATGGTCAATGTTATTTTGGAGAAAAGTTTTTTACACTACTATTCAAATCCAAAATATATGTTTGTTGAAACCAAAATCACATAATACTATATATGGAATATGGTATAAAAAAACTAAAATGGTCATATAAATTAATGTATTGAGAATCCATGATTACATGAATATAAATAATGGAAATTTGGAAAAAAGAGATGAAAAATCATAAGAAGCGACATTCGTGGGATATCTTTATAATTTTATTAGAAACAAGTCCAGGATAAAAAATCAATATAAGTTTATAGTTTGTAAATTTTTGAAAAAAAATAAAAATTAAAAGAAAACAAGGGTCTTTTAGGCCTCAATATAAAACAACTATAGATGAAAACATGTATAATTCTGAATTATAGACTATAGAGAGATCCTAGAATGAGGATGTTGTGGTCGATAATGACTCACATGAGACCAATGAAGATAGAGGTACTAAAAATTCAAATTAATAAGCATATAATATTATATAATTACATAGATTAAAATAATATTATTATCCAAAAAGAGAAACCTATCCAAAATGGAATAAAACTAAGACTTGAGAACTATTCTACTCCTATCTCTTATGTTGACCCTCGCACTATTTCAAAGGTAGTTAAGCATGAAGAATTAATTGCTTCTATGAGTGAGTAACATGGTTAATTAGATAAAAAATACACTTGGATGATGGTTCTAAGACATGGAAACAAAAACATAATTAGAACAAATGTTTGTTTTTATAAATTAGTTGAATAAGAAACATGATGTTACAAATAAAGAATTTATGCTTGATTATAAGGGAAATTCTGGTTCATTTTCCATGTATGATATGGTTCCGATGTTTTGGTCATTGAACATTGATTATAGTTCCATATTTTCCAGAAAATTAATCATTATTTAATATTTATATTTTGATTATATACATATTTATATTCATTAATAAATTTTATATATGTAAAAATTAATTACTCCATTTAGGGAGACGGTAGGTCATACGGACTTATGAATGTTGTTTAAATTTATTCAATGAATGAAAAGAAGAAATATAAATATGAATTAACCTTTAAATAAAAAATTATATGTTGTATATATCATTTAAATTCATTAAATCTATTTTTATTTACATCCAAGTCAATATAAAGTGAAAAAAATATCACATATCTTTATGGAGGTGGTGGTCTATTTGTACGCACAAGCGATGTTACCATTTTCCAATATATTGGAATGTAAGAAGTTCAATTTTATTTTATAATTAAAAATTGTAATATTTTCATATACATTATATATATAATTTAAATCTATCAATAAATTTTCATGTTATATCCAGTGCTGAAAAATAGATTACATCGGTTCGTGAGGCGGTAGTCTATTGTACACAGGGTTGACAGTTTCATTTACCATTTGATGGATAAGGATATTTATATAGGTTATTTAATTAACAATGTAAAATTTAAATATATTTGATATAATGATTTTATTTTTTTATCATATTTGAAGAATATTTGATCTATTTTTAAAAATATATTAGACAAAAATACTTGGTTAAGACTGATACCACTTCTTCGAACAACCACTATAGGATTACCCCCAGAATCATTTTTTGAAGAGTTAGCTGATTAAACTATGGCCTCTAGGATGTTTTGGGGAAATTAATGAATATTTTTGGGTACGAAGGGGTGGAACCAAAAGACTTTGAATGTGTGAATATGTGAGGATATTGAGTTCTCTCTTATATGTGGGGGAGAGTACATACTTATAGTATTTGAAAAAATGGTATACCCACATTTTAAAAATTAAAAATGAATCCAAAATGGCTAATTATGAAACATTAGTTGTTATAAGGTTGAAATATGGAAGTTAAATAGGAATTTTACATGTTTTTAGTTCACTGTAACAATTCTCGTTTTAGTTAAACACCTTGTAAACATGTTTCAACCTTAACCACAATAATTTATTTTTAAAATTTTTATTATTTTTTATAGATAAAAATAATGTTAAACATGTTATATAATAATAATAAGGATTATTCAAAATATAGAATCTATGTTTCAAAATTCAATTCACATAATTTTCATAAATTAATAAAAAATTAAACCCAAAGATGCGATGAAAAACTAGATTTCTGAATAAAATGATTTCAAATGTATAAAATGTATTAATGTCAACATTCAATGTGAAAAAGATACTAATGACCAAATATTGATTAATAATAATATAATTAAACACATTTTTCTTTTCAAATTATTTAAATTATGATCTATCATTTTTAATGCTTTAAACCAAATAAATGTTTTTACAAAATAAGTATTTTTCACTATTTATCAAAAAATAAATATATTTAGAAAATTCTCCAAAATTTACACTGACATAATTTTTAAATTTTGATTTCATAAATGATGTTTAATTTCTGTAATAAATTTTCTAGAAGTGGTGAAAATTATTTTTATTATTTAACACAAAATTCATTGAATTTTTTCTAAAATGAATTTTCAAAGTATATAATGACTTTTCCAAAATTAATTACTTTGTTATTGATAAATTTTATTTATCTAAAAGGATAAAAAATAATTTTAAAAAAAAATTATTCCCATTCACACATCCATGTTTAACATCTCGGCTATAATGGTCATGTTTATATAAAAATATTAATAGTATATTTTTATTCATTAAAACTCAATGTTGGAAGTAATTAAAGCTATAAAAGAAATAAAATTTACAAAAAAAATAATATTTCATAAAATTTCATGTTGTTACATTATTCCACATTAAAATAAATTTCACCCATAAAATTCATTACTCTTATATAAAATAAACGTGCTTACTTCATCTTTATCATGTCCTCAAATTCCAATTTAGCTTCTTCAAATTTGTGGTTTGGCCACAACAAACTGGCTATGTGAGTGGTCTTATTTTATAGAACTTTCTATTTTTGATATTTAATATCCACTTGTTATTTCTCATTAGAATGATTTGTCTCCAGTGGTATGATCTCTGTGTTTATTATTTAGCACCCCATGATTTTTTAAATATATTTTTTCAAATAAATTTAATTTCATTGATACATTGTGTTACAAGCAACATTGAATTTAAATGGACCGTGATATTCTATTAAAATATTATTATTGTTTAGAAATTATATTGGTTTTATTAATTAGTCTACCTAAATTATGAAAATTTATGGTTTACACATGTATAAAATAAATTCATTATTTATAAATTTATTAGAAATGAATATAAAATTCATTCAAAAATTAAGGATATGTTTTACTAAAAAACAATTTTTAATAATGAAATTTATTTTCATCTTAAAAAAATAATTTGATAACTATTTGTGATCTATTTTAATAAAATGAATATATTATATATTCCATAAAATGGTTTATCATTCATATTGTAATGCTTCTTATGAATAATATAATAATAAATCATGTTTTATGCTTGAAAATTTATTTTTATAAAAAGATGTTTTCGTCGCATTTTGAAAACTATAAAATACATTTTTTATAATTTTAGGTATATAATTATATAAAATTAATTAAATATTTAGATTCAGGATGTTCATATTTGGAAAATAGGCCCATTTTATTTTTGGTCAATATGAATAGTAATCATGGTAAAAATTATCATCGTTGTAGAGGGTAAATCGAGTTAATCTATAATAAAAATTGGTGATAATGCCATAATATTTTATACTAATTCTTATTTGAGGAATTTAATTTGAACATTATGAATTTATGATCAAATTTGATTAGATTAATATAAATTTTTTCATAAAATGACTTATATATGATTTAAATCAATGAATGAAACAAAATGTCACTCTCTTAGTATTTAATATTCTTTATGTGTTCATGTAGTGGAAAAAACTGGTTATGAAGGAATATTAAATGTATTTTTAAGAATAATTAATATATATTCATCATTGTAATTTTTTCTTTTTTAGGTGTTATTTAATTACCTTAAATGCTTACACAATGATAAAACAATATTTATTCAAATAAAAGAATAATAAAATAAATGATTTTGAAAATATTAAAATGATATAATTTGAGTAATTCATAGTGTTACATAAATTTTATTATTTTAAAAGACATATTAGTGTTGTATTAAATGATTATATAAGAATTGAAACTTTTTATTTATGTCATTTAAGATTAATTAATCGAGTAGTGTCAAAACTGTAAATAATGATATTTTATCAATGTAATATATTGGTGAATTATTTTAAACTCATTATGACCCTCAAATAAGATAATGGTTAATATTATATGGTCGAAAATGTAATATATTTTTCATTTATGGGCCAATTTTTAACTTAAAAGTAAAAATTACAACCGTTTAATATAGATTTTGTTTCTCATAGTAATAATTAAAATTAGTTAATTGGGGGTTAATCAAAATGATAAGGTTTAAAATGAAAGAAAATATATTTTAAATTCCATTGAATAATGGGATTGTAACCCTATCATACCTAAGCATCTAGTAATTCTCTATTAAGATTCATTTTTTTAAAAATGAATTTATTATAATTTAATCTAATGAGAAAGTCCCACAATTCCACACAACTAAATTAAAAAATATAACCTACCCACTCACTTATGTACAAAAAATTAAGTCTTCTAGATCCATAAACATATACAAACCACTCATCTAAATGTATATAGACAAATTTTAGTTGTTCTTTTCTTCCCAAAAGTCCCACCCGTTAGCCCTATAGATGAGATCTGAAGGAGTTGTTTCAAAGAGGTAATCGCCTTAATCGATAAAATTTTTCCTACTCTTCTTTGTGTCTTATATATTTATGGAATTTAATGAAAAATGAATAATTCCATATCAAAAATCTTCTGAAATTTTATTATGATTTTTAATACACCATTATACACCCTCTTTTTGATGTTAATGAATTGTTCATTCGTATGTACATCATATCGTCTTCGCATAGTGATGCAATTTATTTTTTATCACCAACTTTTTTGAATGTATATTATGATGGGTTCAATATTTATATATGATCACAACCATAGATCAGGTCTTATGTGGTGAAAACTTTTGTTAGCGCTAAACAAAAAATGCTCTAAAAGGTTAACCTGTATTAGCAATAGCTAAAAGCGCTGATAATAAAAATATTTATCGGCGTTAAAAAAAGTTTTGATAAAGGTGGATATTTATTAATGTTATTCATAACACTACTACATTTTTTAATAAAAATTATTATTAATATTTATATATGTATATATATCATATTTATATTCAAAAATATTTATTATTTATATACATTAACTAAAAAATGCATGTATATTATTAATAAAAATATGATATATTAATTTTTTTTTATTAATTAAAATATATATAACATTTAGAAAATTATTTAAAAAATTATAATATTTAATTATTTATTTATTTAAATAAATTTAAAATTTTAATAAATATATTTATGATATTTATAATTACATATATTTATATATTAATACATTTATATACATAATTATATATATATATATTAATAATTATATACAAATATATATAAATATATTTCTTTATAATTATAATAATAAATATATATATAATTATAAATATTGTAAATATATTTAAATAATAAATATATTTGTTATATTTATAATTATATAATTATATATAATTATATTTAATTAATATAAATCTATTTATTTATAATTATAATTATCAATATATATATATTTAAATAATTAAAAAAATATTATAAATAAATTGTTAATGGGGTGGAGGTTAGTTGGAGACATGTGTCCATTTATGGAATCCAAATTCTTCGGAACCCAGGTTATATGCGATAATTATTTCCCGCGATTTAAGGGAGGGAAGATTTATCAACATGGTGGACAGTGGACGAAGGCCATCGTAGGGCGGTGACATATATTACTGGTGGGCTGGCTTAGGATGCATCAATTCCGGGAAGGCCGACGGTGGTGGGTCATGTGCTTTGGACTGATCGAATGAGTCAGGGCCATGAAAATGGGCAATACATGTTTTTGGTCGGCGTTAGGGCATGTAAGGCAGGTGGGGCCTCTTCAGATCCCGAAGGGTAAAGGGCAAGTGACATCATATGTGATGTCTGAGTTGAATGACTCTATGGCATCTAATGGCTGCCTAACGGAGATTGGAAGTTTTGAAACAATAAGGATGGAATAAAGTGTGCAAGGTACTGGCACAAGAAATGTGTATAATTCGACAGCTTCGATACGACAATGGGGGAAATATGTTGATGTGTTGACCGGTGATTAGGATTGTGGATCCCCTGCTAGACGGTGGGGGTGGTGGTCGAATGTCATATATGGCAGAGCCATGACATCTGGTGAGACAATGTCGGATGTGGGTTGCGGTTGTTGGGGCATACCACAGATCACAACATAAGTAGAGCCTGATTTTATCATCACTAAATAGAGGGCACTAATAAATGATCTACCTTTATCAATAATTGGTAAAAGCACTGATAAGGTTAACTTTTATCAGTACCTAAAAAATGTTGTTAAAGGTGTACCTTTTTTATCGATTGTTTTACAAGTGCTAATCATGCATCATTATAAGTTCAACGATTAGCATTGATAAAAACATTTAATATAAATTTTATTTCTATATATTAAATTATAATATTTATATTAGAAAGTAATTATTATTTATACACATTAATTAAAAACACATGTTAATAAATAATATAAATATGATAAATTAATATATATATATATATATATTAATAATTCATATATATATATATATTGTTTTAAAAAAAGTATTTATAAAATTATCTATAAATATAAATACATATATAAATATATATATGTTTGTGTGTGTGTGTCTTTAAATAATTATAAAATTAAAATCAATATATTTTAATAAATAAGGTTTGATGGTTGTGTTATCCCCTTGGGGTGTTTTGGCATACCTCTCTGGCATTTGTGTGTAGTTTTTGTTTGTGTTTGAATGTAATTGTACCCCCAAGAACCTAATATATATATATATACACACAAATATATAATTATATAAATATATTTATGTAGTTGAGGGCTTACCTGAGTGGTAAAGGCTCCAGGTAATCCTACGTCAAATCCAACTTCAAATACATGGGGGAGAGACTTTCTACTACATAGTGGCGACTCAAGCATGACGTGGGGATGCGGTAATGCAGGTTGTGACGCGGACACGATGCATTGAAATTGTGAGGCACGCATGATGTAAGCAAGACACTACACAAGTCCTTTGGGCTAATTTGTGGGCCTTTGGGTCTTTGAGCCATGTAATGTGGATCATGCCCACTGAGCCTTCAGACCATGTACTGAATAAATTGGCCTTATGGGGTGTGCTATCCCTTGGAGGGTTATGGTATGCCTTTCTAGCATGACTGTTTGGTGTGTGTGTGTTTAATGTAATTACACCCCCACGCACATAATATATATACAATTTTAAAAATATAATAAATATATTTAAATAATATGTACATACTATATTTATAACTAGATGTACTTATATATTAATTAGTATTATATATATATATAATTATATTTATAATTATAATAAAAAATATATATACATATATATTTTTATATTATTAAATAAGTGTTATATTACAAAAAGTATATATATATATATATATATATATTCTAATTGAATAAATTTTTTACAAAAAAAGAAAATTACTATTATGAGTTTATGCATTAGAAATTAAAAAGTTTATATCAGTCAAAAAAATTAATAGTTTATGTATATTCAATGATTATAAAATGTCTATATAATCATAATAGATATAATATTTTAATATTTGATTTAAATAATTATATAGTATATATAAGAATATGTGTATTTAGATATATATTTATATAGATATTAAATAATTTAAAAGATATTTACATGTATAACATCATGTATGTATGTTTATGTGTGTATATACATGTGTGAATGTATATGTGTGTGTGTTGATGCGTATGTGTACATACGAATGTTTATAATTCATGTAAATGTTAAGAATTTACTGTGTAATATTTTTTTAATTTATTTATTCTAGTTTATTCATTTATTATTATATATTCCTTAATAATGCCAAAATTTTATTTATTCATTTTGCAAAATTTAGTTATATATGTATTTACCAGGAAAGTTCATGTATCAAGGTTGTTGGGGAAAAATTTACAAAATGAATATTCCTTAATAATGTGAAAAATATATTTATAAACTTTGTAATATATAGTTATATATGTATTTACTAAGAAAGTTCACTTACCGAGCTTGTCATTTAAATAAATAATTATACAATTATTAATTTATGTAATTTTTTTGAAAAAGTATATATGAAATTAAAATAATTATATATATATTTTATTATTTATAAAACTAAAATAAATTATTATATTTATAATTATATATCATTATATATATATATATTAATAATTGTATATAAATACACTTTAAATATAAATATTTATGATTAAAATTTAAAATACATATATATTTTATAAAAATTGAAAAATTATAATAAATAATTTTAAAAATAAATATTTTTACTATATTTATTTTTATATATAATTACATTAAAAATAATTTTTCTACAATTATAATATTAAATATATATATATATAGATATTTATTTATTAATAATTATAAAATAATAATAAATATATGTAAATAAAAAAAAATTATGAGAATAATTATATATATTTATAGATTGATATTAATATATGTAATTATATAAATATATTGTAGTGGTGCAGACCATGAGCTATATTTTTATAAATATAGATATTTATAATTATATATAAATATTTTTAAATATATATAATTATAATTATAATTATAAATATATAAATATATTTATATATATAATTTTAAAATTACAATAAATATATTTAATTAACACACATTTATTATAATATTACACATATATATATATATATATATATTAATAAATAAAAATATGATTATATAAATATATGAACATATAAAAAAATTTATATTTATATATATATAATAATAAATATGTTAATTCACAATTAAAATTCTAAATATTTATATATAAATATATAATTATAAAAATATAATAAATATATTGAAATAATAAAAATAGTTATTATATTTATAATTTAATAAATATAGATAATAATATAAATATATTAATAAGTATATATAAATGTTTATAAATATATTGAAATATATATATATATATAATTATAATTATAATAAATTCAGACGATGAAGAAGGATGACCCTAGAGTTGGCTCCTAAAGCCCCTTATTAGGGTTTATGGTCTTCGGTCCAATCTTAAGGCTGCAGTGAGCCAGTCAGCATGATGAAGCTCATGAGGATGGTGGGACCCTGGATGTCCTTTTTGGTCTATTTGAGAGGATACGATGAGAGAAGATTGGGGGTAATGGTGATATGGGAATATTGTTGGATTTGCAGTGATGCGAGTCATCACTGATGACTGTATAGTGGGAAGATTGAAAAAGGTGATGGGTAGCACTTATAGTGAGCAACAAACAACCGTCGGTGTCAGTAGGTGGTGGGGTCACACTTTCTTTGAGCGGCACACGATGGCAAGCATCAGTGTAATAGGGAGGATCGTTGGTCTGGCCTCAACGGTCTAGCGGTGAAGCACCAAAGCTGTGATTGAGTGGCATGGAACAGTTGTGGTTAGTGTTAGTGGGTTGTGGGGTCTCACCATTATCGAGTGGCCCACAATGGTGGGAATCGACATCATGGGGAGGATCAGTGTTCTGTCCTCGACGGTCAATTTTTTATATGCTTTCTGAATTTTTTTATACATCATTGGTTATTTTTTAAAAATATACCATTAAAATGGCATCGTTGATGCCGCCTTTTCTATAAAATATTAAAACTTTTTCTATTTTAATTATGTTTCTTATATATTTAAAATTTTAATGTTTTATTATTATGTTGTTATGGTTATATATATATATATAATAAATCATAATGATTCAACATAATTTATCTTTTATTCAAGTATTTGACTTTTCTAACCTATAAAATATAAACTATATGAGCGATATGAATGAAATTTTAAACATTGATTAAACATACAATAAGTAGTTGAAAATAAAAATAATTTCTTAAAAAATGTTCACAAAAAATAATTTATATGCTTTCTAATCTACATACATGAAGCATAAAAATTTTTACAGCACGTGACTTTGCTATACTATATAATATAAACTATAAGACATATATGAATAAAATATTATACATTGATTAAACATATAAGAATTAGTCTAAAATAAAATTAATTTCTTAAAAAATAATGATGAAAAACAATTTATAAGCTTTCTAATGTACCCACTTGAAACATAAAAATGTTTCAAGTACCTGACTTTGATATCCTATATAATATAAACAATAATACATATATGAATAAAATCTTAAACATTTCTTAAACGTATTACAAGTAGTCGAAAAAAATGATTTCTTAAAAAATAATGAAGAAAAATAATTTATAAACTTTCCAATCTACCTACTTGAATCTTAAAAATGATTCAAGTAGGTTTCTTTGCTAGAATATATAATATAAACTTCAAGAATGATATGAATGAAATTTTAAACATTTATTTCAGATATAATAACTAGTCAAAATAAAAAAAATTTCATAAAAATTGTTGAGGAAAAATAATTTAGAAGCTTTCAAATCAACCTACATGTAACCAAAAAATTTCAAGTATGTGCCTTTTCTTGCCAATATAATATAAACTATAAGGTCAATTTGAATGAAATTTTAAACATTGGATTGATATATATTAAATAAGTGAAAATAAAAATAATTTCTTATAAATATTGATGAAAAATAAGTTATAAGCCTTATAATCCTCTTACATTAAACCTATTTTGTTTTTCATGTACATGCATTTTCTAGCCTATATAATATAAACTATATGACCAATATGTATGAAATATTAAAAATTTATTAATTATTTAAAAAGTAGAAAAAATAAAAAGAATTTCTTACAAAATGTTGATAAAAATAATTTATAAGCTTCCTAATCCACATTCATGAAACTTAAAAATTGTTCAAGTATGTGCCTTTTCCAGTATATATATAATATAAAATATATGATCGATATGAATGAAATTTTAATATTGATTAAACATATAAAAAGTATTTTAATTTTAAATTTTTATTTATATGGGTCTTATTGTTTATATTTTATAGGCTTTCAATGTCAGGTATGTGGCTTAGGATCCTCCTCGACATTCATTCTTTTCACTCTCACATCTGCGTTACTTTTCATGCATTCCTTTCATTATCATTTAAGGAGATTATTTATGAAACTCATTATTTTAAATAACTTTCTAGATTATTAGAATATATTTTAAAATGTATTTACCTTATTTTTATACTGTATATTTTTGTAATCTTTTACAGTTATTTATATGAAATTTACTAATTATTTCTATGATTCATGTAGTCGAATTTGAAAGATGTCAAATTTAAACTATGCCTAAAATATAAATGAAAACTAAAATAGTGGATAAACATATAAGAATAGATAATATTAATACTAGTATTTTCATTTCAGTAGACATAAAGCATGTAAATGATCATGTACAATCAATGTTTATGTCATTGGCGAGGAGATTTTATCCCACATGGTGGTGTGCGAATTGGATGTCTACGCTGAGTGTGCAGTGTTGTCTGATGACCTCGAGAGGGATGATCCTTGGGCACTCTAACATTGACTGGTGCATCCTTTATCCGTGTGTTAGTGGGAGGAGATGTCAACTACATCTCGTACATCCCTGCAGATCATTCTCCCACTAGGGTGGTAGAATGACCTACCATCATCATAGTGGGGAACCAAGACACCAATGGAGATATACCCCAAGATTGCGATGGATCTGGAACCCAAGGCTACGATGGATCTAGACCCTATGGTTTTGATGGCTCTAGAACCCAAGATGAAGAGAACTGTGGATATCCTGTCAGAAAAAATGGATCCCATGACACCTGAGGCACATCCTAAATCGTATGATCTTGGACTACTTGAGGGCCGACCTCTGCCTATGGAACATGTGATGCCTCACGTGCAACACAAAGTTGTCTACATTGTTGTGGTCATGGCTCCTCAGTACCAGTAGTAGGTTCAGGATGTTCCTCTAGGGTAGGTGTAACGACACAAACATTCATTAATAGAAATCCCTCTTTATCTAATTAAATGTATCTTTATGTAAAATGTTTATACAAAATGTCAACTTCTTTGGTTTTATATTATTAATTGTGATTGTTGATAATATAGTCGTTGAACAGTGATCACCACATTAGTATAAATATAGGGCTTTAACAATTCCAATTTACTCAGTCAAAGGAAGTGATGGCCTCATCCAGTAGAATTGCTCCATATGAATCCCATTTGTTCGAGCTCTTAAAAGAGGTGGAATCATTGGGCATCTCTCTTGTCGAATCCAATGCCGAGATTCAACAGGTTAAGCTCGAACATAACCGTCTATGGGAGAAGTGGAAGTTGTTAGAGATCACCACGCAAGAAATGTTATCCAAGCCACCCCAAGAGATTATCACCATCGCACATCATACTCTTCAGTCTTATGTGGGTGTTATAACTGGTTATGTAACAAGACCTTAGTATTGTGGCTATGTATATTAATTTTGTATATAATAATGAATATACTTTTATTTTATTATTTTTACTTTGTAAATATTTTTATAAATCACAAATAGTTTTTTTTTGTTAATGTTCAAATAAAAAATCAATTTTGATGAATTAATGGATTTTTGAATTAATAAAAATTTTAATAATATATTATTATTTTTATTAAATTATTTTTTATTAAATATAAATGATCGTATAATTTTATGAATGCAATCGTAATTTTTATTAAGGTCTGAAAGCCATTTTTGACAAAACCCATGAATTTTCAATAAATGTCAAATTTTATTTTAAAAGTGAAAATTAACATATATATATAATTATTTAGATAAAATAAATATTATTTATATAATTAGGACATTAAAATTATCCAACAATTATTTGTTCATAATTTTCTGAGACAGTCAAATATTTGGTAAAAATTAAATACCGTTTAAATATATAATGTGTTTTATGACATCATAATGACCCAATAGTGATGTAATAAAATACTATAAACTTTATGATCCACCAAAATATATTTTACCATTAAGATAATGTGATTTTGGTTCTGTTTGAATAATTTTACAAAGCATTAATGGACCCTTCCAGACTTATTAAACATCTTGTCTTTTAAAATTGTTTTCCATGGTAGTGTGACTCACCTCCACATAATCAACCTCATTATTTTAAGAAGATCGGACTTTGGCCGTATAAAATAATGTTTTCCACTTCCCTTTTCTAAAAAACATGGTAAAAAAACATGGTCTGGTGTGTGGTTTGGATTGGTTTAATATGAGTTGTCAAAAACCTAAATAATAAAGAATTCCCTCACTTTTCCTATATAAACCCACCCAATCTCCAACTTCCTTCTCACTCAAAGCCTTTGGAGTTCATCCAACATCTTACCAATTATCTCTATAATCATCTCAAGTTTCCCCAAGCTCCCAAGAAATGTCTCTCAATCCTCTCTCAAGCCTTTATAAGCACACTTCCATGTAAGGGTTTTTTTCTACCTTTCTCATTTTTTTCCAATATTCTTAAAATTGTTATGCCCTTTTAATTTAAATTATAAATTTTGGGGTATGGTTTCACACCTCCACCAAACTGGAATCTTTATGATCTAATGATGGGATACCCCTTTCTGTCTCATTAAATTCCTCCCATTTACACCTGTATTTATCCTGAAATTTTGAAAGGAATTTCTCTCTCCTCTTTTACATTCTCGCAATTGTTTTGTATCATGACTCTAAATTACATTACATTTGTTGGGACATGTATCTATATGACCCACTTAGTTTCCATGTCATGTAAATATGAAGAGACACCCTTTTCTCTCACATCAACCATTTCTATGAGTTCTTATGTCATGCCATTATGCTGCCGAAATTGCACCCTGTTTTTCCAAGCCATAGTCATTGTGTAGTGAATACCATGCCCATTTCTCTATCAAGGTTATTCACCTTTATTCACATTTACATATTTTTTAAATAGTATAACGTATTTCTTCCACATTCCCTTATTTTAGAACAAATGATGATGTTTTATGAATCCATGTTATATGATCCATGTGGCACACTTATGCATGAAATGAAATGTTTAAGAATATTGCACCCTTATAGCACTCCAATACATTGGGTAAAGCATAGTATCATGAAAAGACATGTGCAATGGATGTATACTCAATCTAATTAATTGGAAATGAGGTTTCACTCTTGCTTCATGTGAAATGAGGATTTACTCATGCTCCTTGTCTAATGAGCCTTGGCTCATTCTAATTCCATGTTAAGTGTTGTTGCCACATTTCCATGTTATGATTATCATGATTTAGCATGCCTTTATGTTTATGCTTATCTTGTTCTCTGTTGATATTCCTATTGTCTAACATGTATTGTATTCCTCATGTTATTCAATGATTATTCCCTTCTTGTGCATTATAGATCAACCTTTTCTTATGCATGTCCTTAGGTTATCCCATGCAATGCTATGTACGAGGGAATGTAGTGGTCATGTAAAGAATGTTTTCAATATAGATGTTGTATTTCAGGTTTTAAATAATTATTTAATGATCATAAGCCCCAAATAAAATATACCTCTTGATCTTCGATTTTGTATGATGTAATGTTTAGGTAATAAATTATGTTTAATTTTGTAATAAAAGATAAGGGTTGTCATAGTTGGTATCAGAGGATAGATTTAGTTATTTTTGGGATTAGGATTAGAAAACCCTAGTGAAGCCTTAGAGACAAGAATATGTGTAATAAAAACATCCCAAAATTTTGGTGAGTATTGAGTGAGTGGTTTATCATGAAAATACATCCCTTTCTGGATACGAGCAGGTAGACGCGGCCCTGGCACAAATGTATCCTAGGGGTAAAACCTAAAAAAACCATACATTTCTAGACTCGAATGGGAACTGGTGCATGACAACGGGCCTTGATACAATCTTGGTTATCAAACTCCAAGGGGATATTCTTTGTTAAATTCACAAGATTACAATGAACCATTACTAAGTGACAAGAAGATTCCCTGAGAATATATGTTAGAAAGTAGATCATGTATAAGATAGAATGAAGCCAATAGATTAATATGTTAATGAAATAAAATTATTTATATATAGTTAGTTTTGTCCTTGGATTACCCTTTATGTGTTACCCCTAAAATTCCTTTTATTCCAGCCAATGGCTGGTAATAGGGGGACTCAGGCTAACAACTGATGTGAAGATCAATGTGATGACTGTACTAATGAGATGCCCAATTCAGTGGGAACGGAAATCGCGAACTTTATCATTATTTTCTCTCAGATAACTCAAACATTGAATACAAACATAAGTCAAGAGAAACGTTCAACCCCCCTAAGAAAAAGCATGTCGCTATTGGGATCTTCATGATACAAAGGCCTCGTACTTTTAATGGATCATCCAATCCCTCAATCACAGATCAATGGATGAACTCCACTAAAAAGATCTTCTCCAACCTTCAATGTTCTGAACAAGAGAAGGTTATCCTGGCTGCTTATCATATGGAGGGTGAAGCTGATAAATGGTGGACGTTGATAAAAAATATGATGCGTGAGGAGGAGATCAAGGCGTTGAAATGGAAGGATTTAGAGAAGATGATTTTTGATAAATATTTTACGCGCACCATCCAGCTTAAGATGGAAAGGGACTTTTTTACCCTTATGAAAAAAGATGATGAATCTGTTGGAGTGTACGAGGAATACTTCAAAATACTTTCACAATATGCTTATGGCTTTGTCGTTACCCCCAAATTTAAGGTTGAACACTTCTTTGGTGGGATGAAACCATGCCTAAGAAAAGTGCTGGTGATTCGTGACTTCTAATGCTATGAGAAAATTATCCGATGTGCCCTCATGGTTGAAATGGAGATTAGATAATCTTAGGGGTATCCTAGAGATAGGAAGCGTATGCTGTAGTTCAATGCTGGTGGTCCGATGGATAAATCCAATGGTGCTAAGAAGATCCAGCAACCCACTTTCCCAAGGTGCAGAAATAAGAAGATTGGAATTTGCCTAAAGGGGACGAGAAATTGTTTTAGGTGTGGAAGAGAAGGGAACCTAGCTATTAACTGTTGAAAAGAGAAACTCACAGCTACAACAGAGGAAAGGAACACTGTGTTTTAAACTCAATGCATTGTTCATTGCAACAACTGTAATGAACCAGGGCATCTTACAAATTAGTTCCCTAAGCCAAGGGTTTTCGGAGGCAACCAAAAACCTCAAAGGCATCAAGTGTGAGCTTTCTCCATCACTAATGCCGAAGTGAACCCTAAAAATGATGTGGTGAAAGGTACACTAGTTATTCTTTCAAGAATAGAGAATGTAATTTTTGATTCAGGTTCTACGCATTCCTTTATATCTCAAAGGTTTTGTAGAACAATCCCAGCACCACCCCAAATTATGTAAGTGAAGATGTCGGTGAGTATTTCAAATGGGGAAATCATTGTATCCTATTAATATAACTCCTCCCTTGTCATAATATATAGATTAAACACCCCATAGAACCTCATCATACTCACTATGGTGAAATTTGATGCAATTCTTGGCATAGATTGCCTTTACTTATATAGAGCCAACATAAATTATCGTGAGAGGGAAATCACTCTCTATGTGTAGAGTCAACCCCCGATTCGTTACAAGTGCATGGATGAAGATGAATCTTCTTTAGCTCCATCATCTCAAGTGCGGATATTACTTTACTATGATCATGTGTATCTGGCTTAGATGATTTATTTTAAGGAGACAGCCATCCTTGAGGACATGCCTATTGTGAGGGAATTCGCTGAAGTGTTTCCCGAGGAATTTTTTGGCCTTCCTTTTAGAATATATGTTTAATTATCAATTGATCTTATACCTGGGGTGTTTCAAATATCCATGACTCCCTATATAATGGTTTTTGTGGAGCTTCAGGACCTGAAGAAACAACATTAGGAGAATCTAGATAAATTGTTTATATGCCCAAGTGTTTCACCATGGGGTGCACCAGTCCAATTCTTCAAGAAGAAAGATGGGTCAATGCCCATTTTAATCAATTATAGTGAGCTCAAAAAAATCATGATAAAGAACAAGTATCCTCTCCCATGAATAGAAAAAGTTTTCTATTAGCTGCATGGAGAACAATACTTCACCAAGGTGGATTTGAGGTCTCGATATTATCAAGTAACCGTGAAGAAGGAATATATCCCCAAGACTGCTTTTCGTACAATATATGGGCACTATAAATTTATAGTAATGCCTTTCGGACTCACTAATGATCCAGAAATCATCATGGACATGATGAATAGAGACTTTAGATATTACCTTGAAAAATTTGAGGTAGTCATCCTAGATGATATTCAGATATACTCTAAAACCAAGGAGGATCATGAGGAGCATCTGAGAACTGTACTAGAGACCTTGTGAAAGGAGAAGATATATGAAAAGTACAGCAAGTGTGAGTTCTAGTTGAAGGAGGTCTCATTCTTGGGCTATATCATCACATGCAATGGGATATCTTTGGATCCCTCCAAAACTAATGCAATTGAGGGATGGTCATGGCAAACATCAATAATGAATATCCATAGCTTCTTGGGGTTAGATGGATATTAATGATGATATGTGAGAAATTTTTCATGATTATCTAACCCTCTTAGGAAGCTAACTCGGAAGGGATTAAAGTTTGTTTGGAGTGATTAATGTGGAGAAAGCTTCAAGGAGTTGAAAAGGAGGCTTATCACTGTGCCTGTGCTCACTTTACCCACAAGTGGAGAACTATTTTTGGTATTCAGTGATACTTCGAAGAAGGGCATGGGATGTGTGTTGATGAGAAATGAAAAATTCATTGCCGATGCTTCAAGGAAATAGAAAGTTCATGAACAGAACTATCCAACACATGACCTCAAGTCAGCTGAAATGATCATCACTTTGAAAATTTGGTGACTTTATCTCTATGGGGAGAAATGTGAGATATATACTGACCACAAGAGTCTCAAATATATATTCACACAAAGAGATCTTAATATATTTCAGGAAATATGGTTAGAGCTGATCAAAGACTATGATTGCTCAATCCATTACCACCTTTAGAAAGCGAACAAGGTGGTGGATGACCTATGTAGAAAGGGACGAGTGATTCTATCATTTATGACAATTGAAAAGGATCAAATCTTCTTAGATTTGATGAATATGGAAATGAGAATCAGAATGAAGGGAGAATCATCAATCCTTTCACAAATGATTGCACAACCATCACTTTTGGTAATGTTAATAGATGCTCAAAAAGATGATGTGGTAATTCAAGAAAAAGTGGAAGTTATCGAAAAGGAAAATCCTTAAAGTTTAATAGTAATGAAGAAGGAATTGTGAGATTTGGGAAAATAATATGTCTTCCATCAAGACCAGAGTTGAAGAAGGAACTTTTGGATGATGCACATAGTTCAAATTTCTCTATACACCCAGGAAACAGAAAGATGTATCGAGATCTCCATGATCATTATTGGTAGGATAATATGAAGAAATAGATCACTGAATATATGACAATGTGTTTAGTGTGTCATCAAGTGAAGGAAGAGAGGCAGAAGTCTAAGAAAAATGATTCAACCATTGCCCATACTAGAATGGAAATGGGAGAACACCACCATGGACTTTGTCCCCGGACTTCCGAAGACATGAAAAGGAAACAATGAAATCTAGGCTGTTATGGATCATATTACAAAGGATGAATAATTCACTGTTATTCTAGAGGATTGGTAATTTGATCAACTTCCACACACACACACACATATATATATATATATATATATCATGGAAGTGGTAGGGATGCATGGAGTACCACTATCTATTTTGTCCGATTGAGATCCATGATTCACCTATATGTTTTGGAAGAGTCTTCAAAATGCTCTGAATACTGAATTGAACTTCGATACAGCATATCATCCTCAAACTGATCGCCAATCTAAGTGGACTATTTAAACACTTGAGGACATATTGAGAGCCTTCTCAATGGACTCTAAAGGAGGATGGGATCAACATATTCATCTAGTTGAGTTTTCTTATAATAATAGTTTCCACTCGAGAATCCAAATGGCACCATATGAATCCATTTATGGGAAAAGGTGTAGATCATCGGCGTGTTGGGATGAGGTCAGTGAGTGTAAGCTTCATGGACCAGAAATTGTTGATGAAATGGTGGAGAAGGTGAAAAACATTCACCAGCATATCAAGGCAGCCTAGATTCGACAAAAGATTTATGCAGATAATCATCGACGAGCCCTTGAGTTTTTGTATGGAGACATGGTATTTCTACAAATATCTCATTGGAAGAAGGTCATGAGGTTTGTAAAGAAAGGGAAGTTATGTCCATTGAACATTGGCCGCTTCGAGATTCTTGATCATGTCAGGGATGTGGCCTATCAACTAGCACTTCCACCTACCATGGCCAAAGTACATGATGTCTTTCCTGTATCTTTATTGCGGAAGTACATACCAGACCCTTCACATGTACTCTCTTCAGAGGTGGTACAATTAGATGATGGTCTTTTTTATGAGGAGCAGCCAGTGAAGATCTTAGATCATAGAGAAAAAGTTATACGAAATAAGACAATTCACCTCATCAAGGTGTTGTAACGAAAAAAAAATTCATTAATGGAAATCCCTCTTGATCTAATTAAATGTATCTTTATGTAAAATGTTTATATAAAATGTCAACTTCTTTGGTTTTATGTTATGAATTTTGACCGTTGCAAATTTAGCTTTTGAACAGTGATCACCTGATTATTATAAATATTGGGCTTTAACAAATCCAATTTACTCAGACAAAGGAAGTGATGGCCTCATCTAGTAGAATTTCACCAGACGAAGCCCATTTGTCAGTGCTCAAAAAATAGGTGGCATCATTAGGCATCGCTCTGGACCAATCCCAAGCTGAGCTTCAATAGGTGAAGCTCGAATGGAATCATCTATGGGAGAAGTGAAAGTTGATAGAGATCACCACGTGAGCAATGTTATCTGAGCCACCCCAAGAGACTGTCACTATCACACACCTTACTCTTCGGTCATATGCGGGTGTTATAAGGGGTTATGTAACAATACCTTAGCACTATAGATATGTACATTATTTTTGTATATAATATTGAATATACTTTTATTTTATTATTTTTACCTTGTAAATAGTTTTTTAACGCACTAATATTATTTTTAGTTAATTTTCAACTAAGAAATATATTTTTATTAATTAATGTATTTTTGAATTAAATAAAATTTTATTAATATTTTTATTATTATTAAATTAATTTTTGTTAAATATAAATGATCGTATAATTTTATAGATGCAATTTTAATTTTTATTAAGGTTTGAAAGCAATTTTTTGTCAAAATCCATGAATTTTTTATAATTTTCGGTTTTTATTTTAAAAGTTAAAATTAAAATATTTGAAAGATTATTTTGATAAAATTAATATTATTTATGGAATTATAACATCAAAATTATCCAATGATGAATTTTTCATAATTTTTTGAGATAGTCAAATATTTGGGTAAAAATTAAATACCGTTTAAATATATAATGTCTTTTATGACATCATAATGACCCAATAGTGATTTAAACAAATACGATAAGATTTATGTTCAGACAATATATATATTTCCATTAAGATAATGTGATTTTGGGTTTGTTTGACTTATTTTACAAAGCATTAAAGTAACCTTCAAGACTTATTAAACATCTTGTCTTTTTAAATTGTTTTCCTTGGGTGTGTGACTCACCTCCACATAAGAAACCCCATTATTTTAAGAAGTTAGGACATTTTCCATATAAAATATTGTTTTCCACTTCCCTTTTCTTGAAAACATGGGCAGAAACCATGGGCTGGGTTGTGTTTCGGATTAGTTTAATGTAAGGTGTCCCAAACCTAAATAATAAAGAATCCCCTCACCTTTCCTATATAAACCCACCCAAGCTCCCACTTTCTCCACACTCAAAGCCTTTTGAGTTCGTCAAAACTCTGAAATACCCTCTCTAAAAACCTCCCAAGGTGCCCCATTCTCCCAAAAAGCCTCTCTCAAGCCTCTCTCAAGCCTTTGGAAGCCCACTTCCAAGTAAGGGTTTTCTTCATCCTTTTGTCCAATATTCTTTAATTTTTTATGCCCTTTGAATTTAGATTATAAATGTTGGGGTATGGTTTATCACCTCTATAATACTTTCCAATTTATGTTTTAATGATGGGATACCCCTTTATATCTCATTAAATTCCTCCAATGTACATTCGTTACTATGCCAAAATTCTGAAATGAATTTCTCTCTCTTCTTTAACATTCAAGCAAGTCATTTGTATCATGACTCTAAATTCCATTACCTTTATGAGGACATGTATCTATGTGACCCCCTTACTATCAATTTCATGTAAATATAATGAGACACACCTTTCTCCTTCATCAACCATTTTTATGAGTTCTTATGTCATATCGTTAAGCTACACAAATTGCACCCCGCTTTTCCATGCCAAAGTCATTGTGTAGTGAATACAATGCACATTTCTATATCAAGGGTATTAAACGTTATTCACATTTACCTATTTTTTAATGAATTTAATTTATGTATTCCACATTCCTTTATCATGGAATAATTGATGATGTTTTATGAATCCATGTTATATGATCCATGTGGCACACTTATGCATGAAATGAAATGTTTAAGAAGGGTGTGCCATTATAGCGTTCCAATGCAATGGGTAAAGTATAGTATCATGATAATTCATGTGAAATGGGTGTTTAATCATGCTAATTAATTTAGAACTAGGTTTTACTCGTGCTTCATGTTCAAGGAGGATTTACTCATTCTCCATGTGCAGTGAGCCTTGGCTCATGCTAATTCCATGTTAAGTATTGTTTCCACATTTCAATGTTATGGTTATCTTGCTTTATCATGACATTATGTTTATGCTTCTCTTCTGTTATATTGATATGCCTATTATCTAACATGTATGGTATTCCTCATGTTATTCAATGATTATTCCCTTACTAGGATTTATATCTCACCTTTTTTTATGCATGTCCTCATGTTATCCCATGCAAAGCTATGTATGAGGGAATGTAGTGGTCATGTATAGGATGTTTTCCATAAAGATGTTGTATTTCATATTGTAAGTTGTTATGTAATGAGACTAAGCCCCAAATACAATATAACTCTTTATCTTTTATGTTTTATCAAGTGAATTTTATGTAATAAATTATGATTAGTTGTGTAATAAAATATCAGGGTTGTCATAGAAGGAACCTCCTCTCTCCAGGACGGATGCTCGAAGATGCTCTTGGAAAGCACATGAAAAGAATACCTCAACTACAGCGATGTAGCACAGATGGCTGCCCAGCTAAAGACCCCCTCTTAATATTCACCACCCATGGGAACGAGTTCTTCAGTGTGAATTCCATGTAAAGAGATTAAAATTGAATTAGAAAATATTTCAATAAACAAACTAAGGAAAATTTATTGACATACCATCCTCTTCATCTTTATGCCAGGTCTAGTAAGATATAGTATAGACTTCAGTATATACCATGACTTATAATAAACCTTCTCTGAAAGAAAAAATGGATTCATCGGACCAACCTAAATACGAATCATAGTAACTCTGTTCCAGCAGTTGATAAAGCTGGCATGTACTCGGGGCTAGTCCTCGTCCTTCCTTCCTGACAGATCCATCCCCTAAAGTCGCTCTGTCTGTCTCGATGGAAATGGAATGGACTGAGTATAGCAAAACTAGTGCTTGACTCTATCCTGCTGTTTTTACTCAATAATATGGAATTTAATGAGGGGAACTATAGCCCTAGCATCCTCAAGTCCAACAATGTAGTATGATGGAAACTGATCCATAATACTTTAGTATAGAATCCATTAAATCTGAAATGACATGGGAATTTTTTTAATAAGTTCCTAAATAAAAACCAAAATTTATTCTATTATTAAATATTTTTGACAGGGATATATTCTTTATACATACTTGTTTAGGTAAGAGATAGTCCAACTGGAGATGATATATGCCCAAATGATGTCTCGAAACTGTGTCAAATTTGTTTCTCTTACACCATCTATAAAATACATCATCAATATTGATAATTAAAGTGAAATTAAATTCAAGAAGTCATAGTAGTATCAGAAACCAATAGAAGTGACTGACCATACCAGTGTCCATGCGAAGCGTCATGCAACAACTCAATCTTGACCGGTGGACCAGCATGATCAGGGAAGAATGTGGGGATGCGCTCCCATACACTCATTCAAATTTGGATTATGCATCCCCTGAAAACTGTTCGGTCCTTATGGGATAGCCTGCATAATGCTCTGTAAGTGTATGCCAAGAAGGCTGATCCAAAATTGTACATCTCATCCTGATCAAAGTCCTCTGGTTGGGGTAGATGCATCATGTGTGCGTGCATCCCCGAGTAATCAATACACATGGTCCCTCCAATGAGCCATAATATATATGCACATGTATAAAGCATGGCAGTCTGTTCATCATCTTGTAAATGTTGAATATGTGCCTCCAACTAAGGAATAGATTTGGATTCTCTATTTGTCGCCTGATGGTCGGAAAAAATGTCAATTACTAACAAGTGAAAAGTATGGTCTGTCCAAGCAGCACGAGTGAGTCCAATAATGGGTCTCCCCATGATAGGATGACTGATAAAAAATGCCACATCTTGGAGGGTGATATTCATCTCTCCCTCAGGCAGGTGCAATGTGTGTGTCTCTGGTATCCACCTCTCAACGAGGGATGCAAGTATGTGATGTTCTACAAATGTGAAATTTGATACGGAAAGGCCATAGAAGCTAGAACAACGCAAGAATGGTCTAATTTCTTGTATAGGCTCCCTATGAGGAAAATGGTGTGCTTGAGGCCCCTTGATCGATTGATCTGCACCACCCACTAACACGGCCTGGAAAATATGGGTACATTGTTGAGTGAGTATTACTGTATCACCCATATGCATATAAACAAATGAAATGATTTTTAAGTGTAAAATGAAAATATAATGTCATGTTCATCATAATTTTATGACTTGTAGAAATCAATACATGACATGTTTATTCACATTGTTTTTTGAAGTTATTTTTTCCAAAAGAAATATATTTATCCATGTCTTTTGGTTCTGAATGAAATAAATATAACAAGAGGAATGAATAGAAAAAAATAGATGGAAATAATTATTTTGTGAAAGAACTTTATTAAAAAAAATATCTTTGTAATAATTTTATTAATTGATACATGATTTAAGGGAATATATTGAGGTTTTTTTGATTTTTTTAAGGATCTAGGGTTTATGTTTATGGTTTTTGGGTAAGGGTTTAGGTTTGAAGTTTTTGGGTTTATAATATTGATATTAAGGTTTAGGAAATATGTTTCTGGGTTAAGTGTTCTTATTTTGGGGTTTGGGGTTTAAAAAACCTTGAAAAAATTAGATAAAAACATTTAATTTACAACATGGGTTAAGTGTTTTACTTTTGGATTTATGAAATAAATTCTATAATATATGATTTTTTAAGGAATAAAGAGAATGTTATTTCTTGAAATATTTATTATTTTTATAATGGATTTAATATAAATAGGGTATTTAGATATTAGGTTTGTGTCACTAATATATACATTTTTAGAATTATTACATATTGATTTTTATAATCATAGAGACAATATTTACAAATTATTGGGTCTTGAATGTGGTTAGACATATTTTGGAGAAGTTTTATGATTAAATAATTATGGATTAGATTAAGATAAACCATGATAATTACTAATGATGTTTCAGTAATTTATCTAATTATCTATATTGAATAACTTATGTTATCATTACGATACAATTTTTTCGTTATATAAATGTTTATTAAAATATAAGACACATAATGTTTTCAAAAACCATGGTAAAGAGAAGATGGTTCAAGGTTAGGGTTTCGGTTTGAAGGTTTAGGGTTTAGAATTATGATATTATGGATTAGGAAAGATGATTTTTGGTTAAGTATTCTGATTTTTTGGTTTGGGGATTAGAAAACAGGAAAAAAAGAACAGATAACAATATTTCATTTACATTATGAGAATGTCACAATGATGTCAATACATCATCATGGCTGAGACTATGAACTCGACTCAATAATTTTAAGGCATGGTTTGCGGTTATGACCTTTTTCAAGAAATATGGTGCACCTCAAACTCTGCCCTTGTTCTTGAGGCCAATCCACCTCATAACGCAACTAACCCACCTTCGGTCTCCCATGAGGATGCAACCAAATGATGTCATGTATCACTATCGGATGGCCTTCAGGCATTGGGAAATAACGATACTCCCCAATAGGTGTCCATGGTAGAGAATAACTGTTATAAATGGTATCTATATGTTACACTGGATCAATATATGATTCCCATGATATGTTCATAAAGGAACATGTTGTGATGGCATGCGTTCATGGAAACGTTAAGGCCTGAAAGTTTCCACATTGACATTGACTCATTTCCAGTAATACCACCATTTGTTCACTGATGCGACCAGTGAGGGGGTTTGAAAAGTCTTGAACTTCAAATAGAGAGTCCTCTCGTTGAAAAAGACAGCCATGATAACCAAAATATTCATTAATATTATTTTCAATCACTTGTTTAATGCGTCTTCCATACCTTTTCCCCTATTGTATTATGTCTGATTCTAGTTTTTCTCTATCTTCAAAGTACTTCACACATCTATAAAAGGATTCCTGGACTAGGGAGGTTATAGGTATCAAGTGAATCCCTTTGAAGACACAATTTATGCACTCCAAAGTATTTGTGTTCATGTTTCTGTACCTCTTCCCCCTTCATATGCCAATGCCCATTTTTCTTTTAGAATCTACATATAATAATCGTAAGAAAATTTATTTTCCTAGTGGATTTGTTCAAAAAAATTCAAACCGTCATTGATCCAACTAATATGCTACACCGAATTGATAGTATTTTACATTATTTTATTTTATCTTTATGTTAAAATAGTAAAAAATAAAAAAACAATGTGTAGTATGCCCCGTGATTGCCTTCTTCATAGGTTCTTTGTGGAAATTGTTATGCACATTTCTAGACATGTGTCTAATGCGGAACTGATGGTGTGTGTTTGGATAAATCCATGTATCAGGGTCCGCATTGGTTTCTTCATTAATTGACCGGTGATGATCAGATATCAAACAAACACCCAAATGTTTGTGAAATGGTTGCTGATTCATGCCATAAACCAACTCCATTATTTGTAGTTTTCTTTATCAACAATGGAAAAGGAAAACAGAAGATGTAAACGATTTCCATATTGGGTTGACGTAATCAACAATGCAACCCTTGTATTTTCCATATAGAAATGTTTCATCAATCTGAATGATCTGTTTTCTAAAACAAAATGCGGAGATACCGGGGAGGAATGCAGAGAACAACTGAGGAAATTGAACACAAGATGGGTCAAGTTGGTTATCGCGAGACACATGTTAATTTGCATCAATACGGAAAAAAAATTGATTATGATTCCTAAGTATGTCTAGAAATTATAGAAACACCCAATATGAGTCACCAAATCATCATAGCCCTTCACAATGGCCATCTGTTTCGCCATCCATGCCTTATTATAGGAAATCATATAACTAAATATATGTTATATCCTATCTTGCACAAGGGATATCGACACATCATGACATGTCCTAATCATCTCAACTAAAATAAATGACACAAATTCTCCATCCGATGAGGTATGGTCTTTGGTAAGGCTTGGCTGAACGCAAGTATGAGCTTCCTCAATCCTCGATATTCTCCAACCTCCAAATGTAATTTCTTGAATATACCTCATGTGAAATCAAAAATAATCCCCATACATCTCAAACTGTATTACATATTTACGATGACATTATTTGTGAACTATATAGTTAAATGCCCTTAAATGTGGAATCTAATGACCATGCTTTTTAATGAATCTTTAATTGGAAAAATCCTTCCAATATATAAGGTTTTTTTAACTAATTAATCATATCTGGTACAACTCTAGGGAACATAGTTTCCAGTGTGAGAACATTATTTTCGAATTCAAGGACACATGATATTGCTTGTGACCAAGATGAAAGGAGTCGTGGATGATTTATTTTAGGTTTAGGTTTATGTAAAACTAATTATTTTCTCAAATACACTTTCCTAACTTCCACTGATCCATCCTCACTAGCACTGTTGTCATCATATGATCCGTCTTTAGAAAACTTCTCATCAGATGTCGGATTGAAATTTATATCTGGGAGATCATCGAGGTTTTCCTCTTATGCTGCATCATTTGGAATAGGCTAAATTTCAGAAGGGGGTCTATCTTTAACCACTCTTGTAATTATACGTCTTCGTACAACTGGTCGTTGTTGTTGTATAGTAAAAACATAAAGATATAACTCTATCATGGAACCATCTGACCATTGATTAAATAAATTAATTGCTTGTACCCATTGTGCATCATCATCAAATGGACAATCGAGTTTCCCTAGTGTTAACGGGAATTGCAAATGTCTACATCTAATAGACTTGATCTCTTGATCAGGTACTAGATTTTAGGAACCACGAATTCTCTGTTGAAGGTCTCTTATGGTTCCATAATCAGCTATACTAACCACCATTATTGTTTGTGGACTATAAAATTCTCCTTCCTCGTTTTGAATAACCTCCCCATAGCAGTACACTGAGGAAAACATGATCCTCTACGTCAAAAAAAATGTTTCTTTCATCAAAATTATGATAGTGTAACAAATATTAACAATGAAGGTTGACCATATAATATTTATTAGAAATATATTTTATGAAACCTTTCTATAACCTAATATATTCTAGTAATGTTTCATTATATAAAAGTTTAATCAATAGTTAGTCATTATTAAGTTATTATTTAGTTATTTATTATTTAATAAATAATCTTATTATATTCATTAGTTAATTATAATTAAATAATAATATATATTAATTTTTATTCCTAAGTTATCATTAATTAATCTATAATTAATTATTACAAATAATAGGTATTATTTATAAACTATATATAACTAATTAAACTACTTAATAAATAAAATATATAATTACAAATAATGACTTTTTAACTATAACACTCATTCTTCAATCACTAGTTAATCACTATTAAGTTATTCTTTGATTATTTGGTCATTAATCCTTAATCATTTTATATTAATTAGGTTATTATATTAAACTAATCCTGTGTATTTGTTTTTAATCCTAAGTTATCATTAATTAATCTATAATTAGTCATTACTAATAATAAGTATTATTTTTAAACTATATATAACTAATTAAACTACACAAACATATTTAATTACTAATAATTACATTTATTCATTGATTATTTTGTCCTTATTTTCATATATAACCTCATAATTATAATATTATCAATGATAAATATACTAATTTGTTTTTTCTTTTCTTAGATATTTTAATTTTTTATAAAGAAAATGTGAATCATCTTAATCATATCCCATGGGAGTGTCAAACCTGGAGTCCACCAAGGACCATTTCCATATACCAGGATACCCTAGGTCTTTCCTGAAACTCCTTATTGGAGTTTTCACTCCTAGGTACATCTCTTCCAGAGCCACATCCACTTGTTTGTATCCAGACTGGGATTTGATTTCTCAGATAACCATATACTCATTATGTTACCAAAATTTCACAATACGTAATCCTATGTTAATCCTAAGTTAATCTATAATTAATCTATACTTAATCTATACTATTAAAATTATTATTTCAAACAATATATAACTAATTACAAAACTTAATAAACAAAATATTTAGAACAAACTAAACTACATTAATAGTGAATCATTTAAAACTAAAAATAATTCAATTAAATAAATAAAACAGAATAAATATAAAAAATAAAATACCTCTCAATGATGCTTCACAAAAAAATGTATGGAATATGGCCTTTTTAGAGTGTGAATGATTGGATTTAGGATATATGAGGGGAAAATCGAGTGAGGAGAACGGGGGATTCCCTTATATGGGAGATGAGGAAAAGGCCACATCGCTGATGTCACCTTTCACCAATGCTACCCTTCACCAATGTGTGGCGGCATGGGTGGTGCCACCATTCAATTTACCCAGATTTAAAAGCTGGAATACCCCCCACCCCCTGATTCCATTTAAATGTCACTAGCCCGGGATAAAGATAGTTTAGGGGACGGAAGGTGGCATCACTGATGGAATCTGTGTGGCATATGTTTTTTAAAAAAATTAACCTATATCATTTTAAAAAAAATCATAAAACATACAAAAAACTCTCAGGAGATAGAGTAGCTGGGCGCTGATGCCATGATAACCCCACCCTATCTAGGATGAAGGTGCTGGATTGACTATATTTCTTAGATGGTTGGGGGAAGAAAATTGATTGTTTCTTCTTTGGAGGTGATGGATCCACATCATGGAGCCCGTAGTTTCTATGATGTGCGCATGAGTTTTTCCGGAGGATCATCGATGGGTGATGTAAAACAATAGGAAACATCCTAATCTATGATGTGGTATCATGATGTGCCCGATGGCAATGAATGATGGTTGATGAAAGAATCGATTAGAGGGAGTTGAAGACCTTGAAAGTAGGGTGGAGGATACATCGTTGTGTGTTGTTGGTTGGATGAGGATTGCGGGGAGATCTCTCAAGATGTGGTATGAAGCACTATATAAATAGCCTAGGGATGAGTTTTTGAGCCTTTGGGCTAATCATTTGAGCCAATGAATCATTTTTTAGGAGAGCATGCTGAAGGGGGGGGGGGGGTCTTGGGTTTCATTGTGGACCAAAGAGTCATTCATTTTTAGGGTTTTTGGATTCTTTTTTGGTTTTACCTAACCCTTTAATGTTTGGTGGATATTTTACACATTTTGGTAGGAAATATTCCATATCCCTTGTGTTTTGATGCATTTATTTTTTTTAAATGAGATTTTCTGACCGACAATGATCGAGTCCGGAATATTACTAGTATAATTATAATTATTAATATATATAAATATATATATATTATTTTTTTATGTCACAGCCAATCCCCCAGGCCCATTATGTGACTACCCAAAGCCCACCGTCTATAGGCTAGTGGCTGGATACTATCACTGAAAGGCATATTCCCTGAAACATGAAAGAATTGTCTTTATTACTATAGAAACACACTATTCGAGAACACAACAAGAAGAAACTATGAAGTAAAATTCTATTATAAAAGAGTGATGAATGAAAAGGGACCGAAATACAAGACCAACTAGAAAAGTACAAGTACTACTAAAATGTAAATAATAGATGAAAAGGTGAAAAGAAGCTCCTGGATCGTCCACCACAGATCCTACCTGAAGGGTAGGTACAACTCACAATTAGTAGTCCATGTGTCACGTCAGGCCAAATGGTTCACCTTTGAGAACCATCTAGTCCAATTACCCATATCCTTGATCAATGTTGTACGTCGTTTTCACAAGAAACAAAAAGGTGCGGGCGAATCCCATGCAGGGGTGAGTATAATGATACTCATTAGGGACCCCGAGAACCTGTAGGTCTTCTAATGTTCCACAACGGAAAAACCACAAAGCAATACATCACCTCTAATTAGGTATATTCCTATAGATATACCTTTGTTATTGAGATATACTCATCTCATACATGACGGATGTATACCACAAAGGTAACACCATGAAGGTATAAGTATCACACAGGTAACACCATGATGATAGAAGTACCACACAGGTAAAAGTACAACATAGGTATCACCACGATGATAGTACCACAAAGGAAAAATGTACTATACAGGTAAGGCTCAACTCAACCAGGTATACAACAAAGAGAAACAAGATTATGATGTTGACCCACACATGATCGCTATGAATACTGATTGCCATCCATAAGATTATCTAGGGATAGTAACACGTAACATCCTCAGTCACAATGTCAAACACCTCAGCTATGGGAGAAACCCTCCTCTATCGAGTACACTAGGTCTGCCGGGTCACAAAGAGCCTCTTCCCACTAACAATGGACTACTGAGGAACACCTCCTATCGAGTACCATGGGTCTGCCAAGTCACACAGAAGCGCTCCCCACCGTGGCCTACTAAGGTACTCCTCATGTCGAGTATTGTGGGTCTACAGCGTCGTAGAGAGCCACTCCCCACCAGGACCTACTGAGGTACTCCTCTTATCGATTACTGTGGGTCTGCCGCATCACACAGAGGTGCTCCCCACTTGGCCGTCGAGTCCCACATAGTCGAAATATCAAAAGCCATCAAGTCTCAGCCCGTCACAGGGTTCTGTACATAGCGGGATTGGGAGAACTTCTCCTCACTCTATGGGTCGTATTATAACTGGTAAAAACCCTCACAAAGGAGTAACTCGATAATTCTTCATGTCATAAGGGTTCCAATGCAATAGACGATGCGTTTATCGGATGCCTAGTCTGTGCGTTATTGGCATTTCAGTGGTGAGGGCCTAGTTGGATTCGAGTTCTATCCAACCTGGTTGTACTCCATGTTTCTCCAAAACACTCATTGAGTAAGTCAAAAGGGATGTCTCACACCAAGGATCACAACGCCGCAGAAAGTTCATCAAACGAGCATCTGGTTCTCCAGATAAGGCCCATTATGTGTTTCTGGGCCTGGGCCCAGTCCGACCCGGCTCTACCCGACCCGGTATTAGATGGGTCATGGCGGACTCAGCCCGATGGGCTATGGTCCGACCCTACCAGCAATAGGGGTGGCCCGACTACATAGGTTGCGGCATGTGGGGCTTCTGCATGGCGGCTGGAGGGAGAGTCTCCCCCGGAATCCCAAACAGCCAAAGCCCATTCAATCAAGCGGCGACACCATCTAGGAAATGCCCAGATGTCGCTAGCAAGGGAGACCCGAGAAGGGGTTTCCGCGTTTGCGGTGGCCCGTGTGGCATGACAATGATGGCGCATCCACATTTGACAGGTGTAGAGCATTGAATACACAATTGATGATCAGACCCACGTATCGAAAGTCTTCCGGATAGCGGTGATCAGGTGGCGTGTCCCAATTGGTGATCGGTGGAACATCTTGATGGCGAGATCATTCGGCTGTCGCAAGCTGATGTAAGGTTGACGAATGTTCGGGTGAAGATCTCCTAAGTAGTGACGTTTCATTGACAGAAGGGTGGAATTTTGTCACATATTGATCTTATGATACATGGCGTCAGCGGGATGTTTATCAGAGAGAAGGCAGAGGTGTATCGGGGTGTAGTTTTTACACAGGTTTTCTACACTCTCTTATTTGTAATTCTTGTTCGGAAATTACTTGGATTACTATATTCTCATAGTGGATATTTTGGGAATTTCATTGGGGTTTTTTAATCTTCCTCATGGGAGGGTTTTTTGATGTTAAAAAATTCATGTGTGTTTATTTCTTCATTCTTCTTATATCGCTTCCATATTTCGACAGGTTTGTCATGATATTTTTGGCAAGAAATTTTCAGTCCGGAATCAGGATTCTCCCCAAGAAGTGGTATCAGAGGATGAGAAGGATGGTGTAGATACAAATGTTATGAAGATTTCAGTGTTTGAATTTCTTTTTACAGGGGGAGCTGATTTTTTTTATCAGAAGTGCAAAAGGACGTCATCATATTTTCTGCAGTTGATGAAGGTTGGTGTGATACCGACATATTTTCTTTCCAATTGGGTTTGTTTGATGGTTCCATTCATTAATGTAATGAAGGGGGAGATTGTTGAGATTCATCAAATTTATTGATGAGATAGGAAAATTATTAATGGATGGATTCATCGCATTTATTGATGAGAGGAGAATTATTAATGGGGAGATTTATATCACCATTAATTGAGGATTTTCTCCCAACAATAATGGACATTTAATTCTCAATATTAATGGACGGAATAATTGATGTTGACTGCATTAAGTGATTATTATGGACTAGGTTTTTATATAAGGAGGATGCAGAAACATATTTTAAAGAGAAAGGGAGTGCCAACAAGATGTAGCCGGCAAGGGAGACCCGAGAAGGCGTTGCCGCGTTTGCGATGGCCTGTGTGGCATGACGAAGATGGCGCATCGGCGTTTGACTGGTGCAGAGCAACGACTACACAATTGATAATAAGAGCCACGTATTGAATGTCTTCTTGATAGCAGTGATCAGGTGGCATGTCCCGATTGGAGATCAGCGGTACATCTTGATGGTGAGATCATTCGGGTGTCGCAAGCTGATGTGAGGTTGACGCATGTTCGGGTGAAGTTCTCTGAGGTAGTGATGTTTCTCTGACAGAAGGGTGGAGTTTTGTCACAGATTGATCTTCCAATACATGGCGTCAGTGGGACTTTTATCAGAGAGAATGCAGAGGCATATCGGGGTGTGGTTTTCACATAGGTTTTCTACACTCTCTTATTTGTAATTCATGTTCGGGCATTACTTGGATTATTGTATTATCTGATTCATAATTGATATTTTGGGAATTTCCCTGTTGTTTTTTAATCCTGTGCATCAGAGGGTTTTTTCACATTAAAAAAGTCCCACGTGTTGATTTCTTCATTTTGCTTATATCGCTTCCATATTTCGACAGGTTTCTCATGATATTTTGGACATGAAATTTTCAGTCCAGAATCAGGATTCTCCCTAACAATTTCCATTTCAATATTTCATGTATTGTTCTTAAAGAACTTTTTATTTAGAGTAATTTAATTTTATATTTAAAATTTTGAATGGTGTGACTATATCTTATTATATTATTCATGGTTATATGCATTTCATGTTTTAACCAAATGACTCATCTTATCACACTTAAAATTTGATAATATAGAAGTCAATGATTTCATTACTGGTTATGTGATACTGGGGTTACTTGGGTGGAAATAAAATGATTTAAATTTAGAAATTAATCAAAATTTTGAAATTATTTATTTTAAATCCTTATAATAATGAGTGTTCCATAATATATTACATTTATCAAAAATATTAAAATATATTGTTTTAAGAAAAAATTTTTGAAACTATATTCCCTTTTTTCTCTAAAAGTTGTTTTAAAAAAAATCGATTGTTCTTTTTACATTTAAATAACATTTATAATTAAACTCATCAAGAGAATCATTTAAAGTGAACAATTTTTTATATTTATTGACTTTTTTAATTTTTATTTTAAGATGAATGACATGATGAGTGAAATTTAACAAAACATGTTGTATCATTTAAAATATAATTTTGTTTTTATAATAATTTTAACAAACTCCTTGTTTAATATTTTTGTGCAATAAAAAATATTTTGTTAAAAAAATATAGTGTTTGAAATTAATATTCATTTTTGTCATTGAAGAATTAAATTTTATAGAAATTAATTTTATACTTTTCAAAAATATATGTTTATTATCTTTTATTCCTGAATAGTAATTTTTTGTCCATTTAAATATAATTTTCATTTAAAACGATTGTTTTTTATAATTTAATCAAAATATATTTTTCCCATTTTCTAGATCATATTTTAAACTATACTAAAGTTAGTTATGTTATTAAAATTGAAACAAATGATTTTCATGAATAAATTTTTTTAGGAGTAGGAATAATTTTTTTGGTTTAGAATAATGTAAAAACACTTATGCATTGATAAACTAAGATAAAATGAAAAAAAAGATTACAATGAATCTAAGACAATTATGTTTGATTCCACTTACTGCATGAATTTCCCACATACGATAAAAATTTCCCAACAATATAATACAAAAAATTCACATCAAACATTAATAATATTACAAAATATCATGTTAAGAAACTATTCCACTTGAATAACGTTGAAACTCATTTTATAGAGATTAATATCATGATAAAAAACATACAATAAATATGAAATACAAAATTTCAAATATATAGAAACCATATATGACTGAATTATTCAAATAGATTAATCATAGATTGAACCATTTTCATGATCCATCCCGATGGGGCCAGTGTTGTGACTCCCCAAGCCCACCTCAAATAGGCCATGGGATAGTGACTAGTTCCGAGTAGGCATGTCACTATAATAGAAGGTCATAGCCTATGTACTTGTACACACGCACACATCTCCTTGACTACACAATGCTGAAATATAAAAATAATTAACAACCATAAATGCATACATCAAAATACCACAACCAGAGTATGATATGAAGTAAAATAAAGTAAAAAGGTCCAATACAAGACCATCCCAAGGACTTTGAAAACACGTCCAAATTGGATGTAAAACCGGGGACTGTTGTCAAGTTACCATAAGAACAAACCTCGTTCTATCCATTCTCACTAAGAACCATCTATTATAGGTCCGTCTAGTACTCTATCAAAAATAATATTTTCTACCCAAGACATGACATGTGAGGACAAAACCCATGCATGGGTGAGTATAACAAAACTTAATAGGACACCCCTAAACCAAAAATCATATAAAAAATAATACACTCATATCCATGTAGGTATATGTCGACATCACATATAGAAATAATATCCAGATATAATCAACAATGACAGTAAATCTAAGGTCAAGTCACATCCGTAATTTCATTTTAGGATTCCAATTTAATGATTACCCAAAGAACTCATCTAGGAGAACACACTATTCAGAATAAAAGCACTGAATAAATCTATCTAAGAGTTGATTCTCATTAGGTCTTTCGATTATAAGTACACAGTGATTGTCCTAAGAGATAAGATGCATAGATTAGGATCACTCACAATGCCATGGGGTATACCATAAACTCAATTTGGATTAAACCTCTAAGTAAATGATGGATTCCCACATTGTTTTGGCCATGTTGATACCACGAAATCAACCTAGAAAATAGAGATTAATAGAGGATATCACTCTGAGCCTCATGTAAGGATTAAAACAACTATATCAAAGAAGTCATGTTGATGAGATCGTTGTCCTAGGAGTAAGATGTGATTCTATTCTAACCATTAGGGTGTGAAAAAAGGTAACACGCTATAACTAAACTAATATAAGATATAGAGTACAAGGTATCTAATCTATTTTTTTAGGTGTACACAATGTGTATTAGGATTACACATTATTTCCCAATGACCTAGGTTCCAGCCTATGTAAACAGACCGTGTACAACTTCAGTGTCCATGAAATAGTACATGGTGTACAACTTACCTATGTACTCTTCATGTGTTCCAGTACATGGTTTAGCCCATGTACTTTCTATCTAGGCATTATTCGTGTGGGAGTACACAATGTGCATGTGCTCGTGTACCTTAGCTCATGTCTGTGTACCCTTTTACGTACACATTAAGCAACGATGGAGAGTTCACATGTTCAGTGACAGTGTCACACTATATGTGATAATTATAATCTACTAGAATCCCTATTCATCACTGAGATAGGAAATAAGGCATGTGGCTCTGGGATAGACACCGTGTATTTCATAATTTTTTGGATTCCCATATATGTAATCCTTATTCATTCCCATACACTTGACCTTCGATATGGAAAACATATCACCAGTAAAATCAAGGAATCGCCTCATCAAGCGTTATTATTAATGGAAAACTAGTTATGGGCATCTCATTTGTTTATAAATGACCACTGCGGATTGTTCATTAATGCAGGTCAAAGAACATGAAGTCAATAATAAAAAACCATCTGACATATTATCACTTCCATCTTCACACTACCATTGTTTCTTTTTGATCTTGAATCTACAATATCAGAATTTTGGGCCAATAAATGGTTGTACAATAATTTATTCATCAGTATATATTGAACCATGAGCCAAAATATGAATATATAATTGGGGGAAGAATATAACAAGTATAACCAAGAGGAATGAACCTCGGTCAATGTTCATATCAACCACGATTCACTGATGGTATAACGATAATAGAAGAATTAATAACCATGAAAAATTTCTCTCAATTCTTAAATAATTTATCCCATCCCACAAAATGGAGGATCCACAAGTTAATCAATTGACTGATTGATTCCTGTTTTTCATAGAAACCAATATAGGGAAATAAAAACAAATAAAAAAACCTATCGTGATTAGGTAGGATCATTGATGAATAACAGATCTTCTCTAGAATCATTGGTGAGTTCCTTTGAATTTTCCTCATATCGGTCTCCATCCTCCAATGGAATCTCGTCCAATGGCTCCAATAGATCTCATCAATTTATAGGGTTATGTAGTTAAACCTGTAGATTTTCCATAAATGCATATTTAATGGAGGAAATTAGGTTGATGTGTCAACCAACACATAAAATATATTTTTTCATTTTTTTCATTTTATGCCCATAATGAGTTTTAAAAAAACGACCCATTCTTCCCAAGGTTATTTAATTCATAGGTTAAAACCCAAATTTTTAACTAAATACTGCCCTATGATTTTTAATCAGGGAACCCTTTTATATGATATTCCAATTTTTTTTAAGAAAACTACACATGAAAGCTATTAAATATATTTAATATATTTCAATAATTTTTTTCAAGCACAATGGGGATCAAAATCACACATTGTCTAAACATTTAGTCTCACAAATAATCTATACAACATTCAGAAATTATTCATAGAAAATATAAGTCATTACATTCACCCAAACATAATTATTTACATCTCCAAAAGACAAAATAAGTGCTACATAATTGGATGTGGGTACTGAGCATAAATATGGGCCTCTCACTCCCATTTGTTATCCTGAAGATTCCCATGCTACCACCGAACACATACTAAAGGAATCACTCACCCATAAATATCATATCCTGCTGATCCTCAATCTATATTGGGTACATAGAAAAAGTACCTCCATCCATGATGTCCAACTTTCGCAAGTTGACAACATGTGATGGGACAATTACATACCTCCTCATCTTCAACACATGGAAGACGTCGTGTAACGGGTCTATGTATAATGGTAGAGCTATGTGGTATGCCACCTCACTAGCTCTAGGAAGTATCTAGAAATAAAAATTAATATCAGAGATATCTTGTGAGGCCAGCTAAATATATGTAATTTACGTTGAGGTAAAACCTTGTAGGAACACATGGTATCCCTCCACAAACTCCAAATGCCTTTGTCGTTTCTCCGTATAAGAATTATGAAGGCTCTATGTAGTCTTAACCTGCTCCTAGATGATTAGAACCTTGTCGGTAGTAGCTCATTCCAACTATATTCCCATGAGTGGTGACTCTCTTAGGCCAGTAAACAAATTAGTGTCCTACAAGGTTTCCTATACAAAGATTCTATTAGTGAAATGTTGATGGTGGAATTTTTTCTACATTGTAAACAAACTCCACCAGTGGTAGGTGATCTCCCCACTATGGCCAAATTCCATCATACAATCTCAAAACATTTCCTCTAGAATGTGAATGGTCTGCTGTGTTTGACCATCATTCTGGGGGTGAAATGTTATGATCAAGTGTGAAAAATTCTAAAAATCCTCCTTTAATCCTTTCCAAAATCATGATATAAATCAAGAATCAATGTTAGAAATTATGATAGACAGAACACCAAGGATTCAAACTATCTCTTAAATTTAGAGGTGTCCCAATAACCCTATTTAACTCTACTCCCAAATAGATAAGTTATGGGTGATATGGTGAGTCGTTCAATGATCACCAGATGGCCTCGTGTCCCCTGCACATATGTGGCAAGCTCGTCATGATGTCTATAGATATCTCAACCCTCTTTTACTATAGAACCTTAAGGGGTTGAGATAAACTCACATGAAATTGGTTCTCCACATCCACTTGTTGACTAGTAAAGAATCAAGTGAAAAACTATACCACTCCCAACTTGATATTTTGCCACCAAAACTGATATTGGATGTCCTAATAACTCTTTTACACACATGGATGTACTGCCACGGGAGATATATGAAACTGTCCCATAACCACCTCCCAATACATCATTGTAAACATTATGTGACTCTAAAAAAACCTCATGGTACCAACTTCATGAAAATCCATCAGAAGAATTTCTAGATGATATATGAGTACATAGGATCTCAGAGTATGCATCCCCAATATGTTCATCCATAAATCACTGTAGGAGAAGTTGAGTAACAACCATCGACTGGAGTTAAGATGATCCACCTCCATCCAAAAAGGATAACTACAATGATTCGAACTAATCTAAATCATCATTCAGTAACTTTGAACACGATCTCTTATTGAGAGAATCCACCACCACATTCATCTTCTCTAGAGTATAAACAATCTCATAGTCATAATCCGAGAGTAACTCTAGACATCAGATTCATCTTATGTTAATATCCTTCAATGAGAAGATATACTTGAAACTCTTATTGTAATAATAAATGATAAACTATATTCCCATTAGGTTGTGTCACCACATATTTAGTGTAAAGACTACCACTGATAACTAAATATTGTTGGTCATGTAGTTTTACTCATGTGGTCCCAATTGACATCATTCATAGGAAATCACTACCAGCCTCTACATCAAAACACAACCAAACATGTTTTCTGATTAATAAGTGAACACTATGTACTTGACACACTCCTCTAGAAATATCTTGATTGGGGGGATCTTAAAACTCATCCTTGACTACTAAAAGCCCTACTATAACCTCTCTATACACATGATAGGCCGCCCCTTTCATGTCAAATCTTTCACAGTTGCTGATATCCTAAAGAAATAAGGTATGAATCTATGGTAGTGTCTTGCAACCCAAGGAAGCACTACACCTCCCTCATGATCTTGGGTGGATCCCAAGATAACATATCCTCAATCATGGTTGGGTCCACTACTAATCTATCTACTGAGAAAAAATTTCTTAGAAGTTGGACCTCCAAAATCTAGAACTGACACATTCAGAGATTTTCGTAATGTTGATACATTTGATGAATGAACATTACTATCCCCAATTGTTTCTCATTCTCCTCCATGAATTCGGAGTACATAAGGATAAAATCAATGAAGACTACCAAAAACCATTCATAGAAACACTGAATGATTCAGTTCATGAATATCATGAACACTATTGGGGAATTCCTCAGACCAAAGGGAATCATCAAGTACTCATAATGACCATAGGGAAACCCAAATGTTGTCTTTGATATATCCTCATCCTTGTACTCATAACTGGTGATAGACTAACCAGAGGTAAACCTTCAAGAACCATCGTTTCCCTCTAAACTAATCACATTGGTCATCAATCCTCATTATTTGACACTTTTTCTTCATGATCACCTAATTCAAACATGTGTAGTGCAAACCCAACCTCAATCTCCCATACACCTTCTTTGTGAAAAAACTAGCGCTACCCAAGGTGAAACATCGATTCTTACAAAGCCCTTCCTCTGTAAGTCCTCCAACTACACTGTTAGATTAAAACTCTCAATGAGAGCCATAAAATATGTTTGGGTATATATCTGTTCCATCCTAGGTTGTATATTGATACTAGATTCAATCCCACAAAGGGTAGGTAATCCGACAACATACATAGGGATGAAATCCTTATACTCTACCACCACTGTTGTGAACTAGAAACTCATAATATCCAATGCACCAACCGGGATATCCGAATGATAATTAATCAACTACAAACTCCTATATATGATTATATCCTCTTCTATATGTGTTTTATTTTCACTATAAAGGATTATGTGGTTCTATCATGGTGGACACACTACACCATTTACCTGAAATAATCAATATGGGCATGAAATGTGGATATACAGTTCATACCTAAGATGGTGTCATAATGCCCCATCACTACTACAAATAGATCCCAATAGAAACTCCTCCCTCCTTGAGTCAGGTCAAACATTCGGCACAAGTGTGTGATTACTGAGTCATCTCCAGTAATAGTCACTAAGGGAAAGTGCTGAGCCAAGGGAACAACTTGAATCTCTATGTCTCAAGAATATATATGGAAAAAAGGAATGACTAGCACATATGTCTATCAGTACAGTTCATAAGTCATAAAAGTCACAGATTTCACCTCAAATAATTCTCAGGGATTCTGGGTTGAAAGCTTAAACCACATGTAGATGTCCCCACCCCTTTCCTCGAGCAACACAAGACTGGCGTGGACCAACTAGGGTGGTGGTGGAAACAAGTCAGATCATGTACCAACTCATGTTTCTCTCCCATATCCTCTGTCATTTCCTCCTTCCTACAAACCAACATGAATCCACCACTGCCTCTTCCTCAGTGGATGATTCAAGGGATCTCTGTCAACTATACGTTGGGTTGAAAAATCTCATGAATAATTTCCCATACCTTCACATGAGTTACATTTCCTGTCTCTAGGATGACTAGACCCACCCTATGATCCCTAAACCAAAGATCCTCCCACTTGGGACCTCCTCTTGAAACATATTGCATGTTTATGTCCTTGAAACGAAATTTTCTCCCAAAAGCTGATGTTTATTCTCCAATTTTACCAATAATAAAAACTAATGGCAATATATGCTCATCTAAGAAACTATCAACCCCAAAGAACAATCTAGCACACCATAATTGGAATAAATTCATAGAGTGATAACACTAGATCGTGTGTCTCTATGAAACCCTCGCTCAAAGGTCTGACCCCTGAATAAGTGATCCCGAACCATATCTATTGAGTACTTGGAATGGATGGTAAAACTCAATGCATATTCAGATATCTTCGTGCTTCTTTACTAGAGCTGTAGAAGCTCCTAAATGCATACAACCCTTAGTATAGATGGAGAGAACTCCTCTCTAAAGAGATAATTAAAATATAACCATGATAGAGTCAAATAATTACAGTACTAAGTCACTAATCCCCACCACCATCCCATTGAGCCATGAATATGGATAACATCCAATATCTATATATGATCTACTGCTGTCCTGACCAGAAAAAAAATCAGGTCACCGCCTTAAGCCAGTCCTTAGTTGCATGTGGGTTAGGCTCACTATAGATCCTATGGGGTCTCTATCACAGAAAATCTTGAAGTGCGCTCAGCCTACAATCATTATCCACAGGAACTACGAGTGACATGTTCTTCTTTATAGGCGGTAGTATAACTGGTACACCACTCAGAGGTAACACATCTAGAACTGGTCCATGTATCAATGTCTCATCAATGGGGGGATCATCCTTATGATCATGATGTGGAACCCTTGCTGGCATACATCTTGGAAGAATACTATAATAAAAAAGATGTACTATAGTCAATGAAAATATTTGGAGAGATTAATCAAGAAGGATATAGAAAACAAAAACTCATTCTTATATAATAAATACACCATTGTATTAACTACAACTAGTGTTCTCATATAACAGGTAAAACATTAGGCGATTAGATTCCTGGTTTACGGATATGTCAGCCGCCAGACAAACACCGGGTTCCATGGCCTAAAATCCGAACTCAAAACACAAAACACTCTACCCCAGACCAAACTAATGGACTGAAGTCCTATAGTAGAAATGAATCCTCTAATAACACACCATCATGACCCGTCCGAATGGCCCATATTCCATTACTCCTCAATCCCGCCTCCAATCGGCCAGAGGCTATAAACTAGAATTGAGGTGGATTATTATTTACATTGAAGAAAATAAACTAAGTGCATGTACACACACACACACACACACACCTCTACAAGAAAACACAATGTTGAAATTTAAAAAAACAAATCAACCATGCAAGAATACATCCAAATTTCACAACTAGAGTTAGAAAGGGGGTAAAGGAAAGTAAACAAGGACAAATACAATCCCACTACAAAGGGTCTAAAAACAATTCCAACATGAATGTAAAACTAGGGACTATAGTAATGTTACATAAAAAACACACCTTAGTCATTCTAGTCTCACTTTCCACTATCTAGTCTTGGTCCATTTAGGACTTTATCAAAAGGTCGATCATCGGCACAAGAAACAACATGTGCGGAAAAATCCAAGGCAAGGGTGAGTATAAGAATACTCTATAGGACACCACAAAAGCATATATCATATATAAAAATAATACATTCATATATACATGGGTATATTTCTACATCACATATATTATGAATAACTAGATAAAAAAACACATAGTCGAATGATAAGTCTCAACCATATTGTTATCTTAAGATTCCAGATTGACGATTCCACAAAATAATCATCTAAGAGAATAAAGTCTTGAGTATGAAATCACTAATGATGTCCATATGATATGTAACGGTCATTGGGTCCTACCATTAGAAGTACACACTGATAGTCTGGAGAGATAAAGTATAGAGATTTGGATCACTCACATGGCCATGCGGTATACCAACAACTCAATATAGATTAACCAGTTCAGTAGAGGATCAGTGTGTGTGTAGTGTAGGTCATGAAGATAAAAATAACTCCACAAAGGTCTTGAATATGAATAAAGGATCTCACTTTCATCCTCGTGAAGGATTCCAACAACACTATCCAAGAAGTCATGTTGAAGGGATAATTCTTCTAGGAGTAAGAGGAGATTCTGTACTAGCTCTCAGTGAATGGATATGGGGAACACACCCTAACAAAAAATTACAAATATAGAGAGTAAAAGGGATCCAAAAATATGGTTTTAGTAGTACACCGCATGAATTAGGGTTACACACTATTTCCCTTCAACGCTAGGGCCTCCCTGTGTAAATAGCCTTTGTCTCGTGTCAGTGTCCATGCAACAATTCACAACATGCATATTTCTGGTGTACTTCTCCCATGAACTAGTACATGTTTTATCCTATTTAAGTTCTATCTAAGACATGTTTTTGTGGATGTTCATGGCCTCCCCATGCACATGTACCCCAACCCATGTTGGTGTACAATCCATGGTACATGCTGATCCACTAGGGAGAGGTCACACATCGTGTGATTGTGTCACACATCGGGTGATACTTATCTCCTTTACAAAACCTTAGACGCCACTGAGAGGGGCACATAATATATTTATCTACTGGTTACACACCGTGTATCACAAAAATCTATATATTCTCATATCTGGAATATGAGTTCAGTCTTCTACCTCTAGAAGTCGATCTGGTGACTGTCTGCCAATAAAATCAAGGAACGACCTCCTTCCATTATATTATTCAATGATAAATTTGTTAGGGTCTTCAAATACATTCAAATATAACTATCGAATTAAATGAGAAGAACATGATATCAAGTATCCAAATCCATCTGATCTGCAACCGGTTCAATCGTCTCACCATCATCATGTTATGCCTACCATAGATCCACATTATCAGATCATTGAACCATGAAATGTGTGAAAAAAGTTTGATTCACTATGATATGTAGAACCATGGGACAAATAAATAATGCATGTGATTAATGAAGAATTGGGGGAGAACAACACAAGAAAAATCTAGAACAACAGATCTTTATAAATTTTTGTGTTGACCTCGAATCATTTCTATTTGGAAGAAAAGTGAATAATCAATAACCCTTAATATTTTCCCCCAATTACTTATTAATCTAACCCATCCTGCAATACACAAGAATCACTGATCAATATATTGGTTGATTGATTCTTGTTCTTCATAGAAACCAATATAGGGAAAGAAAACCAAATAAAACAAATGTCCTACCTTGATTTGGATCGATTTATGATGAACAATGCTGCACTATGATCATTGGAACGATCTTTTGAATTTTTCTCTCACTGGTCATCGATACCCATTCCGGTCATCATCCACTAATCGAATCTCCTCCAATGGTTCCAATGGATCTCATCAATTTATAGGGTTATGATGTTAATCCTAAAAATTTTCAATAGTACAAATTTAAATAAAGAAATTAGTTCTTCGTATCTACCATAAAAACAAATATCTTAATTGAATTATTTTATTCATTTTAATCCCATGATGATCATTCCACAAATGACTCATGCTGACCAGGGTTATGTCATGCTGATCTTAAACCCCTCCTTCTGAACCCAATGACTCCCTCTGATTTCTAATATGGTCCATCATTTATATGTTATTACACTTTTTAAGAAAACATCACGAGTGAGCTATTAAATGTATTTAATATATTTCACACATTTATTATTGGAACACCGGGCCTTGGAATTGCATGTTTTATTAGATCATATCCTCAAAAATAATCCATAAAATATATAGACATAATTAATGGAAAATTCAATTCACTACTTCCATACTATTATTATTATAGAATTCAACAACTATATTTCAAACTGGTTGATACTATATCTCATTTCACTAATTTTTTCTAAAAAAAGTAGGACATGTGTTGATAAACTTCCTTCTAAGGTGATGATACCGACACATAAAAAAAATCTAATGAATATGATTCCAAAAATATTGTAAAATATGTTATTATTTTATTACTATGGATTTCATGGTCTTCTAAGACATGAAAAATGATGTCAAATAAGATAAAAAATCGTTATATTGAAAATGATTTATAGAAAATATCATCTGAAAAGAATATATGGACAACATTATTTTATAAGGATGATTGAAATATGTCATATGAAATAAAACATAATATATTCAAATACCATGAAAGATATCTTTATGGAAAATATGTATAGAAAGCATAGGAGAAAAAAGGGTCATCTGAAAGTAACAACACTAGAATGATGGGAGGAGGGAAACTGCTCAGTATTCTTGGATCTGATAACTTGTAGAGGGAATGGAATAAAAAAATTATTCATTAATATGATAAAAAATTTATTAGTAAAAATAGACAATGAAATAATATAATGATGATAATTTAAAATAAAATATTCAAACTAATAGGAGAGAGATTGGATAGACCTATAAGAAAACAGTCCTAGATAGATCATTATCGTAATTCTTTAGGCACCCTAATAGGTTTGTAACACAAAATTTTTATGAAATTGAACATAATATATTTAATTTAAAGTAACCAGAAATAACCAAACAATATTTTAATCATTGTTGGTGAAATGGTTAAACTACCATGAAACACACTAAAACATAATCCCTCTACCTAGCTAACCACTAAGTCTTCACTGGTAAGCATATACCACCATAAAATGGTGAATTTATATTTAACCGCATTGAAACTCATAAACATAAATTGCATCCAACATCACCTTCATGATATAAATTAGTGGATTCATCTTCAAATATATATTCTCTTATGTTTGTTGTAATATTATAGGGGTAATATTAATGAAAATGTAAGGACAGATGGGATGGGAAACTATGTTATTTCTCCAGTTGGGGAAAATGTTATAACCAATTGAAATGGTAATAATATTAATTATTATTGGGTGTTTGAGTGGTAGATGTAATCCTTTAAGATTATTTCATTCTTCTGATGGCTATGGAATTCAAATTTTATGGGTGCTTTCAATCCTGTATCAGGAATTTCCATAATCTAACCTCCTATATGGATGAATTGAACTCCCTCAAGTTTCCGGTTTTGATACATGACATATATTTAACCAATTTCTAGTATTAAATAAACAATATAAAAATTTATTTTTAATGATTCTACCTAATTAATAAATATAATATATTAGATATTAAATTATAAATCAATTTTTTCATAATTATCATTATCATTATTTTGTTTTATAGTATTGAATTACTAAAATTGTTTTTCATAATTACCTTATCACTTATTTTTTAGGATTCATTGTTGAGGATCATTTTATTGTTAATGTTTATTAGAATAATTTATCTAATTTTATTCATTATATTTGTTTTCAGTGTTGAAAATATTATATAAAATTTAATAACATCATTTTTTATTTGTGATACCATTATTATATTCAACAACCATATTTTTCATTACAAAAATTTATTTCGAATAGTATAGTTTATTTATATTCCCATGTAAATATATATATATAAATTTATATACATATTATACGATTTAATAGGTAATATAAGCTTCAAAAAGGGGATTATATCTTGTTAAAAGTTTGAAGCCTTGTTTCAAAATGGAAATGTATTGGTTTTGAAAAAAGTGAGTGGGTTTTAGAAGGCAGTTTGAAAATAAATATTTTGTTTTATTTTCATAAAATGTTTTTAATACATAATATTTTTGATAAAAATTTGATTTTAAATAAAGGTTGATATGTTTTTAGTGGTTAAAAGTTATTTAAAAACCAATAAAAAGCATCCCGGTGATTTATTTGGAAAATATTTACTGGATTTTTATAATGTAACTGTGAATTTTTGGGTAAGTGATTGGTTTTAATGTGAATAAATTGGATTTATATGATGTCTTAGAATAAAGATGATATTTTGGATTTCAATAATGATATAAATAAAAGATATTTCATATTTGAAATAGTCTTTAAAATGGAGATTTTTTTATTTAAAATTAGAGTTAATAGATTCATCAATTTTTAATAATGTAGTATACTATATCAACAAGATTAGTGGTATCTATATTTATAAATGCAAACATGGGTAAAGAAAAAATGGGGGTATCTATATTTTTATGGTCATATTAACATTTAGATACCATATACATACCTATAATAACACCTCCAACATATAATATATTGATAATAACACCATGGTAATGGAATTTCACTAACTCCATCTAACCCATAAGATATCCATCATGACCCCATTCCCACAACCATGGCCTCACAGGATGCCTAACTCTACTGAAATTTATTCTTAAGATGAAAATATGTTTCCTCTTCATAAAGTCATGGAAGGTTTGGTTTTAATGTTGAATCTGTAAAAATGTATCAACATGAGTGGGTGTAATACAATCCAACAGAGCCTTTACATGGTTGTAACAATCATGGATCCCCTTCTGAAGATCATAGTTCTAAAGATAATTTTTTAATATCTAGAAAAAAAACTATGAAATGTTTTCTGGTGCTTTTCCAAATCCCCAGTCTAAGAACATTTAGATTATAGGAGAGAACTATCATTCTCATTAGATTCATTTTCCAAGCTATTATTATTTTATTTTGTTACCCAAGAATCATCCCCTATCACTACTATACGTGCACCTAGGTTTCTAAAAATATCATGAGTAGTATTCATCCCATACCAAGTATCTGTGATCATTGTGGATGAATTCATTTGATAACACCTACCACAATTGGAATAATTTTTTTCTTAAATTAAATTGCACATTTACTTTAAATCATTACAAAATTATTTCAAACCTTTAAATTTTTGGTTCCCCTTATTTTAAAGGCCCCTTTTGTGCATTTATTTTTTAAAAATATTAATATTTTTGAATCAAAAAGGATAGATATGAATAAAAATGGATAGATTCTAGTAAAATGTCAAAAGGGTATGAGAATGGGGTGAAATAGTTCACAATGATTTCAAAATATCATGCATATGAACCATATAAAATCTTTTTTCCATGTTTATACTATTTTTATTCAACACTAATTACTCTTGTGGAGTTAGAAGAACACTTGATCTATCATAGAATAGATTGAAGTTATAAATTCAAGACTAAACATGATGATAAATTTAATGTTGCTAGTGATTGGGATAACACTATATTTTTTGGATCATATGTAATGATTAAATGTTTATACAATGAATAATTCCTTATTGAGGATGTGATTACAAGTGTGAATGATGATGAAGATCGTATTGAGTAAATTATAGTGACAGTTGATTATGAACTTCATGATTTTCCAAAATTGTTATAAAAGGTAATGAGCTATGAAATGTCACCATTATATATTGGTTACACTAAATATACAAAATTTTCAGCCATAATAAAGATGTCTAATTCAAAAGATGGAAACAGATGGAGTGACACTAGTTTTTACTGAACTGTCACTCTTGAATGATATACTCCCAGAAGATACCGAGATTCCTATCTAAACATATGATGCTGAATGAATGATACATTCAATGGTTATGATATCTAAATGAATACATGTCTGTTTGAATGATTGTATACTATTTTGAAAGGACCGCATATCGCTTAAATAATTCCCAATGTGTGGTTCCTTTCTATAAAAATATGATGGAATATGTCTTATGAAAGGTTTATGGTACATTACAATAATTCCAATGTTTAGGTTCTTATATGGACATAAGGAGACTACAAGGAAATTGAAATGGTACAAATATACAAGAAATAAAGATAGGAAACTTAATAACCCAAAAGACACTCCTTAGTGGAAGATAATTGAACTCACATATACTATATTTGGAAATGAGTCAAGAAAATTTCATCACACATTATCTACAGATGGGGTGAATACTTTTGGTTTTCAGAGTAATGCTCACAGTACAAGGTTGGTAATGTTGGTAAATTATAACTTTCCACCATTGTTATCTATGAAATTAATAAAATTCTTGAATCTATGCTTATATGAGAATAAAAATAAATGGTTAATGATATTGATATTTATTCGGCTCTATTTATTAATGATTTTAAATTAGTGCGGGATTCAGGTTTTACATTGTCTAATTCATACAGAAATTATGATTTTATTTTGAGATCTATAATATACTGTATGATAAATTACCTTCAAATTTATTAAACATTTTAGGATATGGAATTAAAATAATTCATGGGTGCCCTATTTCTAAACAGGGTACATAATCAACAAGGTTGAAAAATTAATTAAAGACTATGTTTCTAGAAAATTATAAATTTCATCCCCAATGATATATATACTATTCTTGGATGAAATCATTCCATGGGATTTTATAAGAATGTAAAATACATTTTTCACTAATATATGATCAACTATGAGAGAACTAAATGATATGGTCACTAATTTTGGTAAGAAAAATTTAAAACCCCTTATGAAAAAAAGTTGTAGAAAGTGATCATTTTTTTTATTTATAATTCTGGATTTGTCTGTATATCAGGAATTTTCTTGTTGTTTTGAATGTTGAAAATGTTATTTGATTATATCAATAGAAAATTACTAAATTATCCTAAAAAAATAAATTAAGGAATTAAAGATAAATTAAAAAATATTGACATGGAAAAATAAAAAGAGTTGGGGCTACTGAATGGTCAAAAGAAATTTCTTCTTCTAGGTCATTACACTCTTTACAGGTATAAAAGATTCAAGTTTTCAATATTTCTTGGTGATGTAATGGTTTTACATATGTATTCATCAAATATCAAGAATATTATGTTAATTAATTTTTTAAAATTAATGGTTCTAAAATCACATGACTGTCAGTTTTTTATGGAAGATCTAATGCATATAGCTTTATATTTCATGTTTCCCAAGAAAGTCCAAGACACATTAACCAATCTATATTTCCTTTTATAATAAATATTTAGCAAATTTATAAAACATGTGAAATATCTAGCTATGGAAAAGGAAATTTCCCTCAAATTATGTGAATTTTAAATGTTCTTCCCACCATCCTTCTTTGATATAATGGTTCAGTTGATGATTCACTTTATACGAGATATTTAAACATGTGGTCTTGTAAAATATAGATAGACGTACTCCATTGAATTGTATATGATGACTTTGAAAGTGTATGTTAAAATTAAAAGTTGTCCAGAGGGTTGTATTACCGAGAGATTTATTGTTGAGGAAGTAATTGAATTCTGTACGGACAACTTATCTCACGTGGAATGTATTGTACTACCAAAATATAATCACACTAGGCTTCTTGTTGGTGAAGGAATTTCTAGAAGAGATATTTTTACAATTACATATCTACATAATTCCCACCTTTATGTTTTTCATAACAATTCAATGGCTTCCCCATATGTTGAAACCGTGAAATACAATGTTATTATTTTGAATCCATCATGGGATAACATTAAGAAATCAAATTAACATAATCAATAGTTCATAAGATGGTTTAGACACCTTATATTTAAAGATTAAATTAAACATATGGATTCAATCATAGAATGACTTCAATGCCTTGTCAGAGGACCAAGTTTTCATGTATAATCTTATAATGGTAATTTTATTAATTTTTATACATTATATAAAAATGAACATGATGATGGAAGTACCATGAAAAATAGTGGAGTAATGCTTATGGATAAAGAGATTCTTGTATCTGGTACCAATGATAGAAATCAAATTTATGTGAATATTTCATACTCTGGAATCATTAAAAAAATATGGGGTTTGGATTATAAAACAATCAATATGCCTATTTTTCATATAAATTTGGTTGATAACATGAGTGTTATTAAAATAGATGAATTGGGATTCATGAATGTGGATTTTAGAATGTAATGATATAAAGATGAACTTTTTATAATGGAATCATAGGTAGTACTTGTATCTTATAATCTAGATCTCACAATATAAATGTGGTCAATTCTTTTGTTATCTACAAAAAACACTAAAGGGTCAGATGAAAATTCAACTGGGGATGACCATTTCATTAGGATGTCACAAAATGATCCTTATATTCCCAATGTAGTAAGAGTCTTGTATGTTATAAGAGACCACAATGAAGGTATTTGGAAACATGGTAGAGGGTTAAAAACCCTTCAACATTAAAACAAGAGAGAGTTCAATAATTAGGTTATATATATATATATTGTAATAAACACTGAGTTACCTCATATTGTTATTTGTTCACTAATAAATCTATGTAAACTAAATTAAATGTTGAAAAACATATATAGATAATGACATCTACACATGTTGATGCTCCCAATATTGAGTAAAAATAGTTTTCTCAATGCGTTGGTGATCCCGGTGCATTGGAACAACAACCTTCTTCACAATTCAATGCTACCAATCTATAAGAAAAATGTATCGAAGATGTTAAACTGTAAGAAAACGTAGATAGAGAAGAAGTAATGTCCAAGATAAAAAAAGAGAATCATATCATGGAAGTGTTAGAAAAAATTATTAAGGTGAATAGAAAAGGCATCATAATCGAGGTTGAATTGAATGTGTGTGGCCAACCTATTAACACCAACAAGGCCATATTTAGTAGTTTGATTGGGATCACCATGTGGATTAATGATACCATGTTTTTCACATGCTTAATACAGTGACTTGGGAAGCTATTAGGTAAAAATATGATATCATTTATTTATTTTCATAAGAATTATAATAAAGATACATTGGATTAATCTTCATTATCCCTTATAGTGTGAATTTTTAGAAGATTAATCCCAAAATAAATTTTTATTAATTATTACTGGAAATGATCATAGAGGCTTCGAAACAATTTTAATAATGTTTCATCTAATATATTTTGAAGGGAGAATAAACCCACACACACTACACATGTATGAAAACTTGATAATCCAATAAGCATGGGATACATTTAATAGTTTTCATGAGGAGAAATATTTTTAGGTACATTGTGGGTAGTAATGATTTTTTAAATACATGTAATTATCACTTTGATTAAAAATTTTTAATTTATGAAATAGTAACTGAGTGTTTAAAATAAACAACAGATAGAAAAAAAAAATACCCATACCATATATCATTTATGGGGTATGCTTCAATTGAAAATTGGTATATATTTTAAATAAACTATAATAATTTTATGTGACGTGAAACAAAAACATAAATATGTTCCTCAATTTATATGAAAAATCCCGAATCCAAATAAAAATCCATTTCCATCCCACATAATGTGTATGGAAGGATGAATGTGTAAATAAATATGGTATACTAATAGAAGAAACATCGAAAAAGTGATGGAATTAAAAATATGTATGATATAATAAATATTTATTTTTCTTCAAATATCTCTTACATTACTATGATTACATATTTTAATATATTTTTTATCCAACATAGACACAAGAATTATCATCAATAGTACCGGTGGACACCTACTATTAGTGGACTTAAAACAACCAAAATAGTATATCCACATCAAATGTATGGGTTTTGAGGTGAAACCGAAAACACATTTTAAGATTATGAAAGAATAGGGGAAAAAGATAAAAAATGGAAGAGATTCAAGTAGGATAATATCCCCCTAAAGAAAAAATCTGTTGGAAGTCCAAATTTCTAGAAAATGTTATCTCGGAATAAAAGATACAAAATGACTCCAGAATGACCACTGCGTGGTGACCCCTCACACCCACCAGCTTTGAGGCAGGCCACTCCCCTCAAAATGTTATCATAGGTAAAGAAATCAATATGCTCATAATTGTAACTTGGAATTGGGAATCAGAAACACAATACTAACTTTACTATATAGATATTATATAGGGTAAAAATGATTTTGATTTATATATATCAACACCCACTCATCACCTTGTTGTGAGGAATGTTATGTTCAATATCTAATAATATAAACTACATAATAAAAAATAAAATAGTCCATGTTATAGTGTGGATTAGAATATCTATTGATCTAATCACTAAGTTTCCTATTCCACATGATGACATATATATATTCATATGGTCGAGTCAGACATTAGAAAATTCGTAGAATGTCCATCAGATCTTGTACGAAAACACATCGACAAGGAGGAATTAATTTTAAATTTATCTTCCATGGTAAACCTTTAAAAATTAATGAAGAAATCTATGAACTGATGACTTTTATTACAGATGGACAAAAAGAATGAGGGGAAACAAAAGGTTGAGTCAAAATAATCTAAAGGAACAACTGGATTATCGAAAATATATTCATAAATATCCTTTTACCCTCTCATTCAATATATGTATTTACTGAAATTGATTTTTCATGTGGATACATGGTTACAAATTCAATGTAATCACATAGTTTATGTTGAAGAATAAATGTAAAAATATTCCATTATAAACTTCATTCCTCCAGAAAATTTAAATGAAATCATCAAGTATGAATGGCTTGGATTTTTAGTTTCAAATTTATACAGGTACTGTGTTCTCATGATTTTTTTCATATAGATGATATTCCATATTAAATATAACGAAATACAATTCAAATTTTTTTGCAGGCATCTAAATCAATATTATTTTATGGGAAAAACTATGAATATAAATATTGACACATTAATCCTCACATCACTTGTACATACTGACCGAAAATGAAATTACATAAAATACGTGAAATAGTATAAAAATTGGCCACATCATTTGAAAGAAAAATTATAGATTATATAAAATTATTATTACCAATTACATAGGGTACTTTAGCTGTAATCTTCAAAAAATGGACTTTAGTAAAAAAAATTAATCCCACGAGCCATGTCATGGGATAATGGCCCTTTGAGCCTTCAGGACAAAATATATTATTTAATAAAGTGTATAGTTTGGTGGGTTACCCCTTTGGGGGGCTACGACTTTCCTTTCATTCCTGTGTGTGCGCGGTGATTGTGTGTTTGTTGTAATTTTAAATCCAATGTTTTAGAACTAAATTTCAAGTCATATATTTTATATTACGTTTTAATGATAATTATTTTATGATATGCAGGTTTTTGAATATCACAAAAAATGGCATGAGAAAATTCAGTGCCTACATGGAGCCTACCGACTTTTATATTTGGATTAGTATTGGGTTATATATAATAATATTTCACTGTCAAAATAAACATCAAAACAAATTAATTATTTTTCATAATGTTTCTCTAGTGTGTGAAACAAACTAAGAGAGAATATTATGGTTATTATGTTTGAAATATTATGATAGATATCATATACCTTCAACAAAATAGAATCTCCAAAGAGGTATTTTCAAAGATAATTACTATTTCATTTGAAATATTTATTAATCATTCAGGTATTTATATTTTTTTAGTACTACTGTGAAAATCATAAGTCCCTATATTCACAAGAATAAATACATTTGTCATGAAATAACTGTAAATCAAACCTAATATCATAATTTACTCATACATCAAAAATAAGTTACATCCCACCACTTATTTAATTGATTTCATTATCCCACTATCTAATTTTTTAGTTAATTTACACATCAATTTTATATAATAAATATTTTTTTTACATTGATAGAGATTATGAATAAGTGACATCACCAATAAGAATTATTTACTCATGTAATATGATCATGCATTGTAGGATAAAGAGATATGATTGAATCTACCATACCTCAGGACGATACTCAGTGTACCAGGTATGACTTGAATTGTGTCGTTTCAGTTTGAAATTTACTTTTTATTAATTTATTATTTCATATTTATGTATATTTAATTACTAAATAGTATTACTAACATATGAAACATTTTCTCATATATGTGGATTATTTTATGAAGTCATATTTTTCATTAAAATATCAATGAAAATCAAAATAATATAGAACATTTTACTTTTTGGATGAGACTTTTCAAGTACCATGGGATTCCTTTTTCTTCCAAATGGAATGGTTCCCTCTATTATACCATGAGTTAGATAGTTTAAAGAAAAACAATCTTTGTAAACTCAATCATTATCACCTCAATTTGATACATAGTGAGCTCAGTTTGATTGGAACTCTATGTTTTTAATTTATATATTACATTTTAGTTCAAAACACTAATAACGTAATCAAAACAAAAAAACAAATAAGTCATTTTTGATGTGTATAAATTATCCATACTTCAATAGGACACACGGTGTGCCCGGTCAACTCCAAATATGTCTATTTAATTAAATTTAACATCAATTTTAGTAAAAAACATAAGTTACATAATCAAAACTAATAAGACACATTAAGATTGTTTTTATACTATATGAAAATAATTTATATGCCATAATTTATGTGTAGGAATCACATAAACCTCAATCAAACATACGGTGTGACCAGTATTACTCAAATTGTGTATATTTATTTAAAATTGAAATTAATTATCGTAAAAAAGATTACTAACATACTCAAACTAAGAAAACATATTCATATTATTTCTAATATTTAGTAAAATGATTCATAGGTCGTTATTTATGTGTATGAATTAGTCAAACCCTAATCTGATACATGATGTTCTCAGTATGACTCCAATAACGCCTTTTTATGTAAAATTGACACTAATTTAGTAAAAAATATGAGTAACATACACAAAACTGAGAAAAAAATCATATTTTTTTGATACATTGTTAATGTTATCTATAATTAATTTTTTATGTTTAGGAATCACCCTCACAACAATCCTATATAGGATGTTCCCGGTATAACTCAAAGTGTCCGTTATCAATTTGAAATTTACATTTTAGTTCAAAAAGGGTGTCACTCATTGAAAATTGAGAAAATGCATTCTGATTGTCATGATAAATTAGGATAATTATTATATTTTATTTTTGACTTGTAAGAATTATCCTCACATTAAACCGAAACACGATGTAATCGGTATGATTCAATGTGCGTGTTTCAATTTTGAAATTATTTTTTTAGTAAAAATCACAAGTGACTTAATAAACACCAAGAAAAAAACCATATTGTTTTTATACAATAGTAAAATGATCCATAGGTCATTCATGATGTGTAAGAATTATCCTCACCTAAATCTAATTCATAGTGTGACCGATATGATTCATAGTCTGTTTTTTAATTTAAAATTGACACAAATTTTTTGTAAAAAGGAAATGTAACGTACTCAAAAGATAGAAAAATAATTCATATTATTTTTATGCATTAGGAATATTATATATACTTCATTTTGATCATTAAAAATCAACCAAACCTTATTTAGATACACAATGTGACAAATATTTCCCCATGTTTTTCTTTTTATTTAAAATTGACATTAATTTTTGTAAAAAGTTAAAGTAACATACTGAAGACCGATATAAAACATTAAAACTATTTTTATACTTTAGTAAAACTACCCATAATTCAATTTTAATTTGTAGGAATCATCTGATCCTCAATCTATAATACGTTGTGACTAGTATGTGTCCAAGAGCATATTTTTATTTAAAATTTACTTTAATCTTAGTATAAAGGAAAACTGGTATACTCATTCCCTTAAAGACTAATTATGATTATTTTTATACTTTAGAACTATCATATCTAAGTCATTTTGGATGTGTAAGAATAAATTTCACCTCAATATGACACACGGTTTGACCAATATGAGTCTAGGTGAGTCATTTACCATAAAATTGACAATAATTTTATGAAAAATGCGAAGCAATATACTGAAACATTGAAAAAACATTCTTATTGGTTTAATTCATTAGGAAAACAAACATAAGTCATTTTTAATGTCTGTGAATCACCCACTCCTCAATCCAATGCACAGTGTAACCAATATGACTCCAAGTGTGTCTTTTTATTTAAAATTGATATTATTTTTACAAAAAAAGGCATGTGACATACTCAAAACCTAGAAAATAAAGATTTTTCATTTTGATAATTTTATAAACCAATACATAAGTCATTTTTGATGAGTAAGAATCAATCCCACCTCCATATGACATATGGTGTGACTGATATGACTCAAAGTGTATCTTTTTATTTAAAAATGACATTTATTTTAGTAAAATGGATAAGTTACATGCTCAAATCAAATAAAATTAATTTGGATTTTATTATACATTTTTAGAATGATTCAAAAGTCATTATTGATGTGTTTAAATCTCCCAACGCAAAATATTATACATGGTGTGATCGATATTACTCCAAGTGTCTCTTTTTTATTTAAAATTGAAACTAATTTTAGAAAAAATGAAAAGTAACATACTAAAATCCAATAAAACACATTATTATTATTTTATAAATTTTTAGAAAATTATCCATATGTCAATTTTTGACATGTAGAAATGAGCCTCAACTCTATCAGATACACCATGTGCCCTTTATGACTCAAGCTGTCTGGAATTACTTTATAATTAAAATTTTAGTTCAAAATGCATGTCACTCACTAAAAAATAAGAAAAGTGCTATGATTGTCTTGTTAATTTAGGAAAATGATTCACAAGTAATTTTCAAAAAATGGGAATTATTCTCCCAACATACCAAAACATGATGTAATCGGTATAACCTAATGAGTGTATTTAAAATTTAAAATTATCTTTTAGTGAAAAACACAAATAACATACTCAAAATCAAAAAAAAATATTTGAATGATTTTTTAAAATGATCAATAACTCCTTTTGCTATGTAGGAATCAAATATATCTCAATATGATGCGTGGTGTGACCATTGTGACACAAAGTGTATGTTATCTATTTAAAAATGACATTTTAGTTCAAAAAGTTTTTCACTAAGTAAAAACTAATAAAACACATTTCAATTATCATTATAATTTAATAAAATGATTCATAAGTCTTTTATGATTTATATGATTCAGTGTCAAATCAAACTAACACGCGATGGGACTATTATGACACAAATAATATGTTTTTAATTTGAAATGATATTTTAGTAAAAAAACACAAGTGACATTCTCATAACACATCTAACATATTCATACTATTTTCATAATTAACGGGAAAATCCAGACAACATATATTATGTGTTGGAATTAGTAGCACATCAATCTAATTCATGGTGTGGCCAATATTACATAAAGTGTATATTTTTATTTTAAACTGGCATAAATTTTAGAAAAAAGAATATGTGACATACTAAAAGCTGATAAAACATAGTCTGGTTGTTTTGATACTTTAAGATAACTATACACATGTCATTTCTGTTGTTTCGGTAACAACTTCACCTCAATTCGATGTATGGTGTGACCAGTTGTCCTCAATGTGTGTCTTTTTATTTAAAATTGGCCATAATTTTAGTAAAAAGACTAATCAAATAAATTCATATGGTTTTAATACATTATTAAAATGATAAATAAGTTATTTGTGACATGTCAGAATCCACCACACTTAATTCTGATAAACTGTGTTCCCGGTATGACTCAAAGTGTCTGTTATCGGTTTAAAAATAAAATCTTAGTTCAAAATGTCTATCACTCAATGGAAACAATGAAATCACACTCAAATTGTCATGATAATATAGGAAATTGAGTTATAAGTCATTTTTGATGTGTAGAATTAGTCACAAATCAAACCAATACACGATGTGACCATTATGACCCAATGGGTGTGTTTTTAGTTTAACAAGACATTTTAGTAAAAACCCTAACTGACATACTCAAAATTATGAAAACACATTCAATTTTTTTTGGTACATTGGAAAATGATCTATTATTTATTTGTGATGTGTAGGAATCAACTGAAACTCAATCCATTGCAATGTGCGACCACTATGACTCAAATTGTTCCTTTTTCATTAAAATTGAAATTTTAGTAAAAAAACACATGACATATTCAAAATCATGAAAAAATAGTTGGATTGTTTTGATACTTTAATAAAATGATCCATCAATCATTTGTGAAGTGTATGAATTAAATGGATCTTAATCTGATACACGGTGTTCCTACTATGACTCAAAGTGTCTATTACTATTCGAAAATTGACATTTTAGTTCAAAACGTGTGTCACTCACTGAAAAAATGATAAAACAAACTTGTATTTTCTTGTTACATTGGTAGAATTATTTGCTAGTCATTTGTGGAATGTAAGAATTAGCCTCACATTCTGTTGTCACACGATGTGACCAGTTTGGCTGAATGTGCATGTTTGTAGTTTGAAATGACATTTTACAAAAAAAAGATAATGATATATTCAAAACTAATTAAATGTATTCAAACTAATTAAATAATTTAATAAAGTGACCTATAATTCATTTTTGATATGTCGGATAATCGCCACATAAATTTGACATAGGGTTAGGCCAGTATGACTCTATGTGTGTCCTTTTATTTAAAATTGACATTTAATTGATGTATTATTTCATATTTAATTTTGATTTAATTCTTTACTGTATTACTAATATATGATTTATTTTCATATACAAGTGGATTCTTTTACTTGGGTTGGGCTGGTTTGTTCGGAAATTGATACAATGGTGGGATTTTCTAGAGGTACTCACGAGTGCCAAAGACGATGAAACATTAGCGTTTTTAAATTCCTATGCATTGTAGTTAAAAATGCAATTATATAAAACATTGATTGAAATGTATAAATTTGTGCTTTTTTGTATTTGTGATTTAAAATTCATTTCAATTAGATTATGTCTTTTTAGGCAGGTGTATTTGCAAACAGGTGAATATAGGTTCATTTTTTGTGGTGTGTTGTTATTCAAACAACACATTGAAGTATTAGGGCCTTTATTCATGATTTTTCTATCATTAATAATGGACACCTTTATTAGTGCTATTTTTGTCATGGATAATGGTTCCCTTTATCAGCAATAATGAATTCACAGATAAAGGGGTCCCCCCATTGATAGTGTTGAGGAAAAAAACATTTTTTGCACTCTTAAAGCCCTTTCAAGGTGATTTTAAAGGGTCGAGCTATGGTAGTGGGGAGATGCCTGACTTGGAGGAGCCTATCCTTTTTTGATCTGTAGGAGAGTTCATATCAGTGGTGAAAATGCCATGTGATTCTTGGTGATAACATTGTAGGAGGTGGAATAGGTTGGTGATGTCTGAGGTTGTGAAGGAGTTTTAGGATGAATTTGTGGCCTTTGGGCCATAGTGGTTTCAGCCCTATGGGTTGTATGAATTGGTCTTGTGGGGCATAAATTAAAGGGCCTTTGATTGGTGGGTTATCCCTGGGGGGCCTATGACCTAACCATCATCTAGTTTGGGAGATGTGTGTGTGTGTGTTTCTTGGTAATTGTACAATTAGGTACCTATAATATAAATAATTATCATATTTAATTAATAAATATATTAATATATACATATATATATTAATAATTATTAAATTATAATAAATATATTTAAATAATAAATATATTTATAATTTTAAATATTTATATATTAATTGAATATTTATAATTATATAATTATATAATTATATATAATTATATAAATTTATTTATATTTATATACACATATTTATACATTTATAAATTTATAATTATAACTAAAAATAAATAAATATATTTAAATAATTTTAAAATTATAATAAATATATTTAAATAATTAATATATTTATTATATTTATTATTATATATATATATATATGTATATTAATATATATATGTAATTATATGTATATATATAATTATATCAATATATTTATAATTATATACTAATATTTATAAATATATTTATTTATAACTAAAATTTTAAATTAATAAACAAATATTTATATATTTTCAAATAAGATTTATAATATAATAAGTATATATTTATTTATTTATTTATTAAAGCAATATATACATTTTATTTATATCACTTTTTATAAAAAACTAATATTATTTTTATAATTTTATTTAAAAATAATGATAGTATTTATATTAGACAAATTTTTAATAATTTATTTATATACATTGATTACAAAATGTGTATATAATTAAATAAATTTAATATATTGATATTTTATCTTAACTATTATATAATATATAAATGAATATTTTTATTTACATATATATTTATATTGATATAAAATAATTTAAAATATATATACATGTATAAGTGCATGTATGTTTGTGTATGTTTGTATATACATGTGGGTGTTGATGTGTATGTTTACATATGTATGTCTATTATTCATGTAAATGTTACGAATTATTTTTTTTATTTTTGTAATTTATTTAATTTAATTTACTCATTTATTATTATATATTCAAAATAATGTTAAAAATATATTTAATAACTTTTTAATGTTTATTTATATATATATTTATTTAATATACAAGTAATATTTTCAATATGTTTTTAATTTATGTGAATAATATTTATTCATTTTTATTTATTAAGTTTTACCATTTAAAATATGTTTCAAATTTATATAATCAATCAATTTTAATGTTTTTTAATACTTATGTATGTTAAATAATTAATTACAAAAATATCATTATATATAATTTTTTAAAATGTATTTATGAAATTATAAATAAGTAAATATATTTAAATAATTATAAAAATATAATAAATATATTTATTATATTTATATTTATAAATTAATGAATATATTTTTATAAAATTATATTTATAATTATATATAAATACTTTAAAAAAATTTATTTATAATTATAATTATAAATAAATAGATACATTTTTAAATAATTATATATTATAATAAATATACTTAAAAAATAAATATATTTATTATACTTGTAACTATAAATTTATAATTATATATTAGTAATTTTTTAATATATTTATTTATAATTATTAATATATATATATATTCATATAATTATAAATTTATATTAAGAATATTTATAAAATAAATATAGTTATTACATTTATAATTATAAATGTTTATATATTGATATAAATATATATATAATTATATTAATATATGAAGTTTATAAATATATTTATAATTATATTGAATTTTTGTTAAATATTTTTTTCTATAATTATAATTTGAAATAAATAAATATATTTTACAATGACTAGAAAATTTCAAATAATATATTTATATAATAAATATATGTATTATAATTTTAATATATATATATTTCTATATTAATAAATATTTCTAAAAATATATTATTAAATATAAATATATATAATTATATATATCCACTTTTAATTATATACAAATATTTATAAATATATTTATTTATATTTATAAATAGAAATATATATATTTAAATAATTATAATATTCTAATTAATATATTTTAATTGTTAATATATTTATTATATTTATAATTTTATAAATATATATTATTTCAATTATATAAAATTTTATAACTAAATTTATAAATATATACAAATATTTATTAATATATTGATTTTTTTTAAATATTTTTATTTATAATTACAGTAATATATATATAACTGTTATTAAAATTAGATCTTGATCAGCACAAAAAAGTACTAATAAAACTATGCTTTATAATTACTAGAATTTTAGCACTCATAACAACTCATTTTATCCGTGATTTTTTTGCACTGATAAAGATGTATCTATTTCAGTGAAAAAAGTGTTTATAAAGCATAGTTTTATCAGTAGTAACTATTTTTATACTAATAAAACAACTCTCTATCACTGCCTTTTTAAAGTGTTGACAAAAGACACACTCAATCATATATAAATGACCCTAACAAAGTCCCATATCTCGCTCCATCAAGCTCTCATGATACCCTACTACTATCGTTACTCTCTCTCTTCATTATCTATATCAATGAATCATTCCTCTCTAAATTTAATTTATATTCCAATTTGATTTGTTAGCACCTCCATATATGTTCCCTGACCTCACATTGTACCGATGAAGTTTCCTCAGGTTTTTTTTCGATGTAAAGCCACACACTTCACCCCCGCACCATATCTCACCACCAATTGTGACTTCCACAACACCCAGTCAAATAGATTATATTCTTCTTGCCTCACAACTCTAACCACCATCTTACTACTTGATTACCTGCTCAAAAATTGATGTTCTAGTTGTCTCTTCAATTTTGTTATGTATTTTCATCCACGGATGATAGTAAAAATGTTACATGGTTGTCATGGTAATGTTTCTTCCATGATACATTAAAAGGAGAGTATAAACTGATAGAGAAAGGTCATGTTTAGAAAGAATCTGATTTTGGTGGGTTTTCTAATTAATTGATTCTTGAATGTTTCAATATAAATTTTTTAAAGTAGAAACTAATTATGATTGTTTCCTATATACATAAATATTTTTTATATTAAACCCCACAAATATTAATGTTATCTCAATTTGTTTTAGCTTTATCAACCACATGTGTTCATTAAGAACTTTTTTTATACTTGATGTATATCCTGGACTTTAATTTCTTCAAACACTATGAATAAAAATTGGTCTTTTCCCTTCTAGTATGTTTGAATAAAAATGTTGTGTTGCTGATTATTCCATACTATTTTTAGGATCGATATATTTTAAACAAAGTTATAGTATTCAATAACGTATATCCAAATGTAGTTTGAATGATAAGATCATATTTAAAGTGAAAATTAATTAGATTATAATTTATAATTCAGTTTACAAATAAGAATTAGTTTCACTATTACATTTTTTATTTTTGAATTAATTACCATCATTTTCATGGTGTCATTACCCCTTTTTTCTGATTCAATCATGGTGATCATTTTATTTCTCATTTTTAATAGAACCATTAATCATATGTTATTCAATATAACTGTTTTTAGTGTTGACATTATTCTAAAAAATATAATAATTTCATTTTTTATTTTTAAAACCATTATTGTATTCAATAATTGTATTTTCTATTATGAAAATGGTTTTCATAAAATTGGGAACCTACAAGTCAAATATCATAAGGACACTATTTTCTCCATCTATTCTATAGAGGGGCATGATGGGAACATGTGTATGAAGAAGAACAGATTTAATTCAAAGAATGTTGTTTGGAATGAAAAGATGGATGATTCTATGGTGAAATAAAATGTTATAATGAATGGGAAGGATCTTCCTCCTCTTGACACTGGATATACATCACAAAATTCAGATGATTGCCCTGGTCCAGTGATAATTGAAGGTGGTGAATGTGATAGACTACATGAATAAAGGGATTTGATGTCTTATATTGGGAAGGGTTCTAGAGATAGCTTCATATCCAACACTCCTACTACTTAACCTATCCTGAATGGGATGTACTCAGGGGTAAACTGGGCTGATTTAACAGATACCCTTGCGAGTTTTTTTCACAACCTATTTTTGGGCATGTTTTTATTAAAGGAATGACGGATGTTATCACAAATCATAGTAACATGGATAAGGATGATATCATTTACACCGTGAAAAACATTTGGGATTAAATGATGATCCCATGAGAGGGACATATAAGGATGGTATATCCTCTATTAATGAGGCTCTATGAAAGGAGGCAAAAACTATGAATATTACGGTATCCTCTAAACAATCAATAGATTCCATTATTCAAGAATAAGTTTAATGTGAGACATGGAAATAAATAATCACCACCTAAAAGAGTGGGAAATCTAAGGTAGTGATTGCGGATGGAATTTAGTTGGTCAACCCTATAAATCCTATTTATCCTATGCCTAAATTGGATGATCCCCCTATTTATTGTAACCTACCTTGTAGAATGGTCTCGATGATGTTCTAGGGCCGACTGGTGGTGGTACTCCGGAAGGGAACGCGTCAATTGAGGAGAACTCTAGTTTTATCTCATACTAATGTACCAATAATAATATATTTACATTGATTGACATTTTAAATTGGTCAAATAGTAAGGAAGTATTCTATGAGGAATTCAACAACTTTCAAGAACAATTCTTAGTCAGTGAGACTATCAATGAAGTAAACATCTAAAAACAAATGGCTCTAGTTTGAAAAATTAACTCACTAGAGTAACTAAGTGTCATGAAGAGGAGTATGTATCATCGATCAAGGATTACCTGAATGATGTATTGAAATCACCCAAGAACTGGAATAGAACAAGGCACACGATGTGTTAGGATGGCTCCAGAGGAATGGGTGTAGACTTAGAAAAATATTATTCCCTCTATTATTGGTCATGTGTGTTTGACGCCTTTTTTCATTATTCCCATCTCTCCACTATTGTGTTTATTATTTCATTAATAATCTTTCTATGTGTGGGTAATCTTAGAAACCCATAATCAAATCTTTTCAATATAATAAGTGTTCTATGATTCTCAAAGAAGGATTTATTCTTTTAAAAGTTTGAAATATTGGTTCATAATAGAATGTTATTAGTTTTAAAAATAGTAGGTGAGTTTTCTAAGGAAGTTTGAAAAAGAATTTGGGTTTTGATTTTCCAACAAACGTTTTTAATGGGTAATGATTTTGTTAAAATGTAATCTTAAATAAAGAGTAAAATGTATTTATGTGGTTGAAATATTTTTTAAAAACAAAGATAAAATAGCCCAATTATTTATTAGGACAAGACTCATCTTTTTTTTAAAAAATTTAAATGTGATTTTTATGGGTAAAAGGCTGGGTTTAACGATTATAAAATTGATTTCAATGATGTTCCAAAATAAGGATGATATTTTTTTAATGATGATCAGAATAAAGTATCTCTTAAATTTTACATTGACTTTAAAATGTAGTTTTGATATTTGAAATAAATGTCAATAGATTCATAAATTATTTTATAATGTGGTATTTTATATTAGTAATGTTTGATCCATCCCAACTAATTAATCACCTCTTCATTTTCAAATAGTCATTAAAATAGGTGTCAAAAAGTAAAGTAGTCTCTATATTTATAAATGAAATGGGGAGAGTGGTATCTATATTTATAAATTCATACATGGTTAATGAAATTGGGTGATATCTTTATTGATATGATCATATTAAATTTTAAGGTCCTCCTGGATACAAAAAAATTCACCTCCTATATAATATATATTGTTCATAACACCAAGATAATGGCATGTAACTAACTCCATCCAACCCATATGATATCCATCATGTCCCCACTCTTGTGACCTTGGCCTCACATGTAGCTAAGAAGAACTAAAATTAATTTCAGAGACCAAATTCCTTTTCTTATTCATGTAGTAACAATAGGATTAATTTGAAAGTTTAAACTACAAGGACTGTCTTAGTATTAGGGTGTGTAAGACCATTCATCAGGGCCTTACCACATCACACCAATCAAGGATCCCCTAGTAGGGATAAAATAATTGATTCGTCGTTTTACAGCATTAGATATAAAAATAATAAACATTTTTCAGTGTTTCGCTAACTCGTCATATTGGGAACCTATAGATTTTAGGAGACTTCTATCATCCTCACTGATTTCATCTCTCAAACAATGATTATTTATTTTTTCTAATTGAGACTTATCTCCATATTTTTTGGATGTCCACCTATGTTTCATGAACTACCATGAGTATTAGTCATCACATACTACGTACCAGTAATCATTATGGGTGAATTCATAAGATAAAAGCAACCACCAGTAGAGTAATTCTTTTCAGAAATTTAATTACAAATTTCCTTTTAAGCATGCTGAAATGAAATGAAATATTCAACTGTTGGGTTCCCATTATTTGAAAGGCCTATTTTGTGTATTTATTTGTTCTGTAAAATATTATTACAACTGAATCAAATTGGTTGGATATGAATCTAAAATGGATTGATGTAAATCGTATGACCAAAGAGAATGAAGATGGGGTTAAACACTTAATCATGTTTTCAAGAGATCATGAATATGACACATCTCAAATCCTTATTCCATATTTACACTATTGTTATTACAGATTTAATAGTCTAGAAGAGTTGGAAGAACACTTGATCTATTATATAATAGATCAAAGTTATAAATGATTGAATACACATAGGGAAAAAGTGAATGTTGATAGTGATAACGATAACACTGTATTTTATGGACCATCTGATATTATTACATGTGTGTATAATAATGAAGACCATATAAAGTATTTTATTATAGGTGTGAATGACCATGAATACTTTATTGAGGAAATGACATTAAATGTTTAAGATGAGCTTCGTGATTGTCCAATCTTTTTTTGTAGTTAGAGAGTTATGCAACGCCACCATTGTATACTATTTGTACTAAATATATAACATTTCAATCTGTACTGAATCTACATAATTAAAAATCTAGAAATAAATGGAGTGATTCAATTTTTATTAAACAAATATCTCTCTTGAATGCTAGGCTCATTAATGATAATGAGCTTCCTAGACGAACATCTGATGCTAAAGGAATTTTAAGTTCAATGGTTATTATATATAGAAGAATACATGCCTGTGCAAATAATTGTATACAATTTTGTATTGACTAAAATTCACATTAAGAATTCCTAATGTTTGGTTCTTCTCAAAACAAGAAATATGAATCGAGTCATACAAAAGTATTATGAGGCTTTAAAATCAATCCAATGTTTAGGAACCAATATGGAAGTGAGGAGACTATAAGAAAATTGATGTGATGTGTTGATACAATAAATTATGATAGGAACCATCATCAAAAGGAATAATATCCTCAATGGAAGAGAATTTTTCATGAGCATCTTGAATTTTTACATGACCTGAGAATCCATCATCATGCACGATCTATAGAGAGAGTGAATCCTTTTTGTTTTAAAATAAGAAATCATAGTACATGACTAGTTATGTTGGTTAATGATAACATTCCACTATGGTTAGGCATGTCAGGAAAATACATAATGTTATATATTCTTATATCCATAAAAAAATGGGTAATGATATGGATGTTTATTTTTCTCCATTGATCAAAGATTTGAAATTTTTATTGGATTCATGTGTTACGTTGCAAGATGCTTATAGCAATTAATATTTCACATTTATGTCCATGTTGTACAAGATGATCAAAGACTCTCCCTCTTATTTATATTTTTAGGATATAACATTAATGAAACTCAAGTGAATCCCATTTGTGAATAAGAAACATAGTCAATTAGGTTGAAACAACCATTGAAGAATGAATTTATAGGGAATCGTACATTTCTACCTTGATGAATTATTTACTGATCTTGGATGAAATCACTATTTGGTAGTTTAGAATAACTTAAATCATCATATCTACTAACAAGTGGTAAACTATTTGATAAATTAAACGATATGGGCCATTCTTTTGGTAATGCATTTTTAGAAATCCTTCTGAAATCTACTGAGAAAATGTGACCATTTTTTTTAATTACCATAATGGTATTTTTTTAATGTTATTAATTTTTATAATGATATGAATTTTCAAAAAACAATTATGTGATAGTTTCTTTGGAGTTATACTAAATGCACATGAAAAAACAAAGGAGGAAATATTGTCTAGGTTGGACATGACTGAGATGGGAATAAAGGTAGAGTTGGAATTAGTGAAGGGTGAATTTTTTTCTTCCTCCAACTATGTACAATCATTCCATGAAGAAGAGATATTTGTTTTTCAACATCTTTAATGATGTAAAGGTTCCATGGGGGCATTCATTGAATATTAATAATATTATGTGAATGACCTATTTAATGTTAAATGGTATAAAATCACACGAAATTCATGTTTTAATGAAATATCTAATTCCTATAGAATTATGTTTCATTTTTTACAATAATTTCAATCATACATTAATCACGTGCTATTTGATTTTCAATGTTATATAATTTAATGTTATAAACCTGACAAAATTTCGAACAATGGGAAATGAAATTACTATCACATTATGTGAATTTAAAATTTACATCCTTCCAGTATTCATTGCTATGGTGGTTTACAAGGTGGTTCACTTGGATAGAGAGAGTAGACTATGTGGTCCAGTACATTATAGAAGGATATACCCCATTGAGAAATATATGAATACTTTGAAATGGAATGTCAAGGAAAAGTTTTCGAGAATGTTATATTTCAGAAAAATATATTATTAAGGAAGTCATTGAATTATTTAACAACTACATATCCTATGTGAAAATCATTAGTATAACAAAATATTATAACATTGTGTGACTTGTGGGAGATGGAATTTCTAAAATAGATGTTGTCACAATCGCTATTACATATCAGGGGGTAGGTTTTCTTTTACATATTACATAACATTTTATGGGTTTACCCATATGTTGAAACCCAAAAATAAATTATCATGCATTTTAATCCATTAAGGGATGAAATTTGGATATCAAATACATATAATAAATAGTTTATAGGAAGGTTTTGACCATATTTTTAAGGATTTAGATGAAAATTATGATTCAATTTCAGAACAACATTGATGGCTAGCCATAGGACCATGTGTGCACGTATTATCTCATAATAGATATGTACTTAATGGTTATATGTTATATTAAAATTAACATGTTGAATGTAGTATAATGAAAAATGGTGGAGTGATACTTTTGGGGGAAGAAATGAATTTATCTAGTACCAAGGACATAAATCTAACTTATGAGAATATGTCATACTTTGGAATAATAAAAAATATGTAATTTGGATTATACAACATTCCAAAGGATGATTTTTTAATTCATGTGGGGTGATAAGTGGAGTTTTGTTAAAATAGTTGAATTAGGGTTCATGAATATGGATTTTTGTAAGGAAGGGTACAAATAAGAACCGTTAATAATGGAATCATATACAGTACCAATAGCCCATATTCAAGATCCCGCAAATCAATAGTATTCAATTGTTCTTATCAAACAAAACCATTGATGGGTGAGATGAAAATTCAACTAAGTATGACCCTTTCATTGTAATATCACAATAATTTCATAATGGTTCAAATATAGAGGAGGATTTTTTTGTCAAAGGATACCATAATGAATGGATTTAGATATATGATAGTGGGGTAAAATCCTATCAACCATTTAAAAAAATAAACTTCAATAATCAGGTTATATTATTTATAATAATATGAATCACATTACCTCATATTACTATCTATTCACCAATACATATACGTAATTTTAATTAAACGTTTAACCACATTTATAAATAATAACTTTTTACGCCTACTGATGCTCTTATTCTATAGAAACAATATGTTTCTCATCATATTAGTGATCCAAATGAAATGGAACAAACCTCTACACATATTTATTCTACTAATATAGGGAAAAAACTATTAATGATGTTAAACCTAAGGAAACAGTAGAAAATTAACAACTAGAGTCACAAAAAATAGTAGCATTATAGCCTTACATTGTTTGAAAAATTATTAAGATGACAAGAAAAGGGATCAAATTAGAGGTTAGATGGAATGCACACAACCACGATATTAATCATAATAAGTCCATGTTCAGTAGTATTATTGGGCTCACCACTCAAGAGTGCATGACTATTGATAAATATTTATGGAACAATGTTCTCCTCGGGCTTAAGACACAGATATGAGAAGATATTCAGAAAACATTATGATATATATTCTTTAAATTACAAATAATAATAATGTAATACTATCGTACTGTTCATTATCCATTGTATATTTCATTTATATTAGATGAATCCTAAATGAAATTTTTATTAATTCTTGTTGGAAAGGATCATATAGGCTTTCACACAATTCTATGAAAGTATTATCTCAATGATACTAAAGGGAAAATAAAACCACACCAATCGTATAATTATGTGCACCTCGTAAGACAAAAAGTGTGAGAAATATTTACTTTCCATTGTAATGAGACATATTCTCATGTACATTATTATTGGTAATACTTTTTTTGAAAATATGGTTGTTAATCACCTAGATTAATAATTTTTAATTTAAGAAGCTGTATCTGAGTGCTAAAAATAAGTAATTAGAAGAAAAACCATTATACCCCAACTATAATGAAATGATGGTGTATGATTCTCATGAAAAAAATTGGTATTAATTTAAAATATACCATAACACTTTTATTTGACATGAATCCATATCATGATTATTTTCATTGTTTATATACAGATTGGTGAATCAAAATCTATATCATCTTCCACCACAGATCATGTGCTATAGAAGGAGGAAAATGTAAATAAATATGGGATACTAATATATGAAACAAAAACATTATAGGAATCTTGTATAAGTATGACATAATAAAAAATATTGCTTTTGAATTTCTATTAAATACCAATGATTACTTGTTTTCATATATATTTTACCTGACATAGACACAACAATAATCATCTTATGTACCAAATGAATATCTACTATTAGTGGTCTGGAAGAACCCCAAACAGTATGGGCGCATTAGAGTTGTGGGTTTTAGGGTGATAAAAAAAACATATTTTTATAAATAAATGATATGGGGGATAAATAAAAAATATATAAGAGTCATAGGCACAATAAGATGGTCTTTGAATAAAAATTTTATTGGTAGTCAAAGTTGCTAGAAAATTTTATTATAAAAATGTAAAGAGAAGAAACCACTAAAGAACAACCACTGAGTGGAGATCCACCCCCACCCCCACCAGTATAGATGTGAGATATTCTACTCAAAGAGAATTCTTAGATGAGGTAATCAATATTCTCATAATTTTATTCAATGAAATGTGAATTAGGAATACATTAATACCTTTTCTATATTGATATTCTATAGAGTCAAAATGATTTTTATTTTTTTATCAATTCCCAACCAACAAATTTTTCTGAGGGATACTATGTTCAATATAAAATAAGATATTTTACTCAAAAAACAAATTCTAATATGTCATGTGAGAGTGGTATTTATTGAAGCTTATGAACAAGTGTCGAGCTACCTCTTCCTCTTAATGATATAGATATTTATATAGTCATGAAATCCCTTGGAAAATTCATAGCATGATGTTCGATCATATAAAAATCATATCAACAAAGATATATTAATTTCCAAATTATTTTACATGAATAACCATTAATAATTAATGAAAATGGACCTGAACCAATGAATGTTATTACAGAAGGAAAAAAGGGAAGGGGTGAAATAATGGGTCTAATAAAAATGATATAAATGATCAATTGAAAAAAAATAAAATATCTTCACAAATCACCTTTACCCCACCCATTCAATATCCACATTTACTAACAATGAGGTCTCATGTTGATACAAGGTTAAAAAGTGGATTACATTTTATAGTTTATTTTTAAGAAAAAATAAACTGAGAGGTCGTTACAAATTATGTGGATATTTAGAATGTGAATAAAATATTTTAGAATGTCTAGATAATATTTGTAGTTGTAAATGTATACATGAGGTGTGTTTTCATGATTTTTTGAATATCTGAATTACTTTGTTTATTATAACAATATACAATTTATATTTTTAAAATAATATACATCCTTATATTTGAACAGAAACCCCTATGAACATATATATGGACTCATTATTCCTCACAAAACTTATACATAACTATCCTCATTATCTTCAGATCAAGTTGATAAAATAGTGGAAAACTGACCATTGTGTTTGAATGAAAAATTACGGATTATAGGTTCTTCTTATTACCAATGATACAGGCTAAATATATTTTAATTAATCATATCATGTATGATTCCATTCCTTTTATTACTTATTATTTATTCTTGAAATATGGGCAACTCATTTTAGTCAATTTTCACACTCAAAATATTTATTTTATGGATTAACTACATGGATTGCCTAAAAACTGACCACAAGTGATGGATTTTTGTAATTTTTAAAACACAGCATGAAATTATTTATAACTAAACATCAAGTTATATATTTTATATTATTTTTTAAAAACAATTATATTATTATAGGGTGGTGTTTAAAAATTATCAAAATAATGGAATTAGGGTAATATATGTGTATAAGGATTCTATCTAATTCTACTATTGTATAAGTATTATAGTATATATAATTATATATTGCTATCAAAACAAATATCAAAACAAATTTATTAATTTTTTCAATTTATCTATAAATTCTGAAATAAAACAATGGAAAAGATTGTGGTTATTATGTTTGAAAATTTATGAGTGATATCATATACCATCAACAAACTAGCATCCCCAAAGAGTTATTATAAGGACCTAGCCTGAAACATTACATAAAATTGATTTAAGATTAGAATTCACATTGATGATCATTTCAGGTAAAGCATTTTAGAGAATTAGTCCATAACTATTACATTACATTTCAAAATTTACAATGTAGACACTTCTACTCTATCAAATATTTTTCTCAATAATAAAACTCCTTAAATAAAACAAGATTTATTTTCTTGATATAAATCTTCTTGAATTATTCCTTTCTTTTACCCATCCTTATACCATGAGAAAAACATTTAGAAAACCTAGGATATGCATAAAAACCTTAGTAAAGGTTAAGGAAGGAAAACATTAGTCCCTAAATACATACAAATCAATTAAATCATACTTTTTAGTCATTTACATACCTAAAAATCATATGTTTTAAGAATAACACATGGAAATAATAAATCATAAAGGTATATTCTGTCATCCATCACAAAATTTTGTTGTATATTTCATAGCTATATAGGGAGTTAAATTTTGAATACCCATCACAGTATATTCCCTAAATTTCATTGGAGAAACATTAATGTTTACCTTTGTCATATTACCCAATGCATTGTAGAACTGTCCCGGGCTCACCTGCCATAGGTTTATCACGGAAGCACTCATATACATAAATGATTCCCAAGAACCATGTCATATTCATAACACATAAAACAGGAATAAAATAATGATAAAATTTACACATTGCATTCACAAGATATCAGTTCAATATATTGACATAATCAAATAATTTAAAAAATTCAAAAAGGATACTTTTAAATCAAAGTGTCCCATATCACACTGAAACCTTTGAAAAGAATTTACACATTAAAACACTAATTTCCATATAAATAAATACATAAAATCATTTCTAAAACATTGACATTAAAGTTAATAATTTATAAGATTTAATCTTTTAAACATATAAAACAATGTTTTATTTAATGAATCCTTTACCATTTGAGAAACTCATGAATAAAAATAATTAAATAATAACATAAAAAAAACTATAAATATCACGATGACATAAAAATTCAAGATATAAAATTCCAAAGGGATTTATATAAACCTTATAGGATAAAAAAGGAGCACAATATCAAGATATGCCTTAATGAAAGGATATTGAGACATATTCCCTTACGAATATTTGGCAGCCTAACGGCGTCACATTAAAATTAAAAAAATGAGTTGATGGGAGAGAAAAGTTTCTATCATCACGTAGACATAAAATTTACAGAAATAAGGATATATAAGAATATATACAAATATAATAAAATGGAAATTAAATGAAATTACATAAATAAGTATTTCACTTAAAGAGGAGGGTGAAAGGTTCCCTTACACAGATCATATAATTACATTAAGGATAAACCAATAAAATAATTATCTGTGAAAATTATAAATACACACAATATAATTAGATATTATGTTTAAAACAATAAGAGGTCATTAATACATATTCAAAGCACTACATAATCAAGAAGTTTAAGTTTAACCCAAATAATGGAAATTGGGTTAAGAAGTTCCCTTACCTCGTGTCCGACATGGCTCGTTTTTTCCTTGTTATTTCTAAATATTAAAATAAAATTAATTTATACATGATTTAGAAACTTTTTCATTTTTATTATTCTTTTTATATGACTTATTAACATGTTATAAACATTAAATTATAATTTGAGTTAATAACAGTCATTTTTTCGATATTTGGTACTTTAGTCAAAATGAACATGATAAAATTACAAATTGTACAAGTGGTCGAAATTAAATTATCACCATAATGGTATTCATGATTTAGATATCATATATATAATATATATCCAGTATATATATGTGAATTTATAATAGTACACAACATTTGGAGATAAGAAATGAAATGCACTGTTCTTGGAAACGGTAAGCCGTACATAAGAATGAACACTACTTTCATTTCTATTTTTTATTTAATGTAATAAAAACATAATGATAAGTTGTTATATTATAATTTGGTTATAATATTATATATAGTTTCATTTACTCCATCCATTATACCTTCCACATATGGCATGAACAAGGCATGTCACTTTGAGGGGGTGATAGTCCACACTTCCTCATAGGAAATTATCATATTTACACATTATGGAAACCGTAAAAAACCTATACAAAAGAAAATAACAAAGCATAGTGACAATATAAAAATAATATACATCATTTTTAAATATTGTTCCATCATAATTTCCACTGTGATAGGTGGTAGTAGATAATTGAACTATCATCGTTTCATGAAGCATGAGTTCGCCGTCCACAGAAACAATATGTTCGTATCCATTAGATGGAGGTGTGTGGAAGTTTAGTTTGACTAATTATCATAAAAAAATCATAGTGTATTTATTATAATGGTTATGTTATAATATAATGTAATAAATAGAGTTTAGGGGGTTGGAGATTGGAAATAAAATAAAGAACATTAGAGAAGACATTACTTATAAATCGAGTAACTTTGTTTGGTTTGAACCAAAAGGCTTTATTTAAGGGACTTATGCCTATGGTAAGGATTATAGGAGGAATAGAGGGATTTGGGGAGCTTCATGGATCATAGTTTGGATGATCCAAGAGTCTTCATAGGTGTGGGTATTGGGTTAGAGATGATGGCCTTTTATAAGAGGGTGGATGAGCTCTTTAGAAATGTTTGAATGTATTATTTTTTTTATAAATTATTTTCGGTTTCAAAAGTTCCAAAACCTATTTAATTCAAATATAAGGTGCATATAAGACGAAATAAAATAATATAATAATAATTGGACATGTTTTGGATATTTTTTAATCCTTATCTTTTTTATTTAAACCTTTGATAACTTATTTATCTTTTACCATGTCCTATTATATAGTAAAACTATAAGGTTGATATATATAATATAACATTAAAAAAGACCAAAAATAGATCATTAATTAAATTTAATACATAATATATATCATTTGACCTAATATTAGTTTTTTGTATTATTTTATCATATAATAAAATATTAATTGTCTTAAAAACTCATTTTTTTCAATTTATAAATTATTCATATGAATACTTAAAAATAAATCTATAAAAACTTAATTATTAAAAAAACATAATTAATTAAAATATAACAAGTCATTAGTATCTCTAAAAATCGTGTATGGTGTAAATAGTTTCAAAATAAATTTATTTTAATAACTATAATATCATTTATTTGAATCCTTTATTAATGAAGCAATTAATGCATCACCAATGTGTCATAATTAAATTTATTTATTCAATGTTTAAAGATTATAAATTAAATACCATGATAAAGGAAATATTTTTCAATTTCAATGGACAATTTATAGTCAAAAATATAACTTATATAACCCATTATGAAAACTGTTTTACTAAGAGATATATGTCTATGTCATTTTTTATCTACTTTAAATTAATTAATATAAATTGTCATTATCACTCCCATGTGGCTCAATGATGTCCCAAAGATGACTGAAGTATTAATTCATCGGATATATCTCATCCAATAGGGTTAATACAAGTTTAATGGTAATTTAATATTATTATGATATTACTTTGTAACCCTTATTTACCAAATTTACCTTTTAACCATGATAAATAAAATATTTAATGAAGTAAATACTTTTAATTTCTAAAAGTAAAAGGTAGATATTTAAAGAATTTGGACCTCCTAATTCTGAATAGGTAACCCATTTTTTCTATGTTAATAACACAGAAGTTGCAGAAATTAATTTAACATTAATTCCCATTGTCAAAACCAGAAAGCATGTTCTTGAGAAATAATATCTATTAAAAGATTGGCATTTGTTTATATCCAATTGAAGAGTTAAAATATTTATAATGACCAAAATTGGATTAAGAGATAAAAATAAAATCCAATTATACATTAAACCTAATTAAAATTGAAATATAACTATATTAATAAATTAGATGAAAAGGTAGTTTTGAATTAAAATGCGGTATTTTTCAAATATTCATTAAAAAATTAACATTATCTGAAAAAAATACCAAAAGTTTACCCAATGTTAATTTTTATGTCTTGATCTTGGAGAATAATTTTATTTTGTCAAATAGAATAGATAAAAGTAACAAAAACAGGATTTAAAAGGGGTTCTCCATCAAAAGGCAGTAAAACGGCCTTTTAAAAATATTAGAGTATTTATGCTAAAATTTGAATTTATTCTCATTTTATGAATCTAAATTTTATTGGATAAATGTAAAACCATTTAACAAACATGTGTAATCATATTTTAGTTAGTTCTATTCATTTCTTATAATAAAACGGCTATTCCTTGACTACAATTTAGATAATATTATTTTATTATTTTTCTGTTTGACTCAACCTTGTGTGCAATTTGAGTTTTCTAATAAACCCATTTTTGTGTGTCGTGTACACCATAAAACATAGAAACCCTTTTAAAGTAAAATTAACATTTAATTAAAAAATATTAATAAATATAAAAATTTAAAATTCTTTGTTTACCTGGGATGTTACATCCTTCCCCCTTTTGGGAATTGCATCCTCGCAATTTTAAAATTGGGCTTGGAAACATCATTAAATGTCCCACATTGGAAAAAGATTAAAAAATATACCATTTTAAAAGAATGAAAGGGATGTACAAAGGTCACCTAAGATAACCCATTCTAGGATTCCATATAGGGAAAGTGGATAAGGAATGTAAACTAAGTGTCATGTTCTGATAGAGAGTGATAGAAAACATGATCAGGAGAAGTTAAAATCAAGAAAACCACAAACTTTTGATGGGTTAAATGGTCATTAGTTTCTCAATAGGAATAGTAAACTGAAAATGTTTTTGTTTTAAGTTCCATTTCATAATGTTGGAGAATTTATTTATGATATTGACTAAGGACATAAGGAAATATAATTACTTTTAATGTAGAGTTATATCCTTTAATAAGTTTCATCCAAAAACTCATATTTTCCATAAATGATGAGTATTCAAGAAGCATTTCTCATGCCTAAAGCGCTAGAATCAAATTTTAGAGAAAAACATGATCCACAAAAGATGAACTATATATTTACCATGTCATTAGACATTAACCAAAACAAAAAAGTTTAGTATAATATAAAATAATACCCAAAAAGGATAATATTTTAAAGAAAATTAATACTACTCTTAATCTCGAAAATTGAAAAAAGAATACCAAAAGATCAACAAAGACCATTCAATACAAAATTTTCCTTAAAATTATTCAATATAATCGAAACTAATATTGAAACCCAAAACTCAAAAAAATTTGATCACATAGTCTTCCACCATAAATATTAAAATTTATCTCTATATAACATTGAATTCTCATAAAGTCTCACACTGAAGTGTAAATAACCTAATCATATATTTTATATAATAGCTTAATAATTTCCAAAAATAACCCATATGTCCATTTGTCTACAATAAAAACATATATTCTTCCAAATTAAAATTTCAACCATTAATCCACAAATAAAATCCTATAGTATTCTATTTTCTGTAAGTATATAGTGTTCCCAAAAGAGGGAAAGTCTTCCAAAATAACCTTTAAAACATAATCACCAAATAATTTACCTACATAAAGGTTATCCATTTGATAAAACATATATTCCAAAAATTAAATTATTATTAATCCATAAATTCATCTAACTAAAAAGAGTTAATAATACTAAATAGGTAATTCATGTAGTCCAGTGGTAAGATTTAAGTCCCAATCTCACTTTGGATTTGGTTTTGATTCTCGCAGGTTTTTCTGACACGATGGGTTGCACACTGTCTGCGTGTTTTCCTTTTTCAAAAAATGTATTATTTTATAACATTCCAAAAAAATGAGATAAATTCCTCAAAAACAACCATTACATATTTTAACCCCAAAGGTTCTCTTATGAATTTCATTTTCATCAAAATAAATTAATACATAAACATCATATATATTGTCATTTTTTTAACCTCCATATGATAAAATAAAACTATTCCCAATAGAAAGAACATCATACCTTGATCATGGTGTCTATATGGTTTCATTATCATCTTGTTCACATTGGTATAATGCTCATGCATTGCAAAAATGATTTAGATATGCTTCAAAATCAGTTGCTTCCTTCATCCAAATTTGCCTTGTACAACTTTGGGAATATGGGTGTACTTAGAAAAATAGTTTTGGCAAATAATCATGTATGATATATAATTTCAAAACATTTGATAAAATTTTATTTTTATAAAATCATTTGACAAAGTTTGAGTGGAAAATTTCAATCTATAGTCCTTTTAAAATACCTTAAGTATGTGATGAGAGAATATATTGTAAATTAAAATATATATAGGTTACACAAGTGTCTCTTTCTTCATCACCTTTTTTTGAATCATAATTTGCTTTAAAATCCTGATATAAGGTTAAATATTTGAAAATTCCTTGATAATATTTACCTTTCATGAAAATATAACAATATTAAGAAAATGGGATTTGATTAAATACATCCCATGATCTGTGATGGTATCGAGGTATAGTGGAGGTGTTTGATATCTCAAACAATTTCTTGCAAGTGAGTTGTATGATAGAAAATGTTTCAAATTAATTTGGACATGACTTTGCAATAATTATTTCGAGCAAGTCATATAGAAGAGATTGTAATGTGCTTTTAGATACTCCTCCTTCTATTTGTAACAGAAATTACATATTCTAATTTTTTTTAGAAAATAATGATTTTAATTAAATACTAGACACAGAGACAGGCCATGTGTCTAAAAAAAATATTAATCCCTAAATTTTCCTAAACCCACCACTGATACCATATATAATTCCCCAGCCTTAAAAATTACATAATATTTAATTGAGCTAATAATTTTCATTGAGGATCTGTTCATGTTTAGAGTTTTATAGAATTAGGTCATAACTATTAAGTTACATTTCAAAAATTACAAAGTTGACACTTCTACTCTATACAAATTTATTCACAATAATAAAAGTCTTTAATAAAACAAGAGTGATTTTGTTGATATAAATATTCTTGATTTCTTTCTTTCTCTTACCCTTCCTTATACCTTGTGAAAAAAATTTGAAAAACTTTGAATGAGTGTAAAAATACCATAAAGGTTTACGAAAAAAACATTAGTCCATAAATACATACAAATTAATTAAATCATACTTTTCAATCATTTACATATCAAGAAAAATCACATGTTTTATGAATAACACATAGAAATCATAAATCATAAAGGTAAATTGTTGAATCCATAACATACTTACATTTTTTATTTTACAACAACAAAAGTAGTTACACTAGAAATACCATCACATTATATTCCTTATATGTCTTAAAAGAAACATTAATATTTACATCTGTCATGTTACCCAATACATTGGAGAGCTATCTCTGTCTCACCCACCCTAGGATTTTCCCAAAACCCCCCGTATACATACACAATGCCCAAGTACCATATCATATTCATAAGACATAAAAAATCATTAAGGAAAGATAACATTTTTACATTGCATTCACATGATATCAGTTCAATATATTGACATAATCAAATCATTTAAGTCATTCAAAAAGAAGAGATTCAAATAAAAGTATACCATATCACTCTGAAACATTTGAAAGTAATTTAAACATTAAATCACTCATGTCTATATAAATAATTCCTTAAAATCATTTCTAAAACATGGACATGAATGATAAAAATTTAAAAGATCATATTTTTAAAACATTTAAAATGATATTTTAGTTAAAAAACACTTTACCGTTTCAGAAAATCATGAATAAAAATAATTAAAGAATAACATCAAATAAAATAATAAATATCATGATAATATATAAATTCATGATATAAAATTTCAAAGGGAATTATATACACCTTATAGGATAATAAATGTCCACAATATCAATATATTCTTCAATTAAACGATACTGATATGTATTGCTTTACAAAAATTTGGTAGCCTAACGACGTCACATTAAAATTCAGAAAATGAGTTGATGGATAAGAAAATGGCCTCTCATCACTTGGAAATAAAATTTACAGAAATAAGGATATAGATAAACATATCCAAACATAATAAAATGGATATTTAAAGACATAATATAAATAAGTCTTTAACTGAAAGAGGAGGGTGAAAGGTTCCCTTAAAAATCATATATTTAAATTAAAAATAAACCAATGAAATAATTATGTGTGAAAAATATAAATACAGAAAATATGGGTAGATATTATGTTTAAAATAGTTATAGGTAATTTACACATATTCAATGCATGAAATAATCAATACGTATAGGTTTAACCCAAATAATTGAAATTGGGTTAAAAATTTCTCTTACCTCATGTCCAACTTGACTCATTTGTTCCTTATTCTCCATAAATAATAATAAAAAGTTAATTTATACTATATTTAGAACCTTTTTAGTTTTTACTATTCCTTTTATATCACTTATTAACATTTAATAAAAATTAAATGATCATTTGAGTTAATAATAGTCATGTTTTGATATTTGGAACTTGAGTCAAAATGAACTTTTTAAAATTAAGAATTCTCCATGTGGTAAAACGTAAATTATATCCATAATGATATTCATTATTTAGATATAATATATATCATATATACCCATTATATATATATGTACTTATAATAGTACATAACATTTTGAGATAAGAAATGAAATGCACCGTTCATGGAGATGGTAAGCTGTATGTACGAATGAACACTACTTTAATTTCTATTTAGTGTTTAATGGAATAAAAAATTAATTATAAATAGGTATATTATATTTCTAGTATAATATCATATATATTTTCACTTACTCTGTCCTTTATATGCTCCACGTATGTCATGAATGAGTCATGTCACTTTGTGGGGGCGGTAGTCCGCACTTCCTCAAATGAAAATATCATATTTACCAATTATGGAAACAATAAAGGTATGCTATAAAAGAAAATACAGAAACATAGGGAAAATAAATATATAATATATATCACATATAAATACATTTCCACCATAATTTCCACCATGAGTGGTGGTAGGAGATAATTGAGCAATAGTCGTTTCGTGAGGCAGTAGTTCGTCGTCCATAGAAACAATATGTTCGTATCAATTAGATGGTGGTGTGTGGAAGTGTAGTTTGAATTATTCTCATTAAAACATAATAATATATTGACTATACATTTTTTGTTATAATATAATGAAAAAAATATAGTTTTGGTGTTTATAGAAGGAAAATAAAAGAAAGAACATGAGAGAAAATGTTACCTTTAAATCATGTAACTCCCTTTTGTTTAAACCAAAAGTCTTTCTTTAAGTGCACTCTACCAAAGGTAAGGCTACTAGAAGAAAGATATGGATGTTGGTACCTTCTTGGAGAAGAGTTTGGATGTGCCAATAGGATTGAGATTTGAGTAATGGGTTAGATATGGTGGCCATTTATAAGAGGGAGGGGGGATCTTTAGAAAATTTGAAAGTATTATTTTATTATAAAATGATTTTCGATTTTAGAAGGTCAAAAACCTATTTAGTTCGAATAAAAGGTGCATATAAGGAATAACAAATCATCCAATAATAATTGGATGGGTTGTGGATATTTTTTAATCCTTATCTTTTTTATTTAACCCTTTGTTAACTTATTTAACTTTTACTGTATCATATTATATATTCAGACTATATAGTTAATATATTTACAATAAAATTCAAAAAGGCCCAAAATAGATCATTAATGAAATTTGTAACATAATATATGTTAGTGGGATGAATCTTATATTTTTAGTATTATTTTATCATTTAATAAAATATTAATTTTTTAAAAAACTCATTTAGGTCAATTTCTAAATTATTTATATCATTACATTTAAAAAAATCTATAACTAGTTGATTATTTAGAAAAAACATTATTAATTCAAATATAAAAAGTCAGTTTTATCTTTAAAAATCTTTGATGGCATAAAAATTTTAAAATAAATTTATTTTAATAACTATAATATCATTTATTTGAATCCTTTGTTAATAAAGCAATTACTACAACACCATTTTGTCATTACTAAATTTATTTATTTAAGGTATCAAAATTATAACTAAAATACCATGATGTAGGAAATCTTTTTCTCTTTATAAGGAATATTATTAGTCGAAAATATAAATTATATAACCCATTATAAATTTTTTTTACTAAGAGATATATGTTTATGTCATTTTTGTTGTTATTTTAAATTAATTAATATAAAGTGTCATTATCACTCTCATGTGGCTCATGGGGTCCCAAAATAGACCCAAGGATTCCCTTTATCAGAAATATATCATCATATTGGGTTAGGACAAGTGTAATGGTAATTGAAAGTTATTATAATATTATTATTTTACAGTTATTTACCAGATTTACCATTTAACCATGGTAAATAAAATATTTACTAAAGTAAATATTAGTAATTTATAAAAATAAAATTTAACTATTTAAAATTTTTAGACCTCATGATTCTAAATATGGAATCCATTTTTCAAAATTGAAAAATGAAAAGTGTAAAGGGTTAATTTAAAATTAATTCCGGTTGTCAAAACCAAAAAGTGTGTTTTTAAGAAATAATGTCTATCAAAAGATTGACCATTGTTTATGTACAATATAAGAGTGAAATTATGTACAATGACCAAAGTTGGATTAAATGGTAAATATATAATACAATTGTACTTTACAACCAATTTAAATAACAATATTACTATATTAATAAATTATATGAAAATGCAATTTTGAATTAAAATGCAGTATTTTTCACTATTCGTTTAAAAATTAACTTTATCAGAAAAAATACAAAAAAGGTTGCCAACGTTAATTTTGACGTCTTGATTCTAAAGGGGAATTGTATTTTTCCCTATAAAATATATAAAATCAACAAAAACAATATTTAAAAGGGGTTCCCCATCAAAAGGTGGAAGAATGACCTTTTAAAAATATTAGAGTATTTATGCTTAAAATTGGATTAATTCTCATATTAAACCTCTAATTTTTATTGGATAAATGTAAAAACATTTAACAAACATGTGTAATAATTATGTAGTTAGTTATTTTAATTCCTTCCAATATAATGGTTAGGCGTTAACTACCATTTAAAATAATATGATGTTATTATTTTTCTGTATGACTCATCCTTGTGTGCAATATGAGATTTCGGATAAACCCATTGTTGCGTGTCGGGTATTCCATCAAAAATCAAATCCCATTTAATGTAAAATTAATATTTAATTCACAAATATTTAAAAATATGAAAATTTCATATTCTTTATTTACCTGGAATGTTACATCCTTCCCCCCTTTTGGAAATTGCATCCTTGCAATTTAAATATTGGGATAGAAAACTTCATTAAATGTCCCACATCATGAAAAGAGTAAATAAAACAATCACATTAAAATAATTAAAAAGACGTAAGAAAGTCACCAAAGATAACCCCTACTAGGATTCTATGTAGGGAAACATGGATAAAGAAGATAAACTATGTGTCATGTTTTTATGGAGAGTGATAGAAAACATGATCAGGATAAAGATAACAACATGAAAACTGCAAGCATGTAAGGGGTTAAATGATCATTTATTTCCCAGTAGAAAAAGTAAACAGAAAACATTTTTTTTGTTTCATTTCATAAAGTTGGGGAATTTATTTATGATATTGACTAAGTACATAATTAAATATACAAAATTTTCATGTAGAGTTTTATCCTTTCATAAGTTTCTTCCAAAACTCATATTTTATCCAAAAGATTAGTATTCATGATTACATGGTCCCACCTGAAGTTCTAGAATCAACTTCTGGAGAATTACATGATCCACAAAATATGAACCATATTTTTCACATGAATTTTGACATTAATAAAAACCAAAAAGGTTATTACAAGATCAGATAATAACCAAATATGATAATCTTTTATAAAAAAGAAATAATACTCTTAATCTCCAAAATTTAACAAAACAATACCCAAATCTCAATAAATACCATTAAATACAAAATTTTCCCTAATATTATTCAATATAATCCAAACTAAGATTGAATCACAAAACTCATAAAAACTGTATCACATATTCTTCCATGATAAATATTAACATTTATCCAAAAATAACACTGAATACTTTTAATGTCTCATACTAAAGTGTAATTAACCTAATCACATATTCACTATGATAAGTTAATCATTTCACAAAAATAATCCAAATATACATATTTCCACAATAAAAACATAGATTCTTAAAAACTAAAATTTCAACCATTACTCCATAAATGAATCCTATATTATTCTATTTTCTATAAGAATACAGTTTTCCCAAAAGAGAGAACATCTTCCAAAATAACCATATCACTTAATCACCAAATCATTTTCCTGTACTAAGGATATCCATTTGATATATCATAAGTTCCAAAAATCAACTTATTCTTGATCCATAAATTCATCTAACTAAAAAGAGTTAGTCATACTAACTAGAGACTTCATGTAGTCTTGTGGTAGTAGTTAAAGCCCAATATCCCTTTGGTTGTGGGTTTGATTCCTGCAGCTTTGTCCAACATGATGGGTTGTCACAAGGTCTATGTGTTGTCCATTTTAAAAAACAATATAATTTTATAACATTCCAAAAAATGAGATAATTTACTCAAAAATAACCATAACATATTTTAACCCCAATGGGTTTCTTATACGTTTCATTTTCATCCCAATATATTAAGACCTCAACATATTATATATTCTCATTTTTTCACCTCTATATGACAAAATAATAATATTCAGAATAGAAAGAACAACATACTTTGATCATGGTGTCTATATGGTTTCATCATCATCTCGTTCACGTTAGTGGAAGATCCATGCATTGGACTAATGATTTAGATATCCTTAAAAATCATTTTCTTCCATCATCCAAATACACCTTTTATAGCTGAGGGCATATGGGTGTTCATAGAGAAATGGTTTTGGAAAATAATCATGTATGACATATAATTTCCAAACATCTAAAAAACATGATTTTTTTAAAATAGTATGACCGAGTTTGAGTTGAAAATTTGAATCAATTTCCATTTTAAAATACCATAAGTATGTGTTGAGAGACTATATTGTAAAATCAAATATAAATATGTTGCACAAGGGTCTCATTCTATAGTACCTTTTTTCAAATTAGAATATGATTCAAAATCTTGTGATAAGGTAAGATATTTGAAAATTCCATGATAATATTATCATTTCATGAAAATATAAGAATATTGAGAAAATAGGATTTGATTAAACACAACCCATGATATATTATGGTATCGAGGTATATCATAGGTGTTTGATATCCCAAAAAATTTCTTGCAAGTGAGTTGTATGATATAAAATGTTTCAGAGTCATTTGGAGATGACTTTGCAATAATTTTTTCAAGTAAGTCGTGAGGAAGATATAGGAATATAATTTGAGATCCTCCTCCTTACATTTGTAACTGACATTCCTTGATCTAAAAAAGTTAAAATATAAGGATTTAAATTAATCAATATCTATAGAGACTAACCATGTGTCTAATAAATAATGTTAATCCCTAAAGTTTTCTAAACCGACCTCGTATACCAACGATAAGGCCCCAACCTTAAATATTAAATAATATTGAATTAAGTAAACAATTCACATTGAGGATATTTTCACGTTTATAATTTTAGATAATTAGGTCATAACTATTACATTACATTTAAATAATTACAATGTATACACTTATACTCTATCCAAATATTTTCACAATAATAAAACTCCTTAAATAAAATAAGAGTTCTTTTCTTGATATAAATCATCTTTAAATATTCCTTTATCTTACCCTTCCTTATAACCTATGAAAAACATTTCAAAAACTTGGGAAGAGCCTAAAATGCTTAGTAAGGGACAGTGAATGAAAAACTTAGTCCTTCAATACATACAAATCAATGAAATCAAACTTTTCCATCTTTAACATACCAAAAAAATCATAAGTTTTATGAATAACACATAGAAATCATAAATCATATAGGTAACTTGTTGAATCCATACCATACATATGTTGTTGCATTCACAGCTATGTAAGGAGTTACATTTGGCATATCTATCACATTATATTCCCTAAATCTCTTCAGAGAAAAATTAACATATACCTTTTTCACATTACCCAATACATTAGAGAGCTATCTCGGGCTCACCCGCCCTAGGATTATCCCAGAACCACCCATATACGTAAATGATTCTTGATAACCATATCATATTCATAAAATATAAAACAATTATAAAGTAAATATAACATTTCCACTTTGCATTCAAAAGATATCAGTTCAAGATATTGACATAATCAAATCATTTAAAACATTCAAAAAAAGAGTTTTGAATCAAAGTTTCTCATATCAATATGAAACATTTGAAAGGAATTTAAACTTTAAAAAAATCATGTACATATAAATAAATACTTAAAATAATTTCTAAAACACCAACATGAAAGATAATAATTTAGATGATTAAATCTTTAAAACATTTAAAATGATTTTTCAGTTAAAAAATCCTTTACCATTTGAGAAAATCATGAATAAAAATAATTAATGAATAACATAAATTAAAACAATAAATATCATGATATAAAATTTTAAAATGAATTATATACACCTTATAGGATAATAATGGTTTACAATATAAATATATACCTCAACGAAAAGATATTGAGACGTATTCCCTTACAAAAATTTGGCAGCCTAACGACGTCACATTAAAATTCATAAACTGAGTTGATGGGAGAGAAAATTTTCTCTCATAACTTGGATATAACATGTACCAAAATATGGATATAGAATAACATATCCAAACATAATAAAATATAAATTAAAATACATAGCAAAAATAGGTCATTCACTAAAAGAGGAGTGTTAAAGGCTACCTTACAACGGTCATATCATTACATTAAGGATAAAGAAATGGAATAATTATGCGTGAAGAATATAAATAAACCAAATATAAGTAGATATTATGTTTAAAAAAATCATATGTAATTCACACATATTAAATGAACTACATAATTATGAAGTAGATGTTTAACCCAAACAATGGAAGTTGGATTAATAAGTTCCCTTACCTCATGCCCGACATGACTCGTTTGATCCTTGTTCTTCCGGAATAATAAAATAAAGTTCATTTATACATTCTTCAGAACTTTTTTTCATTTTTTTTATACTATTTATATCACTTATTACCACATTATTATCATTACATAATCATTTGATTTAATAATAGTCATTTTTTTTGATATTTGGTACTTGAGGCAAAATGAACTTGATAAAATTACAAATTTTCCATGTGGTCAAAAGTCCATTATCTCTAGAATTATATTGATGATTTAGATATCATATATATCATATATATCCAAAATATATATATGTATTTATAATAGTACATATCATTTGGAGATAAAAAATTAAATGCACGGTTCATGGAGAAGATAAGCTGTACGTACACACGAATGCTACTTTCATTTAAATATTTAGTATTTAATGGAATGAAATATTAATGATACATAGGTATAGTATAATCCCATTATAATATCATATATATTTTCATTAAATCTATACTTTATAAGTCCCGCGTATGGCTTGAATGAGTCATATAACTTTGAGGGGGCGGTAGTCCACACTTCCTCAAATGACATTATCATATTTAACCTTTATGGAAACCATAAATGTGTTATATAAAAGAACGTAAAGAAGAATAGAGACAATATAAATATAATATATATCACATATAAATATAGTTTCATTATAATGGACACCATGATAGGCAGTAGGAGATAATTGAACAATCATCTTTTCTTGAAGTAGTTGTTCGCCGTCCACAGAAACACTATGTCTGCATCTTTTAGATGGATGTTTTTGGAAGTGCAGTTTTAATCCGTCTCATAAAAACATTCTAGTATATTGGTAATACTGTTGTTTTTATAAAGTATTATAATAAAAAGATATTAGGGTATTGTAGAATGAAAATAAAAGAAATAACTTGCAAGAAGACGTTACCTTTAAATCGGGTAACTCCCTTTGGATTGAACCAAAATGATTTTTAAGTTCCTTATTCCTAATGTAAGGAATCCTGGAGGAATATAGGGATTTTGGGAGCATCTTTTATAATTGTTTGGATAAAAAATATGGATTTAGAGGTCTGTGTAATGGGTTAGAGATGGTTTCCTTTTATAAGAGGGAGGAGGGGCTCTTTAGAAAAGTTTGAATGCATTATTTTATTATAAAATTATTTTCGGTTTCAAAAGGACCAAAAATTATTTAATTATAATATAAAGTGAATATAAGTCTAAATAAAATCATAAAATAAGAATTTTATAGGTTTTGGATATTTTTTTAATCCTTATCTATTTAATTTAACCCTTTGTTATCTTATATTACCATTTCCATGTCCTCTTATATATTCAAACTATATGGTTAATATATTTACTGTAATATAAAAAGAGACCCAGAATGGATCATTAATGAATATTTTAACATAATATATATCATTTAGAATAATAATAGATTTTTAGTATTATTCTGTCATTTAATAAAATATTAATTTTTTTAAAAACTCATTTTTGTCAATTTATAAATTATTCATATAAATAGTTCTAAAAAAATTTATAAAACATTATTATTTCAAAAAATACATTATTAATTAAAATATAAAAATTTAAAATTATCTCTAAAAATTGTGTATGGCATAATTTTTTTTAAAATAAATGTATTTGAATATCTCTAATGTCATTTAGTTGAATCCTTTTTTAATGAAGTAAGTACTACATCACTATTGTGTTATAATCAAATTTATTTATTTAATGTATAAAATTAAAAATAAAATACCATTATGTATGAAATATTTTTAGACAAATATTTAATATTTATATTCGAAAATATAACTTATATTATCCATTATAAATAATTGTTTACTAAGATATATATGTTTATGTCATTTTGGTCTTTACATTAAATTAATTAATATAAAGTGTAATTATCACTCAAAAGTGGCTTCATGGGGTCCTAAAATAGACCAAAGGATTCCCTTGGTTGAAAATATCTCATTAAATAGGGTTAGGAACAGTGTAAGGGTAATTTAATATTATTATAATATTATTTTTTTACCCTTATTTACCAAATTTAACCTTTAACCATGGTAAATAAAATATTTAATGAAGTAAATATTGATAATATTTAAAAATAAAAGTTACCTTTTTAGAAAATTTTGGACCTCATGATTCCAAATATGGAATCCATATTTCAATATTCAAAACACAAAAATAGAAGAAATTAATTTAAAATTAATTCCTGTTGTGAAAACCAAAAATCACGTATTTAAGAAATAATAACTAATAAAAGATTGACCTTTGTTTATGTCCAATTTAAGAGTGGAATTAATTAATTTGACAAAAATTGGATTAAATGATAAAAATATAATGAAATTTCACTTTAAAAACAATTAAAATAACTATATATCTATATTAATAAATTATATGAAAAGGTAGTTTTGAATTAAGATGCAGTATTTTTCACTATTCATGAAAAAATTATCTTTATCAGAAAAAATACAAAAAATATACCCAAAGTAAATTTTGATGTTACAATTATAAATAATGTTTTTATTTTTTCAAATATAACATATTAAATAAAAAAACTAGATTTTAATTGGGTTCACAATCAAAAGGCGACAAAAAGGATTTTTAAAAATATTAGATTTTTTATGCTTAAAATTGGACTCATTTTCATTTTAATCATCTAAAATTTGTTGGATAATTCTAAAAACATTTTAAAAACATGGGTAACCATATTTTAGTTAGTTCTTTTCATTCCCTACAATACAATGACTATGCGTTAAATACCATTTAAAATAATATTATATTATTATTTTTCAGTATGCCTTACCCTTGTGTGCAACATGAGATTTCAGTTAAACCCATTGTTGTGTGTCGAGTACGCCATAAAACATAGAATCCCTTTTGAAGTAAAATTTATATTTAATTAAATTTTTAATAAATATGAAAATCTCATATTCTTTATTTACCCGAGACATTACAGGTATTTTCGAAGATATTTATTTTTTGATTTAAAATATTTATTAATTATTTTATATTTATATTTTTCTATTACTCTCATGAATTTGAAACGTAGTCATATTCCAACGATGAAATAAATTTGTATTTAAATGATTGGAAATCATATTTGGTGTTATATTATACACATATATCTTGAATATGTGACTTCCTACTACTTATTTATTTGATTTTATCATCATTTTATCTATTTTTTTGTTAATTTTCTTTTCATTTATATATGACACGTAGTTTTTAAATTTTCACAGAGCTCATGAATAAATGAATTCATCGACCAAGATGATTCACTCATGTTCTATGCAAATATACATATGAAGGATGATGTACTCATGATAATGAAATTTTATTTTTATGCTCCATTGTATTCAAAACATTGGGTTATCAAATAAAAATATTATTAGATACCATAAAAAATAGAATTATTTGTATAATAAAAAGATATGGTGGAATCAACCACACATTAATCTGATACATGGTGTACCTAGTATGACTCAAATTTTGTGGTTTCAGTTTAGAATTGTCATTTTATTAATGTATTGTTTGATATTTATATTTATCTTACTTTTTTATATTATTAACAACATAATTATTGTTTTCTTATATAGGTGTATTTTTTAAGTTGATTAGACTTGGTTTGTTTAACATTTTTCTTGATCATGAGAGATTAGACTTTGAGGTTGATACTAAAATAATGGAAAGAAGGAAATAGTTAACGAATATAAAAAAATATCATGAAATGGTGAATTCCAATCACTTGTTTAATATTTTCCATAATTTTTTCCATTATTTTTGGGTTTATTTCCTTATCATTTTTATTTAATATTTAATTATTAATTTTCATAGATATTGTAGGAATTCATATTTTTTATTCAACTATCTATAATAATATATAAAAGAGATAACAAGTTCCTTTTGGATGGACAAAGTGCCCCCATGCTGCCTGATATATGAAGTGATTCAGGTAGCATGAGGTTTCCTCCTCCATCCAAATGGAAAATGTTCTCTCTTTTATGAATTTTTATAGATATTTTAATGAAAAAAAAGAATCACATACTCGCCCAACCTCACCTCAATCTAATACATCATGTGAACAGTATGAATAAAACTGCATGTTTTTAGTTTGTAATTTACATTTAATTTCATTACACACAAGAATTACTCGAAAACAAGGAAACACATTTTGAATTTTTTTGGTAATTTAAGAGAAAAATCTATAATTCATTTGTGAAAGGTAGAAATTAGCCATTCCTCAATATGACATGCAACGTTACATATATGACTCCAAGGGTGTCATTATTTAGAATTGAAAATTTTCTATAAAACAAAAGTGACATAATAAAAATGTAGAAAAAAATTCATATTTTTGGTTTCTTTAGGAAAATTATTCATATGTCATTTGTGATGTGTTGGAATCAACCACACCACAATCTGATACATGGTGTGCCTGATATGACTCAGATTTTCCATTTTCATTTTAAAATTAATGTATTAGTTCAAAACATGTCATGATCATTGAAAACCAGGAAAGTTTAATCATGTTGTATTTATATTTTAAGAAAATAAATCATATGTAATTCTTATGTGTATGAATTTGTCACACATAAAACCAATACATGATGTAACTTATATGAATCAAAGTGTGTTTTTATTATAAAATGAATTCGTTTTAAAAACAATTTACAATATCAAAAAGAAGAAAAGTCATTCATATTATTTTAATATGTTATGAAAACGAACCATAAGACATTTTTGATAAGTAGGAATCATCCGAACCTCAATCTAATTCACGGTGTGACTGATATAACCCCCACTGTGTCATTAAATTTCAAATTGACATTTTAGTAAAACAAATTGACATACTCAAAACTAACAAAACACATATGTATTTTTTTGACACATTAGGAAAAAATCCATATGTCATTTTAATGTGTAGGAATTAGTCTCACATAAATACGATACTTGGAATGTCTGGTATATAATATCTTTTATTAGTTTAAAATCCTAATTTTAGGTCAAAACATGATTCACTCACTAAAATATAATAAAATATACACAAATAGTCTTGATAATTAAAAAAATATACTCATAAGTATTTGGTGACATGGAGGAATTTGTATCAAATCAAACCTACACACGATGTGATTGGTATAACTCAATGTTTTTGTTTTATGTTTAAAATGACATTTTAGTATAAAAAAGTTTCATTCTCAAAATTAAGAAAAATCATTTATATTATTTTGATGATATATATTAAGGACCCATAAGTCGTTTTCTACATTTATGAAGTAGCCAAACCTCAATCTGACACACAGTGTGAATGGTATGACTTCATGTGTCACTTTTTATTGAAAATTGATATTAATTTTAAAAAAAAATTAAATTTGACATATGAAAACCAATAAAAACATTTTAATTGTTTTGATACTTTAATTCCAATACCAATAAGATATATTTTTTTTGTTTAGGAATCAGCCTTACATAAATACGATATATGATGTGCCTTGTATGGATCAAAGAGTCCATCATCTGTTTAAAATTGAAACATTACATCAAAACATCTGTCAAACACTAAAAAACATAAAAACTCAAACATATTTTCTTAATAATTTTTGGAAAATAGTCCAGAAGTCATTTTTTAAATGTATGAATTAGACTCATGTCAAACTGACACATGATGTGTCCATCATCACTAAAAGTGCATGTTTTCAGTTTAAAATGACATTCCAGTAAAAAACACAAGTGACCTACTCAAAATAGAAAAAAAATTGGATTGTTTTGATACTTTAGGAAAATAATACATAAGTCATTTTTGATGTGTTGGTATCAGGTTTTCCACAATCCAACACACGATGTGATTGGTATGACTCCATATGTTTCATGTTATTTAAAATTACAATTTTAGGAAAAAACACATGTGATGTACTAAAAACTAAGAAACTATATTTAGATTGTTTGTATACTTTAGGAAAATAATCCATAAGTCATTATTTATGTGTAGGAATTTTTAGAACCTCAATCTAATATAAGGTGTTCATGGATTGACTCAATTTTTTTGTTGTCAGATTAAAATTGAAATTTTAGTTCAAAACTTGTTTCACTCATTAAAAATTAAGACAAAATTATTTGATCATCAGGATTTCTTATTACACTAATTCAGAAGTCATTTTAAATTGTTGTAATAATTCTAACAACAAACTACAGATGATGTGACTAATATGACTCAAATTTTTGGTTCTTAGTTTAAAACCAAATTTTATTAAAAAAACACAAGTGACATACACAAAATCAATAAAAAATTGATTTGTTTTTATGGTTTAAGAAAACAATCCACATGTCATTTTTTTCATGTAGGAACCATCGAAACCTCAATATGATGCGCAATGTGACCGGTAAGACTCTAACTGTGTCTTTTAATTTAAAATCGATATTTATTTTAGTTAAATGGAAGGTGAGATACTCAAAACCGAAAAAAAAAATTTATATTGTTTTGATTCATTGGGAAAACGATCTATAAGTCATTTGTTATTTGTATAAATTATTCAAAACTTATTCCAATACATAGTGTTCCCATTATGAATCATTGGGACCGTTATTAGTCTAAAATTGAAATATTAGTTCAATATTCATGTTACTCACTAAAAAATGTGTAAAAATGTTCCAATTGTCTTGGTAGGATTGTAAAATGATTCATAAGTCATTTGTAATGTATAAGAGTCAGTCTCACATCAAACCCACATATGATGTAACCAGTATGTCTCAATGTGAGTTATTTAAGTATAAAATGTAATTCAAGTAAAAAATAAAAGTGTCATACAAAAGAAAAATAAAACACATTAATATTATTTTTATACTTTTTAAAAATTATACTTAAGTCATTTTGGATGGGTAAGAATCATCCATACCACAATCTGATACACGATGTACATGGTATAACTCAAATTGCGTGGTTTCAGTTTAAAATTGACATTTTATTAATGTGTTATTTAATATTTTGGATAAATTTTTTTCCTTATTATATTACTAATAGAATACATATTTTCATATATATGTGGATTATTTTACTTGAGTTAGAATGGTATGTTCATAAAATGATACCATGGTCGTGCTTTTTTGAGAGGGGTCGGGTGCCAAATACAATGAAACATTGATGTTGTTTAATTTTTGTGATAGTGCTTTATATCGTACTTGTACAAAAAATTCCTTGATTGGTTTAAATTCCCACAAGAATCATTGAATTTTCACTGGGTACTATCAGATTAGAATTTGTAAGGCTTTCCAGAACATCACTTGCTACAAGATGTATTATAGAGAATGTCTGAGGTTAGTCCCATGGGGAGCGTAACTAGAATCTGAGAGTCAATGACATAAGACCCTTCAGGTTAGGGGTCCATTCTAGATTTATTAAATTTGAGAAATACTACATATATGTTTTTTATGGATTCATCGGGAATGATAGTGGTATCAATATCAATTTCAGGTATCTATAGGAATGATGATCTTAATTTTATCCTGGTAGGATCCTAAGGATTAGGCTGCAATGCCAACAGAGGTCTCTAGTTTATTTTTTTCAAATCAACTAGATCTACCTAGGAGTTAACTATTTTGTGATTTAAATATAGTGGCAACCTACACACAGTAGACTTATTTTCCAAGGAAGAAAGTATCTTAGGTTATTGTTCATAGCCTAATCCACTACATCTATGATATGTATGCTTCACCTAAATATCCCATGATCAGGGACATTTAAATGAATTGGTTATATTTTGATTAATTTTAGTGACTATTAACCCTTATGTTTACCAAAATTAGAATTAAATATTTTGAAATGTTTAGATAAACCTACTCTGGATCCCTACCCTTGGTGGTTTCAGCCACTCGTAGTAGGGGGAGATGAAAATAAATAATTAATTAAAACCATTATTGACATGCTAAGAATGATAGTATTAAAATGATCCACATTCATTCTATAGTTTATATTCACAAAATGGAATGATCAGGAAATATGGGTTTGAGAGATATAAATCACAACCTAATTAAATACCTAATTGGAATGAAGGTATAAATGGATACAATTTGAGTTTGTTGATGAATGATGATGGGTGATGTTTGAAATAAAAAAAATTAAATGATGTAAATATTGAAAACAAAATCCACGAAATATGTGTTAAAATAAAATAATGAAAAAGGTGATGACATTTTATTTTAAGGGGGATGGAGTCAAAGGTAACTAGAATTGAGAAAAAAACACCAAGGATTTATACTCTGGAAACTCTCAAAAACTAATGCAGGGATGTTGTATTTATATTCCACAAATTAAATGACATGTTATGTATTTTACATTGTGTAATTATGAATCCATGTAAATATCTATGTTTTTGAATATTACACATATATCGTTCATATCTCATCCGAGATAGTATGTTTTACTACTTTCATGTTTTGTACCACGGAATTAGAACATGTAATAACCTTCTAATTTCATCTCTATATTGGATTTCCCATTAAAAAGGTTTTGACTAAATTCACATTGTATATAGGTCACCCATGAAGTGTACTTGGTTATTCACACAAACTCTTCATGAATTTGGTTCATGACATGTTTCGTGACATTCGGTATCCCGTGAGACACTATTACAAGATGCGAAAATTGGTTTCATGATGTATAATAAGAAAATATGCATTTTTTCCATTTCTTCCTTTTGAAACCATGGGAACCAATTTCCTTCAAAATTCATCGTAAACCATGTTCATTATCAAAAATATAATTGAAAATCGTTTATTGAATGAAAATAAAATGTATATATAATTTTGTCTTATGAAATTCCCCGACACATGAACTATTACACGTCCCTAAGAAAAAAGGTCTCAACATTAATTTTAAAAATACAATCAATTTTTAAAATAGGAAACATTCATTATGTACAGGAAAATAAAAATAAGTGTAAGAAGAAATGGTTGGTCTCTAGAATCAACCCTATATAGAAATTGTTTTCATGACTCGTACCTATGTTCCTCAAGAAAATTATAATATTTTAGTTATAATCTTTTGTAGATCTTGAATTCTATACCCATTTTTAGTTTACCACATAAAAAATTTTCTATCACCAGTAACGGTTAAATGAAATTGGATTTATGCTCATACCCTGAGTACATTATCCTAACCATAGGCTTGAATTTTTTATGTCATCTTTGTTTTGTAAAGACATGTACAAAATTAATCATGAGGGCTCTAGTAATAGGGTTCTAATGGCTCTGAGGATATGGGTAGGTGGGAAAAAAGTGAAAATCATGCTCAAAAGGGAGTGTATGATCTAATATATAATGTACGACTCTCATGATAAGTGTAATATAATTCCTCCTCCCATCTAATCAAGTCCACACTCCCCGTAGATCTGGTTGGATCCATGTATATGTCAACTAAGCTCCAAAAAGGGTATACATTTCCTTTCCTTTTTCTTTTATATTTTCATTATCCAAAGGCCAGGTCTAGGCCAGATCCCAAATCCCTCCCCTAAAATCATATAATCCTTTAGAGGATTAATGAGTCAAGAAATAGTGATTCTTAACTTTCTTAACGTGAAACCCATGTTAATTTTTCATTTCATTTGAATTTTTCAATAGACCAAAATAGAGGTGAAATGCAATAAATTATACATGGATCGAAATAAAATAGTCTAATGAGAAAAAAATGTAGATCTCTAAAATAATATCATCTGAAAGTTTAAAATTTACCCCCACACTTTATTTATAGTAAAATCATGAATTATAAAAATATTAGGGTTATGAATGGTAAAATTGTCTTAGAATATCTTCATCCTATCAGGTAATTAATTAAAACTATGTGCTAATGATGAAAATATGATAGGTGGTCCTCAAGAAATATTGGATCAACCAATATTTCCTCAATCATTTTAAAATTATACTTGTTTAGTCATAGACTCAATAATATCTCAATGAATGTATTGATAGGATTACATATCCTCGATATCAATCCTAAAATATGCAGAGAAAATAATATTCAATTGTAGGTTTAGAGTCCTATCAGGTAATGGTAAAAATGAATGAAACTAGAAATTAAAACAAGCATAAAACTAAGTAGTAATTAAATTATCCATAATTTAAAAATTTCTCAAATCATATTTAATTTATAATATCATTATTAATTATTAAAATCTACACATCAAAAAAACATAGATTCGAATTAATTCCTAAAATAAAATTTTCTTTTATTTAAATGGGCAAAATTTTTTCATGTTTTAATCATGCACAATATTTGAAAAATGTCTTCTAGATAGCTGAAAAAAAAAGACAATAATTAAAGTGTATCGAAATTGAAAATAACGATAAACACACCCAAACGTAGAAGGTGACAATGTCTACACAATCTAAGAAATTATTGTAGGAGTGTAATATCATATAAAGTGTAGAAAAAATTAAATTGCATTTGATAATTATAAATTTGAGGGAACCGAGAGCTCTCTATAGTAATTAGCATGCCGTAAGGGAACGTGGGCTATCTTTTGCTAAAACATGGGTCACCTAAAAAATGGGGTTAACAAAATATTCCTATAAAACATGAAATAATAGTCCAATGTTGTTAATAATTTGAAAAGAATAAAAATAGGAAGGTGAAAAATATATGTATAATAATAACCGATTTTATTTAAATTTTACATATTATTAAATAAAGTTCAGTGGGAATCAAAGTGAAAAAGAAAAATACTCAACATGATAGCTCAATAAAAGAAATTGATAAACTTTGTGTTTCCACCCATAAATTACTAAAAAGACATTTTCCGCGAGACAGATGGACTAAAACATCTTTTAGAGGGGTCCATTGGCTTAGTTTCTCCTCTTCTGTTTTTAGCTACTGGTTGCAGTGTCCTCCATCTCGTAGGCTCTCTTGTATGGATTGATAACTTTTGGTGAAACCTGAGAATGAATCAGATGGGGAGGAATAGAATCTTTGCTCATGGTAGCTTTTATAAGGCATGGATTTCTATGGATAGTTCCTGATGTTTTCATTATATTTCTGCAACATAATGGGTCTCCCTCCGGACTAGAACAGTTGGTGGAATGGGTCCATTGACAACTAAAATGACATTTTTCACGTTTATAATTTTAGATAATTAGGTCATAACTATTACATTACATTTAAGTCATTACAATGTAGACACTTATACTCTATCCAAATATTTTCACAATAATAAAACTCCTTAAATAAAATAAGAGTTCTTTTCTTGATATAAATCATCTTTAAATATTCCTTTATCTTACCCTTCCTTATACCCAATAGAAAACATTTCAAAAACTTGGTAAGAGCCTAAAATGCTTAGTAAGGGCCAGTGAATGCAAAACTTAGTCCATCAATACAAACAAATCAATGAAATCAAACTTTTCCATCTTTAACATACCAAAAAAATCATAAGTGTTATGAATAACACATGGAAATCATAAATCATATAGGTAACTTGTGGAATCCATACCATACTTATGTTGTTGCATTCACAGATATGTAAGGAGTTAAATTTGGTATATCTATCACATTATATTCCCTAAATCTCTTCAGAGAAAAATTAACATTTACCTTTTTCACATTACCCAATGCATTGGAGAGCTATCTCGGGCTCACCCACCCTAGGATTATCCCAGAACCACCCATATACGTAAATGATTCTTGATAACCATATAATATTCATAAAATATAAAACAATTATAAATTAAATATAACATTTCCACTTTTTATTCAAATGATATCAGTTCAAGATATTGACATAATCAAATCATTTAAAACATTCAAAAAGAAGAGTTTTGAATCAAAGTTTCTCATATCAATATGAAACATTTGAAAGGAATTTAAACTTTACAAAAATCATTTACATATAAATAAATACTTAAAATAATTTCTAAAACACCAACATGAAAGATAATAATTTAGATGATTAAATCTTTAAAACATTTAAAATGATTTGTCAGTTAAAAAATCCTTTACCATTTGAGAAAATCATGAATAAAAATAATTAATGAATAACATAAATTAAAAAAATAAATAACATGATATAAAATTTTAAAACGAATTATATACACCTTATAGGATAATAATGTAATACAATATAAATATATACCTCAACGAAAAGATATTGAGACGTATTCCCTTACAAAAATTTGGCAGCCTAACGATGTCACATTAAAATTCATAAACTGAGTTGATGGGAGAGAAAAGTTTCCCTCATAACATGGATATAACATGTACCAAAATATGGATATAGAATAACATATCCAAACATAAAAAAATATAAATTAAAAAACATAGGAAAAATAGGGCATTCACTAAAAGAGGAGGGTTAAAGGCTACCTTACAACGGTCATATCATTACATTAAGGATAAAGAAATGGAATAATTATGCGTGAAGAATATAAATACACCAAAATATAAGTAGATATTATGTTTAAAAAAATCATATGTAATTCACACATATTAAATGAACTACATAATTATGAAGTAGAAGTTTAACCCAAACAATGGAAGTTGGATTAATAAGTTCCCTTACCTCATGCCCGACATGACTCGTTTGTTCCTTGTTCTTCCAGAATAATAAAATAAAGTTCATTTATACTTTCTTCAGAACTTTTTTTCATGTTTTTTATACTATTTATATCACTTATTACCACATTATTATCATTACATAATCATTTGATTTAATAATAGTCATTTTTTTGATATTTGGTACTTGAGGAAAAATGAACTTGATAAAATTACAATTTTTCCATGTGGTCAAAAGTCCATTATCTCAAGAATTATATTGATGATTTAGATATCATATATATCATATATATCCAGAATATATATATGTATTTTTAATAGTACATATCATTTGGAGATAAAAAATTAAATGCACGGTTCATGGAGAAGATAAGTTGTACGTACGCATGAATGCTACTTTAATTTATATAATTAGTATTTAATGGAATGAAATATTAATGATACATAGGTATTGTATAATCCAATTTTAATATCATATATATTTTCATTAAATCTATACTTTATACGTCCCGCGTATGGCTTGAACGAGTCATATCACTTTGAGGGGCGGTAGTCCACACTTCCTCAAATGACATTATCATATTTAACCTTTATGGAAACCATAAATGTGTTATATAAAAGAAATTAAAGAAGAATAGAGAAAATATAAATATAATATATATCACATATAAATATAGTTTCATTATAATGGACACCATGATAGGCGGTAGGAGATAATTGAACAATCATCTTTTCTTGAGGTAGTTGTTCGCCGTCGACAGAAACAATATGTCTGCATCTTATAGATGGATGTTTTTGGAAGTGCAGTTTTAAATCTTCTCATAAAAACATTCTAGTATATTGGTAATACTTTTGTTTTTATAAAGTATTATAATAAAAAGTTATTAGGGGATTGGAGAATGAAAATAAAAGAAAGAACTTGCAAGAAGACGTTACCTTTAAATCGGGTAACTCCCTTTTGTATTGAACCAAAATGATTTTTAAGTTCCTTATTCCTAATGTAAGGAATCTTGGAGGAATATAGGGATCATGGGAGCTTCTTTTATAACTGTTTGGATAAAAAATATGGATTGAGAGGTCTGTATAATGGGTTAGAGATGGTTTCCTTTTATAAGTGGGAGGATGGGCTATTTAGAAAAGTTTGAATGCATTATTTTATTATAAAATCATTTTCTGTTTGAAAAGGTCAAGAAATTAATTAATTATAATATAAAGTGAATATAAGTCTAAATAAAATCATACAATAAGAATTGGATAGGTTTTGGATATTTTTTTAATCCTTATCTATTTAATTTAACCCTTTGTTATCTTATATTACCATTACCATGTCCTCTTATATATTCAAACTATATGGTTAATATATTTACTGTAATATAAAAAGAGACCCACAATAGATCAATAATGAAAATTTTAACATAATATATATCATTTAGAATAATAATATATTTTTAGTATTATTCTGTCATTTAATAAAATATTAATTTTTTAAAAAACTCATTTTTGTCAATTTATAAATTATTCATATAAATAGTTCTAAAAAATTTATAAAAACATTATTATTTCAAAAAATACATTATTAATTAAAATATAAAAATTTAAAATTATCTCTAAAAATTGTGTATGGCATAATATTTTTTAAAATAAATGTATTTGAATATCTCTAATGTCATTTATTTGAATCCTTTTTTAATGAATTAAGTACTACATCACTATTGTGTTATAATCAAATTTATTTATTTAATGTATAAAATTAAAAATAAAATACCATGATGTATGAAATATTTTTAGACATCTATTTGATATTTATAGTTGAAAATATAACTTATATTATCCATTATAAATAATTTTTTACTAAGAGATATATGTTTATGTCATTTTGGTCTTTACATTAAATTAATTAATATAAAGTGTAATTATCACTCAAAAGTGGCTTCATGGGGTCCTAAAATAGACCAAAGGATTCCCTTGGTTGAAAATATCTCATTAAATAGGGTTAGGAACAGTGTAAGGGTAATTTAATATTATTATAATATTATTTTTTTACCCTTATTTACCAAATTTAACCTTTAATCATGGTAAATAAAATATTTAATGAAGTAAATATTCATAATATTTAAAAATAAAAGTTACATTTTTAGAAAATTTTGGACCTCATGATTCCAAATATGGAATCCATATTTCAATATTCAAAAAACAAAAATAGAATAAATTAATTTAAAATTAATTCCTGTTGTGAAAACCAAAAATCACGTATTTAAGAAATAATACGTAATAAAATATTGACCTTTTTTTATGTCTAATTTAAGAGTGGAATTAATTAATTTGACAAAAAATGGATTAAATGATAAAAATATAATGAAATTTCAATTTAAAAACAATTAAAATAACTATATATCTATATTAATAAATTATATGAAAAGGTAGTTTTGAATTAAGATGCAGTATTTTTCACTATTCATGAAAAAATTATCTTTATCAGAAAAAATACAAAAAATATACTCAAAGTAAATTTCGATGTTACAATTAAAAATAATGTTTTTATTTTTTAAAATATAACATATAAAATAAAAAAACTAGATTTTAATTGGGTTCACCATCAAAAGGCGACAAAAATGATTTTTAAAAATATTAGATTTTTTATGCTTAAAATTGGACTCATTATCATTTTAATCATCTAAAATTTGTTGGATAATTGTAAAAACATTTTAAAAACATGTGTAACCATATTTTACTTAGTTCTGTTCATTCCCTACAATACAATGACTATGCGTTAAGGACCATTTAAAATAATATTATATTATTATTTTTCAGTATGCCTTACCCTTGTGTGCAACATGAGATTTCAGTTAAACCCATTGTTATGTGTCGAGTACCCCATCGAACATAGAATCCCTTTTAAAGTAAAATTTATATTTAATTAAATTTTTTAATAAATATGAAAATCTCATATTCTTTATTTACCCGAGACATTACAGGTATTTTCGAAGATATTTATTTTTTGATTTAAAATATTTATTAATTATTTTTTATTTATATTTTTCTATTACTCTCATGAATTTGAAAAGTAGTCATAATACAATGATGAAATAAATTTGTATAGAAATGATTGGAAAACATATTTGGTGTTATATTATACACATATATCATGAATATGTGACTTCCTACTACTTATTTATTTGATTTTATCATCATTTTATCTATTTTTTTGTTAATTTTCATTTCATTTATATATGACACGTAGTTTTTGAATTTTTACAGAGCTTATGAATAAATGAATTCATCGACAAGGATGATTCACTCATGTTCTATGCAAATATAAATAGAAAGGATTATGTACTCATGGTAATGAAATTTTATTTTTATGCTCCATTGTATTCAAAACATTGGGTTATCAAATAAAAATTTTATTAGATAACACAAAAAATTGAATTAATTGTATAATAAAAAGATATGGTGGAATCAACCACACATTAATCTGATAAATGGTGTACCTAGTATGATACAAATTGTGTGGTTTCAGTTTAAAATTGTCATTTTATTAATGTATTGTTTGATATTTATATTTAACTTACTTTTTTATATTATTAACAACATAATAATTGTTTTCTTATATAAGTGTATTTTTTAAGTTGATTAGACTTGGTTTGTTTAAAATTTATCTTGATCATGAGATATTAGACATTGAGGTTGATACTAAAATAATGGAAAGAAGGAAATAGTTAACGAATATAAAAAAATATCATGAAATGGTAAATTCCAATCACTTGTTTAATTTTTTCCATAATTTTTTCCATTATTTTTGGGTTTATTTCCTTATCATTTTTATTTAATAATTAAATTTTAATTTTTATATATATTGTAGGAATTCATATTTTTTATTAAACTATCTATAAAAATATATAAAATAGATAACAAGTTCCTTTTGGATGGACAAAGTGCCCCCATGCTGCCTGAAATACGAAGTGATTCAGGTAGCATGAGGTTTCCTCATCCATCCAAATGGAACATGTTCTCTCTTTTATGAATTTTTATAGATAATTTAATGAAAAAAAGAATCACATACTCGACCAACCTCACCTCAATCTGATACATCATGTGAACAGTATGAATCAAACTGCATGTTTTAGTTTGTAATTTACATTTAATTTCATTACACACGTGAATTACTCGAAACCAAGAAAACACATTTGGTTTGTTTTGGTAATTTAAGAGAAAAATCTATAAGTCATTTGTGAAAGGTAGGAATTAGCCATGCCTCAATATGACACGCAACGTTACATATATGACTCCAAGGGTGTCATTATTTAGAATTGAAAATTTTCTATAAAACAAAAGTGACATAATAAAAATGTAGAAAAAAAATCATATTTTTGGTTTCTTTAGGAAAATTATCCATATGTCATTTGTGATGTGTTGGAATCATCCACACCACAATCTGATACATGGTGTGCCCGATATGACTCATATTTTCCATTTTCAGTTTAAAATTAATGTATTAGTTCAAAACATGTCATGATCATTGAAAACCAGGAAAATTTAATCATGTTGTATTTATATTTTAAGAAAATAATTCATATGTAATTATTATGTGTATGAATTTGTCACACATAAAACCAATACATGATGTAACTGATATGAATCAAAGTGTTTTTTTATTATAAAATGAATTCATTTTAAAAAAAAATTACAATCTCAAAAAGAAGAAAAGTCATTCATATTATTTTAATATGTTATGAAAATGAACCATAAGACATTTTTGATAAGTAGGAATCATCCGAACCTCAATCTAATTCATGGTGTGACTGATATCACCCCCACTGTGTCATTAAATTTCAAATTGAAATTTTATTAAAAAAAATGACATAATGAAAACTGACAAAACACATGTGTATTTTTTTGATACATTAGGAAAAAAATCCATATGTCATTTTAATGTGTAGGAATTAGTCTCACATAAATACGATACATGGTGTGTCTGGTATATAATATCTTTTATTAGTTTAAAATCCTAATTTTAGGTCAAAACATGATTTACTCACTAAAATATAATAAAACATAGACAAATAGTCTTGATAATTTAAAAAAGATACTCATAAGTAATTTATGACATGGAGGAATTTGTATCAAATCAAACCTACACACGATGTGATTGTTATAACTCAAAGTTTTTGTTTTATGTTTAAAATAACATTTTAGTATAAAAAGTTTTCATTCTCAAAATTAAGAAAAATCATTTATATTATTTTTATGATATATATTAAGGACCCATAAGTCATTTTCTACATTTATGAATTAGCCAAACCTCAATCTGACACACAGTGTGACTGGTATGACTTCATGTGTCACTTTTTATTGAAAATTGATATTAATTTTTTAAAAAAAAAATTAATTTGACATACTGAAAACCAATAAAAACATTTTAATTGTTTTGATACTTTAATTCCAATACCAATAAGTTATTTTTTTATGTTTAGGAATCAGAATTACCTAAATACGAAATATGATGTGCCTTGTATGGCTCCAAGAGTCCATCATCTATTTAAAATTGAAACATTACTTCAAAACATGTGTCAAACACTAAAAAACATGAAAACTCAAACATATTTTCTTAATAATTTTTGGAAAATAGTCCAGAAGTCATTTTTGAAATGTATGAATTAGACTCATGTCAAACTGACACATGATGTGTCCATCGTCACTAAAAGTACATGTTTTCAGTTTAAAATGACATTCCAGTAAAAAAAACAAGTGACCTACTCAAAATAGAAAAAAATTGGATTGTTTTGATACTTTAGGAAAATAATACATAAGTAATTTTTGATGTGTTGGTATCAGGTTTTCCACAATCCAACACACGATGTGATTGGTATGACTCCATATGTTTCATGTTATTTAAAATTACAATTTTAGGAAAAAACACATGTGATGTACTAAAAACTAAGAAACTATATTTAGATTGTTTGTATACTTTAGGAAAATAATACGTAAGTCATTATTTATGTGTAGGAATTTTTAGAACCTCAATCTAATATAAGTTCTTCTTAGATTGACTCAATTTTTTTGATGTCAAATTAAAATTGAAATTTTAGTTCAAAACTTGTTTCACTCATTAAAAATTGAGACAAAATTATTTGATCATCATGATTTCTTATTACACTAATTCAGTAGTCATTTTAAAATGTTGTAATAATTCCAAAAACAAACTACAGATGATGTCACTAATATGACTCAAATTTTTTGTTCTTAGTTTAAAACCAAATTTTATTAAGAAAACACAAGTGACTTACACAAAATCAATAAAAAAAGTTGATTTGTTTTTATGGATTAAGAAAACAATCCATATTTTATTTTTTGTCATGTAGGAATCATCGAAACCTCAATATGATGCGCAATGTGACCGGTAAGACTCTAACTATGTCTTTTAATTTAAAATTGATATTTATTTTAGTTTGAAGGAAGGTGAGATACTCAAAACCGACAAAAAAAATTATATTGTTTTGATTCATTGGGAAAATGATCTATATGTCATTTGTGATGTGTATAAATTATTCAAAACTTATTCCAATACACAGTGTTCCCATTATGAATCATTGGGACCGTTATTAGTCTAAAATTGAAATATTAGTTCCAAATTCATGTTACTCACTAAAAAATGTGTAAAAATGTTCCAATTGTCTTGATAGGATTGTAAAATGATTCATAAGTCATTTATAATGTATAAGAGTCAGTCTCACATGAAACCCACATATGATGTAACCAGTATGCCTCAATGTGAGTGACTTAAGTATAAAATGTAATTCAAGTAAAAAATAAAAGTGTCATACAAAAGAAAAATAAAACACATTAATATTATTTTTATATTTTTTAAAAATAATACTTAAGTCATTTTGGGTGGGTAAGAATCAACTATACCACAATCTGATACACGATGTACATGGTATAACTCAAATTGCGTGGTTTCAGTTTAAAATTGACATTTTATTAATGTGTTATTTAATATTTTGGATAAATTTTTTTCCTTATTATATTACTAATTGAATACTTATTTTCATATATATGTGTACTATATTACTTGAGTTAGAATGGTATGTTCATAAAATGATACCATGGTCGTGCTTTTTTGAGAGGGGTCGGGTGCCAAATACAATGAAACATTGATGTTGTTTAATTTTTCTGATAGTGCTTTATATCGTACTTGTACAAAAAATTCATTGATAGGTTTAAATTCCCACAAGAATCATTGAATTTTCACGGGGTACTATTAGATTAGAATTTGTAAGGTTTTCCAAAACATCACTTGCTACAAGATGTATTATAGAGAATGTCTGAGGTTAGTCCCATGGGGAGCGTAACTTGAATCTGAGAGTCAATGACATAAGACCCTTTAGGTTAGGGGTACATTATAGATTTATTAAATTTAAGAAATACTAGATATATGTTTTTTATGGATTCATCAGGAATGATAGTGGTATCAATATCAATTTCAGGTATCTATAGGAATGATGATCTTAATTTTATCCTGGTAGGATCCTAAGGATTAGGTTGCGAAGCCAATAGAGGTCTCTAGTTTATTTTTTTCAAATCGACTAGATATACCTAGGATTTAGCTATTTTGTGATTTAAATATAGTGGAAACCTACACACAGTAGACTTATTTTCCAAGGAATAAAGTATCTTAGGTTATTGTTCATAGCCTAATCCACTACATCTATAATATGTATGCTTCACCTAAATATCCCATGATCAGGTACATTTAAATGAATTGGTTATATTTTGATTAATTTTAGTGACTATTAACCCTTAAGTTTACCAAAATTAGAATTAAATATTTTGAAATGTTTAGATAAACCTACTCTGGATCCCTAACCTTGGTGGTTTCAGCCACTCGTAGTAGGAGGAGATGAAAATAAATAATTAATTAAAACCATTATTGACATGCTATGAATGATAGGATTAAAATGATCCACAGTCATTATATAGTTTATATTCACAAAATTGAATGATCAGGAAATATGGGTTTGAGAGATATAAATCACAACCTAATTAAATACCTAATTGGAATGAAAGTATAAATGGATAAAATTTGATCTTGTTGATGAATGATGATGGGTGAAGGTCGAAATAAAAAAATTAAATGAAGGAGATATTGAAAACAAAATCCACGAAATATGTATTAAAATAAAATAATGAAAAAGGTGATGACATTTTATTTTAAGGGGGATGGAGTCAAAGGTAACTAGAATGGAGAAAAAAAACACCAAGGATTTATACTCTGGAAACTCTCAAAAACTAATGCAGGGATGTTGTATTTATATTCCATAAATTAAATGACATGTTATGTATTTTACATTGTGTAATTATGAATCCATGTAAATATCTATGTTTTTTGAATATTACACATATATCGTTCATATCTCATCCGAGATAGGATGTTTTACTAATTTCATGTTGTGTACCACTGAATCAGAACATGTAATAACCTTCTAATTTCATCTCTATCTTGGATTTCTCATTAAAAAGGTTTTGACTAAATTCACATTGTATATAGGTCACCCATGAAGTGTACTTGGTTATTCACACAAACTCTTCATGAATTTAGTTCATGACATGTTTCACGACATTCGGTATCCCGTCAGACACTATTACAAGATGTGAACTTTCATTTCATGATGTATAATAAGAAAATATGCATTTTTTCCATTTCTTCCTTTTGAAACCATGTGAACCAATTTCCTTCAAAATCCATCATAATCCATGTTCATTATCAACAATATAATTGAAAATCGTTTATTGAATGAAAATACAATGTATATATAATTTTGTCTTATGAAATTCCCCGACACTTGAACTATTACACATCCCTAAGAAAAAAGGTCTCAAAATTAATTTTAAAAATACAATCAATTTTTAAAATAGGAAACATTCATTTTGTACAGGAAAATAAAAATCAGTGTAAGAAGAAACGGTTGGTCTCTAGAATCAACCCTATATAGAAATTGTTTTCATGACTCGTACCTATGTTCCTCAAGAAAATTATAATATTTTAGTTATAATCTTTTAGTAGATCTTGAATTATATACCCATTTTTAGTTTACCACATAAAACATTTTCTATCACCACTAACGGTTAAATGAAATTGGATTTATGCTCATACCCTGAGTACATTATCCTAACCATAGGCTTGAATTTGTTATGTCATCTTTGTTTTGTAAAGACATGTACAAAATTAATCATGAGGGCTCTAGTAATAGGGTTCTAATGGCTTTGAGGATATGGGTAGGTGGGAAAAAAGTGAAAATCATGCTCAAAAGGGAGGGTATGATCTAATATATAATGTACGACTCTCATGATAAGTGTAATATAATTCCTCCTCCCATCTAGTCAAGTCCACACTCCCCGTAGATCTGGTTGGATCCATGTATATGTCAACTAATCTCCAAAAAGGGTATACCTTTCCTTTCCTTTTTATTTTATATTTTCATTATCCAAAGGCCAGGTGTAGGCCAGATCCCAAATCCCTCCACTAAAAACATTTAATCCTTTAGGGGATTAATGAGTCAAGAAATAGTGATTCTTAACTTTCTTTACATGAAACCCATGATAATTTTTCTTTTCATTTGAATTTTTCAATAGACCAAAATAGAGGTGAAATGCAATAAATTATACATAGATCGAAATAAAATAGTCTAATGAGAAAAAAATGTAGATCTCTAAAATAATATCATCTGAAAGTCTAAAATTTACCCCCACACATTATTTATAGTAAAATCATGAATTATACAAATATTAGGGTTATGTATGGTAAAATTGTCTTAGAATATCTTCATCCTATCAGGTCATTAATGAGAACGATGTGCTAATGATGAAAATATGATAGGTGGTCCTCAAGAAATATTGGATTAACCAATATTTCTTCAATCATTTTAAAATTATACTTGTTTAGTCATAGACTCAATAATATCTCAATGAATGTTCTGATAGGATTACATATCCTCGATATCAATCCTAAAATATGCAGAGAAAATAATATTCAATTGTAGGTTTAGAGTCCTATCATGTAATGGTAAAAATGAATGAAACTAGAAATTAAAACAATCATAAAAATAAGTTCTAATTAAATTATCCATAATTTAAAAATTTCTGAATTCATATTTAATTTATAATATCATTATTCATTATTAAAATCTACACATCAAAAAAACATAGATTCTAATAATTCCTAAAATAAAATTTTCTTTTATTCAAATGGGCACAATTTTTTCATGTTTTAATCATGCACAATATTTGAAAAATGTCTTCTAGATAGGTGAAAAAAAAAGACAATAATTAAAGTGTATCGAAATTGAAAATAACGATAAACACACCCAAACGTAGAAGGTGACAATGTCTACACTATCTATGAAATTATTGTAGGAGTGTAATATCATATAAAGTGTAGAAAAAATTAAATCGCATTTGATAATTATAAATTTAAGGGAATCGAGAGCTCTCTATAGTAATTGGCATGCCGTAAGGGAACGTGGGATATCTTTTGCTAAAACATGGGTCACCTAAAAAATGGGTTAACAAAATATTCCTATAAAACTTGAAACAATAGTCCAATGTTGTTAATCATTTGAAAAGAATAAAAATAGGAAGGTGAAAATTATTATGTATAATAATAACCGATTTTATTTAAATTTTACATATTATTAAATAAAGTTCAGTGGGAATCAAAGTGAAAAAGAAAAATACTCAACACGACAACTCAATAAAAGAAATTGATAAACTCTGTGTTTCCACCCATAAATTACTAAAAAGACAATTTCCGCCAGACAGATGGACTAAAACATCTTTTAGAGGGGTCTATTGGCTTAGTTTCTCCTCTTCTGTTTTTAGCTACTGGTTGCAGTGTCCTCCATCTCATAGGCTCTCATATATGGATTGATAACTTTTGGTGAAACATGAGAATGAATCAGATGGGGAGGAATAGAATCTTTTCTCATGGTAGCTTTTATAAGGTATGGATTTATATGGATAGTTCCTGAAGTTTTCATTATATTTCTGCAACATAATGGGTCTCCCTCCGGACTAGAACAGTTGGTGGAATGGGTCCATTAACAACTAAAGAGGATACAAAGAAACTAGATATGGAATTTTCAAAATTAAAAGAAATTAAATTTAAGCCATGTAAGAATGATAAAAAATCCATTTCCATATATTTAAGTGATCCTTACAAAATTACGGAATAAAAAGATGTCAAAATAAAAATACCATCACTATCAAAAAATTTATAAAGCCTTAAATTGAACAAAATGTATGACTAAAGGACATCCTTAGGATAGAATATGTCCTCCATCATCATCCCTCTTGTTGGTGGTGATTAATTTTGTAGTTATGGATCAATTTCTGAGGACGTAGCAGGTGAGGGTGGATCGAAGATAGAAGGCTGAGTAGTAGTACATGAAACATGGGATGGAGTGGGTGGTGTGGTGGTCTAGATCCACAAATCACTAGTTGGTCTGGGAACTAGATCAATGAATGTAAAATCAGTTTAGGTATCAGTGGTCAGCCCCTTTCCTCATCGATCATGCTCTTATAAATACTTTTGGTGGATAGGAGGTTCAGTAAGATCTGAGGGTAGGTCAGGGTGGACAATAGGTGATGTAGTATTTTTTTGGATATGAGGGGTTGGAAGTGGCTTTTGGTGGTGGAGTGGTGAACTATGAATACTTGATGAATGGAAGATAAAGATGAGTAGAAATGTAGCATAGATTCACGAGGATTCACTGCTACGTAGCCCAGAGCTCTATAAGTGTGGGAGGAGTAGGTGGAGGTATGGTAGATTTGGTTATCGAGGTAGGAGGATGAGTTTGTGGTACATGTGTGGATGTGTTTGATGTGACAATCGGTGGGTCTACTTCTACTGGTTCTAGTGCCTCTACATGCGGTGTTTCCTCATGCACACCGAATTCCCAGTGTTATAAATTATCGTCCTTCAATAAAATATTTTTTTATAAAGCATGATGAAATAAATGATCTAAATGGGTCCTAGGGATGTGAGAGGATGATGTTCATCAAATATGCTGAGGTTCCTAACCATTTACATAATGAAGGATCCACCCATCAACGTACTACAAGTCCATTGAGAATGGGCCTTGTAATAATGAATATACAATGCAGCCATGTTGATGGGAAGACCATCCATGTCTTCTATAAGAATAATTACATCTACCTAGAAGACACTTCCATGAAACTCAGCCCTAGAGAACCATCCATGTATCATATCTTGAAAATGAATTCTTAGAGCTAGGCACCTCAACTTAGAATATTTTGTGATCCATGGGTCTTGGGGTAACTATGGTTCTCAAAAAATCATCTCCAATAGACACTATGAATTTGATCTAGATGTCTCTAGAATAAGAGTAGGAAAAAATATGACGTGGAAAACTCATATGTATAGATGTTGAGCTTTATGATGAACTCCAAGAAGGAAATCTCATAGAACCAACCACCTTGGAGTAACCAATGGACATCAATGTATATCTTGAATATCGAGAGGAAATCCATAAAAAGATCCATGTATTTATCCTTATTAAACACAATGATGGATTCCATATGTAACGTCTCCAAGTGATCATGGAAGACATCACTAATGTTTATCCTGACCAAGATAGGTAAGTAAAAAAAAATTCATCTGAATTAGATTTTCCTACATTCTAGTGAGGTTTACCCGGTCTTCGGATTAGTAAAGAATAAGACATGGTGCTGGTGGAGGTTTTGGTCACATGAGGTGTCCTAAAAGGTGGTGGATGAGTCCTGTTGGGCAGCTGGTGAAGCATGTTTTTCTATAAGTGGTGCAAGTGGTGCAGCAGGGGCATCAGAAGTGGATCCACGTTCTTTCATTGAATGCAGCTTCTCATAGCCATCAGATGAAGAGTCAGAAAGTTGAGGGTGTTTGGTATGAACTATAAAGAGGGTGAGATGTAAAATTTAAAGGAAGGGAGATGGGTTTGGGTTAGGGCGGGTGGTGATGCTGGTTTGCAGAGTAGAGGTGAGGTATATTTGAGAGTGGATGAGAGAGGGAGGGTCCAGTGAAAGAGGCGGAGGGGGAGAATGTTTGCGAGACAGGGGAGGATGGAGGGTTGGGTTGAGGGTCGTGATCCTAGGGTTCCCTAAATTTTTTTATAAAATAGTTCTAGTTAATTACATGATCTTTTCCTCTATTAAATGTCATGTAATATGTGTTTTTTAAATGGATTTTTAATGAAATGTTACACCTCATGTAATGGGGTTACACAATGTGTAATTGGAATTTTTTTAAACATGTCAACCACTAACCTCTATCTCTTTTCTTATCTGAAACAGTTCTAAGGATATCCTAAAATAATATAGGCTAAGATGTGCTACCCTAGGTTGCCTCCCAGTCGGTTCTTCCTTTAATGTCTAGATCCTGACTTTGATAAAGCTCAATTGAACATATGGCTGATGACACAGCCTTCTAAAAAAGGTTCATGAATGATTTTAAAGGGGGTGAAAATTTGAGATTTCAGCATTCCAGGTAATAGTTTCAATCTTGAGTTAAATATATAGACTATAGTCCCTATAACAAAGATGCACCAAGAAAGGCATTGGTCATTCAATTTAGTTTCTCCTTATAGGTCCTTGAATCTTCATTGGAACCCATCCTGATTTCTTCTAATTTGGTAAACTGTAGAATCTTATCTTCTATATCCTTCTTAGAATCCAAATTCATTTTTTTAATTTCCCAATACTAGCGATGCTTGAGTTCCATTAGATGATGACATGGTTTCACATAAACCAGTATAAAAATGTTATTATTATTGGTGTTTTGAATTCTGTACATTATATTTCTTTAGACACTAGTCAATTTGGATCATATTCATAGCCTGTTCTAAGATTTCCGGGATCTCCCTATTTGACAGCTCTAATTTCCTACTTGTTGGTGGGTGGTAGGGATTTTTTTATTGTAATAGATTCTATACTTTTCAAGAAATCAATTCATATCTTGGATTTGTAAATGTGTTCCTTGATCCCAATTGAGTAATCTTGGAAATCCAAATATTTCAAACACATTCATTTTTAGAATGTCCATGACCACATTCATTGTGTCGTGTGATGTTGCTTTAGCTTTAACCCATTTCGAGGCATAGTCAATGCCATGTTGAATGTAGTATTTTATATATGATGTTGTAAAAGTTCCAATGAAATATATACCCCAAATTTCGAATATTTTTACTTCCATGATGGTATTTTTAATCATGTCATTCATTCTTATAATGTTTTAAATTTTGGGGCATCTATCAAAGCATTGGAATAATTCCCTTATATCTTGGTGTAGCATGAGGAAAAAAATTCCACTTTTTAGAATTTTGTATATTATTCGTTTAGGTCCATGATGTATTCCAGGTGGTGAAATATGACACATTTCGATTACATTCAAGATTAGAATTTTAACAATGGAACATCATAGAAATCCATCGGTACAACCTTTGAATAGTAATGTTTCATCCTAGTAGAAATGATTTACAGTAGCAATAAATATTTTCCATTGTTGATATGATAGGTCCATGTGAAAGAATCACGTAAAAATATAACTAGAAATATTATAAAACCATGATTGTTTGTTGCTTCTAAAAAGGGTTTCATCTAGAATATATACTTCTTATTTCATCCTCCTCATATTTCTTAATGAATGAAAATGTATTTTGGGAGAGATGGACATAAATAACATTTTTTATTCCTTTTGTTTCCTTGCTTACAATCTCAAACTCTTATAGTAAGAGGATTCATCGTATCATGATTGGTTTTCATCATTCTTGTTCATCAAGTATCTTTGGGAAAAATAATCCATATGTACAATAACCATAGAAAAAAACAGATATCAATAGAATTTCTAATTATCATGTACTACAACTAAGAGTCCATTCTCTGTAGTCATGTAGTTGACTTGAGCATCAACTACTGTGTGGAGTCCATAATAGATATGACAAATTATGTGTCCATTTAAATGTCCTAACACATCGCCAATACGAACATCACTTTCATCACACATGAAATCAAATTTCTTATGAAAGATGGGTGTAATGATGATTAGGGATTATATTTGGCTTGATTTTAACATTTTAATTTCATGTCGATATTCCAATGTGATTTCAAAAGGGACTTATTTCTAAAATAATTGTGTCAATGGATGAGAATGTTTTGAAAAGTCATTTAAAAACCATCTATAAAATTCAACATGGTATAGAAAGCATAAAAAACCCTTCAGTAATTATGGCTCATGTAAATCCTTAATGGATTTTATTTTGGTTTGATTGACCTCTATGCCTTCTTTGTAGATCGTATTCCTAAGGACTATTACTCCATAGACTATAAAATGACGTTTCTACCAATTTAGGACAAGGAATTTATCTTCCAAGCGTTGGATAACTAATTCCATATTCCTTAGATATACCTAAAATGATCTTCCATAGACTGAGAAGCCATCCATTAAGATTTCTAGGAATTCTTCATCCATGTCATGGAATATATGCATCATGCATCATTGAAACTTTACTGTTGCATTTCACATTCCTAATATCATTATTCAGTAGAAATAAATACCAAATGGACATGTGAATGTGGTTTTTTAATAATCAGTTGGTTCGACTGTAAATTGGTTGTATCTGAAACATCCATCTAAGAAACTATAGAATTCATGTGCCGCATGTCATTCCAGTATTTGGTCCCTGAAGGGTATAGGAAACTGATCCTTCCTTATTGTGGTATTCAAGCATTTAGAATCTACATAGACTCCCCATCCAGTAATGGTTCATGTTGAAATCAAATAATTTTTATCAGTTCTCTCTACTACGAGACATCCTTTATTTGGCAGAACTTGTTGTGTGATTAACAATTCACTATTAGATATCGGAAATATTATTCCTATATCCAAGAGTTTTAGAAATTACTTTTTACCATGTCCTTCCTCGGTGGTGTGATTTTCCATTGAGGATGGTGTTTTGTCTTCACATTTTCTTCATGTATAATCTTGTGAGTTCAATCAGTAGGATTGAATCCTTTTATTTCTTCCACTCCCTAATAAATTGACTGTAAAGACCCGTAAATTTCAAGGGAAATTTTGTGTTAATTTTCGTTGGGATTTTACAAGTACGCAGTTTTTGACGGCACCTGATTCTGAGGCCCGGTGTGGCCGGAATCAATTTTCAAAGTTTAGCTCGGGTGCGTTAAGTGAACAAATGAGAGGGTTTTCCTAACTTTTGAACCAGTGCTCGGAATAGAAATCCGAGGGCACCAATGAAACTACAGCACTGGTAATTGCTTAGGTGTAACACCCCTAACTTCCACGGTACGCTTCTCTTTGAATAATGCGATAGCGTGTGTTGTACACAACATCGAGTTCTAACACACCACAACCAATCAAACTAGTTATTATGAATAGTAATACCTACTTTTTAAAATTATATATATTTTATATTTCAAATTGGACTTCATTTTTGGATTCGGAATATCGAATTTAGCCTAAGGTGAAATTTTGGTACTCATCGGATAACTTTAATATTTTGATGAATAGTGAAAATTACTAAATTTTAATTAAAAAAACTTTTTTAATCGAAATAATTTATAGTGATAAATTATGAATTTTAGTGGTTTTAAAGTAAATTTAGAATATATTTTTACCATTTAATATAATTTTGGTAATTGGACATAATTTTACAACTAAACCGGACAAAAACAAGTGTCAATCTTTTGATAGTTATTATCTCTTAAAAACACGCTTTTTGTTTTAACAACGAGAATTAATTTAAAATTAATTTCTGCCACTTTTGTGTATTAAATTTGGAAAAATGGATTCCATATTTGGAATCAGGATGTTCAAATTGTGTATATAGGTAACTTTTATTTTTAGACATTTTGAATAATTACATTGGTAAATATTTTATTTACCATGGTTAAGGATAAATCCGGTAAATAAGGGTTAAAAATAATATTATAATAACACTAAATTACCCTAAAACGTGTTCTAGACTTATTGGTTGATACATGTTCGACCATAGGAATCTTTGGTTCGATTTTGGGATCCCATGGAGCCACTTGTAGGTGACAAGGAGACTTTATTTTAATTAAGTTAAAATGAATACAAAAATGACACAAGCATATATCTTTTAGAAAAACAATTTTTACATAGGGTTATATATGTTGTATTTTCGACTATAAATAATCATTAGAAAGATAAAACTATTTCCTACATAATGATATTTTATTTATAATTTTTAGAGATTACATAATTTAATTTATTTAGGACACAATGATGATGTAGTAATTAACATAATAGTGAAAATTTAAAATAATTGATATTATAAATACCCAAATAAATATAATTTGAGAATTTTAATGAATTAAAAAACTTTTCTAGGATAATATGACATATTATGATTGGTTTAATTAACTTTTTTTGAAGTAATCATTCTGTTATGAGTTTCAAAAAATTCAACTATTGAATAGTGTCAAAAATGACATAAAAGTGTTTTTAAAACAAATATTATATTATTTATTGATATTAAATTCTTAAAAATATAAGGTTCAGAAAAGAGACTTATATCTTTATAGTTGTATCATCAATGGACCACTTGGGGGTCTCTTGGATGTATATAGTATGTTTATTAACTATATAATATAAAAATACAAAGTGACATGGTAAATGTCAAACTAATTAACTAAGAGTTAATACTTAAAGATAATGTTAATATAGTAACCCAAACCTATCTGAATTCTATTGGTTAAATGGGTTTCGACCTTTACCCACCTTAAAATTTAAATAATAAACTTTTTAGCCATTAGAAACCGAATATAAATTTATTATAAATTAATATTTCTAGCTTTTCCAAAGGTGCCCCTCACCCCTCTTATAAAAGGGCCCTCCTCCTTCTCATTTCTTCACACCTTCAAAGACTTTTGGTTCGGCCAAACACTGCCAAAATACTCTCCCAAATTCAATCACTACAACATAGAGGCCTTATTTTGATCAGAAATCCAACCTAATTAGCCCTTTTGATCAAATCAAAAGGAAGAAACCGAAGAAGAGGTAATGATTTGACCACCCTTTTCCAAGTTCCTTTCTTCTTCCACTTATTCTTCCTTTGTTGTTACCATTATAAAATAATAACTCCAATATCATATATATACTATGATGTAATTATAAATATGGTACAACCATATTCAGTATTATATCCATCCATTGAATTACATGTCACCATACGTGCGTACGTACGACTTACCGTCTCCACGTCGTGGTGTAATTGTTATTCAATAAATTATTATTTGGATAGGTATAATAATGATGTGTAATTCATGTAAATAATAAATATAACATGATAATTATTCTGTATATATGATATACCATCCAATTATATATTATTTTAATATCAAAAGAATGATATTGTCGCTCGTGTGTACGTACGGACTACCGTCTCCACGAACGTGATGAGATTCATTCTCCATCGTATCCATTCAAGTATAATTCTCATTTGATGATTAATAATATTATCTAAGGACTTTATAACATTCTGGATATGATTAAGATACAAACTATCCATGACAAACATGGCTTATGTAACAAAACATATAAAAGAAAACGAGTATGTTAATACCCGAAATGACGATAATACTAAGATATTATTAACAAATCAATGTTAAAAGATCATATATGATATCATATGAATGTATATGATTCTTGTATAATTTAATAACAATTATTTCACTATTATACATGAGGTTAACCTACCCCAACCAAGGAAAAGTACAAGGTAAGGGTTATTTCACAATCTCTTCATTATCCAAGGTTGTTTATACGTAATAATCTACTGGGATCTCTTTATCATCCACATCCATATTTCTAAAAAATGTATTTCAAATTTTTTTTACTATTTACAAGAATATGGGTTAAAGTCATTTATACCCTTCTGTGACTTTTTATAAGAGGTTTATAAAGGAATATTTCCGTCATTTTCCAAACAAGGTGTTTTTTAACCTTTTTGACAAAATTAAGGTAAGAATGTTTTTTTATCTTATACGGCGGGTGCGGCTATTTTCCACCGTTATAAAATCGTCAAGTCTTCCCTGACAATATTTTAATAATATTTTCAAAGAAAATGTTTTATTTCATAAATATAAGACTCTTAAATGATTTCAAAATAGAAAGAGATATTTCTCTAAAAAGAGTTTTTATTTCATCTATGTGAACATCCTTTGATGGATTTTACGCTTATTTGAAGTTGATTTATTATGATACAAAACTTCTATATTGTATGGATGGTTTTTTAATATGTTTGACTATGGATGTGCTATTTTTATACCGTTCATAGTTTATGGTGAAAGTATTGATATATAGTATGCTAGTTTTAATACGAATGATTATGTTATGTTTAAACATTTTCATATGGGAATGCGTTGGACTTAATATGTGACGGGTGGAGCCCGCTATAGCTCCTCGATGCATCGGTAGGTCTCATGAGACAAACTAGTGTCTTGGCACAAGGCCTTGGAAAAATCTTATTGGTAGTCTTGGCACGAGGCCTTGGCTATGTGGTTATGATAGTCTGGCATTATGCATTCCATCATTATGAAAGTGGTTATTGATTTTGCATGTGATTATTCGATTAGTAGAATATCCATGTGAATATGTAAATGGAATTATTTAATTTTACTTATACCATACTATGTTGAAGTTCATGTTTAAAAGGCTTTTGTTTTAGTTATACATTGACTTAAATGTTTATTCTTATTTATGAAAGTTTCCGCTATATTGTTATCCGTACTGGGAATTTGAGCTCACCCCTTTTCTATGTTTTATTTTTCCCAGGAAGTGAAGAAGTAAATTATGAATGACCTGTAGGGATATTATGTGGCGATATGATTGTGGAATATGGAGACAATATGTTTTTGTAGTAGTTTCTCACATTATGATGTAATGTAAGACTTATTAATATATCTAGTGTTTCCAAGTCTACTAAACCAATCGGTATTTTGAGATTTGATCTTTCTTGTGATCATTCTAATGTTATGTAATAATGCACTGAATCTAGGTAACTGGGGTCAGGGCGTTACAGTTGGTATCAGAGAAAGTTTAGTACAAACCTTGGAAGCTAGATTTAGATAAACTCTGATTAGAGCAGATAGATTTATGATGGACTTTGAGGATTAGTATAGAATAACTTCCTAGAATTTTGGTATTGTAGAGATTTTGTGAGTTTTCTGAGAAATACAGCCCTCTCTGGATACGAGCAGGTAGAGGCGGATCTGGCATAGATGTACCTATGGGTAAAACCCGAAAACACCTCTTTGAGCTAGACTCGAACGGGAACTGGTGCACGACAACGGGCCTTGCTGCACTCTTGGTTACGACACTCCCAAAAGATATGCTAATGATAACTCTCATTTTCATTATAAATCATTGTGAATGGTTTATTAGTATATAATTCCTCAATGAAAACATTTTTATGATTATGGATTATATCCATAAATAGTTCAGTTTATGTTAAGTAAGTATGGGATTATGTATTTTGATTCATAAACTGATCTAGTTTATGCCATTGTTCCGAAATGGCGCCTAGTGGAAGAAATGGAAACCATATCAATGCACACACTCCATGTAGGGATTTCCCACCTGCTCAAGATAATTATAGTGGAGCTGGTGATGCAACTGGTGCCGATCAACTAATCACCATACTGGGACAACTTATTCAGGTTATGAATAATAACCTTACATGTATGGAGCACCCTGACCCGCAGCGTGGAGGATCAATGTTAGATCGATTCATGAGGTAACAACCACCAATGTTCAATGGGAGTACAAATACCTTAGTAGCTGAGCAATGGATATTTTCCCTAGAGAAAAGATTTCAGGCTTTGGGGAGTAGTGAAAGGGAAAAAGTTATCATGGCAGTTTACCGCCTCACTGGAGATGCTGATCAATGGTGGACATTGATTCAAAATACGAAGGAAGATGATGAAGTATCAAATATGGAATAGAGGGAGGTCAAAGATCTTTTTTTTTTGATATATACTTTCCTCGTGACCACTGAGCAGATATGGAAAGGCAGTTTCTGAGTCTGAGACAAAAGGAAGATGAGAATGTCGCAAAGTATGAGGCTAACTTTACAAGGTTAGCATGGTATGTTGGAGACTATATACGTAACCCAAGAAGTAAGATTGATCATTTCTTTGATGGGTTAAAACCATTTCTCCATTGAGTATTAATCTCACAATCCTTTTTATCATACGAAGTCATTGTCTCATGTGCTATCAAGACCGAAAAGGAATTCTCTAAGTCTTATAACTTTAAAGAAAATAAAGAGAAGAAGAGACCTGCTAATCAATCTGGGAATGGAAATATGGAGAAGAAGGGAAATGTTGAATATCCATCCTGTGGTAAAGGTCGTAAGAAACACCCCGGTACTTGCTTGAAGGGAACGAGAGTCTATTACAAGTGTGGTGAAAAAGGCCACCAAAATCGTGATTGTAAGGGGAAGAAGGAAGCTACCAATGTTCAGTGCTACAGTGTAGGGAGATGGGGAATTATGAAAATGAATGTCCTAAGCGTCAGGAGAAATTACTTCAGAAAAGGCCAAGGGATCAAGGCCAAGCTTATGTTATCACTACTGCTGAGGTAGAAGCTCCGAAAGACATGGTGGTAGGTAATTTAATGGTTTCCTCAAGTTAACAAATGCATTATTTGATTCTGGATCATCGCATTGTTTCATATATTCCCAGTTTTCTATGAAAATTAGATATTTCCAATTTGATTTAACAAGGGAGTTGTCAGTTAAAACTCCTAAGGGAAGTATCATTATAACAAAGTTTTGTGAATCAGTCCCCATTAGAGCACATAAATGTTCTTTATCTGCTGATCTCATTGTCATACCTATGATTGAGTTTGATAAAATCCTCGGTATGGACTGTAATTCGAACTATGATGCGAAGATTTATTGTAAAAAGAAAGAGGTTACGATTCTTGATGATGATGATAAGGAACACCTTATCTTTAGAGCAGAATCGTTACCACCTAATTCTTATCTAGATCCACCCCGAGTAGCTCAAATAAATTCAATTATTAGGGAGGAAGAGAATGAAATGACTATGGGTGAGGAAAAGAATGTTCAAATAGAGGATGTACCTATTGTGAAAGAATATGTAGATGTATTTCTGGAAGATTTACCTGGACATCCTCCAGAATGAGAAGTTGAGTTTTCCATTGATTTAATTCCTGGATCAAGGCCTATATCGAAGACCCCTTATAGAATGGCCACTATAGAATTAGTTGAACTATAGAAACAACTAGAGGAATTGAGTAATAAGGGATTTATTCGCCCTAGTGTTTTTCCATGGGGAGCCCCTGTTCTTTTTTTTAAAAGAAATATGGATCTACGAGGTTATGTATCGACTATAGGGAGATCAATGCTATAACAATAAAGAACAAGTATCCCCTACCTCGCATTGATGATTTATTTGACCAACTGCATGGAGCTCAATAATTTTCCAAGATTGACCTTAGATCTGGATACCATCAGTTGTGTGTGAAGAAGGAAGACATTACGAAGACAACATTTCGAACCAGGTACGGGCATTATGAGTTTACAGTAATGCCTTTTGGATTGACTAATGCACTCTCTATATTCATGGATCTGATGAATAGTGTTTTCAAGGAATATATTGATGAATTTATGGTGGTATTTATTGATGATATCTTGGTATACTCCAAAATCTACAATGATCGTGAAAATCATTTGCGCATTATCCTGAAGACTCTGAGAAGACATGAATTATATGGGATGTTTAGCAAGTGTGAATTCTGGCTTCAGGATATTTCTTTTCTTGGCTATATTGTCTCTAAAGATGGATACTCTGTTGATCCTTCTAAGACCAGGGCAATCCAAGAATGGCCAGCACCTACGAGTATAACTGAGGTACGTAGTTTTATTGGTTTAGTAGGTTATTATCGATGTTTCGTCCAGAATTTTTCCCGATTGGTTAACCCATTAACGAAGATAACACGTAAAGGGGTTAAATTTGTTTGGACAAAAGAGTGTGAATAATGTTTCAAAGAACTGAAGAGAATATTAGTCAATGCTCCTATATTGACTCTACCATCGTGGAATGATGGGTTCGTTATTTATAGTGATGCATCGAAGAAAGGACTTGGTTGTGTCCTTATGCAGAATGATAGAGTTATTGCCTATGCATCACGACAGTTGAAAATTCATGAACAAAACTATCCTACTCATGATCTCGAGTTAGTAGTTGTGATCATTACTTTGAAGATAATGAGGCACTACCTCTATGGTCAAAAATGTGAGATTTATACTGATCACATGAGTTTGAAGTATATTTTCTCAAAAAAAGAACTCAACATGAGGAAAAGGAGATGGCTGGAATTACTCAAGGATTATGATTGCACGATACACTACCACCCGGGGAAAGCAAACAAGGTGGAAGATGCTTTGAGCAGAAAATATCATGGAGTTTTGAACAATATGAGAATTGAAAGGGATCCAATTTTGATGGATCTAGTGAAGATGGGCATGGGAATAACCAGGGAAGGTGAAACATGAATGTTTTTTCAAATGGTTGCCAAACCATATTTATTAGAAAGGATTAAGAGTTCTCAGACCGATGATGAAGAATTTCAAAAGAAGATTAAAGTTGTGAATGATGGGAGATTGAGAGACTTGGTGTATGAAGATGGAATTTTGAAATTCAGGAAGAGACTTTGTGTTCCCTATATACCTGATCTAAAAAGGGAATTACTGGATGATGCTCATAGTTCCAATTACTCTATACACCCTGGGAGCACCAAAATGTATAGTGATTTGAAGGAACATTTTTGGTGGGACAAAATGAAGAGGGAGATTGCTGATTTTGTGTCAAGATGTATGGTTTGTCAACAAGTGAAAGCTGGAAGGCAATAGCCTGGAGGAGTCATGCAACCTCTTCCCATACCAGAGTGGAAATGGGACAATATTACGATGGGCTTTGTCATGGGGCTACCAAAGACTCCTAGAAAGAATGATGAAATATGGGTTCTTGTTGATCGTCTTACTAAGTCAGCACATTTTCTTGCTATAAGAGAAGATCTACCACTGTAACGTCTAGCAAGACTGTATATTAATGAAGTTGTGAGACTTCATGGGGTACCCCTATCGATTGTTTCCGATCATGATCCCCGTTTATCTTCAAGATTCTGGAAGAGTCTTCAAAAATCCCTGGATACTGAACTTCATTTGAGCACTGCCTACCACCCTCAGATAGACGGGCAATCAGAACGAACTATTCAAACCTTAGAAGACATGTTGAGATTCTACTCACTTGACTTTCAGGGTATGTGGGATCATTATTTACATCTGGTGGAATTTTACTATAACAATAGCTTCCATTTGAGTATTCAGATAGCACCATATGAAGCGTTATACAGAAAGAGATGTCTTACACCAACCTGTTGGGATGATGTTGGTGAAACAAAACTTGTAGGTCTAGAACTGGTGGAGGAAACGATGGAAAAGGTGAAGGTAATCCAAAATCACATCAAAGAAGCTCAAAGTAGGCAAAAGATCTATGCCGATAATCGAAGGAAGGATTTGGAATTTCAAGTCGGTGATCATGTTTTCCTAAAGGTATCTCCATGGAAGGGAGTCATACATTTTGGTAAGAAAGTTAAATTGAGTCCCAGGTACATTGGACCTTTGAAAATTCTAGAACGAATTGGGGTTGTAGCATACCAATTGGTTATGCCGCCAAGTCTCTCCAAAGTTCATGATGTGTTCCACGTATCTCTGTTGAGGAAATACATGCCTGACCCAACGCATGTACTCACCTATGAAGAATTAGAACTGGAACCCGATCTATCTTATTGTGAAGATCATGTCAGGATTCTTGATACAAGAGAACAATTACTGAGAAACCGAACGACGCGTCTGGTAAAAGTTTTGTGGAGAAACCATAAGATGGAAGAGGCAACGTGGGAACTCGAGGAACTTATGATGAAGAACCACCCGAGCCTTTTCATGCGGTAGTATTCTGGAAATTTCGAGGACGAAATTATTTGAAGTAGGGGAGAATGTAACACCCCAATCTTCCATGGTACGCTTCTCTTTGAATAATGTGATAGTGTGTGTTGTACGCAACATCGAGTTCTAAGACACCACAACCAATCAAACTAGCCGTTTTGAATAATAATACCTACTTTTTGAAATTATATATATTTTATATTTCAAAATGGACTTCATTTTTGGATTCGGAATATCGAATTTAGCCTATGGTGAAATTTTGGTACTCTTTGGATAACTTTAATATTTTGATGAATAGTGAAAATTACTAAATTTTAATTAAAACAACTTTTTTAATCGAAATAATTCATAGTGATAAATTATGAATTTGAGTGGTTTTAAAGTACATTTAGAATAAATTTTTACCATTTAAAATAATTTTTGTCATTGGACATAATTTTACAATTAAACCGGACACAAAAAATTGTCAATCTTTTGATAGTTATTATGTCTTAAAACACGCTTTTTGTTTTAACAACAGAAATTAATTTTAAATTAATTTATGCCACTTATGTGTTTTGAATTTGGAAAAATGGATTCCATATTTTGAATCAGGATATTCAAATTGTGTAAATAGGTAACTTTTATTTTTAGAAATTTGGAATAATTACTTCGGTAAATATTTTATTTAACATGGTTAAGGGTAAATCCGGAAAATAAGGGTTAAATAATAATATTATAATAATACTAAATTACCCTAAAACAGTACCTAGAATTCTTGGTTGATACATGTTCGACCATAGGCATCTTTGGTTCGATTTTTGGACCCCATGGAGCCACTTGTAGGTGATAGGGATACTTTATTTTAATTAAGTTAAAATGAATACAAAAATTACACAGGCATATATCTTTTAGAAAAACAATTTTTACATAGGGTTATATATGTTGGAATTTAGACTATAAAAATTCATTATAAATCTAAAAAGATTTCCTACATAATTTTGTTTTATTTATAAATTTTAGAGATTACATAATTTAATTTATTTATGACACAATGATGATGCAGTAATTAACATAATAGTGAAAATTTAAAATAATTGATATTATAAATACCCAAATAAATATAATATGAGAGTTTTAATGAATTAAAATAATTTTCTAGGATAATATGACATATTTTTATTGATTTAATTAACTTTTTTCCAAGTAATAATTCTGTTATGAGTTTCAAAAAAATCAACTATTGAATAGTGTCAAAATTGACATAAAAGAGTTTTTGAAACAAATATTATATTATTAATTGATATTAAATTCTTAAAAATCTAAAGTTCGGCCAAGAGACTTATATCATGATATTTGTATCATTAATAGACCACTTGAGGGTCTCTTGGATTTATATAGTAATTTTATTAACTGTATAATATAAAAATACAAAGTGACATGGTAAATGTCAAACTAATTAACTAAGAGTTAATACATAAAGATAAGGTTAATATAGTGACCCAAACCTGTCTAAATTCTATTGGTTGAATGGTTTTAGACCTATCCCCACCTCAAAATTTAAATAATCAACTTTGGAGCCATTAGAAACCGAATATGAATTTATTATAAATTAATATTTCTAGCTTTTCCAAAGGTTCCCCTCACCCCTCTTATAAAAGGGCACTCATCCTTATCATTTCTTAACACCATCAAAGCCTTTTTGTTCGGACAACCTCTACCCAAATACTCTCCCAACTTCCCTCACTACATCCTAGAGGCCTTAGTTCGATCAGAATGCCAACAGAAGGAGCCTTTTTGATCAAATCAAAAGGAAGAACCCGAAGAAGAGGTAATGATTTCACCACCCTTTTCCAAGTTCCTTTCTTCTTCCACTTCTTCTTCCTTTGTTGTTACCATTATAAAATAATAACTCCAGTATCATATATATACTTTGATTTTATTATAAATATGGTACAACCATATTCATTATTCTATCCATCCTTTGAATAACATGTCACCATACGTGCGTACGTACGGCTTACCGTCTCCACGTCGTGGTGTAATTGTTATTCAATAAATTATTATTTGGATGGGTATAATAATGATGTGTAATTCATGTAAATAATAAATATAACATGATAATGATTCTGTATATTTTATATACTATCCAATTATATATTATTTTAATATCAAAAGAATGATATTGTCACTCGTGCGTACGTACGGACTACCGTCTCCATGAATGCGATGAGATTCATTCTCCATCGTATCCATTTAAGTATAATTCTCATTTGATGATTAATAATAGTATCTAAGGACTTGATATAATTCTTTATATGATTAAGATACAACCTATCCATGAAAAACATGGCTTATGTAACAAAACATATAAAATAAAACGAGTAAGTTAACACCCGAAACGACGATAATACTAAGATATTATTAACAAAGCAATGTTAAAAGATAATATATGATATCATATGAATGTATATGATTATTGTATAATTTAATAACAATTATTTCACTATTATACAGGAGGTTAACCTACCCCAACGAAGGAAAATTACAAGGTAACGGTTATTTCACAATCTCTTCATTATCCGAGGTTGTTTATATGTAATAATCTATTGGGATCTCTTTATCATCCACATCCATATTTCTTAAAAATGTATTTGAAAACATTTTTACTATTTACAAGAATATGGATTAAAGCCATTTATACCCTTGTTTGAATTTTTATAAGAGGTTTATAACGGAATCTTTTCGTCGTTTTCCAAACAATGTGGTTTTAACCTTTTCGAAAAAAATTAAGGTAAGAATGTTTTTTTAACTTTTACGGCGGGTGTGACTATTTTCCGCCGCTATAAAATCATCGAAGATTCCCTTACAAGCATATAAGAATATGTTCAAAGAAAATGTTTTATTTCATAAATATAATACTCTTAAATGATTTCAAAATAGAAAGAGATATTTCTCTAAAAATAGTTTTGATTTCATCTATGTCAACATCCATTGATGGATTTTACGCTTATTTGAAGTTGATTTATTATGATACAGAACTTCTATATTGAATTGAAGGTTTTGTGATATGTTTGACTGTGGATGTGCTATTTTTATACCGTTCGTAGTTTATGGTGAAAGTATTGACATTTCGTATGCTAGTTTTAATACGAATGACTATGTTATATTTATACCTTTTCATATGGGAATGCATTGGACTTAATATGTGACGGGTGGAGCCTGCTATAGCTCCTCGATGCATTGGTAGGTCTCATGAGACAAACCAGTGTCTTGGCACAAGGCTTTGGAAAAATCTTATTTGTAGTCTTGGCACGAGGCCTTGTCTATGTGGTTATGATAGTCTGGGATTATGCATTCCATCATTATGAAAGTGGTTATTGATTTTAAATGTGATTATTCGATTAGTAGAATATCCATGTGAATATGTAAATGGAATTATTTTATTTTACTTATGACATACTATGTTGAAGTTAAAGGTTAAAAGGCTTTTGTTTTAGTTATACATTGCCATAAATGTTTATTCTTATTTATGATAGTTTCCGCTATATTGTTATCCTTACTGGGAATTTGAGCTCACCCCTTTTCTATGTTTTATTTTTCGCAGGAAGTGAAGAAGTAAATTATGAATGACCTGCAGGGATATTATGTGGGGATATGAGTGTGGAATATGGAGACAATATGTTGTTGTAGTAGTTTTTTATTTTATGATGTAATGTAAGACTTATGAATATATCTAGTGTTTCCAAGGATATTAAACCAATCGGTCTTTCGAGATTTGATCTTTCTTGTGATCATGCCAATGTTATGTAATAATGTACCGAATCTAGGTAACTGGGGTCAGGACGTTACATTAGGAACACCTTTTCTGGTGTTCTGTTTTCTCAGGTGTGGTTATTTAAAAAAAGGGTTATCTAATGAATAAAATAAAAGTTGTGCAACAATTTTTATTTTTTGTTCTATGTAGTTTAAACCAACTTATGGAAGTTGAGGTGGGACCCACTATATCCTAACCCCTCTTGATAATATATTTGTGAGGTGGGCCCCACACAAGCCCCACCTTTTCATATTCCTCAAACCTCCCATTATGTTGGCAACCCCACATTAATTTTTTGTAACACACCCGCACCCCCTTATTAAATGCCAAGTCAACTCTCACATTAATTAGAATTTTAAGACTCTTCAATTAATTCAATTATTTGAATGATTTATTTTGAATTTCAAATGGAATGTTGGATTTTGTGTGTTAATTAAATAAGACAAGTCTTATTTCATTAGGGTTTTCTTCATTGTGTTTAGAGGGAGAGTTTCATGAAGAACTTCATATTCCTCCATGAAGAACGCGAAGAACGCACTGACACCGACGAAGAACGCCGGCCTCCGATGAAGGACGAAAATGAACACTAATTCCTCAGAGATCGACGACGCGACACTGTGTACCGCAACGCCAATGATCCTCTTCACAGCGATGTCATGTACAACGATGTCGACGATGGTTACGGAGCCTCCTTCCGCGACGCCATCTTCCACGACGTCCTTTTCCCACGACCAACCTTCATTCGACAAGACCTTGAGGTAGGGGTTAATTTTTTGTTTGTTAATTATTTGTTGTTCAACGACTATTATTCTTACACCGCCTGTTATAATTATAACGGGAGGAGGTCAGACCGCACGAACATGGCCGACCCTACTCCCCCCTTTTATTTTGTACTTGTTGCGGCACGAGCAAAGGCAGCGTGGTGCAACAACACCGCACAGAAGCAATAGGAATGGGAGAAGAAGCACGGCGCCGTCGCGCCGGGTCGTTGAGGCCGAACAAAGCCACGGCGCCGTCGCGCCCCGCCAGAGAACCACGAAGAGGCCACGGTCGGAGCGGGTCCGTGGAGGAGGGGCGCGGCGCCGTCGCACCATGCCAGACGGACAAGGCCACAACTCAAAGCCGCGACGGTGCAAGGCGGGGCGGCTGGAACTGCCGGTCGCCAGCACCTCGGAGGGGCGGGGTCGTGGGGTCCCTCGGCGGCAGCAACAGTCATCCATTTCGGAAGGAAGACCGGGGGTCGTAACCTCCGGCTGGCAAAGGAGCAGCCCCCATGTGGGGCTGTGGTTTCAATCAGGGGGAATCCCCCCCCCCCCTTTCCGCTCGGTTCGGCTAGCACCGAGCTGTCCACACACGGGCCGCGCCCGAGCCAGGCCAACCGACCGCACCAGGTCGGGCCGCCCAGGCCGGGCCGGGCCGCGCCCTAATAGGCCGGACCTGGACCCGGGTCGGGTCGACCCGGTTCGGCCCGACCCCAGGGGTCTCAGGCCGGGTCGGTCTGGGCCCAAAACCCCCTAAAACCGGACAGGTTTGTTCTTTTTCCCATATCATGGGCTACAGACCTCCAATTGATGCACCATCAGTTGTGATGCGATACTTCGATCAAGACGGTCGTTTCGGTATATTACACTCAAGGTTTAGAGAGAACTTTAGGTATGGTCGGCTTGGTTCGAGCTCGAAACCAACCGGGCCCTCGGAGCGGAAACGCTTATAACTTGATCTTCAGACGTCCGATTGGCATGTCGTCGACTTGGTTGGATTCCTCTTAGTGAGACGGGCCTTTTGGCTTTCTCCTCTCGAGGTTTAGACATAGTTGGAGTGCGGTCGGGTTGGTTTTGACTTAAAAACCAACCGAGCCTTGGAACGAAAAAGCCAATAACTCTCAGACTAGACGTCTGATTGATGCGCCGTCTGTCACGTTGAGTTACTTTTGTCGAGACGGATGTTCATGATACATCAACTCCATACTACATGTCAGTTGATGTATCGACCCCCTTGTCTTGTGGAGCGGACCCTCACGGAATCGAGCATGCTCTGTGCGGGAACCCTAGAGTTGGCTGCGACTGCAACGATGATGATGACTGCACTGAAATCCTCTATGGGTTCGGTAGCGACAACGACTGCACTGAAATCCTTTGTGGGTTCGGCAGCGATGAATAATGCACTAAAATCCTCCATGGGTTTGGCAGCGATGAAGACCGTACTGAAATCCTTCGTGGGTTCGACGCCGATTACTACTTTTCTTATATCGTACATGGGTCTGGCATTACTACTGTTCGTGTATCCTACGTGGGTCCGGCAGTGTTTGACATTGTTCTTGTATCCTACGTGGGTCTGGTAGAGTAGATGGTTTTTGTATCCTACGTGGGTCCCAACTTAGATAAATCAGTGGCTATATCTGATCATCTCTATCACCTTACGAATAAGTATACCTGTGTGAGCTGAGACTTGACTTTCAATCATTATCTTCGATATGATTGACTTTCTTTCCTATGTGGATTGGGTTGTGCTTTCTTATGTGGATTGGTTTGTACTATCATGTATGGACGTGATTGAACTTGGGCTCAGATGTTGGAGCCGAACTGGAATTTATGACTTAGGTATATGTATGGGCATATACCTAAGTAGTGTTGGATGTTACTTCGTGATTGTATCTTTCCTTAGTGGATTATCCTTTGTGGATTCTAGGAGACCTTCGGGGGTCTCAGAGTCCCTACTGAGTAGCGTATACTCACCCCTGCACTGGATATGCCCGCACTACATTGTGTTCGATGAAGACGACGGAGAGTGCTGATCGTGGTTGAGGCTTGTAGAGATAGTTGGTACCTGGAGGTGGACCACTGGGCGGGATGTACACGGAGCAGACGGCTGGACCCGAGGAGCTAAGGAGGCTATCTGTACCCACACATCAGGTGGGGCTTCCAGTGGACGGCTCGATGTTGCTTCTTTACTTTCTATTGTTGTACTTTCTTTCTAGTTGTACTTTACTTTCAGTTTGGCTTTGTATTCTGGCCCACTTACTTTTCCGCACATACTATTGTACCCAGTTTTACATAGTGTTTACTTTTACTGGCTTACTCTGTTTTGTTTGTTTACTTTATAAGGCAATGCCTTCCCATTTTTTCAGGATTTACGCCTTTGGTGCTAGTCTCCAGCCCCTAGCCTATGGGAGGTGGGCATGGGGTAGTCACGACACGGGTCCCGAGGACGAGTCGTGACATTGACTGCTTATGTCTCTTTAAAACATCAACCAATTTTTCTTCATGTGCCAGATAAAATTCAGAGTTTATAATTACAGGAAGAGAGGTTGATACTCCTTTGTAAGAATGCTTAAGAGTACTACGAAGTGTCTTTAGTTCTATATTTGGTGATTAAATGATGGAGGGGATGTACGGTGGAAATGAATCACTTTTGAGAGGTTCAATGAAGCTCACTTCCTCAAACACATAATATTATTCCTACTCTGATATTGACTATTCAATTTCTTCTTCAGTGACCTTTTAATCATCGATTTCTTATGTTAGAGAGATGACATTGAAATCAAGAGAATTATATAATATTTGGGAATCCCTAAAAAGGCTGAACACAACATGTTCTTCTCCAACTCAGAAGATCAGAAAACCATGTTTCACATATACAAATTCCTTTACTTTTCCTAGGAATGGTTTTCTAGGTATAATAGGATTGAAGACTTATTCTTCCATATCTAAACTGAGAATGCTATGGGAAAGAATAATTTTTCAACATTAACTAATACATCTTCAAGAATGCATATATGGTACTTCAATGATTAGTTAGTGAGTTACAGTGATAATTGAGTTTTTTTGAGTTCTTAGAGTCCTAGCCTACATAATAAATTCATTGGAATTATGTTAACGCTGTCTCTAAGATCCTATAAAGATATTCCAATCCTGCATTCTCCAACAACATACAGAATTGAAAAATTTCCAATATATCTCATTTTTTGTGTTATTTATTACTACATAGTAGTGTCACAATATTTGTTTAATGAGATAACACCAAGATCCTATATTTTCATTATTTTGGATAGTAGATCCTTTCAAAAAAAATTCATGAAATGCAATATGGGAAATAGATTATAAAAATGGTATATTGATGTGTCTTTTCTTGAACATTTCTAGGAACATATTTTATTCTGCCTATTTTCGGACATGCCTCAATCTTTTCAAGAATATAAGAGGTGGGTTTTATGGTTTAAGGAAACATAAATTTGTTCCTTGGGTTTCTCAAGATTTTGTTCACTATCAGTTGGTGATAGTTCTTGAGGTGTGGTTTTCTCATCTTATTCTTCTACTAGTGGTTATATCTTAGGCTTCCAAGTATCCTTTCATCCCTTCATCTTTGTTTTTGAAAGTAAAATATCTTCCTTATTCTCATAAATACCACTTTACCCTCCTCCATTGGGTATATCTCTATATTACCCAATAGGGTACCTAATAATATATCAAGACATAGTCATTGAGATTTTACATATATTAATTTCATGATTCTGTAAAATAGTTCCTTGGTTTTCATTTTCGTTTCTTGGGTTTTCATTTTTTTTTGTTTTTGAACAAAAGTATCCAAGAGGTTTTCTTGGTTACTTTGAGGTGGATAATGTTTTTGTTGAGGACTAGGATGAGTGGGATGAAATTTCTATTGATCTCTTTATGGTAAGGGTTGTTGTTTCATATTTTACTGAGTTCTTTGCACTAGGTTCATAGGTGGATTCCCTAGTGATCCTTGATTTTGAAATGTTTCTCATCCACTTCATTGTTGATGTATCATTAGTGGTTTTGAGGTTACAGATAAGGAGGCCTCTGCTAGTAGTATTGTTGATGTTGTTGAAAAGGTGGGTTATGTTATTTGTAATTGAAATAATTATAATATTGAGCTTGTGATTCCTCGACTCCTACTAAGTTGTCCTGGAACAGATAAGGGCCACCACACATCTCTCATGATTATTTTTCTATTATTGGATTAGAAGAGGATTGTTTTGGAAGAACATGAAATGATTTGAGCTTCTTCATGAGCACTTCATCTTGCACTCCTAATCTAGTGTTTTAATCCTCCTACGAGATACCATGCTGATGTGGTCCTTGATTACTTTTTCAGAGGCTAGCATTGTGAGAAACATCATCATGAACAACTCTTCGTGATTCCGGGGTTATAAACATAAGTCCTCCATTAGTGGAAGCATCGATGACAATTCATGTGACTGCCTGTAGTCCTTGGTAGAATGTGAGTAACTAAATCCACACGTCATTTCCATGGTGAGGAGACTTTCTCATTTTCTCCATAAATTGGTCCCATGCATCCCAATATGATTATCCATGACTTTCAGAAAATTTATGAATATCGTTCTGATGCTTCCAATTCAAAATTGGTGGAAATAATTTATCTATGAACTTCTTGGAATGGTATTCCCAAGTCGTGATTCACTCAGGATCTTTACATTTGGGAATATAATTATCTCTGTCTCTTAAAGAAAATTGGAAGACCCTGAGTCTGGTTTTGTCTGAAGAGACTCCCTAGTTGTGAAAGATATCACAAACATCCAAATAGTTTTAGATGTTCTCATGAGGATCTTCACACTAAATTCCACTAAATTCCCCATATTCTTGATTATATGAATGAATCAAGGTATGATTTCGATGGTATGAGTTTGGATATGGGAACACACTTTGATTAGAGATTCACCATAAAATGATGTAAAGACATAATCCATGAGGATCATCTCTTAATGCATCAGGTGCTCTCCAAGAATCACTTGTTGAATCTTTTGATGGTTCAGCAGGTTGAGTCCCACTTGATTATATTGATTATCCCTTATATCCTAACAGTGTGAGAATAAGATTCTTTTGATCTTAGGATCAAAGGATAGATATTCATTTGTCTCAATGTTATTTGAATGGGCCGAATGACCCTGGTACATCAACTATACCAGGATATAGAGACACAAGTCAATTGTTAAAAAGAATGAAGTGAAGGGGGTTATGGAATGGTAATCCCGTGTATTAATTTATATAGGCTTATAAGAAAAGAATTGGCTCCCCAAAAATGATTCCAAAATCTGACGCGCGTTCACACTTCGTTGAATTCGTGTAGGCTGCATTCCGATTAGAACTTGAATTGTTTTCCCAAACAGCACTTGCTGTGAGGTTTAATATAGTAGAAGTATGAGTTCTATCCCATGGGAAGCATAACTAGTTTCTGAGAGACAACATCTTAATACCCTTTGGGGTAGGAATCCATTCTATTTTTCTTTAGTTTGGAAAATAATAAATCTATGTTTGTTGATGGTTTCATTAATAATGACAGAGGGATCAGGATGTATTTCAGGTACTGTAAGAAGAATGATCTTAATTCTATCTTGCTAGGAACCAATGATTTAGGATATAATGAATGAATAGGTCAGTAGTTTATTTTGTTCAAATCAACTAGCTGTACCTATAAGGTAACTATTCTGTGATCAGATGATAGTGACAACCTAGACTTATTCGGCTTAGCTTCTAAGGAAGAAAGTATATTCGGATATTGGTCATATCCTTATCCACCGTCACTAGGATATGGTATGTCACATAAATATCCCGTGATCAAGGATGTTTAAATGAATTTGGAATACATTTATTATTAATCCTGATAACTAACACATAAGGTTACCAAAATTATAATTAATGATTTAGAAATGTTTAGATGCACATACTCTCATTCCCTACCCCAAGTGGTTTTATCCACTCATCGTAATTGGAGATGATAATAAATAATTAATTAAAGAAATGCTTTGAAATATAAGAATGATTGAATTTAAATGATTCATAATATTGTAGTGGTTTAGATTCAAAAAATCGAACAAGCACGAAATATGGGTTTAAGAGACATGAATAACAACATAATTAAATAATTACATGGAATAAAGGCATAAATGGATGCTATATGAGTACATTGAGGAATGTTAATGAACAAAATTATAAATGAAAAAATTAAAATGTATGTGATGTTCAAAACACGATCCATGAAGCTTGTATTCGAATAAAATAATAAAAATTGTGAAGATATATGAGTTTAGGGGAGAGGGAGTAAAAAACATGAAAGGGAAAATGGGAGAAGGAATTATTCTCTAGAAACACTCAGAAATCACTGCAGGGATACTGTATTTAGTATCGATAAATTACATGATGTGTAAGGTATTTCACAATGATTAATTCTTAATCCATGTAAATCTCTAGGGTTTTAAATATTACTTGAATCTCATGTGAATCTCATCTAAGATATGATGTTCTAATACTTTCACATCATGTACCACAGACTCATGACGTGTAATTTCCTTCTAGCTACATATCTAGGGAGGATTTATCATTCAAAGCAATTTTACTAAAATCACATTGCGATCGGTCAATAATGATGTCTACTTGGTTCTTCACTTGAACTATTCATGACATGGGTTTATGAAATTATATATCTCATGAGACACTATTAAATAATATTAATTTAGGTTTTATAACGTTCAATAAGAAAATCACAATTATGCTCCATTTTGTCATTGGATACCTTAGGAGAAAATTTCTTGAAAAATTCACAATAATCCAAGGTAATTATGGAATATATCATTGAAAAATTCTTAATTTAATGAAAAAATAATATATAATTTTGGATTATAAAGTGTCTATTATACTGTTATTTTTAATTATTTTTTATGTAATTCATATTTCAATTAAAATATGAATTTTCTATTTTACCGGTTTCTGTTATATATAGGGTGTTGTTGTAGTGTGTTGTAAATTAAATAGACAATTTTAGTAGTATAGCCTTTTTCAGTGCTAGAAAAAGTGATGATAATGCTGGAATATTATCATTAGTAAACTAGTGCTAATAAAATATGACCTTTATTAGATATTTTTAGTGCTAATAAAGGCCCCCGTTTATCAAATCATTTTTTAATTGATAAAGGGGTCCCCCTATTACAATACTTAGATGACCAATGTTTTTTTAGCAATTTCATAGCCCGTTTTTCATGTTTATCAAGGGTTTTTTAGTAGCTGATATTTATGGAATAATTATAATTATGTAAGTATAATTTCATATACACCTACTTACCAAAACGTCTTTTAGGAAATGATACTGTTGGCCCTATGTACGCATGGATAAACACCTCCATGAAATGATGTGATTTTTTTCAATAATATTTTACTTCGATGGTAATGAGGATGAATTTAATGAATATATATGATATAAAAATTGTCTTTGAAAGGTTAATTAACATTTAGCATTATTTTGTTCTATATATCAAAAAAATGGAAACAATGTTCATGCCCACATACAGAATATCATCTCTTTAAATGATGTCATTCATTTTTATATCCCCAAATTTTTTGGATGATGATATATATATATATATATATAATATATGATATTTATACCATCATTAAAATTATATGGATTATATAACAATGATCATTGAATAATGATCGAAACTACGAAACATAAACCTATATGAAAAACAATTAAGTTATCAACCAAAATGGTTATTTTAATAAAGAATTGTTAAGAAATGGGTGAATAAGGATTAAAATTAAATCATATATGTTTTCAAATTTATAATTTTGGTTCGAAAATAAAATTTTTAATTAAAAAATATACGAAGGATGTCACGCCTATGGTATGGGTTTAATATAATAATCTCATTATTAATTGGGATTGTTAATGATTATGTTTCCAATGATGAAATATTATGATGTATCTCTCAAGAAACACATGATATTTCATTTTCACTGATTATTTGAGGAAAATACAAGTTTTCCTTAAATTTTCCTCACCTTAAGTACTCAAGAGTCTATAAATATGTTTTTAAAGAAAATATACTTCATTTTTTATTTCATTTATCTTCCACATAAATTTTTTATAAAAATGTTTTAAAAAAGGTTTTTTATATTATCCTATGATTATTAAAATTATGTTACCTATTTTTTCTTTTTTAAAACACTTTTAATTGAATCTTATATTCACTTTTCAAATGAGTTACTTTGTTAATTTGTCAAAAAAAGAATGAGAGGAATGTTTTTTAAAATTAAATTTAATGAACTAATTTTCCTTACGTCATGACTAATTTCTTATTTAAATCGTTATTTTCATGTTTACATGTTTCTTTTTATGGAACTATTTTCACTTCATATTTTCACACATTTTATGAAAATTGATTTCAATATTGAAATGTTATTTTCCGCAAGTACAATTCAATGATATTTTAATTGTGTTTCTAATCATCAAATATAACAACACATTAATTATATAATGCATTAATAGGTATATTATCCACTAATACCATCATTATTTGTTTTATGGACAGTTTATGTTTATGGCGAAAATATTTTTATGTAACCCATTTCTTTTTCACAGGTTATGGTATGATAAAATGATGAAATATTTTTAAAGCTCAATTTTTACATGGGTTATAATATAATGAAATTTGTGTGATGAAAATTTATTTTTATTGGTTCTTATATGATTAATTAATTTGGATTTTGTGGTATACAATGTATGATCTTCATTATGAAAAAGGTGAGACCTTTATCTCCCTCTAATGCATTGGGTAAAGATTAATATATCATGAGTAAACAAGACTCCAATGGGGTGTGAAACCATTAATGTATGGGATAATGTCCTCTATTATTGACATGGGAGTTAATGTTAACTAATATGATAGTTTAGGGAGTGAACTCATTCCACTATGATATCCTTGTAAATAAACCTTGACTACTAAGAAAATAAAATTATATTCGTATATGTATACCACAATTTCATTTATTATTCCAAATATATTATTTCATAACGTAGGTTTTTATTATATTATAGATCATCACTTATTAACTATCAAGATTTCTTCCATGACTTATGATTATTTTCTATGATATACAGGTTATATCTTTCAAATGTTATGATCGTCTTATCATACTACATTTTCCATTTTATACATATATGTTTACTCGTATATCCCTTGTTTTTCTTCACTGGTCATCTGATCTCAGCCTTTTACTATGTTTCCATTCACCGGTTTATGAAGAAAAATATTAATTATGATAAATATATGAAGGTTTCTACTTATGTAGAAATAAGTGGGTGATTATGATGAAATTTTAAGAACTAGTTGTTTATGTTTCCATTTTTCAAAAGATACTAGACCCATATTATTCAGGAATGGAATATTATGTAATGTAAGGAATATTCATCTATTTATATTTCATATCTATGTTTGTAAGGTATGGGACATTATAGTGGAGTCATATCAATATTTATTTAACCATTGGAAAGTAGGATGAGAAAAAAGTAGTTACATACCTAGATGTATATCTATTTATATAATAAAATATAAATGTTTTGGTAATGAACATGAATGGTATAGAATAAACATAAGGTGTCTTTGAAGAAAGTGACATGATATAGATATCATAAAAAAATAATTTTCCATGATTATGTGGTTTTCTACAGTGATAATTATTACACACGCTATGATTTTAGGTTTAGTCAGTGGTTGGAACCTAATTTAATCATATTAATTATTAATTTGGCATACAATTCAACATTTTTCCTACTGAAAAAATTAATGTTATTATGTTTAGAATGAAAAATCTCATTGTCATTATCACACATCTTTCCCAATATATAAGTCATGTTGAGATTCCAAAAGAGAAATGGAGAGAACAATGTTTTGTAGAGTCCTTTATAATTCCATGTCCACGTTCATTTAGTGGTCCACTGATCGACTAGTCATTGAAAAATGGATCAATACCAGTGAATATATATTTTATATTCTTTATATTTTAGAGTGTTAGAACATTATTCTTGTTTTTTTATCATTTTTAAGGTGAACCATATCAGGGGTGGATAATAATCATGTTCATGAGAGAATATGAAAAAAAAATATATAGAGTGGGAAAAAAATTAAATATTGTTTTCAACAAGTACTTTCAATGAATTATTCATAAAAAAAATGGAAAAAATTTACCTGAGTTAAAGCAGAATTATTATAGATCTTTTGATTCTTATGAGGATATTTTCATAAGACTTGTGAAATAAGATTTGTGTATTATCATTTGTTATGAATGTAATGTGGGTTGATTATTTAGTTTCATTAATCCAAGTATCTGAAGGGTATTATCCACAAGGTATGTTAGTAGCTATGATCTATTTTTTTTATGTTTTATGAAGGTGGAGATGGATATTGGAATTATCGATCAATATCATGGTTTTGAAAAGAAAATACAAATCTAATTCAAAAGAAATTATAAAAAACATATAGAGAAGAAAATGATATTTCGTTTATACTAAAATTGTGTAAGGAAACATGTAAAAACATTCATAATAGAACTGTAAAATGTTTCAAGTGTAGAAAATAATTTCATCATGAAATCATATTCTGAACTGTTGGGAAAAATTATCAAATGATTTGAATAAATAGAAATCTTAATAAAATACACCACCCACACTTTAGTGTTTTAAATAAAATTTATATGGTAATTATGATAAACAATATCCAAATATGGATGTTAATGATGATGATTGAGGTCAAACACCTATTAAACCCAAATACAAATGAAAATCTCATGCAATCAGCATTTTTGAAGAGGGGTGAAATAATGATGTTGTTAAAGGTATTGTTTATATATAATCTATGACTATTAATTTCTTATTTGATTATGGATCTACCCACTCATTTATATTTGAACAATTATTTAACTGTTCCATGGTACTAACAAAAAAACTAGATATAGAGTTAGTAGTAAAAACTCTTAATAGTAAGATTATTATATCCCATGTCTATTATTATTTTGCTGATGAATTTTCTGGGAATTGTTTTCTTTTAATTCATTTCATTCTTAATATAGTTGATTTAGATGAAATTTCAGTCATGGATTTTCTTTAATTATATTTATATCACATAAATTGATGATAAAGTGATGTTATATTTTACATTCAAATCTAAACTATAATCCCCTATTAGTATGATTCAATAAATAATATTCTGATTGAAATTGCATCTTTCATGTGTGTCATGAATTCTATTAAAAATGTATATATATCTCATATGGATGGAGTGAAAAATAAAATTAAATATATTACCATTTGGTGGTATTTTATATATATATTAATGAAATAATTTCATGGTCTTACTCCAAATCATGAATTTGAGTTTTCAATATAACTCATTCCTAGTGCTACACATATTTCCATGACTCCTTATAAAATGGATTCCATTGAAATTCCAGAATTGAAGAAGAAAATCTAGGATAATATTACCAAGGTTTTTATTTGGAAGATACTGTCACATTGGGGTTTTCTTTTTCTATATTTTCAAATTAAATATGCATCATTCTGACTCAACAATTATTATTGAGAACTTAACGTGTTCACTATAAAGAACATGTATCTTATACTCTTTGTTATTTACTTGTTTTATCAATTTTACATAGATGAGTACTTTTCAAAGATTTATATTCATTTTATATATCATCAATTTAGGTTCATGAATGAGGATATACCGAATGAAATATTTCATAAAAGTTATGGACATAAGAAATTTATAGTAATTTCTGTTTTTCGTAATAATGACCATGTTATCTTCAAGGATTTAATGGAAAGAGTATATAGAGATTACCTTGATCAGTTTGTGTAAGTATTTATGGTGTATATCGTTATATATTTTTCGATAATGGTGTATCATGAAAATCCATTAAGGATTGTGATGAAGACCTTAATAAAGGATAAGAATAATGAAAAATTTTACCAAGCGTGAATATTGAACTAAAAAATTATCATTTTTGGTTCATATAATCTTAAATTAGTGTATATCATTAGACCCTGCAAATATAGATTTTATATAACATTCTTAGATACCAACCATTACAACTGAGATCTATATTTTTCTTGGTTTAGCATTATATTATATGTGATTTTTGGAGAATGTTTAAAGGATATCAAAACCAATCACCAAGTTAACTCAGAAGTGAACCAAGTTCCACTATATAGATGAATGTGATAATCAATTTAAGGAACTATATGGAAAAATAGTAAGGGAACCAGTTATAACACTACTCAATAGTGGAAACTGATTTTTAATCTATATTGATTCATGGAATAGGTCACTCAGATAACTCCTCATTCACTATGATATGGTTATAACTTATACCTTGCAAAAATTGATGGTATGTGAGACGAATTACCCAACTCAGTATTTGGATTTATCTATGGTTATTTTTTACTTAAATATATAGAGGCATAATCTATATAGAAAAAATTGAGACATATGTACATATTAAAAATATTTAAAGTATGTATTCACATAAAAAGACACGAACATGTGACAAAGAAGATGGTTGGGGATAATTAAATATTTGACTGACCACTACATTAAAAAACTGGGAATGTGAAAAAAAGTGGAAGATACTTTGAATCAGAAGGATCTTGTAAGTTCATCTATGATTATGATCAAAAATATAAAATATATATGAACTTAAAAAGGATGGATGTTTAAATCTAAATGGAAGGATAGAAAAATTATCTTTCTCAAAAGAGTGTTCTACTATATATTCATTTGAATATTAAAGAGGTATAGAAAAAATATGTAGATCTAAAAAAGATGGTAAGAAATTTTACATAGTTTAACCTTGATTATGATGGAGTAATAAGGTTTAGGGACTTTTTATGTGTCTCTTTGGTACTGTATTTTAAGAATGATATGATGGATGAAGCACATAGTTCATCATTCATTATTCATCATTGAAGTACAAAAATGTATAGTTATTTTAAAGAGTATTTGTTGTGGGATAACATGAATAGAAATATTTTTGAGTAAGTTTCTCAGTAATTGTTATGTTAGAATGATAAGGTTTAGATGTAAAATTCTAATGGGATGTTATAATTATTACCTATACTAGAATAGAAATGGAAAAAAATCACTATGGATTTATGGATCGGACATCCCAAAACATCTAAATAGAATGTTTATATATTTGTGGCATTCGAATTATATTCAAAGCTGGGAAACATTATTTCCATTAGATAATATTTATATATCGATCAACATATAGAGTTATGCATGAAGGATTTGGTAATATTACATGGTGTACCACTATAAATTTTATCTGATTGGACTTTCAAGACTACCTCGTTGTTTTGGAGAATTATTCAGTTCGATCTTAATACAAATTAAGGTCTCAGAACCACTCATCTTAATTAGATATATGTTCAGTTTCATTGGCCAATTCAAACTCAAGAATACGTGATGAGATCTTTCACATTGTATTTAAAATGTAGTTTGGATCAACACCTTAATTTTGTAGTGTTTTATAAAAAAATAGCTTTCACTCCATCATTCATGTGGCTCCTTATAAAGACCTCTATGGTTGGATGTGAAAAACTATAAAAAATGGTGGAATGAAGGTGGATAAAGAAAGTTATTGGGTCCTAATATAGATAAGTAAATAGAATATAATGTTGAACCCATTAAACAACACATAAGATAATATCAGAGTTGATAAAAAACTTATACATATGATCGTCCAAGAGATCTAGATTTTTAAGTTGGGGACAAGCTATTCCTATAAATATATCCCTGGAAGATAGTGATTATATTTTTAGAGAACATAGAACTATCAATTAGGTATATCTATCCTTTTTAAATTATTTATTGTATTAGTATTGTTTCTTATCGATTGGTTCTCCCTTCGAATCTATCCCGAGTTCATGATGTGTTCAATGTATCTCTCATAATGATGTATATACATTATCCCTCACATGTACCAAACACTGAGTTCATAACACTAGATAAAGATATTTATTAAGAGTAAATACTATTGGAGATTCTAGATTGTAGATATAAAGATACATGAAAAAGATTGTAAACCTGGTAAATATTTTATGGAGAAACAACTAACATAAGGAACCTATGTGAGAGCCTAAAAATATGATGTGATAGAATTATACCAAATTATTTGTATTATAACGACATAATTTTTGTGGTAAATTTGTATAATTTAATACCCAAATATCTTAAGAAACATTTTTTAGAAAATAAATCTATTTATTTTTATAGCTTATTATGAATAGTTAAGAGTTTAGACAAACCAAAATATACGATTAAAATACTATTATCACCACGATATTGGATTAGAGTTTATAAGAATGACTAATAATATTATTAATTTTCTTATATTTATAAAATTAATTCAATTGTTAAAAATTAATTATAAATTTAAATAAAAATAATTTATGAAAGAGAGATGTTTTTTAATGAAAAAAACTTATTTTTTTGGGGGAGTATGTTTTTATCCTAATAAATTAAATTGTTAAATATTGGTGAATGATTTTAATTAAATTAAAATATTTAATATTTAATTTAATTCTTTAACATTTTTCTGATATTTTTTATTATGTGTAGGATTATAATAAATCTTGTTTAATACTTAAAATTTATTTTTATAGAAAAGAAATTTTGGTATTATTTTGTACAAGTAAATTAAAATTATTTTCATCCATTTATAATTCTTGAATTATATAAAGTTAATTAAATATTAATAATTTTGAGGATAAAATTTGGAAAATATGACGGTTTTATTTTATGTCAATTTTCATAATAATTGTGGTAAAATTTATCACCTCATTTGATGGTAAATTTGGTTAATATAAATAAAAAATAAGTGATAATGCCATAATTATTCATCTTAATTCTTATTAGATTATTCTAATTATAACCTAATAACCATAGGATCAAATTTAATTAGTTTAATTGTAACACCCTGACCCCAATTACCCAGAGTCAGTGCATTATTGCATAACATTGGCATGACATAGGAATCATGTCCCGAAATACCGACCAGTTTAGTATCCTTGAAAGTAATAGATACATTCATAAGTTTTACATTACATCATGAAATAAATACATCAAAAAAAATTTGTCCCCTTTTGAATACATCTTCACATCCTTGGAAAACTAAAACATAAAATGTTATGAGCTCGGATGCTCAGTAAGGATAACAATATAGAGGAAACATTCATAAATAAGCACAAATAATTAAGGCATTATATTAGAATAAAACAAAAGCCTTTTATAATTAAAATTTATCATAATATGGCAATGATAAAATCAAATAATTCCATTTACTTATTCACATGGATATTCTAATAGTTTAATAATCACATGCAATATCAATAGACTCTTTCACAATGATGGAATGAATAATGACCGACTTCATAACCACGTATCCAAGGCCTTATTCCAAGACTGCAAATAAGATTTTGTCAAGTCCTTCTGCCAAGACATGAGTTTTTCTAATGAGACCTACCAATGCATCAAGAAACAATAGTGGGCACCACCCTAAACTTACTAAGTCCAATGTATTTATCTTATGAAAAGTTTTAAAAATAATATAAACATTCGTATTAAAACTAGCATACGAAATTTCAATACTTTATACATAAACCATTAATGGGGTAAAAATAACACATCCATAGTCATACATATCATAAAAACTTAAATAAAATATGGAATTTTACATCATAATAAATCTACTTCAAACAAACATAAAATCCATTAAAGGATGTTGACATAGATGAAATCAAAACTTGTTAGAGAAATATATCATTATATTTTGAAATAATTTAGAAGTAATATAATTATAAAATAAAACCTTTATTCTGAAAATATTCTTATAAGTTTTTATGGGAAGCTTGGATGATTTTGTAATGGCAGAAAATAGCTGCCCTCGCCGTATAATATAAAAAAAGACTTTATTTCCTAAATTTTGTCAGAAAAGTAATAAAGTAACTTGTTTTGAAAACGAAGAAAAGATTAATTTAAAAACATATAAGGTAAAATAATTGTATAAATGACTTTAAACCATATTCTAGTAAATATTAAAAAAGTTTTGAGTTACATTTTTAAGAAAACACAGATGTGGATGATAAAGAGGTCCCAGTAGATACTTATGTAAAAACAACCTCACATAATAAATAGATTGTGAAATTAACCATTACCTTTTACTTTTTATTATTATATTGTATGTTAACCTACTGTATAATAGTTAAAACATTGTTATTAAATTATACAAGAACTATATACATAAATATGACATCATATATGATCTTATAATATTTTTTTTAAATAATATTTTAGTAGTATCAACATTGCGGGTGTTAACTGATTTGTTTTCCATTATATTATTGGTTACGTAAGCCATGTTTTTTATGGATAAGATGTATTTGATTCATATACATAATTATATTATGTTCATATACATTATTTTTAATCATAAAATGAAATTTATTTTAGAATGATTCATATGGGGAATGAATCTCATCGCGTTCGTGGAGGCAATAATCCTTACGTACGCATGAGCGATAATATAATTATATTGATTGTGAAATCATTTGTAATTTGATGGTATATCATATATACAGAATCATTAACATGTTATATTTATTATTTACATCAGTTATACTCATTATTACACCCATCCAAATAATGAAGTGTTTGAATAACAAATTACACCACGACGTGGGGACGATAATCTGTACTTACACACGTATGGGGTCTTTTTCATTTATAGGATCGATAGAATAATGAATATATTTGTATAATTTTTATAATAACATCATAGTATATAGAATATACTGGGGTTATTATTTTATAATGGATACAACAAATAAAGAGGAAGTTGGAGAAGACAATAACATGAAAGAGGTGATTAAAAATATTTACCTCTTCTTCAGGTTCTTTATTTTGATTTGATCAAAATTGATACATATGATGGGTTTCTGATCAATGTAAGGCCTGTATTATGAATTTAGGATAGTTTAGAGGATATTTGGGTAGGGTTTGTCCATGACCAAAGGCTTTGTAGTTGTGAAATTAAGATAAGGGGTAGGGGCCTTTTATAAGAGAGGTGTGGGTCACTTTAGGAAAAGCGTAAAATATTATTTTATAATAAACTATTTTTCCAATTAAAATGGATCAAAAATAAATTATTTCGAGTATAAGATGATTATGGGTCTAAATCCTCTCAACAAATTGGTTTTAGATAGGTTTAGGACATCATTTTAACCTAATCTTTTAGATTTAACTCTTAGTTAAATAGTTTGATATTTACCATGTCTCTTTGTATTTTTATATTATATAGTTAATAAACTTACAATAACAAGACGGAAGATCCCAATCTTATTAATTATTAATATATATAACCTTATCTATGTCCTTTGGCAGAACCCTATATTTTTAATAATATTATATCAATTAATAATATTGTATTTGTTTTAAAAAGTCAATTATGTAAATTTTGACACTATTTAGTGGTTGAACTTTCTTGAAAGTCATAAAAACATTTTCACTTCGAATAAAATTTATTTAGCCAATAAAAACATGTCATATTGACCGAAAAAATTAGTGTAATTCATCAAATGTCTAAATTGACATTTATTTGGATAATTATAATATCAATTATTTAAATATTTCATTAATATGGTAATTAATGGATTCTCATTTTGTCATTAATAAATTAAATTATTTAATGTATTAAAATTATAAATAAAATACCATTATTTAGGAAATAATTTTATATTTCTAATTAATATTTATAGTCGAATTTATATTGTGTGTAACTATATATTAAAAATGTTTAGTTATTAAAAATTGAATTTAACTCTTTTATCTCTTCTTTAAATAAAATAATAATAAATGTCCTAATATAATCCAAGTCGACCAAAGAGGTTAATATATTATTACTAAGGTTTTTTTAGGTTGAATTATACTTATCCCATTAAATTAGTACAAGTGTTAGTGTAATTATGATATAATTTTTACCATTAATTACCATATTTACCTTTAATAGTGGTAAATAAAAGACAAAAGTTACTATACAAAAAAATTATTTTCATATTATTGAACCACATTTTACTTACTGATATTAACATTTTCTTCCAGATTTTTTAAATTAAACTCATAAAAGATGAAAAATTATGTTTTATGCAGAATTGCAAATGCTCCTAGGAGGTGGGTAAAAGATGGTAAAAAGTTCGATAAAATTTTATATATCTAAACATATTATAAAATGACTCTAATGAATTACATTGAACATGTATAGGTATGATGTATCTATTTTAACTTAAATAAAATAAATTAAAATAACTAATTATTTAAATAAAAATCAGTTGTAACCAATAACTAAGTGTTTTTCACTATTCATCAAAAAGTGAAAGTTTATATAAATATAAAAAAAATTTACCCTAAGCTTATTTCGATATTCCGAATTCAAAATTAAAATCCATTTTGAAAAATAAAATTTATAAATTTTCAAAATGTGGGTATTACTATTCATAACTGCTAGACTGATTGGTCATGATGTGTTAGAATCTCGAAGTTGTGTGTAGTGCAAGCTATTTCATTATTCAAAGGGAAACATGCCGTGGAAGCTTGGGGTGTAACATTTTTCCCACCTTCAAATAATTTCTTTCTAAAAATTTCATAAATATTACCGCACAAAAATATTCGGGTGGTTCTTCATCATATGTTCCCCTTATTTCCATGTTTCCTCTTCTATCTTATGGTTTTTACCTAGAAATTTTAGCAGACAAGCGGTCTGGTTTCTCAGCACTTGTTCTCTTGTATCAATAATCTTGACAGAATCTTCGCAATAAGACAGATCAGGGTCTCATTAAATTTTTTCATAGGTGAGTACATGTGTTGGGCCAGGCATGTATTTTATCAATAGTGATACATAGAACACATCATGAACTTTGGAGAGACATGGCGAAATTTCCAAACGGTAAGCTACATCCCCAATACATTCAACAATTTCAAAAGGTCTGATGTACCTGTGACTTTTTTTACCCATCCTACCGAATCATATAACTCCCTTCAATAGAGATACCTTCAAGAAAACTTGATCTCCTACCTAAAATTCCAAATCCATCCTTCGGTTATCAACATAGCTCTTCTGCCTACTTTGAGCTTCTTTGATGTGGGTTTGGATAACATTCACATTTTCCTTGTTTTCCTCAACCAGTTCTGGGCCTACAAGTTTTCATTCACAAACTTCATCCCAAAAAGTTGGTGTGTGGAATCTCTTTCCATATAACGCTTTATATAGTTCCATCTGAATAATTTAATGGATTCTATTATTATAGGAAAATTCTACCAAAGGTAAATATTGATCCCACATACCTTGAAAGTCATGTGAGCATGATCTCAAAAAAATTTCTAAGGTTTGAATAGTTTATTTCGATTTTCCACCGTTTCAAGGGTGGTATGCAGTGCTCAAACGAATTTTAGTATCAATGGATTTATGAAGACTTTTCCATAATCTTGATGTAAAATGGGGATCACGATCAGAAACAATCAATAAGGGTACTCCATAATGTCATACAAGCTCATTAATATACTGCCTTGTTAAACATTCAAGTGGTAAATATTCCCTTATAGCAATAAAATGTACTGACTTGGTAAGACGATCAAAAATGACCCATATTGCATCATTCCTTCTAAAATTCATTGGTAGTCCCATGACAAATTCCATCATAATATCATCTCATTTCCACTCAGTTATGGGAAGAGGTTACTTGACACTTCTAGTTTATTGCCTTCCAGCTTTTACTTGTTGACAAACCATACATGTTGACACAAAATCAGCCATATCCCTCTTCATGTTGTCCCACCAAAAATGTTCCTTGAAATATATATACATAATAGTAATCCACGGGTGTATAAAGAAATTAGAGGTATGAGTATCATCCAACAATCCCCTTTTTAGATTAGGTATATCGGGAACATAAAGTTTCTTCCCAAATTTCTAAATTCCATCTTCATATATGAAGACACTCAATCACCCATCATTTACAGCTTTAATCTTCTTTTGAAACTCCTCATCATCAGTCTAAGAAGTCTTTATGATTTCTAGTAAATATGGTTTGGCAACCATTTGAAAATGTTTTGATGTTTCACCTTCCTTGGTTATTCCCATATGCATCTTTACTAGATCCATGAAAATATGATACCTTCAACTCTCATATTGTTCCAAACTCCATGGTCCTTTTTACTCAAAGCATCTACCACCATACATGCCTTCCCTGGATGGTAGTTTATAGTGCAATCATAATCCTTGAGTAGTTCAAGCCATCATCTTTGCCTCATGATGAGTTCTTTATGTGAGAAAATATACATCAAACTCTTGTGATCAGTAGAAATCCCACATTTTATACCTCAAAGATAGTGAATCCATATATTCAAAGAGAAGATTACATCTGCTAACTCAATTTCATGAGTGGGATAGGTTTTCCCATGAATATTTAGCTGTCGTGATACATAATCAATAACTCTATCATTCTGCATAAGGACACAACCAAGTCCTTTCTGTGAAGCTTCACTATAAAAAACAAACCCATCGTTCCATGATGGTAGAGTCAAGATAAGAGAGTTGAAAATAATTCTCTTCAGTTCTTCAAAACATTATTCACACTCTTTTGTCAAAACAAATTTAACCCCTTTATGTGTGATCATGGATAATGTGTTTTCCAATCGGGAAAAAATCTAGAAAAAACGCCGATAATAACCTGCTAAACCAATAAAACTGCATACCTCAGTTATACTTGTCGGTCAAGGCCATTCTTGGATTTCCTTAGTCTTTGAATGATGATCAAAGATTCCATCCTCAAGAAAACATTACCATGAAAAAAATATCTTAAAGCTAGAATTCACACTTGCTAAATTTCCCATATAATTCATTTCTTCTAAGAGTCATTAAGATAACACGTAAGTGATTTTCATGATATTCGTAGATATTAGAGTATACTAAGATATCATAAATAAATACCACTAAAATTCCATCAATATATTCCTTTAAATCACTATTCATTAGATATATGAATACAGAGGGTGAATTAGTCAATCCAAAAGGCATTACTGTAAACTCATAATGCCCATACCTGGTTTGAAATTATATTTTTAGAATGTCTTCATTCTTCACACACAACTGATGATATCTAGAGCGAAGTTAAATCTTCCAAAAATATTGACCTCCATAAATTTGGTCAAATAAATCATCAATTAGAGGTAGGGGATACTTGTTCTTTATTGTTATAGCATTGATCACCTTTTTTTCAATGCAAAACCTCATAGATCTGTCTTTCTTCTAAACAAAAAGCATAGGGGGTCTCATAGAGAAAAACTAGGAAGAATAAATCCTTTATTACTTAATTACTCTAGTTGTTTCTTTAGCTCCACTAATTCCACAGTTTCCATTCTATAAGGGGTATTTGATATGGTCCTTGAACCAGGAATTAAGTCAATGGAGAACTCAATGTCTCGTTCTGGAGGATATCCAGGTAAATCCTCTGGAAACATGTCAACTTATTCATCCACAATAGGTATATCATCTATTTGAACATTTATTTACTCATCCATAGTTATTTTATTCTCTTCTTCCCCAATAATTGAATTTAGTTGAGCTATTGAGTGTGGATCTAGATAAGAATCAGATAGCGACATTTCTACTCTATAGATAAGGTACTCTTTATCATTATCCAGAATTGTAACCTCCTTCCTCTTACAATAAATTTTCGCATCATGGTTTGAAAGCCGATCCATAATAAGGATTATATCAAATTCGTTCATGCATTTGATGATGATATCCGAAGATAAAGAACATTTATATGCCCTAATGGGAACTAATTCACAAAAGGTTATGGCAATGATACTTCCCATAAGAGTTTTTACTAACAACTCCCTTGTTAAATCAATTTGGAAATATCTAATTTTCATAGAAAACATGGAAGATGAGAAACAATGTGATGATCCAGAATCAAATAAAGAATTTTCTAAACATGAGGAAACCATTAAATTACCTACAACCACATCTTTCGTAGCTTCAACCTCACCAGTAGTGATCACATAATCTTGGACTTTCTCCCTTGGCCTTTTCTGAGGTATGTTCCCTTAGGACTTAGGACAATCATTTGAATAATGACCCATTTCTCTATAATTTTTGCATTCATAATTGATAGCCTCTTTCATTACCTTGCAATCACGATCTTGGTGGCCTTTTTCACTACAGATGTAATAGACTCCAATTCCCTTCAAGAAAGTACCGAGTTGTTTCTTCCAAAATTTCCCGCAGGATGGATATTCAACTTTTCCATTCATTCCATTATTTCCTTTTCTAGAGTTTTCAATAGATCTCTTATATGCCATCTTTTCTTTAAAGTTGTAAGACATAAAGAATTCTTTTTCTGTCTTAATATCGCATGAGATATCATATTTGTATGATAAGAAGGATTGTGAGAATAATGCTCATGGGAGAAATGGTTTTACCCCATTAAATAATTGATCAATATTACTCCATGGGGTATGTATATAATCTATAGCATGCCTTGCTAACCTAGTAAAGTTAGCCTCATACTTTGCAACATTCTCATCGTCCTTTTTCCAGAGACTCAGAAATTGTGCTTCCATATCTGCTCGATGGTAAAGAGGAAAGTATTTTCTAAATAAATATTTTTAAACTCCCTCCATTACATGTTTGATACTTCTTCATCTTCATTTGTGTTTTGAATCAATGACCACCATTGATTTGCATCTCCCGTAAGGCAATAAACTTCTATGCCAATTTTTTCCATTTCGCTACTCCCCAAAGCATGAAATATTTTCTCTAAGGAACATATCCATTTCTCAGCTACTAGAAGATTTTTACTCACATTGAATGTTGGTGTTTTTTTTCTCATGAAGCGATATAACATTGATCCTCTGTGTTGTGGATCAAGGTGCTCCATACAGGTAAGGTTATTATTCATAACCTTAGTGTGTTGTACCAGTATAGTGATATGATAATGAACACCAGTTGCATCACCAACTCCACTATAATTATCTTGAGTAGGAGGGATATCCCTATATTTATTACATGCATTGATACAGTTTTCATTACTTCGACTAGAAGCCATTTCTAAAAAATAGAATACAATAGATTTGTTTAGGAATTGCAATACATAATTCGGAACTTGTAAAACACTTAACATAAATTGAACAGTTTATGGATATAATCCATAATCATAAAAATATTTTCTTTGAGGAGGTATATAATCATATAACCTTCATAGTGGTTTATAATAAATATGAGAATTATCCTAAGTATAACCCCCGGGAGTGTCATAACAAAGAGTTCAACAAGGCCCATTGTCATGCACCAGTTCCCGTTCGAGTCTATCTCAAAGTGGTGTTTCTAGGTTTTACCAATAGGTACGTCTATGGCATAGCCACCTCTACCTTCTCGTATATATACAGTGATATATTTCTTGGAATACTCTCAAAATATCTACAGTACAAAAATTCTATGAAGTTCTTCTATACTAATCCTCAATGTCTATCTTAGGGTAGTGTTCTCTAATCAGAGTTTTTCTAAATCTAATTTCCAAGGTTTGTACTAAACTTCCTTTAATACCAACTGTAACGCCCTGACCCCAGTTACCCAGAGTCAATGCATTATCACATAACATTGACATGATACAATGAATCATTTCCCAAAATAATGATCAGTTTGGTAGCCTTAGAAGTACTAGATATATTCATAAGTTTTACATTACATCATGAAATAAAAACATTAACAAAATTTTGTACCCATTTGAACAAACTTATATCCTTATCCTATCCCTACAGGTCAATCATTAAATACTTCTTCACATCTTGAAAAAATAAAACATAGAAAGGGGTGAGCTCACATGCTCAGTAAGGATAACAATGTAGCAAAATCATTCATAAAGATGTATAAACATTTAAGGCAATGTATTGGAATAAAACAAAATTTGTTTAAACATAAAATTAAGCATAATATGGAAATGATAAAATCAAATAATTCAATTTACTTATCCCATGGATATTATACTATTCGAATAATCACATTCAATATCAACAACCACTTTCATAATGATGGAATGCATAATTCCAGACATCATAACCACATAGTTAAGGCCTTATCCCAAGACTACAAATAAGATTTTGTCAATGCCTTGTGCCAAGACACGATTTTGTCTCATGAGACCTACCGATTCATCGAGGAGCTATAGTGGGCTCCACCCATCACTTACTAAGTCCAACACATTCCTCATATGAAAATGTTTAAACATAACATAAAAATTCGTATTAAGACTAGCATATGAATTGTCAACACTTTATCCATAAACCATGAATGGTGTTAAAATAAAACATCCACAATCAAACATATCACAAAACATTAAATACAATATGGAAGTTTCGTATCTTAAGAAATTAACTTCAAACAAACATAAAATTTATTAATGGATGATGACATAGATGAAATCAATACTTTTTAGAGAAATATCTATTTCAATTTTGAAATCATTTAAAAGTCATATAATTATAAAAGATAACATTTAATTTGAAAATATTTTTATAAGCTTGTATGGGAAGCTTCGACAATGTTATAGTGGTGGAAAATATCCACACCCGCCGTTTAAGTTAAAAAAGGACATTCTTACCATACCCAATCCATATTTTTTGTATTTTTTTAATGAAACTTTTAATGGGTAAGTGTGAACCCTTACAAAAAAAATCAGATTCAAAATTCAAAATTCAAATCAAATATAAGACCGCCATTACCGCCTTTCAAAAATACACATAATTAAAATTTCAAAATTCATCACCCATCTCATCATGCGCCAACCTCCAAACTAACAATGCCATCATCACAGACACCACTGTCAGTCATCGTCACCACTCGATGTCATCGTCACACTAGTTTCGTCGCTGTCGTCGATAAAATAATCATACCATAATTCTAGTGTACATTGTATCCACATCGCCGATGAGTGTAGAAAAACAACAGATTCTAGAAACCAGAAATAAAAATGGAAAAAAATCAAAAAACATACATGAAACCCAAAGGAATCATTGGCCATGTTCATACACATTAGGCAATGTCCCAACACCATCCATCATCAACATGAGATATCGCCGATGTCACAATCATTTCCTATGCCCATAAAGAATGAAGAAAACCTCACCATCATCACCTCTAAAACAACAACAATGTCTCCAAGAGCAATCATTAAACGAGATCACCACCAAACAAAATAAACATCTTCATACAAAACAATACAGATCCGAAACAAACTATGTCTGCCGTCGAACGTTGCTTGCCTCTACACATACCTGAAGAAGCATTGCACCCACAAATCATCAAAAAAAGAGGACCACCATAGCTTGGGATAAAGCCAACAATTGGAAGTTCCTCCTGGAACACCATCGACCAATCGAAATGCACCTCCCAAAGCTTCCATGAAACCCCAGTGGAAGACCACATTGGAGTGAAACAAAGGAACCGGAATCCAGAGCAGTGGTAGAACTAGTCTAGGGAATCACCAAAAAGTGGAACCTTAATTGAGTCTCCAACCTATACTATCAGATCCATATCCAAGTGAAAATAAACCCTGAGAAACCCACGAAACTCTTCCCACACATCCCAAATCTCCCTGTGAAAACCGGTGCAACCGACCAAAGTGGGGTCGGAAACAGGGCTACTGGAGGGAAAAAGTAGGGGAAGAACAAATGGAGGCTTAGACTAAGGGAAAGGACGCCAAAAGGTCTGAGATGGAATGAAAAATCAAGGAAAAATAGAAATGAACCAGATTTCCAGTAGAACCATGGAACTGGGGAAAAGGGGGAGGGAAAATTAAGGGCGGAGGAAAGGCGGAAGGCGAAGCTGGAAGCGGCGCGCCGTCCTCCCCCTGCTGAGGCACCACCGAGGAAAACTAACGGAAATCAGTGGGGTATAAAAGCTGCTCATAGGCCCTTTTGTTTCCTATCCTTACCTTAATTTTGTCGAAAAGGTCATAAAGTACATTATTTGGAAAATGATGGAATGATTCCTTTAAAAACATATAAGGTCAAGTAAGGTTATAAATGAAATTAAACCATAGTATAGTAAATAGTAAAAATGTTTTGAATTAATTTTTGAATAATACATGGATGTGGATGATAATGAGGTCTTAGTATATACTTACAAAAAAACATCCTCAAATAATAATGAGAATGTGGAATTAACCCCTACCTTGAACTTTTCCTTAGTTGTTGAGATGATATCATCCTGTATAATAATTAAAACATTATTATTAATTAAATAAGAAATATATTTAAAAATATGATATCATATATGATCTTATAATATTGGTATTTTAATAATAATTTTGTAGTATCATAGTATTGGGTGTTAACTGATTCATTTTACTTTATATGATTCGATACGTAAGCCATGTTTGTTATGGATATAATGTATTTGATTCATATACATAATTATATTATGTTCATAAAATTTATTTTTAATCATAAAATGAAAATTATTTTTGATTGATTAAGATGGGGAATGAATTTCGTCTCGTTCGTGGAGACGGTAAACCGTATGTATGTACGAGCGAAAATATCTTTATATTGATGGTGAAATAGTATGTAATTTAATGTTATATCATATATAAATAATCATTAACAAGTTTTATTTATTATTTAAATCAGTTATACTCATTATTATACCCATCCAGATAATGTAGTGTTTGAATAACAAATTACACCACAACATGGAGACGGTAATCCGTACATACACACGTATGGTGACATTGTCATTTATACGATGGATAGAATAATGAAAAGGGTTGTAAAATTTTTCTAATAACATCATAGTATATAGAAGATACTAGAGTTATTATTATAGAATGGAAACAATAAAGAAAGAGGAATTGGAAGAAGAAAAAACATGAAAGAGGTGATGAAATATTTACCTCTTCTTCGGGTTCTTTCTTTTTACTTGATCAAAAGGGCTCCTTAGGTTGGCTTTTTGATCAATGTAAAGCCTCTATTTTTAAGGTAGGATAGTTGAGAGGATATTTGGGTAGGGTTTGGCTGATCCAAAAGGCTTTAGAGGTGAGAAATTAAGAGAAGGGGAAGTGTCCTTTTATAAGAGAGGTGAGGGTCACTTTAGAAAAATCTTGAAATATTATTTTATAATAAAATAATTTTCGGTTTAGATTGGATCCTAAATGAGATATTTCGAGGGTAAGGTAGATATGAGTCTAAAAACTATCAACCAATAGGTTTTAGGCAGGTTTAGGTCATCATATTAACCTTATAATTTAGATTTAACTCTAAGTTAAATAGTTTGATAATTACCATGTCTTTTTGTATTTTTATATTATATGGTTAATAAAATTACAATAACAAGCCAAGATAACCTCATGTATTTAAATATATATATATATATATATATAACCTTATCTAAGTACATTGGCCGAAACTTAAATTTTTATGAATATTATATCAATTAATAATATAGTATTTGTTTTAAAAACTCAATTATTTCCATTTTGACACTATTTAGAAATTGATTTTTTAAGCCATAAAAACATTATCACTTCGATTAAAATTTATTTAAGAAATACTAACATGTAATATTAACCTATAAAATTAGTTTAATTAATTAAAATTATTAATTTAAATTTATTTTGTTATTTATTATATCAATTATTTTAATATTCTATTAATAAGGTAATTACTGCATCTTCATTGTGTCCTAAATAAATTAAAATTTTAATGTTTAAAAATTATAAATAAAATACCATTAGGTAGGAAATATTTTTACCTTTATAATTAATTTTTATATTTGAATTTATATTTTCTAGTAACCCTATATTAAAAATAAATAAGTTATTAAACTTTGAATTTTACTCTTTTAACTCTTCTTTAAATAAAATAATAATAAATGTCCTAATCTAATCCAAGTGGACCAAAAAGGTTCATATTTTATTCCAAATGTTTTTTTCGATTGAATTATACTTATCCAATAGAATTAAGACATGTTATAGGGTAATTATGATATCATTTGTTCCCTTAATTACCCTATTTACCTTTAACCGTGGTAAATAACAGTCAAAAATTACTATTCACCAAAAAATATTGTCATCTAATTGAACCGCATTTTATATATTGATATTAACCATGTCTCTTGTATTTTTCAAATTCAACTCAGAGAAGCAGAAAAATTACGTTTTATGAAAATTTTCAAATGCCTCTATGATGTGGGTAAAAGACGTTAAAAAGTTCGATAAAATTTTATATATCTAAACTTATTATAAAATGACTCCAATGAATTACATTGAACATATATCGGTATTATTTATTTATTTTCACATAATTTAAATTAAAATAAAATATCTAATTATTTAAATAAAAATTCAATTTTAACCAATAACACATTGTTATTTACAATTCATCAAAAATTTAAAGTTTTCAGAAAAATAAAAAAATTTCCCCTAAGCTACTTTCGATATACCAAATTCAAAAATGATGTCCATTTTGAAAAATAAATTTTTTAAAATTTCAAAAAGTGGGTATTACTATTCATAATGGATAGTTTGATTGGTTGCGGTGTGTTAGAATCTTGAGGTTTCATACAATGCAAGCTATTGCATTATTTAAAGGGAAACGTACTATGGAAGCTTGAGGTGTTACATTAATGTTCAATTTTATATGAAATCAAAATATAAATTTTATAAATCAATGAATGCTACTAAATGTCTCTTTCTTAGTTTTAAATATAATTTATGCGGACACATATAGAAAAAACATGGTATTAATGAATATTAATATTAAATTTTTTTAGTAAAACTATATTCATAATGGTAATTTATTTTAAATTTTTATGTATTGTATAATTACCTTAAATTCTTGCACTACGCTAGAACATTATTTAGTCTATTAATAGAGAAATATAATTGATGATTTTGAAAATATTCAAAGTGATATAATTTGTGTATATTATAGTTTTCTACAAATTTTTGTGGTTATATTTAATATTAGTGGGTTTTAAATGACTATATTATAATTAAAACATTTTCTTCATGAAATTTTGCCTAATTAAATTAATGGAGACAAAATTGTCAATAATGATATTTTATCATAATAATATTTTAATAAAATATTTAAAAATCTTAAAAATATTGAAATAATAATATTTTAACATGATACAATGTAAAATTTTATAACTTTTCCATTCATGGGCCATTTTTCATGTTATAAGTATAAATTTACCACCCTTTAATATTGAAAATTTTGGTTTTGTAGTTATAATTAAAATTGGTCAACTAAGGGTTAATCAAAATTATAAGGTTTAAAATGGAAATAAATATGTATAAATAATATTGTTTAATGGATAAAACCCTGATACACTATCATATTTAAATAAAATTCTATTTACAGTAATTTAACTTGATAATGAATTTATTATAATTCAATCCTTTGAGAAATTCCTATAGTTCCCCTCATCTAAATAATATAAGTGTACCTGCAATCTAACTTATTTAAACCACAACGAGTCTTAAAGATCTAAAAAAAACTTAAAAAATATCTTATCAACTTATATATTCACATTATAGTGGTTATATTTTACCAAAAAGTCCAACCCAAAATCCATTTAGAGGATTTTTAAAGGAGCCTTTCTAAAGAAGACGTAATCGCCTTAACGGATCACCTAATTTTATACAATTTTTAACTAATTTAAATATTTTTTATTGATCATAAAATATAAATTCATTATCTTAAACACTCTGGAATTTCTATATGATTATTAAAACACAATTATACATCCTCTTTCCCATCTAATGAAAAGTGAAAGTATAACCCATGCGTACGTACGACTTACCATCTACATGCAATGATACAATTCATTTTTCATTACCATGTTTTATTGAGAATTATTTTTTTGGGTTTAATAATTTTATATGATATTTATGAAATAATTAATCTTTTGTAATTATAAAATCACATCGACTTTATTTCCATCCAATCATTTTTGAAACAATAATGTTGCCCATGCATAGGTAAAAATTACCACCACTACAATGTGATGTGACTTAATTTTCATTAATATTTTAAATAGATGGTAATAAGGATAAATTATATGAAAAAATATGATATATATAGAAAAATAATGATATTTTTAATTATATTTAACATTTATCTTTCTTTTATTCAATTCGGTGAAAAATGAAAACAACATTCATGCATACGTATGACTAACCATTTCCATGAATGATGTAGTTCATTTTTTAAATATAACTATTATCGATGAATATAAATATTCAATTATATAATAAATATATATAATATTTATACAATTATTAAAATTCTAGAGCTGATGAAACTAGTATCATTGTACTAGGAGTGAAACTAACAAACCAAAAATTACATGAAAAATGCTATAATTATCACCAAGAATATTGATTTTAATAAATAATTATTAATAAACCAATGATTAATGTTTAAAAATAAATAATTTATTTATTTATATATAATATATATTTTTTTATAATAAGATTTATAAGAAAATATTATTTATTATACAGTAGGTTCAGAAACATACGAAGGAAGTCAAACCTATGTTATGGGTTTTCTGTTACAATGTCATTGTTTATTGGGATTACTATGATTAAGTTTCAAATAATAAAATATTATGATATATATCTTATTAAAATCATGAATTTTATTATCTTATAGTTATTTCATAAAAGTAAATATTTTTACTTTCATTTCCCTCACCTTATGTACTCAAGATACCTAAAATATATTGAAAATTTGACTTCTTTTCTATCTTCAGTCGAAATCAATTTTTCGTCCTTATCCATTTCTTCTAAATATATTTAAAATAAAGTTTTTACTATTCTATTGGTATGTATTATGGACATTTTTAAATATTCTTATATTTTTAAAAGATGTTTTGAAATGAATTTTCTAGTCATTTTCCAAAAATGGTACATTATGACATTTAAGAAAAATTTATAGAATGAATGTCTTTTAACATAAACAATATGATTGGATTTTCCCGCCACCATGAATACTTTTTTATTTGAAGAATACTTTATAATATTACATTGTTATTTTCAAATAAAATTTTTTTTTCATACTTTTGATTTTTATAAATAAATTATTTCAAAATTGAAATGTTATTTTCCTGAGGAGTGTTTTAATGATTTTTTAATAAAACTTCTATCCATCAATGGTAACAAATCTAAATTCCATATGAATACTCATGTAAAGGATATTGTTTTAATAAAACTAAACAACATGGTGGTGTTGATCCAAAAAACCTTTAAAATCCAAATAACATGACCTCAATATATCCTCTTTGGTATTAATTATTCTCTTAAACTGACTATTTATGTAAGTATGATACATAGTTATAAAAATAAACTCCCTATCAAAGGGATTATGGAATAATTTATAAAATCTATATAGTAAAACTCATATCCTAATCAGATACAATATAATGGTTCACATTACCAAACCTTACCACTTTTTTAATTTATATAATGGAATGATAATTTTGGGATAAATATTCAATGATGGTAATAATGTGTGATGGAATTATAATCCAGTAAACTAAAACCCAAATAAATCAATATGAACATTATATGTTTTTGGATTCTAATGAATAAATCGATGGTTTTGTTTTCCCATTTCCAATCTTGTTTAGTTAATGGTTTTGACATTCTATTATATATTTTTCTCACAACCTTAAATTACAAACATACTATGCAAAGAGCTACAAGCTGCATAATATATCTCTTTATGTATTAACACTATAAATACTATTTCAAATCTCTATAAATATTTATTCTCCCCTAATTTATAGGGTTCCAATCCATTTACACACATCATTAAATTATTTATAACATTAAAATATACTTATTACAACCAAAATATCTCGAGGCATAGTGTGTTTGGAAGATTATGTTTATAAAACATAAAAAGGAAATTAAAACAAGAAATAATTATTTTTATTCCCCATAGTGAGAACCAAAATTTATATGATCTCTTAAAACACATCATAGTATAACCTAGTGAAATACATAAAAGAAAGGGATTATCTAAAAAGACCAATAAGGGAACAAACATGCTTAGGAAGCATAACTTTTAAGTCTAAGTAATAAAATGATATCATAAAAGTTAAGGCTCATGAGTAATCACACGAGATCATAATATAAACTACATAACACCATTAGATCATGGAATTATAGGAAATGTGAAACAACATAAAACATTACATAACAATAAGTTAATTCTAACAACAAAGACAATATCAAAAGGTGGATAGTGTTCTTTAATAGATTAGGTTCACTCCCTAATATCATACATAATATCTCATGAGACTAAAAAATTATGAAATTTATTATAGGGATATATAATTTTTGGACCACCCATCATATTCATATAATGTACATTCATATGTGTGTCATATATGGAAGTAAAACTGAAGGAATAATCAAAATAATTACCCATGAAAAGAAAATGGGTTACATAATCTTCCCTCTTATCATAATCAAAGGAGGTTTTTAAATAATAAAATCTGAAAAATGAACACTAGGCTTGTATTACCCCATAAAAGGAATGGAGATCAAGATAGTTATATTTAGAAAATAAATATATATATAATATATAATAAATACATAACGTCAAAGGTTGTCATCACTTTTAAGATGTCATTAAAAGATTATGTGGAATATTTCTTCAAGAAATTACCCTTTTAGATTTAAAATTATATCTTAAAAATATTAAATGTTACAAAATATTATTTAATATTTTTTGAAACCAAACATGTAAAATTATAAAGGAATCTTCAATGAGTGGATTGGTCTGGAGGGCATTTAATTCCCTATATGTGGTATAAGATTAAAGAATCATTACATTCTCACTATCATGAAATTTTTAAAAAGTTCCTAATTCAGAAAAATAAAAGAATATTCCTTTCAAAAAATTTTAAAAAAATTAAAACATAGATAGATTATTTATTAAATATTTTAGGTATTGTTCAAAATATTGTTGAAAATGATTTTATAAATATGGATGTTGACAAAAAAAATTATTTTCAACCAAAGGGATAAATGATTCTTTTCATAATTTTTTTCAATAATTGTATAAAATAAAAAGAGGAAAATGATAATATTAATTGAATATTTCGTGAATAATTATAGGAAAATATATTGGAATGTATTTTTTTAAACAAATTATTTCCTACAAAGAAAACTCAAGAATAAACATTCCCAATAAAAATGAAATTGAAACAGAACGACTTGCCTCTTTGGTAACATCTGAATCATAAATCACATGAATAAAGAAGAGGAACTGTAAAAAAATAGCATAAATTATGATATATTCATGATATAACATTTAATGTTGTATTATATTTATATTTTGAAAGAAATTATTTTTATAAAATAACACGTGTCAAAAAACGGATGTTTTGAGATGATACCCTTACCTTGTGTCTAGGATTTATCGTGTATGTATTTTATCTCTATTATAATAATTCAATATCAATTATATTTTTCGTTAATAAAATTTTATAGTTTTATTAATATATAGTTAAACAATTTGCTTCATTTATTTTGATCACATACATAATTACATAATCAGTTATGGCCATGCTAGGTGTGTTGAGGATGTTTGGTTCATAATTTCAAAACAACATCGGTGTGTTGATAGTGGTAAAATAAGTAATTGTTACACCATATAAAGAATAATAATAATTAAATAATTATCATTATGATACATTAAATATACTTTTGAAATTAACCATAAATTATTGTTAAAAAAAATTAACAATGTATCAATTGTGGAGATGGTAGGTCGTACCTACGCATGTGTGACATTGACATTTTTCAATAGTCATTATGAAAAGAAGATAAGTGTTTTATTAGCATTAAATAATTATAATTATATCATAAATTTCATATTATTTCTATAAATATAGTTACATATACCATTCCAGTGATCCGATAATAAAATAATGAATAACATTTTTCTACAAGACGTTAGTTTTCCATACAAACAAACAACGTTATAATTTTTCACAGACTATATGCAATGAAGGTATATTATATATTATATTTCATCATTTATTAATAAATCATTAATATTGTGTATAAATATTAAATCCTTCATTATAAAAAACCATGATAGGAAAGAATGAAAAACAAATTACATTGGTGTGTGAGGAGGTAGTCTACAGTACACATAAATAATGGTTTCATTGCGCATTTTATGGAAGAGGATATAGATAAATATTTTTACATAAAAAAAATAAAATCTAATAATATATTATATAATTTTTTTATATTATATTTTTTATGACTTAATTTAAAATGGAAAAATAATAAGTAAGAAAGAAGGAGGTCGATGATGATGATTACCTTCGCATAGAAGAACCTTCATTGGATTTCTTATTATGAACTCTTAGTGATGTCTTTTGTGAAGAAACAAAGCTATAGAATGTTTCCAATGATGTTGAAAACATATTTTTATTGGGTTGTGTCAAGTTAAATTTCTTTAGATGTGTGAATAAAATAAGGGAGGGGTGTCCTTTTATAATTGAGAAGTGACATTTTTGTAAATACCCAGAATTATTCAACAACTAGATGTCGCTCTTAAGGAATGAGACACCAAAATTGAAAAATAACAGATTATAAAAGATTAATGGCTGATATACACCTCTAAAAACAAAAAGAAATATGTTTTGGTCATGTTATTCTCTTTACCATTATGGTTTCCTACATTTATCATTTTAATTATTTTATAATGATTACTAATTTTTTTACTATAGTTATTATTCATTGTGACCCAATAATAAGTTGAAAATGTTATATAACATAAATTAATCAAATTAAAAATAATTATTTTATTTTGAAAAATTAAATTCACGTATTTGGAAGAATTCAATTTAAAAGAAAAACCGCAACCGCAATGAAAAGTGGTTTTCTGAAAAATGCATTTTTCAAGGAAAATTTGATTTTATATTAACTATATGACTATTAATATTTAATATATTAATCTAATATATATATATATATATATATATTATAAAAATTCAATTTAAATAATTATTCAATTGGGTTTAATTTAATTTCTTAAAATGTATACATGTCATGGATATTCAATCAATTCTCAAATATATGTGTTCTATGCCAAAAAATAAATGTATACTAAAATATGGTATAAAGATTATTTAAAAATAGATAATTGGATTAAATATAAAAAAAATAACAAATTCAATATTTTTAAACCAAATTAAAATTATTGTGCGGCTTTTAAAGAATGTAATTTATTAAAATAAAATCCAGTTATACGAAAATTGATATTTTCACTATTTATTGAAATAATTAATATTTTTAGAAAAATAAAAAACAATTACCATTATTTAATATCAAAATTTTTATTTAATAAATTATTTTAATTTTATAAAACAACATTTCTAAAATATCAAAAAATTAATTATAGTATTTTCTCACAAAAGAAATAAAAATCCTTTTTGAAATAAATGTATTAATTAAAAGATGATTTATTATTTCTTAAGAATTTATAAATAATTTTTTATTGATTAGAACCTTTTATCTCTTTTATAAATTATTTAATAATATTCAAACCTTTATATTTAATATTTATGTTATAAGTGTCATTTAAAAATAATAATATATTTTAATAACATTTCTCTATTCATTTAATCTCAGTGTTTTATGATGTATAGTATATCAACTATAACATTCCTTTATAATCCCGGGGTGTTACATTAAATCTCATTGAATAAATGTTTTCCTTGAAATTTGAACTTTTTCTCACTAATCAATGGATTGATATTTGATAATTACTTTTCTCCAAAACCCTAATTATAAAAAGGGTTAATGAAATGTAATTTTTAAATATGGAAAGGGAAATATGATGGTAATATCGAATAACACATAAATAGGTTTCCGAGTATGAGAACATTTTTGGGAATTGATTATATTTACATGAAATAAATTTCTAAATAATTATAAAGAGTGATAGGGATCATTGATCATAATGATGTGAATTGTCAAAAGAAAGATAACTAACAAAAAACAATAAATTTATGATGAATTAAAAAACCATTGATTCATTATATTTGAAGGTAATATTATAGCTTTTTTCAAGATTCATTTCAAATATTTGTGGGTTTCCATTACTATCAAGATATAGACCACCATAAAATATACATTCTTGATACATTTTTATCTAATTTACAGAATTTCATCATTATATTATTCTTTAACCGCAAAAGTTATCTCATACCCTTCAATATATATCTTCAAAAAAAATTCATTCTTCCCAAATAAATCGTTATGTTAAAATTAAATAATATATATATTAATATATTATTCGAATATAACAATTCCCAAAATATCATTAATCACCTAAAAATTCAAAAACGTTCAAAAATATTGGATATGCTAATATTTTTCTCAAAATAAACATATAATTTATCCAAAAAATAATTTATGTAAAAAAAATTCATACTAACCATTACATCACATAGTCCATTGGTAGAAACTATGCCATTTGCATCCTTTATTGGTGGGTTCAATCATCGTGGGCGTCCCATATTCAATGGGTTGTCACTCGAATTATGGGTTGTCCTTTTTAAAAAGTTATGGAGAAACAAAAATTAAAATCATTTTAATATTTCACCTTGATCCTATAAAATTCAAAATAAAATTATTAACAAATTCAAAAACCTCTTTAGTCATCAAATCATCACGTTTTCAACCAATATTGATTTTGATCTGGCACATTTTTTTCCAATAAATCAATAAAAAATTAATTAAATATAATTACCTCAATCTCGAGCACAACTCAAATATCATATTTTTTTTTCAATCATGATATTTTAAAATAAAATATCACTTTATATTAAATAACATTTTTTAGGTAATTAGTATTGCCCAACATATTGTTGGGAATATTTAATGAAAAAATACTATTAGAAAATCCTTATAATTTTAATGATTCTTGTAACCAAAATATCATTAATAAAAATTTTTAAACGATATGATTGTTATGATCCAAAATATAAAAACTTAAATCATTCCACATAAATTGTTCTCATAAAATTGGACATCATGAATTAATCCTTGGATTAGGGAATTTACATGGATAACAAAAAAGTTCCCCACATTAAGGATATTAAATTATTAGTTTTGTCTTTGGTTAACCTATATTTCCCTACATTTTGTTATCTGAAAGCATAAATTTTTCAGAAGTAAGATTCTTTATGGCCTCCTTTTACACACATAATAAACCATCTAGTTACATTAAGTAACTTCCCATATTGTATCCTCAACCATTTTTGACATATAAGAAATTGAATCTTATTTTTTTTATCATCATTAAGACCTAAATTTTCGTGAGACTCCATTTTTCTATTCTTTAACATGCTTGGAAATTCATCTATGTTGTAGTTTTAAATTATAATTAAATATAGATCATTTAGAATTATTACAATATATATATAACTTATACCCCCATCTGATTAGTTATCTCATTAGTGAAGTCATTATATTTCCCATCACACATGTTATTGGAATGATTTAACATATTTCCCACCAGTAACTAAAAATATTAATTGAAAGAAGATTATAATTAATAAACATACTAAAGGGAAACTTGTAAACCTAAAAAGAATAATATAGATATTATAATTGTATCCAGACAGATGAGTCTCTAATGTTTCAATCTACATTATCCATTATAATGTTTTATATCAGGTTTTCCTACAGGAATATCTTTTCAATCCCCTCATAATAGTTCGTAATGAGTTTTCCGATTTATAAAACATATCCCTTAGAAGATTCAAACCAATTGTATATTAATTCCCATTTTTATGTAATATTTTATGACCTTGTCTAAATTAATACACCATTTTCAATGTTATTACACCTAGGTACAACTGTGCCAAAGTCACATCCACTTATAGTACACAATCAGAGTTTTAATTTCTCACAAACCACTCTATCTATACTTCCCAAAAAAATCTAGGATATTTTCCTATATTTATATTTATATTTAGAAATTTCCCTAGGGTTATCACTAAATTATTCTAGTCCCATTACCTAAATATTTCTAGACCTTTATTTGATACCAAAAAGAGTGACCCAGGCCTTTTACAAATATCATGACATTAATTATAACATAAAAATATATTAATTGAAAACCTAAAGACTATTTGGCCTAGTGTATTTGGAATACTAGGTTTATAAAACATCAAAATAAACTAAAACACGAAATATTTATTCTTATTATCCATATTAAGAACCTAAAACCATTTGAACTTCTAATACTAGAGAGGATAACCTAGGGGAATAAAAAAATAAGTTGGTGAGAAAAAATCCCATAAATGAAATAAATATGATGAGGCAACATAACTTTTTTGTTGAAGGGATAACTAGATATCCTAATTTAGAAGGATCAAGAGATATCACATGAGATCATAACATAAATAAAATGGAATGAAAAGATCATGGAATCATCTGAGATGTTGAAAAACATAAAATATAAAGTAGAAATAAGTAAATGAGAACCATCTTAATGACCTCACAAGATGTGTTAGGTCCTAAAATGGATTAGGATTAATCCCTAATCCCATACATGACATATTATTTATCTAAAAAATACCAAATTCATAAGAGGTATATATAATTATAACCTCACCCATCCTATTCATATCATGTAAATTATTATTTGTTCCACATATGGAAATAAATCATAAGGCATTAACATAAGAATAACCCATGTAAAGAGAATGGGTTTCATAATCATTCCACTTATCATAATAAAAATAGGGTTCTTAAAGAAGGAATTTGAGAAATAAACATAAGGAGTGTATTAACCCATAAATGGAATGGAGAATAAGTGTGTATATATGTGAAATACACACACATATATAATTTATAAGACTTCCATAACATCACATTTTGTCATTTTTTATGAAATTGTATTTAAAATAATATATGGAATATGCCATAAGAAAAATACCCTATTAAATTTGAAATAACTTATTCAAAATATAGAAATTTATAAAATATTATAATTTTTTTACAAAATTACCATGTAAACCCATATGTTAAGATTCAATGATTTGAGTTTTCAGGATGGTTTATATTTCCGTACATGTATTATATGTTAAAGGAAAAATTCCTTTCACACTATCATAAAAAGGTTTTAAAATTGGCTCATTCTAGAAATTGGGAGAATATTAATTTCAAACCATTTTCTAAAAATTAATTCATGGATACAAATTTCATAAATAAATTTTTTTGGTAATGTTAAAAATATTCTTGAATATATATTTTTAAAACATTGGCATTGGAAAAAAATTATTTTCAACCAAAGAGATAAATAAAGATTGATTCTCATTAAAATGTTTTCCCAATAATTTTAAATTCAAAAAATAGGAAAATTTATATTTTACATTTAATTTTCATAAATAAATAGATGATAATAAAATTAATGGGTTTTATTTTTCAATAATCAAATAATTTCCTTCAATCTAAATTCATGCATAAAAATACATATTAAAATAATATCGCAACATAAACCCTTACAACTTTGGTAACGTTTGAATGATAAATTCCATAAACAATGTAGATGAATCCTAACTTAAAATATCATAAAGTATAAATGACTCATGATATAATATTTAAATAGGAATTATATGAACCGTTTAAAATAAATAAAGCGCATGAAAGAACATGGGTCTCAATGAAGGAAGTTCTGATATGAGACCCTTACCTTATGTCCAGGCTTTATCATGTATTCCTTTTATCACCTATTTAATAAACATATTTATATTATTTTTTTCCTAGGAACTTTAAAAAAAATTACCTTATACTTAAAAAAATTTATTTATTTATTATATTGATGAATTAATTAATAAATCAATTATGTCAACATCAAGTGTTTTGAGGATGATCGGTTCATAATTTAAAAACATAATTTGTGTGTTGACCATGGTCAAATGGGAAATTATTCCATTATATCCATAATAATAATCCTAAAATAATTATAATTTTTATACATTAGTAATACATCTAAAAATAACCACAAATTATGTTAAAGAAAAAGTAACTATGTATAATCATGGAGATGGTAGGTCATACCTATGCGTGCGTAACATTTATATTTTTCAATGATCATGACGGATATAAGGTAATTGTTGTTTTATTATTCTATTATTATTATAATATCAAACATATATTCTTATTTCATTAAACTAACACATATATACAATCTATGTGATGCGATAAAAAAAATAATCACATCATTTCGCGAGGTGGTAGTCCGTTGTAGACACGAATGACGTAATAATTTTTCCATGGATGGTAAGGTAAGAAATTATATGATATATTATATTTATATAATAATTTATATTTATTTATTATTATATATAAATATTAAATCAATAATCATGAACAAACATGAGATGTGATGATAGAAAATGAATTACATTTGTTCATGATGTGATAGTATGTCATACACATTAACGATGGTTTTGTTTCCAATTTGATAGAAGAAGAGATGGAGAATATTATACTATCTATATAACATAATAAAGTTATTTAGGATATATGGGTGTTAATATATTATATTTTTTATGAAATAAATGAATGTGAAAAAATAAGAAGTAAACAAGTGATTGAGCTTTGTGAATATCATTACATTCTCTTAAAATAGCCTCAATTGGATATCTTATTAAAGACACTAAGGATGATATTTTGAAAAGAGAAAAAGATCAGGAATGTGTCTAAGGATTTTAGGGGAATTTTTTTAGATGTCGTTTCATCCAAATGGCTCGAGAGGTGTAAATATGTGAGGGGAGGAATTTTTCTAAATACCCAAAACATTTCAATAATGGGAAGTCACTCTCAAGAAAAGTTCCTCCAGAATTGAAAAATAGAGGATTTGAAGATATATAATTCCAAGAAACACCTCTACCACTAATAAAAATTTAAATATATTATCCTCTTTACCTCTATGGACTCTCACTTATATAATACAAATTTTTTACCATGGTAACTATGTTTTATTGTCTTTAATATTAACTATAAATAAAACTAAGGTTAAATTATTATATAAGATAAATTATTCTGATTTAATATTTGAATATATTTTATCAAGTTGAATTCAAATATGTGGTGGAAATTAATTTAAAAAAAATCCCCCAAGTGTGATGATATGTGGTTTTCCAATAAATTAATTTTTCAACAAAAATATAATTTTAAATTAACTCCATAAAAACTAATATTTATTATATAGATTTAAATTTATAAAGAGAGATTTATAATATATATACTTCAAACAAATATTTCCAAATTTTGGGTTGTCTTGATTAATTAAAATGGAGAATCATTATATACATTAAATCAATTTTCAAGAAAATGTATTTTCATCCTAAAAGTAAACTTATACTAAAATATGATATAACGATTATTTTAATTTAATTAATTAGGATAAACATAGAAATAAAACTTATGTAAATTTTAAATCAAATTAAATGATTAATGTGAATTTTAATCTACTAAATTTAATAACATAAATTAGAGTTTTACAAAAATCATTGTTTTTTTATTCACTAAAAAATAATTATTTCCCTTAAATCCAAAAATTTCAAAAAAATTTAACATATATATTCTAATTTAACAAATTATGTTAATTTTTAAAATAAAATTTATAAAATATCCAACCATTACTTATAATGTTTTCTCACAAAAAGAGATAAAATATTTTTTGAAATACATTTTTTATTAAAAAATGAAATCTCATTTTCTATGAATTTATAGTAAAACGTATATTTATTTGATCCATTATAAAAATTTTATAAAATGGGAAATACTATTTATACCCTCCTATTTAATTACTTTGTTATAATTATAATTTTTAATTAATAATTTATTTTAATAATATGTTGTTGTTCATTTAATCTTAATGTTGTGTTATATATGCTATCAAACATAGTGTTATTTAAAAATAATGGGGTGATACATGATTAATAGAGAATAAAGAAACATTATATTCCTATAACATCACCTTATAGAAATTTAGTATGAATGGAACAGATAGAAAGATTATAAACCATATCGTTCCATCACAATCAAGGTTTATCTCAGGAACATTTCTGATTTTCTACACCTCTATATCTTTATTTGACACCACTATAATCTTCATTTTGATAGATAGTTGAACACTCATTTTAGATTGATAAAATTTATCCCCATTACTAAATATTTTAGGATCCAACCTTTTTGAAATCCATAAATATTTTATCTTTGGTGATCCTTAACAATGATAAGCAAGCATGATCCTTTCGTTTTATTGACTTAGTCACCTAGTTTATTTACCTAGGGTGGTAATGTATTGAGAATTCGTAATCTTTAATCAGTCTCAACAATCATATAGGGTGCATATTTTTATGTATCTATTTGAATATATAATTTATTTCTTTTGGATCAGTATATATTAAACACCTTTCTCTATAAATATAATTCATCCATATCGTTAAGGAAAAAATTACCATTGATACCTCTAAATCATGTGTTTGGTAAGTTTTCTCAGGAATCCTCAATTTTAATGAGGCATAAGCTATAACCATGACATTATTTATGATAATTCACAAAAATCCCTTGTTCGATGAATCACTACATATTACAAACCCTTCTCCACTCTAGGTTAATGTAACCACAGGTTTTTTGACTAATCTTCACTTCAATTACTTTATATTTTACCCACATTCATTTTTTGAAAGGAACATAGACCCTTAATATTTAACATGGTGCATGGATTGTAAAATCATGATAAATTATCTATAAACCATCATAAATATTCATCGAAAACAATAAAGCATTAGATATTAGTAACCATGGTTGGTTTGGGCTATTTCCCAATAACTTCTATCTTTGAATGATCCACATATATACCCTATATTGAGATTATATGACTCAAAAAATGATACATTTTTTGGTTATTATTAACAACTAGTATATTTTTCAAACAACATATCCATCCTCAACAACTTCATCAAAATTATTAGTTTATCTTCATTCAATTTGTTTCAAATTGAAAATAAAATAAAATAATCTATAAATACATCCAAAAACTAATCAGCGTATTTTCTAAATACTCTATTCTTTAAATCCATGAAGATATAATGGAAATTATTAATTATAAATATAATCATTATAAATTAATAGTGTCCATTACTTATAAATAATGTATTCATGGGTATATAATCATTAATAAAACTCAATTAATGATATATGTATTGATATTCAAATATAGTAAACTATTGAGCTCCATGTATTTGATCAAACAATTCAAGAATACGAGTTTGGGGTTACTTGTTCTTGATTATGATCTTGTTAAATTCATTATTATTAATGAATATTTTCATTAATACATTATTATTCTTAATAAATAGAATAGGTTTTCCCCAAGGTGAAACCATTTTTAATATTATAATATATTTTCTTTTTTAATTCTTGAATCATAATAAGAGCCATTCTATAGTGAGTATTTAAAATAGGCATTGCACCTGGTATTATTTCTATTGAAAACTCATCTTAATGATTTGGTGGAATACTAGGAAAATATTCTTGAAATACATTTATAAACTCCTACACAATAGGCATATCATCGATGTTGAGTTTATCACCTACTATTTTAGATAAACACCACTTTAAAAATGGGATCATGGCCCATACAATGGATTACACTTCCACAAGAAGTTTGTATTCATATTCACAAATAATGAATGATCATGGATTAATTTGTAAAAATAAATTTGAATTATTTCCCTTGGAAATTGATATGATATAAATATAAATAATGGAAATCCACATCTAGAATCATATAAATTCAACTAAATTAGAAATCATCAGATTTACAGGAAGAACATTCCAACAAACATAAATCAACGAGGAACTGTAGAAATGAGTTGTGACCATGAAACCATTTTATACTTTCACTAACAAAATAATATATAAACATTTTGTAGGTAAATTAATACCCTTTTCAAAATGCATAGAAATAAAAGGGTGGGTTGATTCATAATAGAATAAGATATTAGTTTTTCTTGAGTGGATAGATAGTGTTATTTTCCCAACTCCTTTATTGTGACCCACTTAAGTAGTCGTGATCACTTGATATTTCTCTTTTCTATTAGTTTTAGTATGTTTTTGACATTAATAATCATCATAATAATTTATAATCATACTATTGTGGTTAAAATTCCCATATTATTATCATTTAAAGTATTGGAGTATGGGTGGTAAACTAGTTGGTGTATTATTTTTTTCGTTGTGATAACTATCCCATTCACTACCTTTTGACATTCATGGGATTTATCACCCACATTTTGAAATTTTAAGAACCTCTCATTTTTATTCAAACAATTCCATTTATGTTTCTTCCATCATTTATATCATATATATGGCTATAATTTCTTTCCACCATGTGATTTATTTGAGTTTTCATGAGACTAGGCATTCCTCTTTGTATCAAAACAATAGGAATGGTGGGAATATTTAATTTATCTTTTTTATTTGAGTGAAAATATAATGATTTATTATTAGATACTACTGTTTCTTATAGATTATGACAATAAAATATGTATTTTTAAGCTACCAAATAATTGATCAACATTAATTTACAGGCTAATGACTAACAAGAATAATACCTTGAAAGTATTGTAAAATATTCCTTATAATTACCAAGAGATTAATCCAACATTTTATTAATATCTATGAATTAATTATACATAATTATACATAAAATAATAGGGAATTAATTCCTTAAAAATATCCTCTTAAACTCATCAAATTCCATTGAGTGAATTTATTTCTCTTGTATTATATTCTTAACATAGTTCCACTATTAATATAATTTACCTTAAAAATATAAATATCTTTCGGAAAATTATAAATGAATAAAAAAAATATATTTTCAATTTTTTTTATCCATATCTCAGTTTCTCGCACACATTAGGGAAAAAATTCGTTTTACATTTTCAATAAAAAGTTAAAAGTACCTCATTTAGAAAACAAAAAAAAATTACTTTTAAAAATTTTGTAAAAATATAAACAAGGATAAATAATGATCTAAATGTTAATTTTATAAATTTCAAAATATTTTTAAATAAATTTTTATAAATCATGGACATGTAAGAGAAATTATTTTCGACCCAAGAGAGAAATGAAGTCATTTTTACTTAAAAATATTATTTTGTATCTCAAGTTTTTAAAAAGTATAAAATGAAATGGAAATATGTATTACCTATAAATAATTAAGAGATATGAAAATTAATGAGTTTATTAAGAGAAAAATAATAAGATTTTATTATGGTATACTTAACCATCAAATATCCTGATAAACAAGGACGCTGTAACATGAAACCATTATGACATTGGTTGCTTTTGAAAAATATAACCCATGAAATGAAGAACCATATATGGATATGTAAATATACATAATTTTCATAATAATTAACATAAAATTAATTCATTCAAATTATATAAACCACAGAAAAGATACAAGTAGGGAATATGGCTTGTGTACCACAAAAATAAAAGTGATATGAAAATCCCTTACCTGAGGTACTGAATTTTATTATACATGTTAGAAACTCTTATATTAAAAATATATATTTCAGATAAATATATTAATGAATAAAAATAATGTGTATAATATTATATATTATTTATTTTTTACCTATTTCCACCCATTAATTAAAAAATATTTATTGAAATAACTATTCTGTGTGATAACTGCTTCATTTTTCATTTATGTTCTGGGTCAATAGTTTTGTTTCTTGTACATTGATTATAGTTTCATAATTTCAATAATTTAAATAATTATATTATATATATATTCATTATATACATATTTATATCATTCATAAATGTTATATATTTGAAAATTAATTACAAAAATCATAGAGATGGTAGACTGTACGTAAGCACAAAGATTGTTTCCAATTTTTCAATGGATAGATTAGAGGAAAAATAAATATGAATTCACTTTTTAAAAATTATTTTTATGTCATATATATAATAACATTTTATTAATATATAATTATTATCATAAAATTCAAAATAAAATGAATAACATATCACATTGCTTCGTGGACGCGGTAGTCCACGCATACTCTCAATCGATGTCATCATTTTCCAATAGATTTGAAGCTAATAAGGTATTTATGATGCTATAACTACATAAGTAGAATTATTTCATAAATATGATATATATACTTTAAATTTATATTTATATTCACCTATGATAGGTGGTGATAGATTAATAATATTATCGGTTCATGAGGCGGTAGTCCGCTGTACATACGATTGAAAACGTCATTTCCCATTTCGTGGAAGTATAGATGAATGTATGTTATACAATTAAGATAATAGCATCTCATTATATGGTATATAATTTTGTTATTGTATCATAATATTTTATGAATATTTTATAGACATTGTAGAACAAATAAATCAAAAATGATTGACTAAGAACGATACCTCTTCTTTAGAGGACTTCTTTAGAATTTCACCAAAATTTTTCATAGAAGTGATTCATAATCACAAAAAGGAAACAACGAAGTGAGGGTGTATTATCAAATATATTTTGGTATGTATTTTATAGGGTAAAAGGATTTTAATTCCTGAATATGATAGGATTGGGAGTCCCCTTTTTTAAGTTGGGGAGAGAAAAACCATAGAAAATTTTAAAAGAAAATTATATACCAACATTTTACACATGAAAAAGAATAAAATATGGATAATTATTAACCCATAGATGATATAAAGTATAATTAGATCCATAAAATTGAAATTGTACATGTTTTTAAGTCATTTTAGTTGTTTTCTCTTTAATTTAAACCCTAGTAAACATGTTTGAACTATAACTATAATAATTAATTTATATTGTTTTTAAAATTAATTATGATGGAAAATTATTTTCAACATATTATAAAAAATAATTATACCTATTAAATTATAATATATATATATATATAATTCACAAAACTATCATAATTGCATTATAAAATAAACTCTTGAACACTATAAAAAAATAGTTTTTTAAAGCAAAAGATTTCAAAATTATAAAAAACAATTATATACAAATTTGATATTATGTTTTTTATAATGACAAAATTTGTATTAATGAAAATATGTTGAATTAATTTTAATATTAAACCATTTTAAAACAATATTAATATATGTAATTTATTTAAACAGAAACCATTTTTTAAACATCATTATTTTTACTCTTCATCGAAAAATTAATTTTTTAATAAAAAAATCATCCTAATATAAATTTTACATGGTTTTTCTGAAACATAAGTTCACTTTTAAAATAATGTTTACAAATTTTTCTAAAATATATATTATTTTTTGTTTACAAAATGAAATTAAAATATTTTTAGAATAAATTTATTTTCAAATTATAAAAATACATTCAAAAAATTAAGTACTTATATTTTATTTATCTAGAACCATTACAGATAATTTCAAAACTATGGGTATTACTGTTAATAATTACATATTTAATGTCCAGGTTATAATGGTTTTCTTTAAATAAAAATATTAATAATATATTATGGTTATTAACTCTGTGTCGTATATAATGAAACCTATCAAATAAATTAAATTTATTGGAAAAAAATATTTCATAAAATTACAAGTCGTTACCAATATTATAGGTTAAATTCATTAAGGTGTTATGTCTCTCCCATAAATCGTCAAAATCATGTAAACATGCTCGAATTATGTTCTATAACACTTTGATAGTATACATAGACTAATAATCATTTATGTGAATCTATGTTGTGCTCAAGTTTACCTTATTATCGAAAAGGATTTTTAAAAACATTATAGAATAAAGTCATAAATCCGTAATTTTATTCATATATGATAGATATAAATAAAATATTAATACATAATATCTCCTAACCATATAGCTAACTCAGCTTGCAAACACATCAGTTCTTCCTGATTATACAGAAATGTCTGACATTTTTCATTTATTTCATGATAAACTATATAGTATCACTACGTAAAAGTGAATTTAGAATCACCATTACAAAATATATCTTCACATAATATTATTTTATATTAGGAGTGGTTAAATTATAAATAATATATAGGTGTCATTGGGGCTCATCCTTCACTTACGAATAAGTGATGCATCCTGAAATAAACCATGTATTGTTTTTAATTATCCAAACCCACCAACAATGTCTACATATATCTTGATGCATCATGATATATCCCATATGAAGAACCTATATTCAAGTATTTCAATCCCATATATTCTTCTCAAATATTTTCAAAGGAACAATAACTTAATCTCTTGCTTAATGGATCTAATCATCATCATGGTTCCAATCTAGTAGAATCTCTTCACCACATATACTATCTATCATCACCTATAAATATGAGTTAGAAGACTGAATCACCTTCACCTCTCAAGGATTAAGGAGGTAATTCTCAAAACTAAAATATTATGGCTACCATTATACTCCTATATGTTGAGATATATCTGAATGAATAGGATTGTTTGTTTTCAATCATTATTAATCTCATAACCCACATTAGACTAAATGTTCCTAAATAGAACATTACCAAAAACGATTGCCTTTATGGGGGTATAAACAATCATTATGTTAAATAAATAATGGTACTTTACCAACCTTCTCTAATAAATTTTCTATTCACATTGTGAAAATATAGCATGGAAGCCCTCGTGGTCGATATACACTAAAAATTTCTCACCCAATAAGTAATGATTCCACAATCATAGCACATAAACTACAAATTCTAGCAAAAAATTATTCTTTGGGTAGTTTTTATTATGAATCCATATCTACGTAGAACCAAAAGTGAGCACTCATCCATCTTGTATAAACACTACTCAAAAACCAATTTCTGAATAATCATAATAAAATGTATATTATTTAACCAAATCATGTAAGTTAATGATAAAAGAATATGAAATTTTGCTTTCAACATCAAAAAAGGATATCTTATAAGGATCAAAAAAATTTTATTTCACCCATTTTTTAGTTAGTGTCATCATTTGATATTCTAACAAGGAGAGTCCTTAATATATCTATAATAATATTCATCAAAACATAGGAAGCCATAAAATTCAAAAACATTCATTGGTCACTTATATGAAACCAAAACAACCACTTTCATTGGGTATAATAATATAAATTCCATAGATATCCCATTCCCAAAGAAGATACATCAATTATAAAGATTTAAAACTTCAATAGCTTAGTATTTATTCAATGATCTCTTAGTATGCTAAAAAATCTACAAATGTTGTGAATTGTCTTCTGGAATCTAAAATTATACCCAAAATATCATCATCAAATAAACCAAAAAAATAAAAATATAATTTTGATATTATATTAATAACAACAATAAACAATTTTTGTTAATTAATTAATCTAAAAAACATCACAAGAAACTCATACATCAATGGATTCTTCTAAAATCAGTATAAGGAATGTCTACTACCCCACCTGAAAATAATGATACCCTAATAAAAAATAAATCTTATAGGACCACTTGTATCCCATATATTGATTAAATATACAATTTATATGAAGAATATAATTCAATTTCTTAATAATTACACAGTTCATCCTCTTTTAATATAGAAATAAATGTAAATTATAATCACCCTTCTTAGAGAATAAAATAAGATACCCACAAGGGTATGTGATCAAGAAAATGAATCTCCTTACTAATTCCTATAGCTAGACCTTTAACTATCCATTATTAAGAAGATCCATATGGTATGGAGAAATATATATGTGATATATACATGGAATCAATTTATCATAAATACTACCTATCTCTCTAGTGGAAAATCTAATAATTCATTTGTAAAAGCATCACAAAACTAGTCATCTATATGAGGAATGACTAGTTGTTTTATCCTTTCATATAACAATTAACACTATAAAATTATGCTCAAAGAATCACTAGAAACATATGATACGAACATAGTGGTATTAATTTGAACAATAACCTCTCACAAAGGTATAACCATTAACATAAAAATATGTGAAGGATACCCATCAATAATATAAAATGATTCGTGTCAGATAGTGAGTCGAACAATCCAACATGAGTATCATATTTAAAGTACACATCACAAATACAAATAATTAATTGAGATATTAATAACTATAGAACATTATGATTTTTCACATACACTACCAAATACCATAAACTCACAGCCCTTAGGTTATGTTAATAAATATCATTCTATGTTAATATTCAACTACAAGACCCAAATCATTATTCATCAAAATAAATATAAAAAGGTGTGATGCATATTTATTAAATTAAAAAGATATCAGAAGTGATGTTTTAAAAATCATTCCTAATGATAAATGATCCATATCTATGATTAGTAGGATTTTCCACAATATTATATAACTAGAAAAAACTCATTCTACATCCATGACCTCTAATAAACTAACTAGCCTTTGGAGTCCTAACCAGCGGGCTCAACTAAAATGAATTGAATCAACTTTGATACTCCAGCCATCCATAAGAACTATAATAAACTCTATATGATAAATTATAACCATAAATTAAAGATTCATGAATTAAAAATTCTCCACAACCACTACCCATCTAGGAAAAAATCTAGAAAAAATAGTTTTTATATATCTTCTATACCCACACGAATGACACTCCAAAGGTAGTTGATAACACTATAATTCAGTATTCCCCCCATTACTACACTAATAACATACTGGAGGATTAATCCCTCATAGAAAGATATATGAATCATATTAAACCCATTATGTATTATGATACATTTATCTTTAAATAAATCTATTACTTTTATCACATTATATGAAAAAATAAGTTTAAATGAACTGTAATAAACTATTGAAATATTATTATTTAATGTCACAATTATATCCTAACCACTATACATACATGTACAAATATGACTAACAATATTATGAAATTATATGTTTTCCATATTTATAAAAATAATTAAACTTTTTAAATAGGGTATCAATTAAAATAAAAACTTATGAAGGTAAAAAGGAGTTTTTTTATGAAGCACTATTTGTATGTGTGTAATACATTTATATCTTAATAAAAAAAATTATTCTTTATTGATGAATTATTTTTTTTATATCTGATAAAAAATAGTTCACATAATATTTTAACATTCATCTAATAGTTTTTACATTGAATGAAATAAAGGTAAACTCAGTTTTAGGACTAAAAATGTATTTTTATAAAATGGGTCTTATTTTGTTTTAAAATTTTATTTTAAAATAAAATTTATACACTAATAGAAATTAAATCATGTAAAATGGATTTATTATTTTGAATCATCATAATTAATATAAAATAATATTTGAGCTCAATTTTTGGTAAAAATGAAGGGTAAAATATTTAAAAAATTGTTACCATTTTGGGGGTTAAAATGGGTTCACTAGTGGTTTTAACTATAAGATAAGGGTAAAACATTCGATCTAAATCCTATTAGATGATGATATATATAAATTATACCATCATAAATTAAAATTATTTTCCAATTGGTTCTAGTTTCACAATAACTTGACTATATATTATTTAAATATATTCTGTAATTCCATGTGTGTCCATATTCTCAGTTATAAAAGGGAACCACTTATCCTACATTATTCACTCAATTTCTCCACTACATATTTTAGATGAGATAAAAAACCTTAATATCTTACTTACTTTCCTTATTGATATTATTTATATTTCCTAAAACCGTTCTATGAATGCTTAAGCTGTAATCCAAAAGTGGTCCCTCCAAGAAAAAGTAATCATCTTACCCAACTCATCTAAAGTGTTTTTATTCTTATACTTCCTCTAAGTATATTGTATACATACAAAAATAATGAATATAGTATCATCAGTATAAATATATTTTATTATGACTATTGTCAAACCATTATCTACCTTAATTCCATTAAATGAGAAATGAAAGTATCACTCATGTGTACGTGTTGACTACCAAATCCATGTGATGCGATTCATTTTCCATCACTATATTTGATGGTTGTTAATTGGTAGGTACTTAATTTTTATATAAGATATTTATGAAATAATTATTATTTTTTAACTACAATTTCTTTTCGTCCTTATTAACTTTCAATCTATAGAAAAATGACAACCTCACTCTGCATAGATGTGGACTACCACCTCCATGAAGCGATGCTATTTTTTATTAAGTTCTACTTTAAATGGATGGTAATAAGGATAAATTAAATGAATACATAATATTTTTTTGATATTATAATTAATATAGAAATTTGAATTATTATTTACCATTTCTTTTTCCACATCCCTCTCAAATTGGATACATCACTTGTGTGCATGCACAGACTACCATTTTCACGAAGTGATGAAATAAATTTTTTATTTGTACTATATATGAATGGTTATAAAGGTTTATTTAATGAATAAATATTATAATTATGGAATGATTAATATTCTTTAGTTGATGAAACAATGAACAAGTAGTGTGTTTCCAAACCATCAAACTGAAACATTCAGGGAAAATAAACCATTTTTTATCTAGATGTTCATTTTAGTAAAAAAATATTTAATAAAATGATAATTAAGAGTTAAAAAATGAAATTTAAATAGTAATTTATATATGAATATGGTTATATAATATATTTATAATAAATAATTATTTACTATACATATTTTTTGAACATATATGAAGTTATATTGAACATGAGGTAAGGTTATATCTTACAATCTCAATTATTTTCATCAATGTATATGGTAAATTAACATTGAGAGAAATTATATGGATCTTATCCTTTAAAACCCATATGTTTTATACTCCTGTGGTTTTTGCTAAAATTTTATGGTAATATTACCGTTTTCTACACTTCGGTGCATAAAACAGTTGATGAAATGATTTTTGAGAAAAACTTACAATATTTCTACTTTAGATGATGAAATTAGTCTTCCATGTCCATGTTATTTAAAATGTTTTCAAAAATATTAACTTATATGATCCAATGACTTTTTAAATTCATATAAAACAATATTTTAATTTATTTTATAAGGTTTCATATCTATTTTTTCAATGTTTTCTAATATATTAAACTATGAATTTTAAAAAAAAAGTGTGAAATGAATATTTTTTTAAATGTTTCTAACATTAATAGATTTTACTAATTGTATAAAATCACTTTTATTTGAATATTTGTTTAAAATTTTACATTGTTATTTTAAAATAAAATATTTTCTATAATAATCATGAAATTTTTAGTTTTAAATTTATCTTGGAAAAAATGTATTTTTCCAACATTTAAATAAAATTTAGAATTCAATAAGAAATCTATTATTTATATATATTTAAAATCCTTTATGTATAATTATGATTTACTTGGGATATGATATTATGTTACCTTTCACTTTCATTATCTTGATGGGGTTTTATTATTTAAGGATAATTTTATGAAACTCCTTTTATTCCCACATACCAATTAAGATACGATGTAATATTTATGAAACATGGTTCTTTTCAATAGGTAATATTATAAAAAATAATAATATATTTAAGAATAATGTTTCATTTCCATGGGTTATGATGTGATGTATTGATGAATGTTTTATAATCATATGGAACACATATATCAGTTTTTCATTATATTATGGATGGGTATTAAAATATATACCTATGATGCATTACGTATATAATGATATATCATGAGATAATAATGATTTGAATATGGTGGGAACAGAGTTTGTTAAGGGAATTTTTCCACTATGATAGTCATTGGAGTGAACCATGACTAAGGAAACTATGGAGTGGGGAGTGAACCCATTCCACTATGATAGCCTCTTCAGTGATCATTGACTAAGTAAATGATTTTATATGATTTATTTTATTCAATAAAATTATTTCTTAAGATTATGATATATTCACATAACTCATCATTGGTTATTTATGATTCTAAACTCTTATGACTAATGATTTTTCCTGAAAAAACCTTATAGAATGATTCATGATTAAATATATTTGAATTATTTTATATTAATTCCTCTGTTTATGATATTTTTCTTATACACCTATGTTTATAATCACTTATGATTAGTGATTAATATGTCTTATGTTTTCCCTTACTAAGAATCTAGTCTCGCCCTTTCGTATATTTCCATTATTCCTCGGTTATAAAGAATGGTATTAAGTAATAATTGTTAATGAAGGGTACTATGAGAGAAGAAATTTTAAGTTGATGTTGAAGATATTTATTAAATAATTTGATAGTATATATAGTCTCCAAAGTCACTAAAATGTTACATTCCTCATGTGTGTATTATTTTGAAATATATTGAATATTAAACTAAAATGATTCAATATTTATATATGTTATGACTAGGTTGTATTTATTGGTATCAGAGGAAACATGTGTTATTTTTTTAGATTTGGATTAGAAAAAACTAATGAGAAACCATAGGATATTCCTAATCATAAGAGAACATCATTTGTTTTGGTAAAGAAATGAGTGTGGTTTTCATAGAAAATAAATCTTAGTCTTGTTAAATGAAATTGGATGGGATTGTGGAATAGACACACCTAGGGGTAACAACTCTTAAAGGGTCATATTACGTATTAACTCAATCTTTATCAGTGCATAATGAGTGGCCATAGGACTATAAACCTGGATAGAAACACTATAGTTATATTATTTGGTTAATTAAAATTCTTTTAATAAACTATTATGATGAAATAGCAGATGGAACCTATAACAACCAGTGTCAAGCCGTAGTGATATAAGATTAAATTAATATGTCATGAGTTGAAACATGGTCTCATAATTAAATCCATTATAAGAAGAACTTTCATATCATGTTATTATTTTCTATTTTTATTAATGTTTTATACTCACACTATTTTCTTTTTTGGGTTTTTTAATTGATGGAACTAGGAGGAATCATGTGAAAAACAAATGAGACAACCAAATAAAAGGCCATACTCAAGAGAAACTAAATGAAATGGGAGTTGGGATATGAAATATTTCAGCTATATTCACCCAATACAAGCTATGAATAGTAAAATGAATCATACTAAACATCCAAAGATCTAAAGTAAAAAATCACTATTTATTATTTTATGTGATGTCATGACCCATCCCTCGGGGCTCAAGCTGTGACAACCCCAAGCCTTACTCCCATATTTCAGGGGATGAAGACTATCATTGAGTAGTCATATCCCAAAACAAATGGGAGGAATTTTCCTAAGTAACTATACACACAAACAACTCCAAGCTATATATGTTGTATCGAGTAAAGAATAAGATAACAAATCAAAGGTATGACTGTAGAAAACTGAAGGTAAATGGGACCAGAAGACAACCCCAACAAAATGGAAATGTAAAAGTATATATCTCTAGAACACCTCTATAGAAAATCGTACCTAACAGGTAGGTATAGAAATAGGTGTTTGAATCCATAGAAACACACCTTATCTGTCGGTTCACTCTAATAACCTCATATCCCAAAACCACCATGGACATTATCGATGTTTCTATCATCTTCACAAGACACGACACATGCAGTCGAAGATCGTATAGCGGGGAGTAAAATAATACTTAGTAGGGAACCCTGAAACATAAGTAAAAACCACAAAAGAAACACTAATAAGAAGAAACAACCATATAAAAATAGGTATATATCAATAACATTTATAACAAGAACATCCAAGTATACTTTTAAAGGATTCTAAGACTCAATGTCTCGTCCAATACCACCCATATTGTTCTACTTGTAGAATGCTCTAATATGGGAGATCTCACTCCTCAATCTATCTAATAGTAAGCATGTAGAATAGGTCTACCAATATTCTCTAATAGAACATATTGTCTTGAAATTATATGAAGTTACATGAGACATTTGGTCTCGCTAAGACAAGGAATTTCGATATCACAACCAATTTTGGGTCACTAGATTATTCTCAAGGCACAATTGTTCTAAAATAACTCACTCCAAAAGATTTGAAGTCATCAGGGACCCTCAAAAAGTGGTCCCACTAATTTGGGACCCACCCAAAGAGAACACACTAATAACTACACATTTCAAACATGTTAGTTGAAGTCATGAAGGACAGATTATGATCTCGATACACAGATAGGGTTTCATGTTCTAAGGGCTCACTAGGGGACTCAAACCCCTACATGAAATATTCATCCTCTATATGGGATAGGTTCCCAAAAAAACATTTCTCACACTATCTCTAAAAACCCTATCTAGGGTACCATGAGTAGAATTAATGATCAACCGGGCATGTCGGTGCGATACATGTCGCAGCCCACTAAGTCACTATCAAGGCCATACTAAGACAACTCACTTAGGAACACTAGTAATCCTCTAGCATAGTAATGGGATCCTGAATCAAACCATTATAGGGAATTTAAATGGTATGATCTCAATCTCCAGTGTTACCCTCTATGATAGGGTTAGGATCTTGCATTGATCACTTATATGAATGAAAATCATAAAGATATCCTCCCTTTATGGTCCAACTAAAAACCCACAATTCCATCCCAAAAAGGAACTCCTTGTCAAAAGGGTCCCCAAACCGAAAATGTCTTTTAAAATGGATTCATGGTTTGAAAGTTATGGGAATTTTGTAAAAAGGGGTCGGTTGGGTCCACGTTCGACTCAACCTAGTTCAGTCGATCTGACCAATCCCAGTCAGGTCTGGGCCGACCCAAACCTTCACGTCCCAAAGGCCTGGCCCATTGGTCTATGTTTCCTAGCCCATAGGGCCACCCATCTCCATGGTTCTCCCAGTCCATCTCACATCGAGTGGGATGACTCCTCTATCATGCATCCCAACCATGTGATTTCCCACACTAGTGTTCATGTGCACACTGCCCCCCTGTCCATACTGGTCCTCTAATGCAGACTGGTTTCCCCACATACGGCTCAACTGCATGCGACCGTCCAACCCAAGTTCCTTGACGTCTTTTCAGCCCCACAACAACCACCGTGGGATCCCATATCCACTTTTGTAGGCATACATCCTCCACCCTAATTGCACGCAGCCGCTTCCAGTGCCTACACACTGTTGGGCCCTTCTGTGGGCCACCGAGCTCACTATGGTGCTCCAATTGTTGATCGGAATGATCATCCACAATACTCCAGTTTCCACATTCATGGTTGTGGGATCATATCCATTCCCCAATACATCCCATTAAAAGGCCAATTGGTGGAGATATCTCCCACACCACTCCAATCCATCTTTTAAAACCATCTTTGCACCTTTGTCATTATACATATATCCCAGGACCCCGATATCATATCATTGCACCATAAATTATTTTGGAAATGATCGATCAATCACAAATATTTGAGTTGAGGGCCAAACAAAGAATGGCCATGATTAACAATGAACAAAGGATGAAAGTCATGAATCAACATAGAGAAATTGACATTGATCAATGTTCTTGTCGATCATGGTTCATTTCCATGAGAATTTTAATAAAAATCCACAACAAAAGATAATCCATATCAGTTACAAAATCCCTAATAAACCCCGCAAGTTAAAACATAACTCAAAATACACAGAACCTGTGGATTAATTGTTGGTCGATCAATCCACATTTTCTGTGACAATAAAAAATAGGGAAGAAAATAGATTAAAACTCACACTCTACATGAAGTTTGGATCAGTTGATGTCAGGGTTCGATCATTGTTGGTAATATGCTGAAAGTTATCACGATCTGTTGTCTCATCGATCCTTGATCCTTGATCCTCGTCTCATCATCATCCATCATTTTTATAATGATAAGAAATCACCAAGGCTATTATCTAGCACTAACAGGGAAGAATAATTAATCTAATCCACCATCCCTACCAACGGTTAAATAAGAATCAATCATTTCAACGTTTAATACATTTCAGCAGTACATGCATTTCAACGTTACACACATTTTAGCATTACCACGTCAATGTGTTGCAGTGTCATAGAGTCACTAAGTCACAGTGCTACTAATTTGTTTCATAACATCAATGAATGGATACATTGAAAATATTTTTATGAAAAATATTTTAATGACGAGGGCATAAACAAATAACTTTTACAATCAGCATGCACCGGCTGAGGTTAGACCCTATCTAAGGAAAATAGCCCATCACAAACTCAACGGTGGTCTTAGATTTTAAATATGATTTACTATTCATGAGTTATAAGGATTCTAAAAACAAAATAATTTTATTTAATTCATTCTTATGGTTATGTCCTTTTCACATTTTCTCACAGGAGACCCACACCGATATAAGATAAGTTGTGCTTAGGGTAAATGTGCCCTCCTAAATGAAATGGTTCCCTCAGATTTTTAATCTAGGAACCCATTTAAGAGTTTTCCCACATTCATTGGAAAACCACTCATGCACACTGTTAAAACATAAAATATTTCATCGAACCATTCGGGGCACACTGGGCCTCAAAATAGCACGATTTCTCACTTCCTAATCTCCGAATTTTTCTATTAATAAACTAAAAATAAAACAGGGAAATTATTGCCATTACGTTTTCCCCACCTTTTGTCTTTATGTCCCCAAAATCAAAACCCTGCAATACCCAAATAGATGAGGGTATGAGCGTGAACATGAGCCTTGACTATCATGTGCTCTTCTTGTGATTTTCATTAATCCACACGACACACACTAAAGGAGTCAACTTCCCAAGGAGGGTCTTATCTAGCTGATCCTCAATCCCCGTGACAAGGATGCGAAGAGAGAATCCTGATCAGAAAATAACATCTATGGGATTCCACGGAGTTGAGTTATCTCATGAACTTAGAGGCATCTCAAGATATCTATAAAAATATACCCCCAGAATCTAACCAGTGGATGACTTGGTGAGTCATTCAATGATCACCTAGATGGAATTGTTTCCCCTTCATGTACGTGGTAAAACTATCAAGAATTCCATCAATATCCATTCTCACTACCTTCTCGACACCCATAGGAAGAAAAGAGAAACCCCTTCCAAGCATATGGGATGAACACTGTAAGTTTAAAAATTAAAAAAAAAACTTGATTCAAACAAGCGGTTGGCTTCTATATCAGCAGGTAAGCCTGACTTCATCATGTCCTCTCATCCTTGGTCTCTACTTTTCCACCCACATGCATATATAGATTCATGTCACCACTATATTTTTCCTCTTCTAATACGGTGTGTCCCATGAAACAAAAATATCTCCCTACCTATCGAATATCCGTGAGGGGAATTTTCCATGGACAAATGAGCACACAAAGTCTCATAGTTAGTATCACTGAGATGTGCCTCCCTGACTCATTTTAAAATTGGAGGGGTCACAACCAACAACTGGAGAAATGATGATTCATCCCCATCCATGAAAGATAATTGTAATCAGGCCAACCACTCTGTTTCTTATTTTATAAAATACAAAACGGTTCTCCGACTGAGATAATCTGCTATGGTGTTATATATTGAAAATACGGTGTTAGGATTTATTCATAATATGAATCTTTTTTCATTATTAAAAGATTTCCCACTATGAATATTATTTCTCACAGTATAATTTTTGGTTTTATTCAATTGATGTAAACAATAATAATTATAATGATACTAAATGTGAAAGATGATGTAGTGATTCTTCACATGAATAAAAAAATGAAATGGGAGATGGAATAAAAAATATTTTGATTATGCCAAACCATTTAAATTTATAATTAGCAATGTAAAACTAGGTGAGCTTCTAAACAAACATAATAAGATATAAATGTCGTGTTATTAAAGTTTATGTTTTAAATAACATAGGGGAAAAATATTTAGGAACCTCCATTTCTTAAATGTGGAAATACTCCCCCAATGGAATGTTTAAAAAAAGAGGAAAACATTTTATATATGAAAAAGAAGGGAATAAAGTATTAAATTGCTTACGAAAAATAAAATTTTTAGTTAATTTAGTGGATGGAAGTAATGGTGTCCATAAGGTAAAATATACAGTTTTATGTTTCAATTGTGGAAAGTATGGTAATTATGAAAAAATATTTCCAAGGGGATAATATTTAAATGAGGATCAAGTAGGTTATACAAGAAAATGTTTTAACATTTATAATTAAGAAACAATGAATTCCAAATGAATGGAAGTATTATGGGATAAGATGATAAGGAATGATGAATGGTTTAAGAAGTAAGTTCAATAATTGAAGTGTTTAAATATTTGGATTTTATAATTATGTTCTATAATTTTTTTATCAATGAAATTATGGTTATATAAATCATAACCCATCTACAGATTGTTTTACAGTAGATTTTCTTTTAATATTTGCAATTATATGCGGAATTATACTTGTAACCTATAGTATATATTTAATGGTAAGGTGATATTTTTTGAAAAGAAATATTTATGAATTGACAACCATTAATATAAACATATTTTTAAGATAATAATGTTTAGATATATTAAAGAGAATATTGATATTGATCATGTAAATTTTATTGCATTTATGACTTTGTAATTGGTTATTCATTTGATGAAAAAGTTATTTTTGTTACTTATGATCGATTTTTTTAGGTAATGTATTAAATAGTCAATGAATTAATTTAAGGAATAAGTATAAAGTTAATTTTTGGAGGAATTTATGTTTTTATTGAGGTTTTATGTTCATTCAATTTGTTTTGGGAAAATATTAGCATATTTAAAGAAAATATAAGATCTTGGTATTCACATGTTTAGTGTGGGACATTCTGAGCTACTATATTTTTTTGGTTTATTGTTATATTTATTTTTAAAATTTTGTGTCCTTTTTTTGAAATTTATTAAATTGAATTTATTCGTACATATTTTGTATTAGTATTAAGGTTATTTACTTATGAAATGTTTTATGTTGAACTTTTTGTGTTATTAATGAGGCTTTATAGATTTGTGTATTATTTCATCACCTGATGATTTATCCACATTGTATAACCTATGAAAACCATTTTGGTTTTGGTTAATATCTATAGATAGGCATAATAACTAGTAATTATTTTTTGGATCTTGTAATACATTAATTGTAAATTTTATTTTGATCCATGCATGAAAAAATCAACATGAATATTAATTTATTTGAGTACGAGATGAGATAGAAGTGGAAATCAATCGAGGCCCAAGTGATAGAACTGTTCCTATGAAAACTAAATGGATAAAGAATGTATCATTTTCCATGCTCTTTATATTGATTGTAAAGAAATTTCTCAATTCTTGGAAAAGGATCTTAGGATAAAAATATTTTAATTTTACCATCATTTATGATGAATTTATCTTATTCTTTATCATTTACTATTTTATGTTTTTTTGGTCATTAAATATATCATGATCATGTTTTCAATTAATATATATTATTATTTTAACATTATTTTTTAGCAATATGTCCAAATTTTTACTTCCCGGTAATATTATCCTTATATGGGAACCGAGTTATGTGTTATTTCAGTTAAACTTTGTGTTTCTCAAATTACCTTTTTAGATGATGTTTTATTATGCCTTTGTTTAGTGTGGTTATATAGAGAGTTATTTTAGAATATTTAAACCTTGATTACCAAGATAAAAAATATGTGGAAAAAATTATTTAAGGGGTTAGAATACAACCCTTTAAATTTTATTTAAAATAATCATAAGTTCAATTTCCTTGTTAACAAGAAACATGGAGCATTATGAAAATTTTGATATACTATAAAAATATTAATATTTAAATCTAACCATTATAAATAAATTTGAATTAGTGGGTATGAACATGAATAACTAAATTATGAAATAAATTTATAATAGTCATACTAAATAAATATATATTAGATAATTCTATGTAAATAATCACTGAATATTTAATGAAGTCATGTTATGCTTCAAATTTTGTTATTTAAAAATGGATTCATTTCTTTTTTGTGAAAATGTAATAATTATTTTTTTCAACATTTTGAAATTATATTTTCATAAAAGGATACCATTTTTTAAATAAGAATATAATTTTTATGTTATGGTGAAATTTTATTATTTTTCTAGAAAGATTAATTTTACATTGAATTGCAAATGAATATCAATTTTATAAAAAATGACTTTTCCATTCATGAATTTACATAGTCCTATTTTTTAAATTGATTTTAGAATTTAATTATTTCTATTTCATTAAACATAATCAAACTAATTTCATTTTATTTAACATTATGCTTATCTTTGGTATAAACACATTTGTATACTTGAAATTTCATTTAAGAAAAAACTTTTCATCTTGTTTTGGGGTTTTATTTTAAAATTAATTTATTTTTATAATTGGAATTTAATTTATTAAAATGTATTAGATATTGAGAATCATAATTTACAAATAAAATTATAGTTTAAATTTTTTTGGTCATTACGATTAGTAACTTTGGTAAATATGTGTCACCTTGTAAGGGTAAATTGTGTAATTACGGTTAAAAATAATTTGATAAGTCATTAATAATATATATAAAACCTACCTTCATTATATTTTATAATTTTAGTTCATCCGTACCTATCCAATATTCAATGATACGAACATTGGGTGCCATTTTTCATTAATAATGACCTTAATATTATTTTTAAATTAATGAATAAATTCAAAATGTCTCTCTCTTTGTTTTAATAAGACTGAAATTTTCCCAAAGGGATAAATGGTTTTTATATTTATCTATAAATTATTATTTTTAATATTAATTATTTTATTTACCGCTGTATTAGTTTTTAATTTTTTGATATAGAATAATTACATTAAATGCTTACAAAACATCGATACAGTGCTTGTTTAAGCAGTATAAAAATCATGTAAATAATTTTTAAAACATAAAAGTAATATTTTTTGGGGTTTTTATTTTGTTCCATCAAATTTTTAGATAAATATAATTTATTATTGATGTGTTAGATGTTATATTATACGTAAATTTATATATTGATATTTCTGTGAGGTCCATAATTTGATTAGTCTTGAGAATGACTTTAATGGTAAATTAAAAATAAGGTTTGAAGCATGGGTTAAAACCCCATGGCCCTGTAAATTTATTGAAAAATGAAAAGATAGTACAAGGGGATGATGAATAGAATAATCATGGGCTCCACCAAAATAAAAAGGTAAAACCAATCCATCCAACTTCTATAATCCACAGTAAAGAATATGATAAAAGAAAAAAAAAGAACTTTATACCATGTAACCTACATTTCATTCACTATTACCGTAAGGATTAAAACCCCTCCTCTATTTAATAGTGTCCCAAGGGCCACCTCACTCATCCAAGCTCATACTTATATCTTCATTAGCCTCACTTGTCATTTGTTTATTTATTTTTTCTTCATGATCAGAGGATTGTGCATCCTTTTCTGACTCCATATCTATGATTTCTTGTTGTCTTTAAAAAAGTGTCATTATCTTTACATTAATTCTACTCTCTCCTCCTCAACCCAACATACAATCTCTTTCCTTGGGGAATGTCCAAAACTATCACTCTTAGACTCTTCAACATGTCTAGAATCCAAGAAAAGATCCTATATCTCAATAATACTTTCCATTATATATTCATAACCCCCCTATATCATCACATCAAGAACATAAGATTTGGCCATCTTCACATATCCACCGTAAGATAAATGATATGTACATTTATTATAAACACCAAATTTCTATAACTGCTAAAGGTAAATTTAATCAAAATCAATGCTGCTAAAAGGCTCATGAATTGAAAATAAATTACCCTTTCCTTTAGGAGTACAACCAAAAGCAGCTGCAATCTCAAGAACTGAATTTTCTTCCTTATCTACTCATTCTATTGGTGAAAGATCAACAAAAGTTGTAGGGACACTAAAATCAGGAATATCTAACTTTCCCGGTTGATCATGTGCCTCTGAATCATCAACTTTTGTGGGAATTTCAGCATGATCACTTGGTGACCCCTTAAATTAATCATCTTAAAGGATAGAGTAGGGAGAGGGGAGATCCTTCATCCTATTAACATTTCTATAAGTGGAATGTGAGACTTTATTTTAACCCTTTTTTTATTTATATTGAAAATCATTCATCCCATTCTTTACCAGTATTCGTGAAATCACCCCAAATAAAATAAACAAAATTATCCACACCCTCAGATTTAGATGAACAGTGATTATTAACCTGATATGAGTTATATGATGTCAGTCCAGTAGACAAGACAATAACAATCAGAAATCTAGAAACGTCCATGTCAGAAGAGCCACTTGAATCCAGACAAAATACCTGATCAGAATCCTCAATATCAATGCCCTAAATAGATAAATCATTGAAACCAGTTAAATAAAATATCCCATATATCTTCAAGATTGTTCTAGAGACAATGTCAACAAATGATCCAGAATCATGAATTAGATAAGACCTACTTAATAAATCAGTAACTTCTCTTTCCTTCATTACACAATCTATCCCACCTTTTAGACAAGATTTCCTCCTTCCTCACAGAGGACCTTATTCCCCACCATCTGTGTTATGAACTTATTATTTAGGGACTTCCCCAAACTAAATATGGGTAGATTTTCCATGTATATATCAACATAATTCTCATATTTCTTACAATTTGATCATCTCACACCCCTATGTCTGTTTTCCCTTGCCCAATGGAAAAGAAATTGAAACAAAATTTAGGCACACTCTCATAATAAATTTCATGATAAAACATAAAATCACTAGTAATCAAATACACTATTTCAAAAAAGATTTATGTAAGATCAATCTAAATAAAAATTTAGAAAAAATTCCCTTACCTTACCATCTTGGTCTTTTTTCTAACTTTATTAGTGTTCCAATAGCCGAATATAAATTCCATTGAATTCTTGGGTTCCAAAACTCCAATTTAACCTTTTAATGTGAATCAAATACTTCACAATATAATTCATGAAATGAAATGGGTCAATCATAGGATCACAGTCTCGAAATATTAGGATATCTTGCTTAAAATTGAAAAATCCAAAGATCTAGGACCTTAATTTATGATTTTATGATGAGAAACTAATATTGAAATAACCTACCCCAATATAATAAAATATGAAATCCATCAAAACCCCCTTCTTGTATCTACTAATTCCATAAATCATCATGTTTAAAGATCATGTTATTTTATTGGAAGTTAAGTCACATATTAACAATGTTCTTTCATTCTACTACCCCTTTCTAGAAGAACTTAGGGTTATCCTCGACAAAATAAATGGGGTCATTACTCATGATTTGGATTGACCCACCTGTTGAGTGACACTGAAGACCTAGAAAGAACCTATAACAAGCATAAATTCGTACATGTGACTGATTCTTAACCCTTATAACATTATGATTATCCAGATCCATCAATTCAAAAGATTGAGATGTAGGGTCAACCCTTGATGAGTCTTACTCCACTTACGAGGGAGTAAAATCAGCTCCGCCCAAGATTATAGTAGCATTAAACTTCATTGAGGGGATAATTATGACTTATATTGGATTGAATAATGCATATGACAGTGGAATTGTTGCATCAAATTGCCCAAGTCACCCAGATCAAATAGTGGGAGAGTCCCCATCCCTGTGAGTCATTCCTTTTTATATTCAATGATATTTTATTAAATGATTTAAAATTAAAAAAATATATTAAAATTAGATAATTTAATGAGATATGGTATATAATTTCAATGATGTTCCAATTATGTATAACTTTTAATTTTTTAGTAACTTTATTTACCCTAAATGTGTAAAAGGCTTTGATATCATGATAATCGTCTGATGTTTTAACAAGGGGTTAAAACTAAGATATGTGGAATAAAAAGTGACATAAACATGTCTAAATTTTATTATATGAGTTTTTTTAGACTTATATTCGTCTAATATTGGAAAAATTTTAATTCAAATCCACTTTTGTATGAAAATTAATTTATATTAATTTAATACATTAATTAATTTCATGTGTTCTCCACTCATCTCTTATAAAAGGACACCAACTCTACTACTTCCCTGCACTTCATGAGACACATAAATGGTACAAAAATATTAAAAAACTATTCTTAAGACCCTTAAAATCAAAATATAGGTTCATTTATTCATCAAATACCTTCCCTATGTTATTTAAGGATATATCATAAGGAGGTTCTTCCAAGGGTAGGTAAGCGTGTTAATCGTGCATTTTCCTTTTACTTATTCTTCTATATCATTCAATTATATATTAGAAAACCCAATATAATAGCTTAAGTATATATCATATACTTATATGTTATTTTTTTATTTCAAAACCTTATGCATCTCCTTTATCTATCAAATGGGAAATTAAAGTATCACTTTTGCTTATGTGTGGAGTACTACCTTCACGAAGCAATATAATTTACTTTCTATCAATATCATTCATGGATGGTCATTATAATATATTTAATATTTATATATTATATTTATGAAATAAAAATTATTTTTTAATTAAAATATCTTATCTAATTTTTTACATTCCCATTCTTTAATAAATGATAATGTCTTTTGTGCGTACGTGGTGACTACCTCCTCCATGAACCGATATGATTCTGTCTTTCATTTTCTCTTTACATGGATGATAATTAGGACACATTTAATGAATATATAAAATCATTATGATATAATAATTATTATGTAAAGGTGTATTATTATTTATATTTCTTTTATTAAATTCATCAAAAGGTGAAAACATCACCTGTGCATATGGAGAGACTATCATCTCCATGAAGTGATGTAGTTCATTTATCATCACCTCTTAAAATTAATTGTTATAAAATTATATATAATGAAAAAATATGACAATTTTTTATTGATTAAAATTATTATATTGATGAAACCATGGGAAAAGTACAAGTACCAGAACCATAAAACTAAAATATTCATGGAAAATGGACCAGTTTTCACCCTAATATCCATTTTCTAGAATATTTGATAATAAAAGGATAATTAGAAATTATAAAAGAATGATACATAAAATTATGATTATTAATATGTTTCTATAATAAATTTATAATAAATATTTATTTATTACGTATAATTTTTAAAAAAAAAATATTAAAATTGAGACTTTAGGTAAGGGTTTCTTGTCAAATTTTCGTTTTCATGAGACTTATGAAAAATCCACCACATGTTTCATTCATGTGATAGATACACTACCACATTAATTTGATATTTAATGATCCTATTTATATGCATATTATTTAATGTTCCATTTGAATTTATTTCTTTCGTGGGGGTTATGATTCATATGTTAGAAATGATGTAAGGGTTTATGTTATAATCTTATTTCTTTTCAGGATTACAAATGATAAATTTAAATTGAGGGAAATTATATGGATATTATTCTTTAAAACCCATATATATAATTATCCTATGGTTATTAATAAATTTTATTTTGTTCTAGTAACATTTTCCTCACTTAAATACTTAAATTATTGAGAAAAGTTTTAATGAAAATTTGACTTTATTTCATTTTTGGTCAATGAAATTTTTATTCTATGTTCATAGTCTATAAATTTATTTTATGTATGTTTTACCAATAATTCATTTTTTTATAAAGGTAGATTTAATTTCCTTTTACTTTATTTTATATGGTTTAAGAGGAATCCTTTTAAATAAATACTGTTTGAACTAGTCATTATTGGCCTTTTACAAAAGTATAAAAGGAATTTTTTCATTTAACGTATATAGAATGAATTTATTATTCTACCATTATGAATATTTTTATTTATTTTATGCTTCCATTAAAAGTTCCTTTTTTATATTCAATGAAAAAGATGTTCTAAATATTTTTGGAATTTTTATTTAAAATTTTTTTAATAGAAAAGGATTTTTCTCATATTTTTTAATAAATGTTCACCGAACCTTTTAATAGTAATTTTCTTATATGAAAAAATTATTTAATGATTTTTATTATTTACTGAGTATATGATCATATGACACTATTATAAAACTTGTTTATTTTCAATGGTTTATTCTATGATGAATTGATAAAATGTTTATTAGACCCATTTCATTTCCATGCTTAATGATTTGATACTATTATGGATGTTTTAGGACATTAGGGAACACATGTATGGTTTTAATTATGTGATCGGTGGGCCTATAATTATATAACCCTCCAATACATTGGGTAAAGATTTATAACTCATGAGATTACTATGTTAGGCCTAAATCATATTTCATGTTAAACTAATTATATAGGGATCTAGTGTCATATACATCTGTTAATTATTGACCCTGGTTTCAGGTTCATAAGTAAACTATGGGACTTAGTTTTGTGTCCATAATTTTATATGATGAACCTAATTTAATGTCATTAACATGAAAATTGAACATGTTTCTTATGAAAACCCTGCTTTTAATACAAACTTAAACAGGATTTATTACCTAATACATTCACTTGACACAACAAGAATGATCGAGAGGTCTAGTGTCTTTGGGTATTATTATCATTACATAACAACTTAAAACATGAAATACAACATCTTTATTGAAAACATCCTTTACATGCCAACTACATTTCCTTGTACCTAGCATTGCATGGGATAACCTAAGGACATTCATAATAAAAGGGGTGAGCTATAAAGCCTAGTAATGGAATAAACATGGAATACATAAGTTTTATAATACATGTTAGACAATAGGAGTATCAATAGATTCCAAGAGAAACATGAACATAAAGGCATGATAAGGCATGATAATCATAACATGGAAATGTGGCAACAACACTTAACATGGAATTAGCATGATCCAAGGATCATTGCACAAAGAGAATGAGTAAATCCTCATTTAACATGAAGCATGATTAAACCCTCGTTGCACTTGAATTATCATGAGTCAACACTCATTGAACATGACGTATCATGATACTATACTTTACCCAATGCATTGGAGCGCTATAAGGGTGCACCCTTCTTAAACATTTCATTTCATAATCATGTATTCCATGATAAAGGAATGTTGAATTAATATATGATGATTTATAATCAATAAGTAAATGTGCATAAAGGTTAATACCCTTGATGGAGAAATGGGCATGGTATTCACTACACAATGGCATTGTCTTAAAAAATCAGTGCGATTTCGGCAGCGTAACGGCGTGATGTAAGAATTCAAAAAAAGGTTTAGGAGAGAGAAAGTGGTTACTCATCATATTTTCATGTAATGTAAAATAATTAGTTCATATAGATACATTTCCCAACAACTGTAATGGAATTTAGGTTCATGATACAAAAGCATTTCTTGAATGTAAATGATGAGGGAGAAGTTTGTTTCAGAATTTTCGCATAGAAACAGGTGTACATGGGAGGAATTTAATGAGAGAGAAAGGGGTCTCCCATCATTCAAACATAAATAGGGAAGTATGAAGGAGGTGTGAAACCATACCCCAACATTCATAATTAAAATTATAAGGGAATAACAACTTAAAAAAATGGACAAAAATGAGAAAGGAATAAAAAACCCTTACTTGGAAGTGTTCTTACAGAGGCTTGAGAGATGCTTGAGAGATGATCCTTGGGAGCTTGGTGAACCTTGAGAGGATTCTAGAGAGAGTAGGGTAGAGGTTGGACGAACTCCAAAGGCTTTGAGTGGGGAGAAAGTGGGAGCTTGGGTGGGTTTATATAAGAAAGGTGAGGGAATTCATTATTATTAAGGTTTGGGACCCCTTATATTAAATTAATCCAAACCACAAACCATCCCATGGTTTTTCCATTGGTTTTTGGAAAAGTGAAGAGGAAAAAAATATTTTATAAGGCCAAATTCCGAACTTCTTAAAAAAAATCGGGCTGCTTATGTGAAGGTGAGTCACACTCCCATGGAAAACAATTTAAAAATACACGGTGTTTAATAAGTCTTGAAGGGTCCATTAATGCTTTGAAAAGTAAGTCAAAAAAAACCACAAATCACATTATTTTAATGTTAAAACATAAATTTGGCCAAACATAAAGCTTATTTTATTTTATTACATCACTATTTGGTCATTATGATTTCATTAAACACATTATATATTTAAATAGTATTTAATTTTTACCAATAAATTGATTCTCTCAGAAAATTATGATAAATTCAATGTTGGATAATTTCGACGTCCTAGTTCCAGAAATAACCTTTATATTATATAAATAATTTTCTAAATATGTTAATTTTCACTTTCAATATAAAAAACCGACATTAATCAAAAATTCACGTGTTTTGACAAAAATGGCTTTCAAACCTTAATAAAAATTACAATTGCCTTCATAAAATTATATTATGATTTATATATAATAAAATGAATTTAATGATAATAATAATAACATTTTAATAAAATATTATTTAATTTAAAAATCCCTTAATTTAATAAAATATAATTCTTAATTAAATAATAACTAAAAAAACTATTTGCACTTTAAAAACTAGTTACAACGTATCAATAATGACAAGAAAATATATTCATTATTATATACAAATAATAATGTACATGAACATATTACTAGCAATTTGTTACATAAACCCTTAAAACAGCCGCATAAGACCTAAAGTTAAGGTGTGTGATGGTGACAGACTCTTGGGGTGGCTCCGATAACATCGCTCGAGTGGTAATTTCTATCAACTTCCACTTTTCCCATAGACGGTCACGTTCGAGCTTGACATGATGAAGCTCAGCTTGGTATTGGGAAAGAGCGATGCCCAAAGATTCCACCTCTTTTCTGAGCTCTAACAAATGGGCTTCGTATGGAGCAATTCTACTGGATGAGACTATCGCTTCCTTTGTCAGTGTAAATTGGGATTGTTAAAGTCCTATATTTATACCATTCATGTGATCATTGTTCAACAAATATAAAAGAAACAGTCACAATTCTTAACATAAAACCAAAGAAGTTGACATTTTATACAAACATTTTAAAAAAAGAGAAATTTAATTAGATCAAGAGGTATTTCCATTAATGAAACTTTGGGTCGTTACAATATTCCCCCCTTAAGAAATTTCACCCTTGAAATTTCCTTTTCCCACACTAAAATAGATATGTGAAACTCAGCTTCATCATTTCCTCCAATTCCCAAGTCGATTCTTCAAACATGTGGTTTCGCCACAATACCTTGACGGGGGACATTGTCTTATTTTGTAGAACTTTTTCTCTATGATCTAAGATCTTCCCTGTTTGCTCCTTATAAGAAAGATCATCCTCCAACTGTACCACCGTAGAAGAGAGTACATGTGAAGGTTCTGGTATGTACTTCCTTAAGAGGGATACATGAAATACATCATGTACTTTGCACATGGTAGTTGGAAGTTCTAGTCGATAGGCCACAACCCCGACAGGATCAAGAATCTCGAAGGGGCCGATATACCTTGGACTTAACATCCATTTCCTTCCAATCTGCATGACCTTCTTCCATTGAGACATGCGTAGAAAAACCATGTCTCCAACTTTAAACTCAAGGTCTCGTCGACAATTATCTGCATAACTCTTCTGTCAACTCTAGGCTGCCTTGATATGCTGCTAAATGGTTTTCACCTTCTCCACCATTTCCTCGACCATTTCTAGTCCAAGCAGCTTACGTTCACTGACCTCATCCCAACATGCCAGTGTTCTGCACCTTTTCCCATACAGAGCCTCTTATGGTGCCATTTCGATGCTCAAGTGGAAACTGTTATTATAAGAGAACTCAACAAGAGGAAAATGTCGATCCCATATTCTTTTAATGTCCATTGAGCACGCTCTCAATATGTCCTCAATTGTTTGGATTGTCTGTTGGATTTGCCATCAGTTTGAGGATGATAGGTCGTACTGAAGTTCAGTTCAGTATTCAAAGCATGTTGAAGACTCTTCCAAAACATAGAGGTGAATCTTGGATCTCGGTCAGACACAATAGATAGTGGCACTCCATGCAGCCTTACCACTTCCCTGATATATATCTGTGCCAGTTGATCCAATGATAAATCCTCCCGAATAGAAACAAAGTGTGCTATAAGACGATCCACAACAACCCAGATTGCATTGTTGGCTTTGGATGTCCTCGGAAGTCCGGTGACAAGGTCCATGGTGATGTTCTCCCATTTCCATTCTGGTATGGGCAATGGTTGTATCATCCCCTTAGACTTCTACCTCTCTACCTTCACTTGCTGTCACACCAGGATCATTGATGTATATTCAGCGATGTCCTTTTTCTTATTATCCCACCAAAATTTATCTCGGAGATCTCAATACATCTTTGTGCTCCTTGGCTGAGTAGGGAAATTTGAACTATGTGAATCATCTAAAAGTTCCTTCTTCAGTTTTGGACATGATGGAACACATATTCATTTCCCAAATCGCACAATTCCTTCTTCATTAACATTAAACTCCAAGGATTTCCACTTTTTGATAGCTTCCACTTTTTCTTGAATTCCCACATCATCCTTTTGAGAAACCTTTAACCTTTCCAAAAGAGATGGTTGAGAAATAATTTGTGAAAGGATTTATGATGTTCACTTCATTATTATTTCCATGTCCATCTTCATCAAGTGTAATATGATTGGATCCCTCTCAATTCTCATCATTGAAAGAATCGCTGGGTCCTTTCTACTTAGGGAATCTACCTCCTTGTTCGATTTCCCAGGGTGGTAATGGATTGAATAGTCATAATCCATGATGATCTCTATCCATCTTATCTGGTGCATATTAAGCTCTTTCTGTGTGAATATATATTTAATACTATTTTGGTCAGTATATATCTCACATTTCTCCCCATAGAGATAATGCTGCCAGATTTTCAAGGAAAAGATCATCGCCGCCAATTCCAATTAATACGTTGGATAGTTTCTCTCATGGATTTTTAGCTGCCTTGAGGTATAGGATATCACTTTATTATTCTGCATCAACACACAGCCTAATCCCTTCTTCAGAGCATCACTGAATACCATAATAATTTCCCCACTTGTGGGTATAGTGAGCACGGGCGCAGTGATAAGCCTCCTTTTTAACTCTTTGATGCTTTCTTCTCATTCATCACTCCATGAAAACTTTACTCCCTTTCGAGTTAGCTTGTTAAGAGGGTTGGAAAATCATGATAAATTTCTCAAAATTGTCGATAATATCCATCTAACCACAAGAATTTATGGATATCTGTTACCGATGTTGGCCTTGATTATCCCTTGATTGCATCTATTTTGGAGGGTTCCACAGATATCCCATTGCTTGTGATAATATGGCCTAAGAATGAGACTTTCTTCAACCATATCTCACACTTGATGTACTTTTCATAGAGCTTCTCCTTGCGCAAAGTCTCAAGTACAGTTCTTAAATACTCCTCATGATCCTCTATGGTTTTGGAGTATATTGGAATATCATTTATAAAGACTACCAGTAATTTGTCTAGGTAATCTCTAAAAACTCTATTCATCAATTCCATGAACATTGCTGGAGAATTGGTGAGTCTGAAATGCATTGCTATGAGTTCATGGTGCCAGTATATTATATGAAAAGCAGTCTTGGGGACATCTTCCTTCTTCACCATTACTATAAAATATCCCGACTGCAAATCTACCTTGGAGAAGTATTGTGCTCCACGCAGCTGATCGAACAAGTCATCGATCTGTGGCAGGGGAAACTAGTTCTTTATTGTGATTTTTTAAGTTCACGATAATCAATGAAAATCCACATTGACCCATCCTTATTCTTGAAGAAGTGGACTCAGGCACCCCATGGTGAAGCACTTGGGCATATAAACCCTTTATCCAGATTCTCCTGTAGTTCTTTCTTCAGATCTTCAAGTTCCATTACAGTCATTCTATATGGAGTCTTGTATATTGGTAGTGCCCCTGGTATAAGTTCAATTGAGAATTCAACATCTCTTCTAGGAGGAGGACCATGCAGTTCCTTGGGAAACACTTCAGCGAATTCCCTCACAATAGGCATTTCTTCAAGGATTGTTTCTGCTTTGGAATCAATCATCTGAGCCAGATACGCATGCTCATAGGATAGTAATATCTATGCTTGAGATGATGGAGCTCAAGGATATTCATCTTCTTCCTTACACTTGTAAATAACCGGGGGTCAATTATCCATATAGAGTGTGATTTCCCTCTCCCGACAATATATGTTGGCTCTATATAAGGAAAGACAATTCATGCCAAGAATTGCATCAAATTCCACCAGAGGGAGTATGATGAGGTTCACCGGGAAATTCAATCCACGGATTATAAAAGGGGAGGAATTATATTCATGGGATGAAATGATTGCCCCATTTTCTATACTCACTGACATCTTCACTTACATGGTTTGTGGTGGTGTTGGGATTGTTCTACTAAACTTTCTAGACATAAAAGAATGGTTAGAACCTGAATCAAAAAGTACATTCAATATTCTTGAATGAATAACTAGAGTACCTGTCACCACTTCGTTGTCGGGGTTCAATTCTGCAGAAGTGATGGAAAAGGCTCTTCCTTGCTGCCTTGGAGGTTTTTGGTTGCCTCCAAAAACCATAGGACTAGGGTACTGATTTGCAAGATGCCCCGGTTCTTTGCATTTGTAGTAATGAACAATGCGTTGAGGTTTGAACATATCGTTCCTCTCCTCTATCATAGCCGCGGGTCTTTCTTGCCAATAGTTAACAGCTTGGTACCCTTCTCTTCCACACCTAAAGCATTTCCTCATCCCCTTGAGGCAGTTTCTAGGGTGCTTCTTTCCTTACTTTGGGCAAGTGTGGTGCTGGATATTCTTAGAACCATTGGATTTATCCATCAGACTGCCAGCATAGAAGTCCACCTTACGCTTCTTGTCCCCATGATACCCCTATGATTACCAGATCTCCATTTTGACCATGAGGGAAAATCATACAATTTCCTCATAGATGTCGAAGTCATGGATCACTAATTCATTCCGCAGGCTAGGCTTCATCCCACCAAAGTAGCTGTCAACCTTGCATTCGGGGGTAACGACAAAGCCAGAAGAATATCGCGCATTCCTTGTGAAGTTTGACTCGTACACTCCAACAGATTCTTATTCTTTTTTCTTTTGGTAAATTAATTCCCATTCCATCATAAGCCAGAGTGTGCGCGGAAAATGTTTATCGAAAAACATCTTCCAGAAATACTTCCATTCAAACTCCTCGATCTCCTCCTCAGGATTCCTATTTTTGATCAAGGTTCACCATTGATCAGCTTCACCCTCCATACGATAAGCCTCCAGGAGAACCTTATCTTTATAGAACATTAAAGGATGGAGAAGATCTTTTCAATGGAGTTTATCCATTGTTCAGCGATCGGGGGATCAGATGATACACTAAAAGTAGGAGGCCTTTGTCTCATGAAGCTCTCGATAGCGACTTGTTACTTCTTAGGGGGTTTGGGAGTTCCTATTGACCCGTGTTTCTATTCAAATCTTGAGTTACCTCAGAGAGAATCATGACAATGTTTGCGATTCCCGCTCCCATTGGATTGGGCATCTCATTAGTACAGTCACCACACTGATCTTCACACCGGTTGTTAGCCCGAGTCCTCCTATTACCGGCCATTGTCTAGAATAAAAGGAAAGTTAGGTGGTAACACATAAAGGGTAATCTAAAGACAAAAGTTGATGACTTAAAAATAAACTTTTATTTCCTTAACTCATGGGTCTATAGGCTTCAATCTAGGCATTTCATGACATAATTTCAAATATATATTCATAGGGGATTTTTTTAATTCCCTTAATAAGGGTTAATACTAATCTTGTGAATTCATCAAAGAATATCCCCCGGGAATGTCATAACCAAGATTTCAGCAAGGCCCGTTTTCCTGCACCAGTTCCCGTTCGAGTCTAGCTCAAAGCAGTATTTTCTGGTTTTTCCCCTAGGATACATCTGTGCCAAAGCCCCCTCTACCTGATCGTATCCAGACAGGGATATATTTGTTTGATAAACCACATACTCAGTACTTACCCAAACATAGGGATGTTTTTATTATACTTATTGTTGCCCCTAATTCTTTACAAGGGTTTTCTAATCCTAATCCCAAAAATAACTAATCCTATCCTCTGATACCAACTATGACAAACCTGATTTTAATACAATCTTAAACATGATTTATTACATAAACCATTCACTTGATACCACAAGGATGATCGAGAGGTCTAGTGTATTTGGGGCTTAGGATAATTACATAATAACATAAAACATTAAATACAACCTCTTTATTGAAAACTTCCTTTACAAGCCCAATACATTCCCTCGTACCTAGCATTGCATTGGATAACCTAAGGACATGCATAAGAAAAGGGGTGAGCTATAAAGCCTAGAAAGGTAATAAACATGGAATACATGAGGAGTACAATACATGTTAGACAATAGGCATATGAATAGAGCACAACAGAAACATGAACATAAAGGCATGATAAAGCATGAAAATCATAACATGGAAATGTGGCAACAACACTTAACATGGAATTAGCATGAGCCAAGGATCATTTCACATAGAGCATGAGTAAATCCTCATTGCACATGAAGCACGAGTAAACCATCATTTCACTTGAATTAGCATGAGTCAACACTCATTGCACATGACGTATCATGATACAATACATTACCCAATGCATTGGAGCACTATAAGGGTTCACCCTTCTTAAACATTTTATTTCATACATAAGTGTGCCACATGGATCATAAAACATGGATTCATAAAAAATAATAATTTATTCCATGAAAAAGGAATGTGGAATTCATACATGAAACATTATAATCAATAAATAAATGTGCATAAATGTGAATACCCTTGATAGTGAAATGGGAATGGTATTCACTACACAATCTCAATGTCTTAGAAAATCGGTGTGATTTCGGCAGCGTAACGGTGTGACGTAAGAATTCATAAAAAAGGTTGAGGAAAGAGAAAGGGGTTCCTCATCATATTTACATTTAATGGATTGTAATGAGGTCATATAGATACATGTCACATAAATTGTAATGGAATTTAGGTTCATGATACAAAAGTATTGCTTCAATGTAAATGAGGAGGGTTAAGTTCCTTTCGGAATATCGACATAGTAATGGGTGTACATGGGAGGAATTTAATAAGAGAGAAAGGGGTATCCCATCATTCAAACATTAATAGGTCAGTGTGAGGGAGGTGCAAAGTCATACCCCATCATTCACAATTGAAATTAAAAGGGAAAACCAACTTAAAGATAATTGGACAAAAATGAGAAAGGAAGAAAAAACCTTTACTTGGAAGTGTGATTCAAGAGGCTTGAGAGAGGTTTGAGAGAGGCTTCTTGGGATCATAGGGCACATTAAGAGGATTCTACAGAGAGTAGGCCAGAGGTTGGATGAACTCTAAAGGCTTTGACTAAGGAGAATGTGGGATCCTGGGTGGGTTTATATAAGAAAGGTGAGGGAATTCGTTATTATTTAGGTTTGGGACCCCTTATATTAAATTAATCCAAACCCGAAACCATCCCATGGTTTTTGCCCATGGTTTTTGGGAAAGCGAAGCGAAAAACAATATTTTATAAGGCCAATGTCCGAACATCATTAAATAATAGGTTTTCTTATGTGGAGGTGAGTCACACTCGCATGGAAAACAATTTAAAAAGACAAGGTGTTTAATAAGTCTTGAATGGTCCATTAATGCTTTGAAAAGTAAGTCAAACAAACCCAAAATCAAATTATTTTAATTTTAAAACATATATTGGCCGATAATAAGGCTTATATTATTTTATTACATCACTATTCCGTCATTATGTTTTCATTAAACACATTATATATTTAAACAGTATTTAATTTTTACCCCAAAATTGACTGTCTAAGAAAATTAATAAAAATTCACCGTTGCATAATTTCGACGTCCTGATTCCAGAAATAAAATTTATTTTATATAAATATTTTTTTAAATATGTTAATTTTCACTTTTAAAATAAAAACTGACATTTATCAAAAATTCACTTGTTTTGAGAAAAATGGCTTTCAAACCTTAATAAAAATTACAATTGCATTCATAAAATTATATGGTTATTTATATATAATAAAATTAATCTAATAATAATAATAATAATATTTTATCAAAATATTATTTAATTCAAAAATCACTTAATTTTGTAAAATATAATTCTTAATTAAATAACAACTAAATACACTATTTGCACTTTAAAAACTATTTAAAATGTATCAATAATGACAAGAAAGTATATTCATTATTATATATAAAAAATAATGTACATGAACATAGTACTATCGATTTGTTACATAACCCCTTAAAACAACCGCATAATAACTAAGGGTAAGGTGTGCGATGGTGACAGACTCTTTGGGTGGCTCGTATAACATCGCTCGAGTGGTAATTTCTATCGACTTCCACTTTTACCATAAAAGGTCACATTCGAGCTTGACATGATGAAGCTCAGCTTGGGATTTGTCAAGAGAGAAGCCCAAAGATGCCACCTATTTTCTGAGCTTCGACAAATGGGCTTCATATAGAGCAATTCTACTAGATGAGGCCATCACTTCCTTTGTCTGAGTAAATTGGGTTTGTTAAAGCCCTATATTTATACTAATAATGTGATCACTATTCAAAGTCTATAAAAGCAACGGTCAAAATTCCTAACATAAAACCATAGAAGTTGAAATTTTATATAAACATTTTATATAAAGAGACATTTAATTAGATCAAGAGGTATTTCCATTAATGAAACTTTGGGTCATCACATTTCTATTAATATATGTTCACAATTTTATAATCTTGTGTGTTTTTTCACTTTCCTATATTATTTATGCGTACTCATGGATCATGTTTGATTATTTATTTTTCTTCACTCTTATAACAATTTTTTCTTATAAAAAATCAATTTTTAATGACTCATGATTAATGAAATTTAATTGGTTGAATACAAAATTATTATATTATAATAATGTTACCATAAACTTATTTTTACTTATTATCATTGATTGAAAACTCAAATATTTAGAATTGATGATCATATAAGGTTAACATTTATTATGTTTCCATTTCCCCATGTTATGGATAATGTTTTTCATTATGGTATATCTATGGAAACTAATATAGTATATGATCATTCTGTGAGATGATAATGATCCTTTATAAAATAACATTTTTATGTATATTTTCTCCAAATAAACTAAACCTTTATGGTAATGAGTGTGTTTAAATCTAAATTGTATTAAACATTGATAAAAAATTATGTAATATTTTTATATTTTATTCTTGGGTTTTTTAGGGATCCATAATCAATTCCATTTCCATGGTTCCACATAGATATCTATAGATAACACACACTCTTTATTTTCTTTATTAACTAACAGCATCTATTGCAAGCATTAAAACTATTTTAAACCCAAAATTAAAATTTGTTAAACATTGTGTATATAATATTTATTTTAAATATTTACTATAATAATTTAAGCACTGTAGATTAAAAGTAACAAAAGTTTTAAAAAATTAGTCTATAATATCAAGGCTACATTTTCTCTAGGAACACTCCCACAAATGCTCTCATATAGAGTAGATAATACACTCCATGGTCCCATAAAATGAGCATTCAGAGAAATAATTTGTGACAAGTACTCCTTTAGATTTTTCTCAAACACTATAATTTTATTTCATTATTCTAGATCTTGAACACTAACACTTATAAATATACATGGGGAGGAAACATTATAAATGTAGAAAACAAAATAAAAAATGATCATGAAGGGATGGCTTAGAATCGTTCCCTCACACATGAATAACATGTTACTTCCCCGAAACATGGTCAATATAATCTCCATGAGAGAAAAATAATAATTGTTCTTACTTTTCATCAAATGCCTCTTTAAGTTTATTTTAAAAATATAATGTGACACCCACCTTGAAACTGTGGTTTTTATTTTATATTATTTTATATTATTGAGGATTCTTTTATGTTTTTTCATATTTCATCTTAAAACATGAATTTTAGGGAAATTATTTTCTAATTGAAAATTTTTGGTGTATGACATTGGGTATTCTATTAGTTGACCTTTAGGTGTATTCTTTCATCACATATATATAATTTATTTTGGAATATACATGTTTTAGTATAAATTGGTAGCATAACATTTAGTATAAACCATGAAAATTCTAGGGGAACTATGTGGAACCTTTGGTATATAAGGGTATGGGCAGATGGACTTCACACTTATTGGTAAATTGTGGGAAAAACATGCGAGTTAGATCAATCAATTGATAGTTCAATTTTGCACGATTGGATAATCATTTGTTCAATTATGAAAATTTCTCAGTAGTACCCATGTTATTGGGTTTGGTCTAGGTAGTGGCATGTGAATGGTTGGATTACAATTAGGAAAACCACGTGGTCAAACCATACAACCAACATAGATACAATAAAATTTGAATGTTTAGTTTTAACCCTACTCAATTTTAAACATCAATACCATGTATTACCATACCTTTTACTCGACTTGACCAACACACCTTCCATAATAGTCTCTTCTAATATTAATATCAATTTGATGTCACTCCACCTTGGTTTCAAACAATTTATCTCTTCATAATTCCTTATAAACCACCTTACCTATTTTATATCTCATGATATCTACATCTTTGTTCACCCCATGAACCCTATAATCAATTAGGGATAAAAATTAGGGTTGGAGTGATTTTAATATTATGGGATTTTCTTATTGAGCATTTAGATATATCTTTTGTGTCTTGGTTAAGCATTATCTTTTGTAATCAAAGACTATTAGAGTTTTCCATTGAACCACGGTAGGTGTTTCATTATTTCCACTATATATTATATACATGGAAATGATTTATAGTTTTAGAATGGGTTTTTATTAATTTTATGCATATATTTATGACCCATGCAAGGGAAATGTTGTTTTAATGTGGTTATAGTCCATAGTATGGATTAGGATTCCATTCCACATGTTTTTGAAAAATCATAAATGGATTTTAAGGGTATAGATGGTTTTAATATAATTTATGAGTACTATATTGAGGTTTTTTACAACAATTATTTTTTAAATAATTTTTTTGAGGTGTTTACATATTTTTAAATAATAAAATTGTGTTTTTTGATTTAAAATGTCCAGGTTATCCCATATTGTTTCTTGCAAGGGTGTAGGAGGTGAGGCATGGGTTATTTAAAATTCTTTATCATTGAATTATGAGATGGTTCATATGTTATCACCTCTATTTTACTTTTTATGGGAGTTATAGTAATATTTTCTGTGATTATTATGATGGAAAACCTAATTATAGATAATGAGTCAACTAGAGAGTGTTACCTATTTACTCTAGATGGTAAGACTACAATGGGTATTGGGCCTTAGGATTTAGTGACATTTTTTATTCCCATGTCCATAAAGGATATCAATTGATGTTTATTTCTATTTAGTTAGAAGTGACTATAGGAGATACGACATCTCAATTAGTGTTGGATTATGTTCCTCATCATCATTTTGGGTCTGTATCACTATAGCCATGAGATGATTTCCATGATGTTAAGATCATTTGAAATTATTTATCATTTTATTTTGGTTTGAACCCTTCTTATTTTATTATTTCTTAACACCTATATACTTATGGTTTGTTTACATGCCTTGTGACATTAACATAATGGTGCCTATTTTTGTGTTTTCCTCCTTTTCATTATGGTCTTCTTTTCAAAAAATTTGAAATAGTATTTTTAAAAGGTTTTAAAATAATTAATGTGTAAGAATAGTTTTATTCTACCTTTAAACTATTTTATAATGAGTTTTAAAGTATTTTTATTTAAATTTAAAAATATTTTTTCAAATTATAGTAGATTTCTTTGATGGGAAAGTGGAAAATTGAATGTTTTTAAAGCTCATATGTGTGTGGGTTCCTAAACACATGGTTTTAGTTTATCATACGTAGTTTTATATGAATGTTAGTTTTAAAAGGTGTTTTGGAAAACTGTATGAAAAACATGAAACCACATTGAAGTATTTAAATTTGTATTTTAATGAACTTTTTTTTAAAATGGATATTAAGTGGGAATTTTAAATAGTGATTTGGTAAAAAAGGGATTCATTTTATGATAAGTGTTTTTTATGTTTTAGTTTTCATTTAATGAAAATAAATAAATAAAGTGTTTTGACACAGCTTTGATGTGTTGTATTTTCTTCATGTGATGGATTATAAAAATGAATATTTTTCTTCTGTGTTTTAAAATAATATTTTTTGTATGAAATATGAAATTTACTACAAAGGTACAGTGGGTGGTTACCTACTTTGTTGTTTATCTAATTCAATATTTTAAAGGTCCAACTTTTTTCAACTTTGATACTTGAGAATTATTTTTCCAAGTGAGATGTTGATTTTGGATGGTGATAATGGGTTGTACAGAATTTTGTTGGAGAGGATTAGGGATTAATTTTTTGTTTCGATATTTTTAGTGTCAACATTGTCCAGTTGTATTTTTGTAATTCGTCATTACTTTTATATGATTCTACTATTAATTCACTTTTATATGAATTGTATAGACCCAAAGGTTGATGTACATAGACATTACATTACTTTTTTGGAATACTTAATATATGACAAAAACAAATGTCCAAAGATCGTATTAGTTTAGTGTCTTTGGAAACTCAGAACATAATCATCCAATCATGGTGAAGGATCTTCAACATCTCCAATAACGATCTCCCCCTTTGGTTTTCTTACCTAAAACATTTCTTTATATCCTAGGGAAAAGAAAACATAAAAAAGGGTGAGCTCAAATGCTTAATAAGGGTAAACATGGTGAACATAAAACAATCCCTGAACGTTTGAATGTAAGAGCATTAACATAAAACATCAAAATCATGAGTAATGACATAAATATTAGCATTGCATAAGAAATAAATCATAAATAAACATTAACCTTGATAAAATATAATGGGAATAAAACAAGTAATTGTGGAAAACCATTAAGCACATGATATGATTTTTATAGTAGCCCAGACATTTCTTCAAAGACCATCATAGTGGAAAATGTCTAATACTAAAACAAGTTGACATGTCGTTCCAGCCCATTATTACTGAACCAAATTTACTTGTCGTACCATCCATGTCTATATCAGGAGATATATATATTTACCCAATTAATTGGAGGGAGATATATGTCCCACCTTTCTCATAATGAAATCATTCTTTTGTGTGCCAAAAAATAACTATAAATCATTCATCATAACCTAACTAATAAAATGTGTTTCATAAACATCATCCCATCATAACATAATCCATATAAAACAAATGGATGTTATTTCATCATAATAAAAATAAAACCATTTAAATAATAGGTACATTATACATGGAACATTATCATACTAAATAATGTCATCTTAGATGGGAAATAATTTTGAATAAACAATTGAAATTAATTTTTGAAGAAAATAACCTTTCTTCTTCAAAATCATTTTCTTTTATCAAAATCTTGTGTGATTTTAAAAGAAAAGAATTTTTTTGAAAATAATCATGAAATATTGTAGAGGAAGCTTCATAGAAATAAGGCATTATGAAACTGTAAAAATCCATTCACACCGTATAAGTAAAAAAAACTTCTTCTCGTACTTTTTCCAGAAAAGTCAAAAAAGTACCTTATGTGGTAAAAAATGGAAAGATTTTGTCCATACAATGTGGTAAAAGTCAACAAAGGGGAAAATGAATTTAAAAATACATGGAATAATAATAAACATTTTATGAAAGCATTTTTAGAAAACATTTACATGGATTATAAACATAACCCCAGTAAATACTTACGAATAAACAATCACGGATAAGAACAAGATTGGAATAATTGTCCCTTACCTTATGTACAATTTCATTAATATGTGTCCAAGAATTCTGTATAGTGGGTTTAAACATATTATTAAATTGTAACATGACCATAATAATATTTATGATATCATATATGATTCACTTACGACTTTATATTACCCGTTCATTTTTCAATTCCATGTTAAAGAAGCGTTTTGCGTAAAATTGTTTCATTTATCGTCCATGTTTTGACTTGTTATTATTCATATGATTACTTAGATCATGATTGCTTACTTAAAGAATGTAAAAATGATTTATTTATAATATATATTCATAATATACATTTATATAATAGATCGATAAATGGAAAGAAATACACCGTTCATGGAGATGGTAGGCCGTACGTACGCATTAATGTTGTTTTAATTTCCTTATTAAATTGAATGGAAGTAATTAAATAACAAATAAATAAATCCAGTATCATTAATATGTCATATATTTCATGATTATTTGTCATATACTATTTATAATTATTCTTTAATGGTTAACATGGAGAATGATTCTCATCACGTTGTGGATATGGTAATCTGTACGTACGCACGGGCGATGAAATCGTTTTCCGTAGGATGGATAGAAGGTGAAATAGGGTTGGATCATATTTCTAATAACATATTAGAATATTATTGATACTGATGTTATTAATTTATTATGAAACGAAAAAATAATAGTAAGTATAAGAAGAAATGAATTTGAAAGAATCGGAAAAGGATATTACCTCTTCTTCGATGCGCCTCTTCTAAACCTCCTCTTAGGGAACTAAATATGGTCTTTGAGGAATACTAGGACCACTAGTATGTTTCTAAGGAAATGGAGAAAAGAAATGTGCAGGTTTTTTCTGAGATTTAAGGCTCAAAGTTTTGTGAGGAGGAGAGGGATGAGGTGCCCTTTTATAAGGGAGGAGAGGGGCACTTTTGGAAACATAAGAAATATTAATTTATAATAAATTATATCCACACTTAAAAACCTCCAAAAATGACTCAAATACGAATATTAGATGATATAGGGTTGTAATATCATCAACCAATAAAATTTAGACATGTTGTAAATTATTTTAAACCTTATCAACTTGATTTATCCTTATTTAATCTATTTTATTTTATTTGTGGTAGTAATATTCTAAATTTTAAATTGGTATAAATAATTAATAATGTGTTGTTAATTGTACATAATTTTATAATATATGACATTTTAGGCCATATAAATTTTAATTTATAATTTGTAAATATTTTTGTGATTTTTAAACAATTTTATAATATGTTATCTTTATAAAATAACAATAGTATCAATTTTGACACTATTCATTTATTTGAATTTAAATAAAATCCACACATAATATATGTTCAAAATAAAAGATTTTATAGATTCATAACATTTCATATTTATCTATAAAACTCGTGGAGAACATTAAATAGTTCATATAATATTTATTTTAATATTTTTAAAACCATTTATTTGATATTTCAATCAATAAAAGAATTTCCACATCACTATCGTGTCATAATTAATTATTATTATTTAATCCCTAAAAATTATAAATAAATTTAAATGATGTATATAATTCTATTATTTTTCTTTTATACTATTATTTTATATGTTTTATGAAGTTTATAACTAAATTAAAATTATTACACTTATAAGATATAAGAGGGTGACATATTGTCACTTTCATTGGTTTTAGTATTAATTATATAATTTTCATGTTACAAAGCCCATGAAATTAATATATTCCAACCCTTAGGTTATATGTGTCTATTTTTATTCATCCAATAGGAATTTGGCAGGTTTTAGGGTAAATTTATAATCTTATTGTTACCCTTAATTACCCGATTTACCTTTAACTGTAGTAAAAAAAATTACCGTAGTTACTATTCATAATATCAAAAAAATAAAAGTAACATATTAACATAACTTGGACCCACTGAATCCACATATGGAATCCATTTTTTAAAATTAAAATCACAGAAGTTTCAGTAATTAATTTAAAATTAATCTCGTTGTTAAGAAAACGGGGTTTAAAAGTTAAAACATTATCAAAGATTGAAGTGTTTTTACCTATGAATTCAATGTAAAATTAATGATAACGACTTGAATCATATTAAATGGTAATAATATATTCTATTTAAACATTAAAACCATTAAATATTATATTTTATCCATATAAATTGTCTCAATGAAAAAGTTGTTTTTAGTTAAAATTTAGCTTATTTTTTCTATTCATCAAAATATGAAAGTTAACAGAAAAATATTAAAAAATTATCCGAGGTAAATTTTTATATCATTATTGAAATAAATAATATTATTTCATAAAATTGAACTAATAAATGTGTCAACAACTAGACTTAAAGTGGGTGCGCCATCAAAAGGCAGCAAAAGTTCATTTTTTGAAAAATACTTATTTTTCCTGAATATTTTATTTTGTTCTCATACCATGTTCTAGATAATGTGTAAGATGAATGATAATGTAATAAAATTTAAAATTTGGTTATTAATATTCATAATGGATAGTTCATAATAATATTATAAAAAAATATCGTTTTTTAGTGAAACTCTGTATTGTGTACAACCCATGCTATTGAGGAAGGTCACTCTTGCTTACAACACAATCCAAGAATAGTGTTCATGTATACTAAAAGATAATATGGTGTTGTGTATAAATCAATCTAATATTGGTTTAGCGTACAACACAAGACATCATAGAAATTAGAAAGAGGATTTCTCATAAAATTTCGGGGTGTTACATCAGTTGTTTTATTTATAATAGTTATTTAGTATTTAATATCTCTTATAGCATGGTTTAATTCATTTATTTTCATTTCTTACATTAAATTTTGTATTGGGATAAATCATTAAAATGTAAATTTTCATGATTCCTATGAAATAGTGTATATACCATGGGGATCATAAAATCCTTTTGGGCCATATATCAGGCTTGTTTGGGTCCCTGTTTGGATGGAAGCCTAGGATCATTCATTTTAAAATGTCATCAGATACTAGTTTCCTAGTGCATGAAAGGGTATAGAATTATCTATTTATATTTTGGTAGTTTAATGATTAAATATTAGGATGTCGAGACTTAGGAGGTAGTTGGTGGGAAAGTTTCATAATCTCATTATTTCCTTGAGCATCAAGTTTCCATGGGTAGTTTTTATTTTTTATGTGATTATTGATTATCATTTGATGGAATAGTTAGATTATTATTATATACCTATGGGGTCGTGTTTTGATCCCCATTCTAATATCTTGAGTATATTTGGGGTTATATTCCCGGGATTGGAAAAAACATGGAGAAGGGATCCAAGGTGTGAGGTTTACTTATAGGGCCTAAAAAACATATTGCAATTGATCTCTTGATACTGAACCTTTTATAGGTACCAATTTAGGATCATGACATGGTTTTCAATAATGTGGCCAAGATAAGAACAAGTTTTCATCCCAATTGGTTTTTATATTTATACCCCTTTACCCTCAGATTTTCCAATTGAATAAGTTACAAGTTTGGTATTGTGTTAAGATGGAATTTTTTGATTCGTTTCGAATATGAGGCTTATATTTTGATGTTATTTATGTTTCTTGGTATGTGATTGAAAGTGGATTTTATTTTTGAAAATTTAATTATAAAATTTAATATTTAAAAAAGGCCTTATGGAATATTTGAAAACTAAGTTTGGTTTCATGAAATGTTTTGAAAAAATTTATTTCAATTACAAAATATGGGAAATCATATTAGTGTTACTCATTTTCGAATCAAATGAACATAGAGTTAAAATGTCCAGTTTCTGATTTTAAAAGAAAATAATGTTATTTTAATAATATATCTTTTTTCTTGTTTATATTTTTACCATAAACATGCGTTTAAATGGTTAAATTATTTAAAATATTTCAGTTTTAAGATTTTGGTTTTTTCATAAAATATATGATTTTTTTGTTTTAAATATGTTTATTATTTTTAAATGATTTTATAATACATTTTAAAATTGACCATGATGAGTTTGGGATTCATATTGAAATTTTAATATGGTGTCTAGTTATACCTTTTTATGAATGTAGGCTTGATTTTAAAGGTGACATGGTTTTTAAAATGGGTTTATGGTACTCTTTTTTAGGGGGTGCATGGTTTTAAAAGGGAAATATTTTAAAAAAATTGTAAATTATTTAATAAATCATGTGTTTTGGTTATCCCCTATTTTTTGTAACTGCTTGATATTACATATAATATATGAACGGAATTAAATTATATATAATTTTGGTTTAGTGTAAGCCTCCTAGAATGGCCAAGTGTAGAAGTAGAGTTCTTTTCTCAGGGGTATTTACACCTTTTTGTTTTAACACTACCCAGGCTCTGAATGTATTGGAATATGTGTTATTCTCCATTAATGATTTTCCTTGAAGTAATTTTGGGTCATTTATTTTTAGTAAAATTTTTCGAGAATCATGTAAGCCAATTGTCTTAGGCTATGAGCCTTTGTTTAATAGTTTTACCAATAAGGGTACGTTTTATTTGATATTTAGATGTAAGATATAATTTGGAGTGTTTGTTTAAATAATCTATATGATATTTTATATTTATGGATTTTTCATAATTTGGTGTATCCATGGTGTTCTTGGTAATTTTACTTTTACATAAATAACCATTATTGGATTTATAATCATTGAGTTTGGACCATTTTTGGATTGAGTAAAAACATGCATGGTGTTTACTTTAGTTTCTTTTTATCAGTGGTGGTTATTTTAGGTAATGTTCATGCATATTGTAAAATGATTTTCATTATTTATTTTTAATGTTTTAGACCATGAGATGGTTTTTTAATTTTTGTTTTGATAAGGAAACCCTAGGGTTCATGCAACTGTGACTATAGGTATTGTTCGGTTTCTGGTAGAACTATGGATTTCATTGGTATGAGTTTCCTATTAGATTCATAGTTTGATGTTATTCTCTATGATTTTATTTAGGAATCATCATGATTATTTCATGAACATAGGTTTAAATTCATAGAATTTATTAATGAGTAATGTTCCCACTTGTTGTGATCCGTGGATTTCAGATTCCATTGATATGGTTGTATGGGTTTGTGGTCCTTCAAGATGTACATGGTTAGTTCCTTCCATTTGTGGTATTGAGAGGGTTTATGGATGTGGCTTCTGACTAGATATTCCTAGTAAACCCCTTTTGAAATTTCATTATTTTGGTTTTTTAGTGACATCCCCTTTTTTTTGAAAAATAGTGGTTATTGGTTGTTCCACCAATATAGATTAATTATAAATGGTGGAGATACTAATTTTTGATCACTACATCCTTAAATCAGCCATTTAATCATTTTTAATCGGTTTTAATTGGGTATAGTTAGTGTTGGTTATATATATATTTGGTTTATCAAGGAATTCCCTTTTCCCTTGAGGGTTTCTTTCAGCATATGAATTTTTTATCCTATACTTGGACCTGAGACCTTATATGGTAATAAAGAGTCATGGTTGGGGGAATTTTGACACCCACCATGTAAATGTGGTTCTTATATTATTTTATTTTATGTTATTTATTGTTTTTTATGTTTCTAGGATGTTTTATCTTGAGACATGGAAATTTTGGAAATTTTGTTCTGGTACACAGTGTGTAGTTCCTGATTTAGGTAAAACCAGGCAGTGAACCTTAGGTGGCCACTTTCATCCCTTATGTATAGTTAATTTTGAACAGCCACTATTTATCCATCATGGTAAGCACATGGTTCCTTCTAAACTATGTGGATTCTAAAGGGAATCATGTGGAACATTTGGTATGTAATATAAAGGGTGAAAAAAATTGTGAGTGGCTTAGTAAACAGCGATACAATCATGTGATTCAGATCTAAAATATGAAAGTTAAATTGGTATTTTCAGCATATTATTTTTCTAACTTTGTGATATTCTAAATTGTATCAATGTGAGTTGGTTTCCTCTAGGTAGTGGTATGTTCGTGGTTGGTTCACAGTTTAGAAAACTGTGTGAAAAAACTAGGTGGTGTGACCAAATTAATTTCATTTTGAATTTATAGTTTACTCTTGATCAATATGAACCCTCTAACCACTATATTATCCTCTCTCTAACTGAGAAATAGTATCATCTCATCATATCTTTTTTTATGGCCATGCTCCTCTAGTTAAAAAGATTAATCTCTTGGTAATACCTTTTACACCTCATCCTCTATTTTATATCTCCTATTATATTGATTGTATTCTTCCAATTAATCCTATATTTAATGTGTTTGGTAATTAGGTTTGGGATGATTCTAATAATTGGGGATTTTGTTGTTATAGATTGAGAAGGACATCTTTTGAATTAGTTGGGCATTTTCACTGGTAGGTGATGAATTCTAGGTTATTATCATAAAACTAAGATAAGTGTTTCTTTTTTATATATTTTTATTAAATTCTATTAAATGTTTGATGATTTTAAAATTGTTTTTATTCTATTATTTGAATATATATATGACCCAGGAGGGTTCAATGTTTTTCAAAGTGGTTTCATTCCTTGGAATGGATTATAATTCCATATAATGTGTTTTTGAAAATTCCTACATGGATTTTAAAGGATTATTTTCATTTTAAAAGTGGGTAAGAGAACTAGATTGATGTTTATAGATACTTGATTTATAATAATTGATTATTAAATAATTTTTTTTGGTTGTTTAAATATTTGTAAATAATAAAATTGTGTCGGCTGATTTAAAATGGGAATGTTATTGCATGTGATTAATATTTTGAAACTCTTTAAAGTCATTGAATGTTTTCAAAGGGGGTATAAAGAGAAATTTGAGTTATGAAATGGATTTCAAGGAATGTTTTACTAAAATTTAGTCCCAAGAGTTGATTGGGATGGGTTGGAAATTAATATTAATTGTCTTAGAATTCCATGTGTTCTATGTAAAATAGATCGTTTGGAACCTTATAGAAAATGAATTTTCATTAAAGGTGTGAGACCATCTTTGACCATATGTGATTCATAATATTCTGATGGTGTATTGTGTCCTCATGAAGGTTGTTTTATATTTATGCATTTTCATATGATACTAATTAATAGTTGTGATTTGGAATATTTATTTTAAGGCTGTAAGTGTCCCACTTGGGTTATTTTTAACCCATTTTTCTAGTTCATTTTTGGATCTTGATTTCCCTCTAGTGTTCCAAGTGTGACATGTTTGAATTTTGAGCTATTCTTTTGTTTAATTTTGGTTCAATGTTTATTTCTTAGTTTTCTCAATCGTTTTTTGGATAAAAGTGGAGTTTTTTTATTTGCAACATGTGGCGAATGGTTAGTTCATTGTTAGGGGAAACTGTGATACCTAGAACAGGAGACCATATAGCCTTGGAATGGCATATGAGGCATGGTAGACAACATGTGAAAAAAATTTCAAATAGTGTGGAAAGCATGTTGGAAGACACTATCATACTTTAGAACTGTTTCCTATAGTTATTTCATGTTTTACCAAACCGTGTGGCCAAACTGTGCAAGCTATACAGGTCCAAGAAATTGTGAAATAGTCTTTCGACCCTCTTAGGATTTTAACCCCAAAACACCAATTTTTCTTTCCTCATGGTTCATTCAGCCCATAAATAGATCCTACCTTCTTCTTCATGCATCCTCTTCTCTCTCATGGTGTATATCTAGTGATTCTTCATTGTTTTGGGGTGAATATTTCGATTAATATTTTCTTCTATTCTCCCTCTTCCTCTTTATTTTGTTTTCTATTGATTTTTTATTCTCCCATGCTTATGTGGATCTAGAGTTCTTATTTCCACTTGTTTTAGGATGGGGTTTTTTTTAAGGTTCCACTTGTATGTTCTTGATTCATTGAGCCTTTGCAAAGTTTTTTTCGGTGTTTATTGTTATGGCACTGTGTGATTGATGTAGTTTTCCCTTTGCAGTTGCATTTAAATTTAAGAATCATTGGTTTCATGTTTTTCGCACATTCCTTATATGGATTTGTTGATGTAAGATCTTTGGAATAATTTTTTTATGTGAAATGAGGTATTTTTCAATGTTTTAATGTATTATATTCCATTTTTTATTCTGTGATGCACACCAAGTGTGTGATACAATGATCAGTTAGATTTACTGAGTGATCTTAGATATATAAAGTGTTGTTTGGATTTTTAAATATATTTTTGACATCTAAATAGTGGGTTTGAGTTTATAATATGGGTTTATATAATGTTTTCGACATGAAAGTGGTGTGTGTTTGGTTCTTTAAAAATGGAATGGCTTGTGATAATGACGTGCGACCTGATTGGAACATTAATGAAAATGGTTTTGGATTGAAAATGTCGTGTGATTACTTAGATGGTATTTTTCTAAATTATTGTGAAAAGGAAAACTGTTTTTTCATTCCATTTTGGAAGGTGATTTTAATGATTTGAGAAAGGATTCTTATGGCTCATTTGGAACATTTTTAAAAGTGGTGAAATTTTTAATCTTGAATACCTTCCTTGGATAATATCCTTACTTTGTTTATATTTAATGGAACAGATTTCCTTGAGGTGGAATCCTATTGATCGATGATGAGAATGGGATGGATGACATCACTATGGACTCCATGTCACCCATTTACTTTTAGAGGAATGTGATATCCTTAGTGTAGAATCCTTTGAGATCTATGAGTTGCAAGGTAAGAGATTGATCATTGGGTCACTTGTCTGTATGACTCTTGCATGAATTATTATATATTATTAATATTTAGGTGATTGGATGCGTGGTTGGCATCAGTTGGATCACAACTTTATAGTCTTGACTTTGGAACCTGGCATAGTAAGAAAATATTTTGACAACTATTTATACACTATTCAGGACTACACTCTAACTATAATACCATAATATGGAATTGGATATGTTTTATTTATTATTTATATAGAATAATTCCCCTTGTTCGAGACGTTTAGGGTGCGATCAAGCATGTGGGTAACATTTGATTTCATCAAGTGAGGAATGATTTCTGGGGTGAGTCAATATGTATAGTATGTTCAAGATTATTTCATGATATCCTAGGTTCTCCCAAATCAATTATCACTTAGTAATCCATATCGGATGATTGCGATACTTTTGTTTGGTTACTCTTTTGTTATTTTTTATATTTCAATTATTATTATGATTATTTCTATACCTTTATTTCATGGTCTTCTTCTTGGATAGAAGTATTATGTTATATTGAAAATGTTTAGAGAAAATGTGTTGGAAAATGTTTTGTACACTTTTTCTTAAATTTTAAAATGAATTTTTTTTGTTCTGTTGAAATTCTAATGGTTTCATTTTGGTGTTGGGTGTGGTTTTAAATAGAAAATGAGAAATGTACCACATTTTTATAAAGTAGAAATTTTGTGGAAAAGATTACTTTTATATATTATTTTTCAAACATGAATTTTGTGTTTCTTTAAGAAAATGTATGTTCATTCAGAGTATATTTTTTGGGTGTTCATACTGTGTTTTAATACTAACACCTATAGTTATTTCATATTTTTTTTATTGCTGGTCTCATCTTTATTTTGATCACCATGCGAAATTGGTGGTTTATTATTGTAGAGTGACCCTCAGGGCCACATAGAGATACACTTGTTGTCAAGTTCAATTGGCCTTTATTGTTCAGTTTGTTGTATTTTCAGTTTCCCTTATAAAATGATGTTCAATTATATATTTTATATATAATGGGTTGATTTTCTATTTCTGATATTCATTTTATTTATTTATATTGGAATAAATAATTCCCCTAGTTACTCTAATGATTACCAGAACTATCTCTAGCCTGCGAGGACTGAGACCACCCTTTGGGATTTTCCACTGGTCAGCTCAGGTGACTGGATCAAGGTTGACCTAGTTTGGTTTTTTGAAAAAATGGTATCAGAGAAAACTGGTTCATTGTAGGAGCTAGCCATTAAGGAACCATTTATTATTTAGGATGTCAAGGTATATAGACTAAGACTATTATAACTTGGGGTAAAAATATAAGGTAACGTTTGGTCAACACATTCTACATTGAAACATGGTTTTCTATGGTATGTTAGGTTACTTTTGGTTTATCTTGATATTCATGGTTTTTTTTTGTTATTGGAAAATTAAATTAGAGGGGGGACAGTGGTATTAGTATGCTCCCAAGGCTGGGAAAGATATGTGGAGATGGGGAAATGGTCTTAGAAGACTCTCTATGATGGTGGTGTGATTGGAGTATGTCCACCAACCATATTCCAAAGGCTTCCATCGACACTAGTTTCACCTTGTAATTTTTTTTGGTTATCATTAATTCTAAAAAGTCTTCTGAAAATTCTTTTTTTAGGAAGTTAAAAATTTATTTTTAGAATTAATATTTAGGAAGTCTTTATAAAAAAATAGATTTTTATAAAATGACCCTTTCGGAGTAAAACATGAATTGTTTAATGAGATCATATTTTTATTCTTAAAACAACATGTTTTTTGAAAATGGGTATTTGAACGAATATTTTTTGTTTCATTTTTTTAAATGAAAATAATGAGTTTTTAATCAAATGTTTTTTATGGGATGAAACTCGTTAAGCTGATGATAATGTTTTCAATGGGATGATTTTAGTTTTTGAATTGAATTCAGGGGAGTTTTTTTTGAATGAAAAGAATTGGACTGAATGTGGGAAAAACATGGTTGAAATGTAATGTTTTGAGAAATGGGAATTCCTGGTTTTGATGACTGGTATATACATGGGTGTCCACCTGTATAGATATGTGCAGGAATGTGGATGAATGAAAATATGGGTGGATTTTCCCAGATTGACATGAGTTGATGGGGGCTTGAGGTGACACACGAATGGTCATGTGTGAGGCTCCACAGAGTACCTTTGGTGAGTGTGAAACCCATCATGTTTATTTCCTTTAAATAGTGTTTAAGGATAAATATTGTGATTTTATGATATCCAATGGTTGTATGTCTTGTTTTCCTTATGTTTTGGGGAATGATTAATATGTGATATTTGATGTTGAGAACTATTGTTGGTGATTTGGTTTTGAAGTGGTGTTTGTTCAAGATGAGTTTGATTTTTGAGATGGTTTTGATAGAGATCGTTGTTTTTGTCTTTCATAGTGTCTACCTACATAAAGAATCAACGGATATTCAAGGTGTAGATATATAAGGTTCATTATTAGAATAACTTACAGTTAACTAACTTAATGATTTACTTCTTGAGTTATGAAAGGTGAATCCACCTCTCTTTTGTGGTCATGTGGATCCTATTGAATAAAAACACAAGATGTGTAAAATATAAAGGATATTAAGTATCATTGAGTTTCATTAATCATTAAAGGTTGAGTTTTCTATCATTATTCTAAATGGTCAAACATTGAAGTGGTGGAAGTTGGTCTCCAAAACAAAGCCTTAGGAAGATCATACATTGTAATTCATCATGGATTATTTCATCTGTTAGAATTTTTTTTGAGGTGGTGAAGGTGAGTAAGTGGTGGAGATGTGATGTTTGCAGTAATGAGATTGATCATTGTTTCAATTCATCTATCTCTTTTTTGATCTGGTTACATACATTTTGGATTTTTTTATGGGTGATTCCCTGAAGGCTTGACTTTTTAAGAGTGGGATTTTTCTTGATATACAATCAAATGTGTCATAGCTTGGTTTAACCATTTTTCCCGTGTTCAGAGGAAATTTTTTAAGGTAGATATGGTGTTATGTGGAGTTCATGAGGAATTGAACCTTCCAAAAGCTTCCGGAAATGGTGAAAGGGATTCCAGTAAGGAGATAGAAGATCAGTCTGAAGCTATTGGTACTGGATGTGGTATTAAATGACTTATTAATCATCCTTAATATTAATTTAAGTATAATATCATGTTTTTTTATCAATATGGAATTATATATTATAATAGGTCATTGTGTTATAGTTCTCTGAATACCTATCATGCCTATGGACTAAAGTCACTATCAACAATTGTTTTAGGGGTTTCATAAGATGTGATGTTGAGCCAGTTCATAGTAGTGTGAAATTTTGGGATCATTATAATGTCCCTTTTTATGTGTGCTTAACTTATTATAATAGTTATTACCACTAGTGATTTTTTATGTTTTAGTCTTCCTTAATTTTTTAATTGGACTTTGTGGATCTTTTGATTACTTCTGTTTCAATAAAATTATGATTTTATTTGGAAGCACTGTAAATTTTATTTTCGATGGAACATAGTACCTGTTTGGGATTATTAGTTCATGACTGTGAGAAAGTGAATTCTTAAAACATCAGGGCTCTATCCATTGGCCCCATAGAAAAGCTATCATATCTTCAAGAATCCTAGGGTGTGAGGGATCATGGCCTTTATTTTTTATTCAATACAGGAATAGACACAATTGATGATTTCTTGTTATGGTTTCTTCATCTTAAAGCTCCCATTTTGTGGAAAGATGTGTAGAAACATTGTTTACTTAATGCAATACTTGTGTATTGAAAAGTTTTTCTTTAGTTTTAAGGAGGCATGGTGGTCTCATTTTCATGAAATTTCAATTTTGATACATTATTGGATGTGGAAATTTGAATTGGTGGCCCTTGTGTGGTTAGAATTCAATAATTGGGTTTGGTTCTAGCGCATTATATGGGATATATATTATTTCATTAAGTCTTTCCACTTATGGTGGTGGGGGTTTTTTAACCTATGTGAAGAGTTTCATATTCGCATGTTTTGTGTTTCTTTTGTTGGTCTTTGTTGGTTGTTTTATTCAGGTCAATACATAATGGTGTGGAGACCCCCCATGGGGATCATTGTGGTTCCTTCTAGAGATGGTTGGTGCTAGTTAATTTTTTTTGGTGGGGAGTCCATTCTAGCCTACCATGTTAGTAATTGATTTTGGTTTCTCGTTTAGTCTGGTAGAAGGTGGCATCATTCAAATGTTTTTTAATTTATATTTTCTCTTTATTTGGGGGGGGGGGAATGTTGCCATTTTGGATCACACTATTCAGGTTTATCAATTGGATGGTTTTTTGGATTGTAATTTTAGTTTTATGTCATTTAATAAGAAGTGGTTAGTTTTTTTCAGATGTGTGGTAGAACTTGCATTTGGTGGTTGAGGTGTTCTTGGTTTGAGAGGTTGGATCATTCAGTTGTAGGATTCCTTTATTCCTTGATGAATAAACTGGAAAATGTTTTTGATTCCTAGGGGATGAATGATTTAATGTTTGAGAGAATTATCACACCCAATTTTTTGTTTACCCGCTTTTTTAGGTTCATTTTTTTGATCTCGGTTTTCCTCTTGAGTTGTGGGTGTGAAATTTTTAAAATTTGGGGAAATATTAGGCTTATCGTATTATCCATGTTTATTACGTTGTTTCATAGAACGTTTTTGGAAGAAAATTGTAGTTTTTAGGATTGGTAGTAGATGACACATAGTTACAACAATGTTTGGGAAATGCGTGCAGCTTAACCCTTGAAACCGTGCAGCCTGGTGTTGGTTTCTGAATATTGGAACACATATTGTGCATGATTTTTCAGATATTTTCAAGTCTATTTAGGTAGGCTATGTGTCCTAGTATAACCATTTCACATTGTTTTTAGTTGATTTACCAAACTGTGCATCCAAACCCTGTGAGCTCCACATGTCTTGAAAATTGTAAAATAATCATTATACCCTCTTGTGATTATAACTCCAAATCACCGAGTTTTCTATCCTCATAGTACATGGGACCCTAAGGGGGGTCTTCCCTTCTTATTAAATATTCCTTTTCTCTCCCATGGTGTATATCTAATGACTATTCATGGTTTTGGGGTGAATCTTCAACGTAATATTTTCTTCCCACCTACCTCTTCCTCTCTCTGTTATTTCTCTTGAGTTTATATTCTCCCTTGGTCGTGTGGATATATGTTTCATGTTTTTACATGGTTTATGATGGGTTTTTTCTATGCTTAAGGTTCCTTTTTGATTTTATGGCTTCATTGAACCTTCATGAGGTTGTTTTTGGTGTGCGTTGTTGAAGCGTCATGAGATTGAGGTTGGTTTCCCTTCTCACCACCATTTAAATATAAGAATCATTAGTTTAATTATTTTCGGAACATTCTTATATGTTATGTGTTGATGTAAGATCTTTGTAATAATTTTTTAATGTGAAATGAGGTGTTTTTCAAGGATTTTTTGAAGTGAATGCCATTATTTTGTTATGTGATGCACACCAAGTGTTTAGTAAAATTCCCTGTTGGATTTGGTTTGTGATCTTCAATATATGAAGCATGTTTGGGAATTGTAAATATATTATGGACATCTAAACTATAGTTATGAGTTTCTATAATGGGTTTGTATATTATTTTTGACTTGAATGTGGTGTGTGATTAGTTTTTCAAAAATGAAATGACATGTGATGATGATGGGTGGCCCAATTGTAACTTTTATGAAAATGGTTTGGGATTGCACATACAGTGTGAGTAATTAAATGGGATTTTTTGAAATGATTGTGAAATGGAAAATTGTGTGGTTCAACCTTTTCATAAGGTTGATTTTGATTCTTTGGGAAAGGATATTTATGGCCCATTTTTTTCTTTTGTAAATGTGGTGAAAATGTTTGTCATGACAAACCACCCTAGATAATCTATTTTCCTTGTTTATATTTATTGGATGGGATTTTCTCACAATGGAATCCACCTGATCTATTCTATGAAAGGTTGGAAATACTTGTCTTGAAATCCTTGTGACCCATTTAATTTGAACGGATTGGGATTTCATCGGTGTGTACTTCTTTATGATCTATGAGTTGTAAGGAAAGATACTGATCCTTGGGGTTACTCAGGTTGATGCCTATTGCATGAATAATTTATATATGATATATGTTAATGTTATTGGATGCTCAGTTGGAATTAGTTTTCTCACCCCCTTTATACTCTTTACATTGTAACCTGGCATAGCTAGTGAATTTTAGGAGAACGATTGCTACACTAGTTAGGATTACACTCTGACTAGTGTCCCGTAGTTGGGAATTGGATAAGTTTTTTATTGATATAGGATACATCACCTCGTTAATTTTATTAGGATGTGGTCATGAGTGTGGGTGAAATTTTATTTCATCAATTTTGGCATTATTTCTATGATGAGTTAAGATATTTAATATGTTATGGATTATTTCATGAGATCCTAGGTTCTCCCATGTCAATTGCAACTTAGTTTTCTACAACAGATGATTAAGATACGTGTTGGTTGGTTACTCTTATATTATTATTTCCATTTCCCATATTAGTATGTTAATTTTTGTATCATACTTGGATGGTATACTTCTTGGATAGAAGTTGTGTGTTAGCTTTCAAAGGTTTATGGATGTTTTTGGAATTTTTTTTGCACATGTTTTATTCCTTCTTAAAATTATTTTTTCTTTTTCCCTATAAATGGTAATTGTTACATCTTGATTAAGAGTGTGGTTTTTAATAGAGAATAGGTAATGAAAAATGTTTTTTATGTGCAAATTGTGCTGAAAATATTAATCTTATATATTGTATTTTGAATATGTATTTTATGTTTCTTTATTTAAATAATATGAATTGGGAGTATATTTTTTGGGGCACACCTACTGGGTTTTAATATTCACCCATATGGTTTCTTATCCTTTCATGTCGGAATCATCATGGTTTCAATCCCTATGGGTGATGGTTAGTGTGGTATTAGATAGTGAATCTTAGGTTCACATGGAGATATTGTGGTTATTAGGTTTGGTTAGTCATTGTTGTTTAATTTTTGGTGTTTAAAATTTAACTTATAAAATGATATTCAGTTGGATACATAATATATGTTTTCCCTCTTTGTTTATTTCATTACAATGTTTTTTATTTATATTTGGAAAAATCATTATCTTAGTTACATTGATGATGCCTGACAATAGTTTTCAACCCTTGGGGATCATGAATTCCCAATGGTTCTTTCCACTGATTAGCTCTAGTGACTTGTCCGTAGTCAACCTAGAATTGTTAGTGATAGTAAGAGGTGATGAATGAGTTATTTTGAATGATTTATATTTGTATTATATAATTTTTTATTTTTTAGCTCCTCCATTTGACATAGATTGGGAGTCCTGAAAATATAGTAGCTGACCTGTATGAGAGGAAACCATTGTATAAAAAGTTGGTCAACTAGGTAGTGTTACCTAGAAACATCGAGATGGATAGACAGGAAGAGGATGTTGACATTGTGAACTAGAATAATTTTTGGGTTCCCATGGTAGTGAAGGATCTCAATGGATGTTTATTTCTGAATAGTTTATTGAGACTATCATGGAAAAGAAAGGTACAGTAGTTCCATTCTAGCTTACTCTATTTCATTTCCGGTTCTTTTAATAGATCCTTAGGGAGATTACAATGATGATGAGATCCTATTTAAGATCAGTTTAGGAGATTTCTCATTTTTTATTAGATCACTTAGCTCTTGTATTATTATTTGAAAACTATACACATAAGGATAGTAGTATTTCCATGTATCCTTGCCACAATGGTTCCTATTTTTGGTCTTTCGTCCTTTGATTTAGCATCGAATTTTTGAATGTTTCATAAATGGATTTGTGATATATTTTAAAATAAGAAAAGTTAAAGTACAATTTTATTTGTGATTTCTTACTTTTTTTGATTTTGAAAGTAGTATTCTTTAAATTTTATTTTTTAAAATATATTTTGGAATACTTTTTTTGGAATGTGGAAAATGGTTTGTTTTTTAATAATTAGAGTGTGTATGTTCCTAATAAATTTTTTTGGATTTTATGCTATGTTTTATATTGAATTATATTTTCAATGATATTTTTGAAAACTGTACTAAAATTTAGAAACCACTTTGGTTTTTTTAAATGTGTATTTTAAAATAGTTGTTTAGGATAGAGTTTTAAAGTGTTAATTTAAATTGGACATTTTGTAAAAAAATATACTCCTATGAGGAAAAGTGTTTTCCATGTTATTATTTTGATCTAATAAAATAAATAAAAATAATAGTTTTAAAACATATTTGATATGATTTTTGTTCATAATGTAATGACTTATGAATATTCATATTTTATATTTTATTTAAAACTATCATTTTTTGGTATAATATAAAACATAATACATAGAATATGTGTGTTTAGACATATTGTTATGTATAGCTCATGAATTTATTTTATAAGTCTTGGTGAAATCTAGTTTTATCCCTTTCTATTAGATATTATTAGGTAGGAGTTTCATTTGGATGGTAATCTTGAGTCATGTGGATTCTTTTTGGAGTGTTTTTGGGCTTATTTTATGGTTTTGATCATTGTATCTTCCACTTTATCCTATTAAATATTTATGGTTCATCTTTATTAATATCTTATTTCACTATAGATGCATTTATATTTCAATATTATCTTTTATAAGGAGTCTAACTTAAAATTTACATAATACTGAGTTATTAGGAAAGAATTCACTTCCATTTATTTTTGAATACCATTTAGGATTAGAGTTTTAGATAATTGGATTATCACAATTACATAAAAAACACGCATATATCCAAGTGGACACTTCCAATAAATACATATTTTCCCCACAATATAAAACATCTGAAATAAAACACATATTATTTTCATGATAAATCATCATGAATTTAAACATTATTTTTTATTTTATTCAAACTCATCCTTAAATAAATTTTTTTAAATAGAAGATGAGCACATATATCATAGAAAGGGATGTAAAATAAGTAAATTAATTAGTCCAGTAAAAATCATAAAAATCCATAAAAGTTTCACCTTTTTTAAAATTATAATTTCAAAGTATAGAATAAATCATATCTATAAAATGAAAAACATTTTATTAAAAAACACTTTAAAATACATTGAAACACAATTGAAACGCTTAAATACATTTTAGAGAATTATATTCATAACAAGTTATCACTCATTTGAAAAATAACTAGATCCCATTTAAATCCATAGGATATTCCTATTTGATAAACATCCTCATTCTTTCATTTTTATATGTGGAACATTACTCAATGCATTAGAGATCTATATCAGTCTCACATGTCATATAAGTTGTATCAGTCTAACCAGCATATAAGTTGTATCTTGCTCACTCACAATCATCTATAATTCCAAAGTAGCATATCAAAAATTTATTTTTTTAATATTTTTTTGTTTCATCATTAAATCCTTTAGATAGGAATTTTAACCCATAAGAAAATCACTTTCCATTTTTACAAAAAATGTGGAGAAATATATCTTCTTTTAAAATTAATCATAAAATTAAAAATTCCAAAAATAAATGGGGTGTAATATTCTTTGAGAACAAATATTAATATATAATGGAATCATTATAAAAAGAAATGGCTATAATGGTGGGGAAATGTTTTCATTTTGTATATGTTAAAAAAATAATTTTTCACATTTGTAAAAGGACGAGAACAAACCATATAAAATGTGTTGAAAAGATTATTGTTAAAAATTTGTAATGAAATAAAAATATTATAAAAATGTCCCTTTAAAAACTTGTAATCATAAATAATAAAAATCTTGATACATTTAAAATAACATAGATATATATGAGAAAGAGTTTAAAAAATTTTAAACAATATTTTAGAAGAAAATACCATACAATAAGTATCCTCTAGCTTAGTACATTCATTATATCGTAAATAGTAAAATAATATTAGTTTTATTATTTCCTAATAAAATTTATCATTTTAATTTAATTATTATTATTATTTTGATATCATTTTTTACCATGTTTTAATTTTTTTAATAAAATAGTTAAGTTCACGTGAGACATTTTGGGGCCATGCGGTTTATAAACTCAAAACCACATTGGTGTATTGACCATTATCAAAGGTTTTATGTCTGTATTCTATATAGAATTTCAAAAATTTTGTATTTATAATGTTTTAGAAATATGTAATCTATTAAAACTAACCATTTATGGTTTTCATGAAAAATAGATCACGTTGTTTCATGAAGATGGTAGTCCATATATACACATGAATGATATTTTAATATTTATAATATGTGAAAAAATAGGTTGTATTTAAATTTTACAGAATCATCAATATGTTAAAATATTTCAATTTATTCATCAGTTCAATCATTATAACCATCTTTATAAGGTTAAAATTAAAAATGAATCACATCACTTCATGGAGGTGGTATTTCAAACGCACGCATAAACGATATTGTCATTTTGCAATGGATTCAAATGAGATGAAAATGGTTTATAAAAAACATAATAACATTTCATTATATTTTATTTAATAATATCATTATATCAGAATTTATAGGAGTGGTTTTAATGAGGAAAATGAATAAATAAAAATAAAAAACTAGGTTATGAACTCTACCTTCTCTTCGGACATACACCTTGGGTTTAAACATAAAGCCATATTATGATAGTATTAGGATCAAAATAGGACCTCATAAAATTCTAAGGAGATTTAAGGGATACTTTTTTTTCATTTTTTGGACAAGTTAAGAGGCTCTTGAAATTTTTAAGAGAGAGGATGGGGTGTGTCATTTTATACGTGAGGGTGATGACACCCTATGAATTTTTTAAAAGAATAAAATATATTAATATCTACTAAAGATAAATAGGTTTCAAATGTGTCATATTTTAATAATATACGATATAGGGTCAAAATATGACAATATTTTATGATTTAGATTATTTTTAGGTTAATTTTACCCTTACAATTTTAGATTTTCACCCTTTTAACTCTTTTAAACTCTTATCATGGTAAATGTATTTTATACGAAAATTAATTTTTAATACGAACAAAAATAAGAAGAATTATTACCAAATATATAAATGGTGATTCAAAATATGGATTTATTTTTATTAAATTTCTTTTCTATATGTTTTAAAAAACTCATTTTCAAATAAACCCATGAAATGTGATGAAAAGGGTTTTCTAGAAACTGAATTTTCAAGATTAAAAATGTTCTTCTACAAAAATCAAGTGTAATATTGATTACAATGGAATTTATTAGATTATTTTTAATCAAAATGAACTGATTATATTCTAATACAAATCCAAAATAGAATGTTATTTTTTTAGGTCATGAAAGAGAATATAGTTTCCATAAATATCTATATTTTATATTATTCAACCAAAAAAATTACATTTTCATTAAATTGAATAAGATTCCTATTAATATAATTTTTAATTCTTGATATAAAAAATGATATCTCTTTTCTAAAGTTAATATTCTGAAATTTTGAAACTTATATTATAATTAAAACCATATAATACATGTAAAAAAATTTAGTAAAATTGAAAATATTTTCTTTTTTATTGAAAATTTATAAAAAATTATTATAATAAATATTACTCTAAAAAATATAATTCTTGAATATGTATAATCCATGAAATTGTTTTTTATTAACAATACCTAGGTTGTTACATTCATTCCACCTTTGGGAAATTGTTTCCTTATAATTTGATTCATTATATAAAAACTGGGGATATTTTTCCATCAAACAATTTACTAATTAACATGTTGTTTCACAAACCATATGGGTTTTATTCAAAACTGTAACATAAAAAATAACCTTATTCAAAAACACCTTTCTGTGATCAAGAATCTAATCCAATTGTTCGTTATTTGACGGATCCTCATCTAACCTTAATATTTTAGGGCTCAAAACATGGGATGCATCTGATGAGTATTTATCTAATAATGAAACATGAAACACATCATGTTACTAGGATATAATCAAGGGAAAGAAATTTTAGTTCGAAAATGAACTAAACATGTTATAATTTCATACGTTCCGATGAAAGTTGGGCATTAGATTCCCTTTTTACCAAAATTCGTAACATTTTTCCATAGAGATTCATTAAGGAAAATATGATCTCCTACCTCAAAGGAATGATCCTTCCTTTAGTTTTAACATAACTATATTTACTACTTTGAGATACGCCAATATTTTATTGAATCATCATTATATTTTTATACATCTCTTACTAAATTTTTCCCTAATAAATTCGTTTAACCATCTTCATCCCAACAATATTGAGTTCGACACCACTTTATATGTAATTACTAAAAAATAACTATATGTATTCTTGAATAATTTCTTTTATTAATATAAAACATATAAAATAAAATATATTGATCCCAAAATCCATAGTAATCCATTTAACAAGCTCAAATAATTTCTTCTATAATTTGAATCATTCATTATTACTATCCATTGGATAGAGGATGAAAAATTATAATAAAATTTAATTCAGTACCCAGTTAATTATGAAGTCCTTTATAAAAATTTGAAGTAATACCAGGATGAAAATAAGATACAATCGATAGATTAACTCCATGAAACATTAATATATCCCTAATACTATGTTGAAAAATATGATCTAAAGTCATAGTATCATTAATGTGATGAAAATGTATAGATTTATTCAATCAATCAATAATAACCCAAATTACATTATTACCTCATGATTTATTTTCCCTCACCATCATGAAATTAATTTATATATCTTTCAATTCCAACTCTGTAACTAGAAAAGGATGTAGAATCCCTTTTCGTATTTTTTATTTACTTTAACCTATTAAAAAATAAAACATGTCATGGTAGAAATTGCAGTATTTTTCTTCATTAAATTCCCTGAGGAATACTCTTGAAGATATCTTTACATAATTGTACTATTGGGAGAATAGAAAGGGGGTATTGTGAGCATTACTCAAAAATTATTATTTTTAACTAGGAGATAGATGTCACAAACAACCTTTTTCCAAATCTCAAAACACACTCCATGTCAATGTTAAATTATTAAATTTAACATTATTTATTATTTCCTTATTTTCTCGAAAATAATGAACTACAATCTATGTTTGTGTAATTCAATATTATAAGAATTATGGAACTAACAACTGAAACAAAACAGAGGAAGTTCCTACATGAATAATTTCTTGGCCAACATTCATCAAATCATTTACCAAAGGAACATGTTCCAAACATAACATGGTTAATGATTCATTGTCTTTTTATATCAAGGCATCACATAATTTGTTTTTTTCATGATCGTAAGGAATTATCTAATCATAATACTTTATTATTTCAATCCATATTCTCTAAATCATGTCAAACTCTTTCTGAGTGAACACATTCTTCAATATTTTATGATCAATATATATTTCACATTTTACCCCATGAGAATTATGTCATTGTATATATAAAGAAAAACCCACAGAAAATAGATCTTTATAATGTGTAGTATAATTTATCTCTTATGGTTTCAACTCTAGTGAAGCATAAGAAATTACTTAGTCATTCTGTATCAGATCATGACCAAGTCCCATTAAAAATAAATACTTTAGATAAAAAACTATCCATTTCTAATGGTCATGGAAACTTTTTGATCAATCACCAATATTCTTTTAAGATCTTCAAATCATTCATCACACTTTTTCAACTAGATGAAATTAACTCCATTAGTATTTCACATAGTAAGTGGGATAAATAGGTGAGAATTTTTTTTAACAAACCACTGGTTGTAACTTGATAATAAAAGAAAAATATGAATCCCCATGGAATTTATAGGTTTTTTCCAATATTGAACCACATTAGTTTTAGTAGGGTCAAGAGTTATTCCATATTTGGAAACAATAAACCCAATTAATAAAAATAGTTTAAAACATTCAAATTCACTAATTATTCAGTATAACTTGTTTTCTATCATGGTTTGAAAGAAAATATTTAGTTTTATTTCATGATCCTCTAGAATTGTAAAATATACCAAAATATCGTGAATAAGAATAGCCACAAACTTATCCAAATAATCATGGAAAACACTATTAAATGGATGGATTCCCCCCAGTGCATCGTTATTTCCCTATGGTTCTATGAAAAAATAAAATTTATAAAACTCAGATATTTCTAAATTAAGGGATAGTATCTACCTAGTCCGAGTGTCGAACCCACAAGGATGATCTGTATGTTCTAAATTAATTAAGAAATTGAAATTACAAGTATTTAATTCATTTGTAGAAAACAAAAATAATATAAAAATATTGTGTTGTGAATCAATGGATGGGGATATTCTAGGTTCAATGATTTAAGGAGGAATGTGCTAGGGATTAACTTAAGAGTGTGTTTATTCAGTCTGTGTGTTCGAATTGGACTAGTAGAGATCCTTGATCTCGGTATCCCTCCCAACTCCTATGATTAAACCATTGAAATTACCATATACTAGATTCAATCATAGGGATAGGTGAATGAAAGCAATGTTAAAAAATAATTGTCCTATGTTTGGTAATGGTTATACAAAAAACATCTCGATTAACTGATGTAATTTAATAATAATCTTTAAATCACAAGGAATGGTCATGAATTTGAAAAATGAATGAGATTTTGAATTTAAATATTGAGTTACAGTAATCCAAAACATGAATAAGACAAAATAAAACAATCCATATACACACATCTCCTTCAAATCACATCACCCGACATAATGGGACTACTCGCTCATGGTTCGAGGGAGCATCAGGGGCACCTAAAGAAGTGACCCAAAATCATCACGCATTCTTCTGGAGACCTTCCATTGGTTCTTCTTGTCTTATTTTACCTTCGAGTGTTTTGTAAGGGTGAATGGGGCTCTCCTTTTATAGGAAAACTCCTACAAAATATGTGGCCTACGTCACCTATTTTTTTCTCTGAACATTTATGTCATCACGACATGTACCTGGGGTACATGACATGTACTTCAGATATGATTTTTCCTCTATCAAGTTGATTCTACAGGCGCTTATTTGACCAGTTGACTTCTGTCATAATGTCTAATTCCTTTAAATGATGTGCGCATGGATTTCACACTGTGAATGCTCATCATGACTTGTCCAGTGCATATCCATTTCAAATAAATTTTTTGTCACCTGTACTTGTGGTAGACGACATGTAGTTAATTTTTCTTCCATTTTCTAGCTCCTCTTCATTGGAAAAATATGGAGTCACAATGATTTGCTTTGCTCACGGAGAAAAGGGGCATTCATCTCACATTTCCTCTCCTTTTTATTCCTTTTTCACATATCCATTATTTCCTTCCACATATAATAGAACAACTCAATTCATTACAAATAATGAATCTTTATTCAATAAATTACAAAATAATCACATTTAATCACATTAAAATATATACATGACTTTGATATATCAAAAGACTCATGAATATAATTTGTGAATTAGACAACCCAAATAGAATAGTAAATGACTTTTAATTTCATTATCTAGTCAAAAATATTTTCTTTTGAATATCTTCTTCCTTCCCCATCATCAGATAGTATCTTAACCCAAGATCAATCATTAAAACTTACTTCTCTCCCAATAGATGATCATAGAAATCATTGATATGGGGTAAATGATTATTTTTCATAATATTTATGTTATTAAAGGCTCTATAAATAATGATAAGCTTCCTTTAATTGTCTTTAGTTTCAAAAAATAAACTATTTGCATCCCATGGTGATTATCTAGGATGAATGAATCATTTATATTGCAATTATGGCAACTAAAATTTCAATTCAGAAAGTTATACTTGATCCATTAAATATGGGGGTTTTGAAATTTTTAATGCTTTAGGAACTAAGACAACAATATACTCAACCCACCCATTAGGAATAACACCAAAAAATAATCAAGAAATAAATCTCCATATTCATTCACTATTGGAACATCACAAATTTGAACTATTTATTTCCTTTCGTTGATATAATATACTTTAATTTCACTAAAACCTTTATTAAATTTCTTGCATTTTGGATATGTTATCAAAGGAATGAATTAATTAAATATAACATTATTAGATATGTAATATATCTTTTCTTGATAAACTAAAAGTTAATCCACACCCAAAATAACATTAGACTCTACTATAGTTAGATCCTTGAAATATTCATGAAATACAGTCCCACTAATGAAAATATGAAGATTCTAATAAATCATTACTACTTTAATACTTCCACTATGAGTATTATCTAAAAGTTCACTCTTCTTTTATTGTGTTAATATTACTATTTTACTTGAAAATTCATCTTAAATGATTTAATTCAAAGATTAATTATAAAATTGGGCATTGGTATTATTCAAAAAAATAAGTTACGTACATGATACCATATAATTTGATGAACCAACATCAATTATAGTAGTATTAAATGATTTTTACATTCTTTTTTTCTTTTCAACACAATGTCATTCACCTATATAAAATAATGTTAAACACATATTAATATAATCCCCTAAATCATTGAAATTAAAACATCGCATAGTTAGTTAACTATCGGTTACACCATTCCTGGATTGATCAACACTCATTCCTTTACAATCACAATCCATATTACCAAATTAACCCCACATGTAACACTTTCTAGATCCTATAAAAAATTCCCTAATATTACATTTACCTCAATTGGAACATGTTGGGGGTTTACCTCTATATTTTTAATTGATTTATTCTCCATGCCTTCCTTCCTATCCCCCTTCTGACTCTTTTCATCACAAGGCACATATGTGACAACAACCTTCATCTCAGCTTTCTTTGAAAAAATAAAAATATAATAACTTATAAAATCTTATGAGTCCAATTCTATTTGTAATAATTGTTTAAATCTAAAGTAATATATATTAATTTTAATATAAATTTCCTGAATACAATTTTTGGAAAACCTTAAAAATATTATAAAATATGCATCATACACACCCACTAAATCCTCTTCCTTTGGGTAAAATTAAATTAATTCTTTCTCCATTTCGGGTAAAATATCCTTACGGATATATTTATCAAGGAAAATATTTCTAAATTTATAACAATCCATGGAATAAGGATCATTTATCTAATTAATATTCATAAAAAATGACCACTGTTAATCAGCTTCACATTCAAAATGGTAAATAATAAGTGTTAAATTTTTTCATTTGAAATATCCCATGACATCCAATATATTTTATAAATAATTTTCCTTCATTAGGATACTATTATATATGATGTTTCACTAAAATTTGGGGCGGTTTTGTTTCATGAAATGATCAACTATGAACATGTTCCTCTATGATAAATTTGATTTCTCTCTAACATTGATTCCACTACCATTTATTTCTTGTGCCAACTGATCCATCTCTATAACAATCTAATTAGTTATAAGTCCCAATATTCATGTTTGATCCTTTGGAAGAATATTTTCATCTAGATACATTCTTACATCATTTTCAGTGTTTCCTCTGTAGAAATACATTTTTAATAGACATAGCATAGATTAAGAAAACATGAAATCTATTAATGTTATATCATTTCAACAAAATAATAAAGTAGAATATGTCAGTGGAATTATATTACAATTATCCAAACAAATAAAATTATTTATACCATCCCTTATATTCAATCAATAATAAGAAAACCACAAAACATTACATAATAATAAGTTTTTAGATAAAAATTATATTATTTGTATCCCTAAAGACCTTTTAGGATTAGAGTTTTACATAATTTGATCGTTAAAATTACATAAAATGAAAAAATATTCCAAATTGTAAATTTATACTTAGTATATATAATTCCCACAATATAAAACTTTTAAAATGAAAAATATTTTCTTTTCATTCCAAATAAACCTGACAAAAATCTTTATTTCTTCTTTGTTCAGACTTATCCTTAAACCCTATGAAAAACATTTGAATTTGGGGGATGAGTACCGAATTCTCTGTAAGGGATAAAAAAGAAAAATATATATTACTATAAAGAGAAACATGAAATATCATAAAATCTTATTATCTTTCATGTTATTCCTTGACCACATAAAATTAATCATATCAATAGGGTAAATAAATTTTTCATAAATAAAAGAATTTAATCCCATAGTAATAAATTTGAATCCGCTATAGGAATTTTATTGACTTGTATTCATAACACATGTTAACTTTAGTCAGAAATTACTATATCATATTTACATCCATATGATGAACATCACTGGAAAAATACATCTTTTATTCCTTTAAAATCAATTAACAATAATCAATTCATTTGAGAACATTATCAGGATCAACCATCATATATGTTGTATCTGGCTAACCCGTCATATAAAATTTATAAGTATCACATGTCATCATTTGTAATGATAAAGTACCATATCATGAGTTATTATTTTTTTTATTTTGGATCATTTTAATAATTAAACCCTTGATAACCTCATTTTAACTTAAAATCAAACCACTTTATATTTTCTCATAATATTGATGATAGATATTTTTTCCTTTTAAAAAACTTTTAAATATGAAAAATTACAATAAGAACAGTATTGAGATATTCATTTAAAAAAATTAAACCATAATGAGTATTCTTGATAATAAATAATGGCTATGACATAGGAGGAAGGATATCAAATAGTATATTCTATAAAAAAAATCATTATCTAAAAAATCAAAAACAAACCACATAGATAATGTTGAATAAATTCTTTTTCATACATTTGTTATGAAGGTATAATATAGTTAAAAAACCATAAAAAATTTAGGTGTAAATAATAATATTCTAAAATAATTTTAACAAACATGGATTTGGAGGATAAAGAGTACATATAACCACCAAGCCCAAAGGCTATTAAATTTATTATTGATTTTATCCCTTTTAAATTGATTTGATGGGTAAACTTACATGACTTGTAATCCTATAGGAACGTATGAAAAATTCATGGCCATTAAAGGCCTAGGAAAGACACTTACAGGAGTAGAACAACCCCATATATATATATATATATAAACAAACTACCACACATTGCAAGCCTACATAGATAGAATACCCCTATAAAAAGATGCATGATGGCTAGTCCAAGTGTCAAAATCCATACCCTCCCATTTATCCAATCTGATGACCTTGAGAATATAGGAGTAGTTTCTCTAAACCCCATCAAGTATGAATAATTGGAATCTTCCTTTTTTTCTTAGTTCCATGGTGACATTATCCTACATTCCTCCGCGATTCTTCCTACTATCACAAACACGATCCATCTTTCCACTGGTCTTGTAGCCTTCGTAGCCATGTGCTACATCCTACATGTTAGTGAAAGCTAAAGAATGCCACTACTCACCGAACGAACCTGCACCGCCTAGCCAAACCATTGTCACTGTCATTGGAGCCCCTCTGATCGAGAAAACAACACCTATCATCATCTCTTCATAGAAATTACCCTTCCCACACCACTGTAGTCGCCTCCCACCAGATGAATTACCTTCCTCCCACACACCCCATTACACCACCCAGTGAGACATCCATCACCTCCCAAAGTGACTGAGTCTCCCATACAGAAGCCCCTACTTTCATCACCATATGCCGCATCACCCACCTCCATTTTGCAACTCCCCTTTATTTTTATCCCCAAATATTTGTGACTACCTAGATTTGATCCCAAGATGATGTGGTATTACAACGTTTTCTATTACACTAGGCCAAACCTGAACTATATAAATCATTTTTAACAATGTTTTAAAATTAAATCACTTACCTAATGTCTCATCTAGCTTTATAAGATCAATAACTCCAAAATAAAAAACATTATTTTTATGGTTTCTTAATAATATTATGATTTTAATTTAATTATTATTCTTTTTAGTTCATTTATTATCACGTTTTCTATAGTTACTAAAAATTTTAAGTTCACGTTGGATGTTTTGTGGTCATTTTATTCATACCCTCAAAACCACATCAGTGCATTGGCTATGGTAAAAAAGGTTCTATTTTCAAAATCTATAGAATCTTAAATGTGTTATATTTATTATATTCATACATTATACTCATTTAAAACCAACCATTTAATGCGTTTAATTGAAATGAACAATGATATTTTATGGTAATGGGAGTATGTACAAAAGACTAAATAACATTTTCGTTTTTCTAATGGTAATAAAATAAACAAAGTAGATAATATTTTACATTTAAAAAATCATAATTATTTTATATATGTCATATTGTTTCATTATTTACATCCTTATGACCATCCTTTTAAGATTAATTTTAATATTGAATCACACTGCTTCATGGGTATGATGTTTCACACGTATGATCAAAGGGTGTTATCAGTTTTCAATGAATGAAAAAGTGATTTCGAAGGGTTATAACATAAACATAATATATTTTAATAACATTGGGGAAATTTATATTATTATATCATAATTTTTAGAATATTTTTATTAATTTAAATGAATAAATAAAAAATAAAACACATGGTCAAAAAATCTACATCCTCTCCGGACAACCTCCTTTAGTTTATAATTAAATCCTTATTAGGGTGGTATTATAATCAAACCAACACCTAAAAAAGTGGAAATAATTTTAAGAAGTTATTTTGGTAGGTATTATATGAGAGAATAGGATCTTTAATAAAAGATAAGAGATGACAAGGGGTGTTCTTTTATAAGTGAAGAGTTGATGCAATGGGAATTTTTTAAAATATTAAAACATATTAAAATATAATCAAGACAAATGGATCCAAAATGACTTATATTGAAATAATATAATACATGTGGTATTTATATGGTCATTCAATATGATTTAGATATATTTTTAGATCAATATAATGCTTATCATTTTATTGTTAGCCCTTTTAACCCATTTTAACTCTTACTGTGGCAACTAACATTTTTTTACCAAAGATACTATTAATAATGACCAAAAATGAAAGTGGTCTCATTACCACATTTTTAAATTGTGACTCCAAATATGGAAAGTATTTTACCATCTTCAATTTTTATTATTCTTGGAAATTAAATTTCAAATAAACCCATAAAACACGATAAAAAATGTTTTCTACAAAAAGCATTTTTATGTATAAAAACGTTATTACACCAAATTAAAGTGTAATATTGAATCTAATGACAATTATTAGATTATTTCTAATAAAAATGAATTCATTTAATTTAAAAAATATTCCCAAATAAAATGGTATTTTGTAATCCCATGATCAGAAATATAGTTTTCTTTAAAACCGTTAATTTTTATTATTCATACTAAAATCAATATTTCAGGAAATCAAATAAAAAAAATTATAAGATCATTTTGAATTTATGATATCAAAAAATATTTTTTTTTGTTAAATTTAAATTCAATTTTTTAAAAATATTTTTTTAAATAAAACCATATAATACATGTTATCAAATTTAGTTGGAATAAATTTATTTCCATTCTGATTGAAAACTACTAAATATTCATATAATCAATAATAATTGATAAAATAAAATAAATAATATTTATAAAACCTGAAATTAATTTACCATTGACATTTCATGTGTTGTTAAATATTTATTATTCATTGTTTTGTATTGCGTATGTTTTGATTTATGGTTTATTATTTTCCATTTTCATTGATTAAATTATTTGATATGGGATAAATCATTCCCATGTAATTTTTTTGATGCCAAAGACCTACTTTAAATAACATAGAGATTAATAAATCTTTTTAGTATATCTAGATGACCCATTACAGAGTGGGTTTGGATGATAGACAGGGCAGATTCAATATATAAAATGTCTTTTAATGAAATATATTGATTTAATAGAATTAATTTTAAATTAATGTTTTTAGCCTAATTTTTAAAAATGTTTAATTCAAATAATTTCCATATTATTAATATATAGTTAAAATTAATTCTGGGTTATACCGACAACATGACTGGGCAATTCACTATATCATCACAATAAAAAATTTACAATTATGGAAATTTAATTATATAAAATGTTATAAATATATTTAATATTTCATTAAATATTTCCATTTTATCTTCTTCTAGAAAATATTTAGAAACAATTTTTTTATGGAATGAATTTCATTTCCACACTTTATGTGTTATTTTAGAAGATTCCAAAAAATATTACTATTAGCATAATATTTATTACTATTGAAAATTTAATAAAAATATACTAAGAAATTATAAAAAAATTATGTTATTTTGTTTGATGCATATCCAAAAATAACCTCAACTAATCCTAAAGTGTCCATTTGGATGTCCTTTCATACATTCAATAGATACTCAAAAAAATTTATTGAAATCACTCAATAGCCTATACATAATTCCATTCCATTTTCCCCAAAAATATTAGGGTCATGTGATGCACATTCATGTCATGCACATCGAATTGGAAAATCAACTAAAAATAAAAAATAAAAATAATTATACTATTACATTATATAAAAATATAATATAAAATAAAATATAAATATTCATGTTTACTTTCTTGTAGTTGATTATTAAATTATTCATTCATTAACTGAATATGAATATACCATAAATAAAGATACATGATGGGAACAGACATCATCTCACATGATAGATTCCTCATGATCATCTTATATAAGGCTTAAATATCATCATTTGTATCCCCATACATAAAAAGTGTAATAACTACATAAAAATTATTAAACCACTAAAAAATGTTGTATTGATGCTCATTTTGCATCTATTTTTATTTGTATTTATTCAATAAAAATATTTAATCATTATTAAAAATATGTTGTAAATTATTATTTTTCAAAACAAATTTTCATATCTATAATAGTCACCCACCAATACCCTCTTTGTGGTAACAATGACACCACACACCAAATCAATGTCGGTTAAACATTTTGCTAACATGATTCCCCAAAATATATTTTGGATGGAATTTTTAAATTTGTATAAGGAACCATCAAAGATAGGAGGTACATGAAGTATTTGGAAGTATATTAGATAATGTAATTGACGTAAAAGGGTTCAAACAAATATTATGAACCATTAAATATATAGTTTTAAGAGCTTTTGTGGTGTCATCTAACTATATAGTAGATGCAGGTGATTAGATTGTATCATTAAATTATTTTTTTTGGTATTACTATAGATAAAGTAATATTCAGACATGTTACAACATGGTGTATAATATAAAAAAATTAGTATTCAATCTCACTAGTATATATCAACCTGGATAATTCAATATTAGTCAATTTTAATGAATCTTGCCTAATTCCCTTGTAAATATAGTCCCACATTCATTTCAATAAACCAATAAATTCTTTTATTTAATAATATAATTCGTTAATTTTATTCAACTTTTAAATATATATGATTTATAAAAAAGTTATGAATATATTAATTTTTTATTATTTCAAACCATCATTATGAAAAACACTATGAAACTTTAAGTCTTTAATAGTATAAGTATGGAATTTCTATGAATAATTCAAAGGTACTCAAGATGAATATTTGAAAACATTATATACTCGAACATGATTATTATTATTAGTTATATATAAGAATAGATTTTTTTGTTATCTTTATAGAATAATTATATTAATATACTATAAATATGAAATATATTATGAGCTTATATGATTTGAAAACAATTCAATAATATAAATTTTAATATTTTTTTTATCAATCTTATTTTATGTTCAAATATAAAGTGATATCTTTATTTCCATTTTTAATTCATCAATAAAATTGTCTATATTATAACAATTTATTATTACATATCCATGTGTTCATATGAAATTTCATGATGTTAATGAAAATGCAGTTATACTTACAGCTTGATGTTTGAATATTGGGAAGTTTATGGATTTAATATTTGACTAAAATTTATTTTTATTATCATCAACACATCCAAATTAATTTAATAATGTCTTAATCCAAACAAAATTCAATGAAACAATGGTGAGTTAATCCTCATCCATATATCCTTTAATAATAATTCTTTTGGGTTATGCTTTGTTTCTATAAAAAGACATCAAATAACCAGGATAAAAAATAAAAAATTAATGAATAGAATAAACCATAAATTTAAATAGTTTGAAAAATATAATTTACTACTGATAAAATTGTAAACTAAAAATAAATCTCTATGGAATACTTTTATTTAGAATTTAAGAGTCCTCAAACATAAACTCCATCGGTCAAATATATAGTCAAATGAATCATCCCATTGAAAAAAAAACCCATGAAATTTCATTTCTAATTTTTTTAAAGGTTGGGGCCGAAGCCTCATTTTTTATTATTAAAGAAAAGCAAAGACCTCTTTAACTGGGTAGACGGATACCCATTACATAGCCCGAAGGCCCAGTGGGAATTTATCCTTTTTAATTTTCTTATAAATCATGCATTATATTCATTAATTCTATATCCATGTAAGCTTTAAGATTATCTCTTTTAATTCTCATATTTATTACGTAATGAAAAAAATGACATTGTGACATAAATTATTTTCAATGTAGATAACATTATGATTATAATTTTGTAACTAATTTTTTTAAAAAGGATGTTTGAAACATAAACATTACTTATTTTATTATTGATTTCTAATTATATTTGATGAATCTATAAATATATTCCCACATTTGTTCAATTAATGGGATTTCAAAAATTATATATCAATATTTGGTAAGTATTACATGATTTTCTAAGATACATCAAAATTTTCGAGATTTTATAAAATCAGATCAACCATCAAATCAATACTTATTAAACTAAATTCAATTATGATTATCCTATAATTGAAAATGAAAAATGAAACACCTTTTTTCATTGAATTTGTCTTAAGGAATCTAAATTCAAGTTACAATCTTGACATTATAGGCTAGGGTGAGTATTCTAATCAGTTGAGTTTCTTGGTCCAGAAAATTCATTAATGGTAAACATTAGACAAGTATGCATTTTGATCATTTTTTCATGATATATTTTATATATCCACAAAATTTTGCTCCAAATATTTTAATTTTTCTATGAAAGGTTGAAAGAATACATCATTGTGATTTACAAGACTATTATTTTTTGTAATATTCATTAAAAAGGTAAATTGGTTTACTTTATATGATCTATATAGGTATTTAATAAGAGATCAAAAGAATTATTTTATACATAATGTATAAGTTAAATTTTTTAATGGCTTAAATCCATCATTATTCAATCACAAACCCACATTCATAAAATCTGAAAATAATTTTTATATAAATAATCAAAGGGATTACATGATTTTGACTCACACTTATTTCATATAAAAACTTCATTGTTGTTTTCTATTTCATTTAACATTATTTTCTCTATGGGTTTAAGTGAATTGAACAATTTTTTCAATAATTATATTAATGTAATGTTTTATAATTAATTCACATCATTTTTATGTATCTTCTTCTTCTTCATCTTTATTGTATTTTGGTATTTATTCTTTTTACAATCCATCGATTACGATTTGAAAATATGAAATATTTTACACTCATCATTATATAAACCTTCTCCCTGATATACTAAAAAATCAATTGGACAAACATGTATATTTTTATAATTGACACAAACCTTTTTATCAAATATCATTTTCTCCAAAAATAATTCATGTATCTTAGATTGAATAAATTTATCATCTATAAACTCCAATATCATTGAAATTTCATTATTTTTATATAAAAATAAGAACATTATATGGTATGACTTCAGTAAAATGGATTTATTCTATATTTTTTACATTACTCATACATATTCTAATTTCTATCTTGCAATTATTTCTTAAAACTCATTTTATTTATTTTTATCTTGTCCCTTATATTAATCTATTAAAAATCAACAATATTATTGACTAATATGTTAGGATATTATTCATGTTTTATTACTATAAAACAATCATTAATCATGTTTAAAAATTTACTCTCCATTGTCAAGGTTATAAGTTGTACATTCTGATGATAATTAAGAATTAATGTTTTTGTAATATTTTATTCTATATAAAAAAATACATCACTCATGTCATGAATAAAATTAATTCATTATTAACTGGTTCTAAATTTTAATTAATTTTGACCCTCATATCAAATAACCATTTATATATGGAAATTTTATTCTTCTATTCGTGGATCAATTATAAATTGGAAAATTTAAAATTTCACTTTCCCCTTAACATATTTAGGTGTATTCTATGATAAATTAAAATAATTTTATTATAATTGAATTTTATTGATAAATTACTATATAAATATCAAAATTTATATTAGCTACATAAAATAGTGTTAGAAATAAACAATGTCTAGAATATATTGAATAAAAAAACATGAATATTATTTAAAAAAATATTTTCATTTCTAATATTCCTCTAAGAAAATACTATTCAATAAAACATACTGAAAATCAATCAATTTTTTAATTTCATGTTTTATGATATCAAAATATCATATAACAGGTTGAAAATAATTTAACAACATGTAATTTAAAACCTAATATTGTGTATAATCTTAATAAACATCTTTTTTTGTAGGAATAAAAATATTTTTATGATTAAAGGGAGATTAATGTATGTTATATGAATTTAATTATTGGATAATTTTTTTTGTAATATGTGAGTAAGAATATTTTAAAAAATAATAATTATTTCATACATGTTAACATAATAATATTATAATGAAAATATGTAATCATAATTCTAATTTCATTTAAATTGTAAAATGAACTTCGGAACCATGTATAGTACAATATCCACGTAAAATCATAAAATATATATTTTCTTTAAACTCATATTTATTATTCTATTGAATTATAAACACACATCTATTTAATTATAATTTTATTTATACATAAATTATATGGCTTGAAACTATTTAGTTTTTAAAATTTGTCATATCTTTGTAGATATGATATTTAAAAAAACATATTCAATTAATGTAAGATTACTCAAAATATCAAAATGAAAATATTATGAGTTTAAATAAATGATAAATAGTTATTAAAAAAAAAAAATAGTTTTACCTCTCCATCATGAATTTTTTATGATCCCTATAACTCATCTGTTTTTTAAAATATTCATTGAGTGTTTTTCAAATATATGATTTAAACTCCAAGACTTATGTTTAATGGGCTCTATAATGGATTCATAATATCATGATGAAAAATTGAATAAATTTGAAGAATCATTATTGAATCATGTTTAAATTCTTAAATTGAATTATTTAATTCTTTTAATTCATGGAATGAATTTGGAATATCACATGAAGCCATATAAAGAATATTGATATGACAATGTAGTGGTTTCCGGTTGTAGGAAACATTGACTAGATAATGTAAGGACACTATATAGTCAGTGGGGTTTACATAATGACCATTCTTATAAGAATTCCACCTCTTTCTAGTGGAGGATAACTGACTATATGATAAAAAAAGGTAGAGTAAGGATGTCCCCAACAAGTCTAAAGGCTAGTCAATGGGATACTTTGACCATCTATTGGCTTGAATACAAATAATTCAAGATATATTAATCATATTTATTCCATGTTTTGAATCATTTAACTAAATCAATAACATGATGAAAGACACCTATAAATCTCTCAAATAATTTTAATATAGATATAATGACGCTTCAATATCTTTAGCAGATATATGAAATATCTCTTCAATCGAATCAATGATGTTCTCATGCAGAATTAGTATAAATTTTAAAACCTTATGTTATGAGTGAAATAAAATTATCAATTTCTTAATTCTATCATCCTTCTATCTATCAATCATCTACATTGTACCAAACATTATGAGAGATTTAGGGAGAGTATTTTTAATGGTTTTTCACAAATAAAACCCCTTTTTTAACAATATCCTACTATAATGGGTTTTTTTGGATGATAATGAATCATAGTATCACATTCCATTGAGTATTTTGGGAGTTAAAGATTCCTAAAAAATGATACTAGGTGTTGCAAGGTGTTTCGGGAGAAAAAAGGAGTCATTTAGATGTTTTGTTCCATAGATCCTTCAGCTACTCCTTTGGACTTGTGGATGCATCGTGGAATCATTGGTTGCGGATTAGGGTCCCAATAGGAGTAATTAATATATACTAACAAAATGTGGGGTATTTATTCTATAAATATAGGTTGTGTTGTAGGCATTTCCCTGGTGTTCAAGTTATGTGGTGTGGAGGGATTTATTGTGGTGTATTTTATTGTATGGTTCTTCTGAATTGGGGTTGTTACGCCTTGGAGGTAGGTTGTGGAGGAGCCTCCGTTCTTTGTGAAAGACTTCTGCATCGTAGTAATCTTGGATGTAGTGAGGCCTCTCTTAAGGAAAAAGTGATTTGTGCCATAGTTTTTAGATTCAGGTTTGACCAGGGGCTATGGTATGGTCTCCCCTAATTACACCGTAGTATGGGATTCTATTAGAACTTCTGTCGTGTGGTTTGGGTGGTTTATAATGGTCTTCAATTTATCTGAATTACTATATATAAATGAATTCCAATTAAAGAAAACTTTTCTCCCATGTTTCTCTCTCTACTACTAGGATCCCAAGATATTTTTATAGGATTTGAACCACTTTTCAATGGGGATTGATCTCCAGATTCTTGAGTTTAATCTATGGAAATATAATGTATGTTAATCCTTTATTTCAAGGAGTTCTCTTCCATATGGTTAAATCATCCTTAATTATTATTTCCAAAAAATATAGTTTTATCATCATTATTCTAAAAGAGTTTCTCTTGTAATCTTTTCATGATTGTAGCATGGAAGATTTTGGGGGTGTAGTTTTCTTATAAGAGTGTTGATCAAATATCCATGATCTTATTACATTATTTTGTGAATAATGTTGACGTATTGAGGTAGGGTATTGACTAAATCTCCTTTATTTTATGTGAAATCATAAATTTTTCATGATTTATATTTTAGGGTGGTAGTTTAATTAACCCTTACAATTGATAAGGAATATTATTAAAATAATAGTTTATGGTTAGTGATTTTGTGTTATTTCACTGTGAATGTTTTTTTCTATTTATATTTTTAATAGTGTATTATTTATGTTTGGCTATTTCTAGTATGTGTGTGATTAATAGATTATCGTGATTAATTTTTAAATTTGTTAATGAATGTAAATATGCTAATTATTTGTTTACATAAGTAATTAAAGGGCAATGTGTAATGAAACTGTTGTTCTTTTAATTTTATGTAAATCAAACTAAAGATTAGTGCATGTTTAATTTAATTTTATTATTCTATGTGTTAATGGAACTGGTAAAAGAACATGATGCTATAAAACATTTTTTGGAGAATAATAATTAAAGGCATGTTAAATGAATTTTTCTTCCATAAGTTTTTCAAAACTAGAATATTATGTTAGAGACAATATTTAAATAACATGATAGATTATATTAGTTGATTACTTAAGTAACCTATAGTTTGAACCTGAGATAATTTAATTACTTAATTCATGATGAAATAAAAACTAATTGTCTAACAAAAAATAAATAACTGGATATAAGAGTGATCAATTTTTATAAATGATGGATACCTTGTTTTGGGGTTCGTGAGATCCCATTTTTATGTAAAGGATTATCACATAGTTATTTGGGTCAAGCTTCCTTGTTGAAAATTTTTTTAGTTAAAACTATCAAGGTGATCTTGACATGGACCTTTCATTGTGATGTGATGTGAACTTGGGATAGGTCATGATATATGGTAGGGGATTCCTGAGGTTGTAGAAATAGTCGACACCTATGTAGGGTAAATACATGATTATGTGTATGGTTTTGTCATGGATGGAAACGTGGTGATGGAATGGGTTGACGATTGGATTATTAGTTGTACATAAATCTAAAAACAATTGTTATTTTTTTTCTTAAGTATTGGATTCATTGAATTATTTTTTATTTAAATTCTTCTTCCCCCTACCCGATTCAATTTATTGTGCTTGGTTTTGAATATCCTTAATGGTAGATTAATATATTTTTCCTATTTTACCTGGAATTATGGTATGATATTAATGATTGTTTAAAATATTTACCCAAGGGGTTAGTGCTTGTTGGAATCAAAAATATGTTAATCTTGAGAAACCATGGACTCTATTGTATTATTTTAAGAGGGAATGGACTTTACATTATTTGTCTAATGAATGTATCTTGGAATAATGTTGATGTAAATTAATGGCTGGTGAATTAAATATAAAAAGGCATATTTGTTAATGAGGAAAGAATTAATATAATGATGTTCTTCTTAAATTCATTTGTCTTACAGTATATATAGTTCATAACAGTGGAATCCATGTGTCTAATAGATTATAGTTATAAATTAGGATAAGGCTAAGATAATTCCCAATGTTTGGATATGAGCTATAATATATCATGCATTTTTTGTTAATTCATATGATACCAACCCCATGTCAGAAGCGTTACTGAAACCTAGTGAAAACATGGTCGGGTTTTTTCCAAAATCATTGTTGGTGAGGGAAGTATGATTTAACACCCCATCTGGCCTTACATTCATCTTATAGTTGTATTTTTTATAGGTAACATAGTATTTACTTTTCCCATATATGTCTGTAGTGGGTTGTAAAGGATTTTGGTTGTTTCACACACATGTATATCCAGATACAATATCCAAAGGACTATTATAGGTCTGATTTTTGTGATATGTTATAGATCAAGGTACATTACATAGTGTATAGGTTTTCATGTATTATGGGGTAATATTTGATGTTTGATAAATGATATATAGGTTTTGGTGTCTCCTGGAAACTACATGGTTGCTATCTTGAGATGTTGATGGGATGTAGTGATAGTTTGATGCATAAGAGACATGTTATGATAATTATCCCGGATTTCGTTGGGATGTATTCTTTTGGAGAGATATGGGAAAAGATATATGATGTTATGGTAGAGAAATAAACCAATGGGGAAACAATAATGGGGTACCCTTGATGTATTACTATACTAAATGATATATTTTATATACTTCCAAGTGAGATACAACCATTGTGAGGATTGAAATTTAATATACCAATTTAGGTGATGAGTTATTTACACTTTCAATTCATTTGTATTTTTTATGATTTCATTATCATTTTCATGAGATTCTCCAAGGAGTTTCCAACTGAGTATACCTATTATAATATCCATATGTATATATAAACTATTTTTTAGGTAAGAAGGAGAAGGATTTATATCAGGCTGGATAATTTTAGTTTATTGATTTAAATCTGCTCATTGGGATTCATGTTCGATCCCATATTTATATTTATAGTTCTTGTATTTTTATTTTGAGTTTTATTATTCGTGTATGAAATTATATGTTTGTACTTGGAATTTTTTTTCTATATGTGAAGGAGTTTATTGGTGTCTATTTCTTATCTCTCTCTTTTTCATGTTCTATTTGAGGTAAAACCCTATCAATTTGTATATTTTTTACACCCTTAGTGTTTTATCACAATCCAATGGCGTATTGGTGGTGGGATTAGGTCGATCAGCATCTCTTAAACCTCATTTTTGGACTAGGAGGGGAACTCATTGTGGGGGGGCATGTTTAGGGATATAATGGATTTTAGAGTTAGTCACATGTGATATTTCATGGGTTGGTATGGAAATAGTGTCATCTTAGTTTAGTAAGATATTTAAACATGGGAGAATGGGTAATACATTGGTATTTAGGTTCCCCAGTGATCTGAAGCAAAAACCATTATTTTTACCAAGCCTATATAGAATGGTTATACTGGTTTTATGGTAGGAACCTATGAAAGGATCATTCATATTTTTTCCCTGTGTGTCTATTTTTGAAATTGATTGAACTTATTATTAGGTTAAACATGATATCAATAAATTAATTAATTAATAAATTAAAAATATTCCATATTTATGGCTTAATAATCTCTAATAATTTTTTTAATGTATGTCTCTAGTTTGATGTCCTCATTTGGTTTACAAAGAAGTTTATTAGCACGATGTTCCAATATATCAATAAACTGTTGAGGCCGATGATGACATCACATGGGGGATATAACTCAAATTATTCTAGGACTAGAGCTTACAGAATTATGGGGGATCCATTCTAGACTAAATTACATAATACCGGTAAGAAGAGATTGATATAGATTTTAGTTTGACATGTTCTCAGAATGATCAATGTTTTTTTGGTTAAGAGAATGTTTTGAGGAGCAGTGAGGCACTGGTGGATCTTGTTCATTAGGGATTACAAGGAGTATAGGGTCTATTGGGATAATTTCATGGACTTGTTTTGAGTGAAGTCTCTTTCTTCGAATGTGAAGGCATCTAGTTGAAAAGAGTTTCGTACCTTTTGATAAGGGAGTTCCGACATGTTGGAGTGAAAGTTCTATTTAGGGACCCTTTTATGATATGAATCAAACATTTTTCTAGATTAGGAGGACATGGTGAGGAATTTTGAGGAGGCATTATGTATTTATATCCACTACCAAGTCACCCCATTTATGTTTTTGACATGTCTTGAGGTGCTAGAGATAAAAAAAGGTTGTTGAGAGTATTTTTACAAGATTAAAATCCTCAAGGGGGGGAGGCATTTGGATACCTTGTGAATCAGTTTTTTGGTCCAATTTACCTGGTTTCTTGGAAAACAAGAGACCTCAGATAGCTGGGGGTTGGTCTCATTCCTCATCATATCATTTCATCATGGGTGGAAGCTACCAAGAAATTACAAAAGGATCATACACATGTTTTTATTATGGATCATGTGTTCATTAGTGAAGATAGTGTCTAACCATTTTGATTTTGTAGTGTCTGCTCGGTGTTCCACTACAGGTTTCTATATTTAGGACGTTTCAGCCGAGCAGTTGTAGTAGGATGATCTAGCTTAGGATCAATATATGGGGAAGGTTTAATGTAGAGGAGATCCCCAAGGTTCTCTTTTTTCATAGAGAATAGTGAAAAAATGGATCTGGTCATCATTATGTTCAAATAGGATGTGATTAACTTCATCCCTTTACGGTTCCAGTACCTAGTGAGCAAGAATTTGTTCGAGGTACCATTTTTTTATTTTCTACTTCATTGAATGTGTTGTTTGATTTGGTACCAATACACTCTTTCATATAACCTACAGTAGTCCTTGATTTGGGACTTTAGTCGACAGGATTACTATTCCAATGGAGTTTCCCATTCATGTTGGAGGCCAAGCATATCTGTATGAAGTATGTAGAGACTTTGATCTAGTGTTATGGTAACACATCTCTTGGGGATACAAACTATATTTACATATACATCCTTATCACATCATCCTCATTTAGACTTTTTGTATTCATTATAGAATATTGTGAATTTAATTAAGAGGATGGTTGTGTTCAATAATGATGATGGAAAAACAGAAGTGTTTGTTGGAAAGAGACATCCTCAGATGGGTCGGAGGTGAGTTCTTTGCTTTTATTCATTGATAGTAGAGATGATGATTAGTTCATTGGAGGTCGAGTCAACGGTGTTTCTCATGTTTTTGGAAGACGAACCTAATGGTTTTCTTGAGGAGGTTTTGATGGTTACCCTCAATGAGAGATCATGTTTGTGATTGTGTAATAGTTAGTATTTCTCTAATCTTAATGTCTATTTATAGGATGGAATATTCTGGGTTTTTAAATATCTGAATATAACTTGATGATCTATTGTAGTGATTTTTTTGGATGAGTGTGTCAAACTAGGGTGCACTTGTTTGTTTCATGAATATGTTTTATGGTAGTTTGTAGAATTTTATTGATTATCTTATTTTGAATTAAATGATAGTGATGAACTGTTATCCCCTTCCATATAATAATGATTTATTCAATAAATTGAATAGATAATGTTATTCCTCAAAGATCATTATGTTGCCATGGTATAATCAGATACATGTGAAGGGTGAAGATATCCCAAATACTACTTTTCGATGTTTTCTTAGGCATTAACATTTCATTGTGATTCTAATCGGTGTATTAACCATGGAATCTATGTTCACATTTATAATGAATACAATGTCCAAATAGTTAATAAATATGTTCATGGTGGTTTATCAATAATATCCATGTTTATAATACATCTAAGGAGGTGATTGAAGGGAATCTGCATGAAATTTTTGTGCTTCTTCATCATCATTAGCCATTCAGGGAGTAGTATAAGTAAATATTTTTGGATTGTTATGTTTGATTATTAGGGTATGTCATGTCCAATTAAGGATTATCTTTGTATCCTTCGATGATCAATGAAATCATATCTAGGACATCCCCTAATATAGGATTAGTGGTTAGATGTTTCTACGGTCTTACAAGATATTATAGTAGGTTCATAACTAATTTACCTTAGGATGAGGCTCCATTGATAGTGATAACCACAAAGGATTATGTGTTATTGTAGATTGACTAGTGTTGGGTAGATTTTTAGTACCTGAAGGATATGTTGTCCAGCACCTTAGAACTTTTTTTATAGTAGATTCAGTTATATTAGGGTTTTCTTGTGACAAATAGCATCTTGGATTGGGTAGTGTTGTGATATAATATTTCTGGGTTGATTCTTATGTTTCTCATTATTTATATCCCTATGAATGTAACTATTCCACCGATGATTTTTGTTTTGCATTAGTTGTGTTTTATGTTAATTTGTGGGAAAATTACCACATCAGTGAGTGTTTATAGGGTTTTACCAATAATAAGAGTATAAGTTATGATTTCTACCAATATAAATTAAATTTGAAGTAGTGATAGATGATAACATTCTTACAGTTTAATGGAATAGATCTTTCTAATACCCCCTGAAAGGGTAACATCATAGCTGGTGCGATGATCTAAAAGTCACGTAGTCATATTGTATATGAATTTGGATATTATTAAAGTGTGATGGAAGTTCCCTCAATGATGAAACATGATACGAGAAAGGTTATAGATATAGTTTTTCATTTTCAGATGATGGTGAAGTTATATATTACGAAACTATTGGAAGTTTTATAGCTGGGGGATTCTTAGGTACATGTATTGGGAGACTGAGTATTTTTTTTGTGACGCCTCTAAATATTGGTCTGGGGATGAATATTATCATGCATTGTTCCAAGGGATTATTTTCATCCCTTTAGTGATTCATGATTAATTTCTACATGATTTATATAGATAACCCTTAGGGATATATTCTAGTGTGAAAAAGATGTACCATAACTAATAGGTTAGTTTTTATGTCCTGGGATGAAGCATACAGTTGTAGATTTTCTGCATAGATGTTTGGTCAACTGGAAGATGAAGGCCCAATTCCGGGTTTCCTATTATTTTCTCCATGCATTAGACGATACATAGAGGAAGTGGGAGGACATATTGATGGAATTAATTTCCAATTTACCTTGATATCATTTATTATTTTATTTTATTTGGGTTATAGTGGTTTAGTTGAAAAACTAATCCCACTTTATAGTGGTTTAGGAGATGATCTTAGTCGAGGATTTTTTTTAGGTTGTGTCTAGGGGAGGTGGTGAGACTCTCTGAAGACCCAAGGATAACCATCTCTTATAATGAACCATGTGTCACCTCATGTTTGTGGAGATTTTTGCATCCTGATTTCGGGTCATAATCATGCCTAAGAACTTATTTTCATCTATTAATGGATAACTAGATAGAGTTGACCATCCAAAATCTTGAATACATGTTGCATTCTTTTTCCTTGGATTATGGAGATATTTGGATGAGGAGCTATATCTTGGTAAAGTTTTCATACAAAAATATTTTTTACTCTACTATTTTTATGACACCATTTGAATATTTTTACAAAAAAACATGTTGTTCTCGATTAATTTGAACTGGGGTTAGAGAGTCAGCAATTATCATATTGGATAAAGAGAAGAACATGATATATATGGTTCATATAATTATTGGAAGGATAAAAGAAGAAAAGGATAATCATAAGTCATATGTTGATCATAAAAGGATACCATTGGAGTTCAACATTGGACACAATGTGTTTTTTTATGTAACTCTTCATCATGGGTGGTGAATTTTTAGTTAAGGGGTTAAAAATTCTCTATGATTTTTTGGACCATTCAAGGTTTTTTTTTCATTTTAGAGACATGGAATATAAGATATAAATTTACCCAATTGTGATCTATATATTTAAGGTATTCCATATGTTATCGCTCTGATGTTACCTTCATGATGACTCTCACATTATTGATTTTATTGACATTGATGTTGATGATGATGAGATATAAAAGGAGAGGCCTATAGAGATCCAACACTACCAAGAGACGGTGTTTTTTGATGTCTTTTTCCCTTTGGTTTGTGTCTTATGGTAATATGGAATCATGGAGGAGATTACCTGAGAACACAGGTCATATATATATATATCCTCAGTACCCTAAGATATTAGTTTTTCTATCTATTATGTTATATTATTCATGGTTTTTTGGATGTTGAACCTTTATACTTATGATACATTTTCCTCCTCTTGATGCGTGTTGTGCATTTAGACTCATTAGAGTTTTATATCACCCAAGAGAGTGCATAAGAGATGTTGGTTGGTACTGAATGGTTTTTTAATTTTTTTTCTCTAAATGATGTGGTTCATCTCATATGTTAGGGAGAATTTTGAGAGGCACCCTTTGAAGTAGTTATTTGGATGACCCCTTTTTTATTATATATGGTTTTAATTTTAAATTACTTAGGAAAATAATAATATTAAATTTATATGATGTAAGGTCTCAAATCCATGTATCACATTCATTTGTGAGTTTTTTTTTGTATTGGAAGTTCACTAAGGAGGTTTAATTGTTCTCAAATGTTTTTTCGAGAAAAATATTGTGTTTTGGAAGGTTCTATTTTAGGGTGACTTATGTTATGTCCTAGGGCTATTGTCTATGGAATCAAAGGCTTGGATAAATAATAGGGACCTTGGTGGAGGATTTCAATGATACTTCCAAAAGTGTGTAGTTTCTATGTGGAGGTAGGTTACAGTATATGTCTTTCCACAATGTTGGAGCATTATGCCATGCAGGGATCGACTACATCATAGGGGTTTTAGGAGGATCTACCAAATCAAGGGTAGTTATTCCATGGAGGTTTGATGTAGCATAACCTCACTACTTGTTAGATGAGGTAAAAAGATTAGTTATCTTAGATATTTACTTATCTCTGCCCAGATAATTTAGATATATGATGTGGTTTTTATATGTGAGTTTGACCAAGGAGATATGAAGTGGCCTCCTCAAATTGGAAAAAACTATGAGCTTTTTCATCATTTCTATGGCCTAATTTGGGTAGTTGAACTATGATATTAAATTCCTCAAAATATCAATAAAACCCAAAACCCCATTTTAACCAACTATTATACCTCGTTTCTCTTTCTACCCATTGGAACCTGTGAGAGTTTCTCAATGGTTTTGAAGCCCCATTCTATGGGATTTAATCCCTATGTTCTCATGTTTGATCTATGGATAATGGAGTTATGTTTTTCCTTTATTTTGTTAGGTCATTCTCTATTTAGTCTACTTTTTTCTCTTTATTCTTTCAATTCATTAGCAGTTGATATCCATCAATGTAATGAAGTTTCTCTTATTGTTTTTGGTGTGGTTTTTGTATATTTCCCTTGGAGGGATGCTATTTTTTTACGGGAGAGGTGATCAAATATCCGTGTTCATATTTGATTCCTATGTGATAAAATTTGTCATCTTGAGGTAGGGGATTAATTTATTATACTTTATTTTACATTTAATTGTAATGTTATCATGATTTAATTTTTTTTGGTGGTGGAATAATTAATTCTAGTAAAATTATAAACTAAATTAATACATTTATCTTTTATAGTTAGAGATCATATCTTCATTAACAGTGATAATTTTTTTCCACTTCGCTTTCTAGAAAATGTGTTATTCTTGTTATTCATTTTTTTAATGCATTTTAATAATTTTGTTAACATGATTAAGTTGATGATATCAATAAAGAATGTAAATACATTAATTTCTTTTTTAAAATGAATTATAGAGGCTTGTTTAATGAAACTGTTTCTCTTATCATTTGATATAAATTGAATTAATGTTTAGTTCATATATAGTTTAATGTTTTTATTTGATGAGATAATTTAATAAAAAAATAACATGAAGTAAGAATGATTATTTATGAGAATTATATTTAATGTAATGTTAAATGTGTTTTCCCTTCCTTATTTTTGTCAAAACGGTAAGATTCTGTAAGAGAGAATGTCCAAATAAATTGATATATTTTATTATTTGATGACTTAGGTTACCAATAGTTGTAACCTATAATAAAATAAAATGTTAAATCATGATGAAAAAAACAATTTTTTGATAAAACTGAATGATTGGGTATAAGAGTTATCATTGTTTATAAAGGATGGATTCCGTGTATTGGGGTCGATATGTATAATGATGTTCATGATGTTGTTAGGGATTGAACCAAGATTATGGAATGGTTTCATGCTAATATTACCTGTTGTTTTGAGAAAGTCTATGATTAATTTTTCTTAATGTCCTTATTAAGGGTTGGGTGGTTTGGTTAATTTTTTATCTTCATTCCTTCCCCACAAGATGAGGCAACTGAATCCTATTGGAAATGAATCTCATTGATGGTATCTTATGATTAATTTCTTATAATACCTAGAATTTTGGAATGATATTAATGATTTATGTTTTTCATAACCTATGGGTTTGGTTCTTTTTGGAATCCCGAGGATGATATAATTGAGAAACCATGGAATATATTGGATTATTACCGGTGATATTGGATGTCATTTTTCCTGTTAATGAAATGTAACTTGGAATAAAATTTATTTAAATTAATTGATAATAAATAATTTAATGAAAGAAATAAAATTAAATAAAGAAATAATTAATTTAATGAATGTACTAATAAATTCTTGTGCACTTATAGGATATCTAGTTATTAGAAATAGAAGTCGTGCGTCTGAGAGAAGATAACTGCAGATGAGATAAATACATGATTAATTCCCATAATGTGGTTGTGATATATGATATATCTAATGTATTTTTTGTTTTCATATTCTGCACCAGAAATGTCAATAGGCTGAATGACTCCCAGTGGTCTCTGGGAGGGTGTTTCCCTCAATATACTGGTTGGTGAGGGATAGATGAATAACTTCCCCCTTTGTCTATGCTCCCTATTCTTGGTTGTATTATGTGATGTTATTCATGGATGTTATTTTTCCTAGACATTTCTGAAGATGGTTGTAATGGATTAGGGTTATTTGAAATACATTTTTCTATAGATATAGTATCCAAAAGGATATTATAGATATATCTGGTATGGTCTGTGATGGATAACAGTATATAATACAGTGTATGGGTTGTGATGGATTGAGGGTTGATACCTGATGGATGATACATAAAATATAGGGTGTGGTGAATCTCAAAAAATACATGGTTGATATTTGGAGATACGGATTGGATGATGTGATTCTTGATATTTATGTTATGATACTTATCCTATGTGTCTTCAATATGGCTTCTATCGGAGATAGATATCTCAAGACATATGACTTTTTTGAAGAGTGGAAAAATCATATGGAAGTGATGGCAGGGTACCCTTGTTTTATTACTATATTAAATGATCCATTTATGTGATACATTGTGAGAGATATCTATGATGTGTCTAGTAACTTATTATACATGTATAAGTGAAAATTTTTCCTCACTAGTTCTTCCTAATGATTTTGTATGATTTCGTTATCTTCTGCATGATAGGTTCTATTTATGATCTTATCTAGTATAACTATTTTTATCACCATATGTATATATAATTATTTCCCCTGGTAAGTAGGAGTAGGTTGGATATTTAGTTGGATATTCCGAGTTTGGGGTTTCTAGTAATTATTTGGGATAAGTGGTTGTTATAGAGTTTATATTTTAGTTTCTTGTAGTTTCCTTTCTAGTTGTTTTAGTATTAAATTATTTTCTATGTATGGGCATGGGATTGTCTTATATATATGAATACTATTTTATGGGTGTATCTTTTTAATCTATCTCTACTTCATTTTCTCTTAAAGGTAAATCCCTCCCATTTTTATTTTTGTTATACGCATCATTTTTTTCATCAATATATGGGCTATTGGAGGCCGTCATTGGGTGTTCACCGTATCCCTTCTCTTGTTACTAGTCCAGTGGTGGTACTCTTTATGGGGAATGGGTCATGACATAGTCACTACCTTGAATGTGATGGGAAGGTTCCTTGTATACTTATTATGATTAAGAGGGTTATCACAACATTAATTTTGATGGGTGGGTTTCTTGATCACTGAAAATGTCATGAGATATATAAAATAAATGCGTCAACCTAAGGGGTAGACATTGGGGCTCACACCATGTGATTTTTTAACTCCTTTATCAAAATATATATTCTCTCCCATTTTATTTATTCATTCCATATTTTAAATATTATATAAATAATATCATAAATTCAATACATCCATTTTTTGTATTTAATGCTTACCTAATTAATATGAAAAATAACATTATAATACTTATACAAATTATCATTTTGTCAATTTGTCATATATATAATTTTTAGTTATGAATTATCTCTTAACATTTATTGTTTTAAATATTAATATTTTATTCACATCCCCACTATCATTTCTTCTATGACATAAATTTAGTGTCCATTATTTCATTACTTTTTTATTATTCTTATTTTCAAAGTCATATTTTGATATTATTTATAAAAAAATTATTTTAAATGTTTACTTATTTAAAATTAAAATATCATTAAGTTGGAATCTAAATCTTATACACATTCTCTTGTTTTTTATTGAATGGTTTATTCCTATTGGAACAACATATTACAACTATTCTTTATAGAATATGTTACCCTATCTAGAAAATGGTTATTCATGAAAATATGCCTACTAAAGAATAATATGACAAGTGGGAACCCGATGATATTAAATCTTTTGAGATTAATGGGAAATCGATCAATATTATACATTTTGGTCTTGATAAAAATAAATTTAATCTTGTTATTACATGTAAAACTACACATGATGTATTGAAATTTCAAGAACACAGTCTTGGAGGAACCAAAAAAGGTAAAGATACTATTTTAGACATGAAAAATAAATATTTTTAAAGAATTATTTCATATATAAATAAATATATTAATAGAATGTTAACAGTGTTTTCTGACATATAAAATTGTTTAAATTCCATCAAGGATGTTTTTTTCTATAGAAACCGTTGTAAAAAATATACTCTTGGTTATGGAAATTAATTGGGCACCCAAATTCATGAATATACAATAAGTGAATGTTGTGAAGAAAATAGTGGTCGAATAATTGATCAAATACTTAATGATTTGTGAAATTATTATGTATTTAATATCTTATAAATATTCTAAAGAGACCAATAATACATTTAAAACAATAACCTTCAAAGAAAATAATGATGATTCATTCAGAAGTGAATTTCAAAAATTTTATCAAATCACCAAGAACATGAAAACATTATTCCATACAAAACAATATTCCAATATAATCATTAAGTTAAATAAAAAATAGAACCAAAAGAGACATGATACAAATGAAACGAAGTAGGTCACATTATTCCAGAATACCTCATCTACCTAAATAACATTAAAGAGTGAAAAAATGCAATAAGGATCTAAAAATTACAACATAGAATGTAAGTGATAACTCCAAGTAATAAACTTCATAAAACTATTGTAGTAACTCAATTTCTGTTTTCATTATGAAACAAGTTGGTGAATACATCGTAGCTTGTTCCCCTCTTTCTATTTTCTCATTTTCTTCTTCTTCGCCTAATTTTTACCTTCTTCTTCTTCTTCCTCTTTCTACTCATGTCACCTTAATTATAAATACGTAAAATATGTTCATAATCAACTCAAAAATTGTTTTCATAAACATTATTCATTATAAAAATAAATTGTTTAGAATTAAAAGAAAGATATTAATTTTAAATAAAAAAATCTAAAAATAAAAAGATATAAACTTAAAGGAAATGGAATAATTATCTATGAAAATTAAGAATGAACCAGATGTTAACAAGCATGAATATGAAATAGAATACCTTATGTTATCTCCATCCAAATTCACTCAAGGTTAAGATAATCAAAGTAAAATTTTGTGCACTCAAATACATTGAAAATAATATTTTGGTTTTGGTTTCTCAAATCATTGAGGGACAAATAAAAATAAATCAATAATAATTTTATCAAAGGTTTCTCACAAGATGAGATTTTCAATTACTGTAAAATAATTTTATATTTAATTGATGAATTTTATTGTAATAAATCATGATATAGGGGACCGAAATAAATTTATATTTCATCTATTATTTCCAAAATGAAATCATATATTAATAAATTTGGATCCCTAAATCATAATTGGCTAACATTAGCATACCCAAGTACATTTGGGTATCAAAAAATTCAATTGTTTTTTTTGCAAGAAATGTTTCTTGAGAGAAAATAACAAGAATAAATATGATATCTATATAATGTTTTCTCAAGACACATGTGTGGATACCTCTACAAATTTAATAAATCTGATAAACTAGAAGTATTTAATGTCACATTCAGTGATAAATAAGGATTATGATAATTATTGATGGTTCTAGTATTTTTTTTAAATCTTATATTATTAAAAATGATTTAATTTTGAAATTATCAAAACAAAATTTTTTTAAACATATTAAATTTTGTGATAGATGTTTTGAAACATCTTTCAAAAATGTTTTTTTAAAGTTTTCACATAAAAAATAAATCATTTATTTACCATTTCTTACTTTAAAAAAAATTATATAAAAAATTTAAAATATCGTGCTAGAACAAATTTCAAATGCTTGAGTTCAAAGATAAGTGAGTCGTGGATTTGGCATGGATTCCTTTGTCACTATAGTACACAATCACTTCTAATATTTTATTACTATAAAATAGTATGAGATTTTTCCAAACAATATTTTATGTACATCATATTTTGTGAAGAATTTATATTTGGTAAGAAAGACTTATATTCTATAAAATAATTGTGTAGTGACCCTGGCCCAAGTATCCTGAAGGCGATGTTTTCTTTATTTCATTGGCATGAAATATAAGGAATCACATCTTGAAAGATGAAATATTTTAGTAATGGTAAACTAGATACATACTTGAGTCCCATATCATATTTGAATAAAATAATTACATTATAACATTATTCTTTTTCGAATTACATTATTCCTTTGATAATATACATGAATATAAAACATAGTAAAATTCATTGATTACTAGTAAAGGAAACAAAATAAGGGAAAGATAAAATGATCATTAAGTGTAAAGTTCAACAGAATATATCATTAAACAATATTAATTGTCAAAATGTCTAGGTAAATAACTATGCAAAAATTCCATTTAAATAACTGGATAAGGCATAATCAATATGTAAAGGTAAATTATTGAAAGACATTCCATTTATTCTATAAAATAAAAATTATATGCATATAAATATAATTTCATTGTGAAAATATTATAGACAATAAAAATAAATGAAAATAGGTTAATGCTATGTTTTTCAATTTAATGTTTCATATGCACATGAAACATTTACCACAAGACCTTTTATAGGGAAATTTAGAAAGAAATTGGTGAAAAACTCACATAAATAAGTCTAGGGAACTGACTCATCCAACAAGACTGCTGATTAATTGATGGGATTCCATTAATTATTCCACAACCCAAGTCTAACATTTCCAAATAATTTCTCATATCTTCAATAATCGATTTAATTCATGAACAATTATCCTTTCTATTAAATATATGTATTGAGTAAAGGATGTGGATTTATCATCATTTACCCCTTAATAAAATAATTTTCAATGTAAAATAATTTATTTAGAAAATATATTTAGTTTAAGAAAGAATCATATCCATAATAAATAATATATAAATTTAGGGGAAATTTAATTTCCACAAGAATGTGAATGATTCAAGGAAAAGTTAATGACTACAAAAAGAAATCAAGGAACTAAATTTCATTGTTTTCCTTGGTCAAAATGATCATAAACCATCTAGAGGAAAATTAAGGATATTATCAATAAAATATAAACCTATGGAAGTATTAATAAAGGGTTTTTTCATTGATGAATAAAAATACTATAAAAATATCCTTAGAAACATTCTTGAGGAAAATATCATGTTCATTTTGAAAAAAAATTAAAATCATTTTCATTGAAAATCATTTTAAGAAAATTCTTTAAAAATATCTTTGTAAAATTGAAAGGGTAGATTCAATAAATAATGGGTAATACTTTACATTCAATAAATGCTAAAAAAAATCATTTTTCACTAAAAAAAGGATAGGAAATCTCATTTTTTATCAAATGATAATAATATTCCCTTCACATTTTTGAGAAAATACAAACGAACATTGTTTTAAAAACAAAATATTGATTCCTATGATGTTTTTTAAAAAAGTAAAAACATATGAAATTTTTTAATATAAATAATTTTTCAATGGTAAAAAAACATTTTTAAAACATTTTTACGAAACATGGTATTGGATGAAAACATGTTTCTGATCAAAGAGAGAAGTGAAAATGGATTTTGTTAAAAAGATTTTATAATATATTTAAGTAACAAAGAGTGAAAAATGGTACTATTTCTTCGAAATATCATCAATAACTATTCTATAATAAAATTAAATGGTTTTATTAGGATATGGTCAAATAATTTCCTTTAACTAAAAATTAGGAGAAAATAATCACGAATTGAAATAGATTGTGAAATAAACCGTTATAATGATCATAACGTTGAAGTGGGGGGAAATCAATAAACTAATTATTTGTTTCAACATTAAATACACATAAAATAGTAGAAATACAGTATAAGGTATTAAAAATTCTTTATACATATAATCTTATAATGACCTAATCAATGAAATATAAGGTTAACACATTAAACAAAACTTGAGTTAAGAAATATCTTAACACTTGGTAACTTTTAATTTAAATCCCATTAGGTAAAATAAATCACATTACCCCTAAAAATATAATGAATAATTATGTATTCATGATTTTATATTTCAATTTTTCATTATATACACTATATAAATAATTATATGAATAACATTATAATATTCATCAATGAAATGAAATTGAGACGAACTCGCATACCTTACACTCCATATTGGTAGATCATGATTTAAACTCATGTATAGTGGTTTTAATAATTTTATTAACTTATTAGGTAAAAATATTAGTATTTTTATTATATTATACTTCCCTTTAATAAAATCCCATTACCTTTTTATTATTAATATTTCATTTTTTTATTGTTTTAGGCGTTAATTGCACAGTTTTTTCATCCATGTTTCATCATGAAAGATCCAAATCTTTTAAATATAATATAGTCAAATAATCTATAGAATAATAATGAATACATAATTATAATATTTTTTACCTAAATTTTACTTTCTAAACAAATCATTAATGATGGTTATGAAAAATGATGTATGTTATGATTATGGAGATAGAAGGTCATACATACGCATGAGTAAAATTTTTATTTTTCAATGGTCATTAAAGGAAGTAGGTAAGTAATATTTTACATTTAAATGATGATAATAATTTCATATACCCCATATAATATAATTATATACTCGTCCACATGTTGTGCTGACGAAAAGTGAGTCACATCAATTCGTGAAGGTGGTAGTCCACACATACACGAACGATGTAATCATCTTTATTTGAGTGTAAAGGAAAGAAATTAAATAAAATATATTATCATAATAGAATGATAAATATTTCATTAATATAATAAATTTTTCATTTATATCACATATAATAATTACATTTATTTTTTTCACATTTCGTGTGAAGCGTTAGTGAATGGTTAATTACATCGCTTTGTGAGGTGGTAGTCTGTCATAATCACGAGCGATGTTATTTTCACTTATATAGAATGGATGGTAAAATGATATATATGATATAGTGACTCTAGATGTATAAATATGTTATTAATTTCATATATATATATATATTATCCATCCTTATACCCATCCTTGGGAGGTGGAAATGGAAAAATGAACGACATTGGTTCACAAGGACGGGGTACGCCAAACACATAAACTATGATTCTGTAACCCATATTGTGGAAGTGATATTGGTTATAGGTACGTCACAAATTATATAAACAAAAAATTATATGAAATATACCAAATTTATAATATAATAATGGTATAATAATAATATAAAGATGTGGATATAGAAGTAAAATAAATATTCTCATCGAAGAATATTACCTTTTCTTCTCATTTTCTCCTTAGGTTCTCACAAAAGCCTTATTATATTGGATTTATACCTGAAATATCGATTCGAGGATGATTTTACGTAATTTATGATGCTATTTTTCGTTTTTATTGTCAAAACATAAGTGGTTTAAAAGGTGTGAATAAGATAGGGGTGGGATGTCCTTTTATAAGTGGGTGAGAGAAAACACTTGGTATTTTTTAAAAAATTGAGTGATCCTGTGTTTTTTATAAGTAAAATGTTTCCAAAATAGTCCATTATTAGGCATTAAAGGTATAATGTACTAAATATCGGCATAAAGTATTTTTTATCCAAGTATATATCTCATTTTTACCATTATATTTTTAGTTCAAATCCCCGTAAACCCATTTTTACTATAACTGTAGTAATTAATTTTTATTACATTCAATATTTATATTGGTAAAAAAATTAGTTAAAATTATTATAAATTAAAAATTATAATTTTTCCAAATATTTAATCTCCTTTTCCAAATTCAATTAAAATAAATGGTAAATTTTATTTTATAATTAATCCTGCAGATGTGATGAGAAAGCGTGTTTTTAATGTGAATAATGCTCAAAAGGTTACAAATATTTTATAACTTAATTCAATAAAAAAATGACTCCAGTGACATAAATTGGATTAATTGATATATAATTGAACTAATCATACATTAATTTTAATTAAAATATAATTTAACAATATAAATTATTTAAATGAAAAGGTATTTTTCAATTAAAATTCATTATTTTTAATAATTCATCAAAAAAATAAAACTTCTTAAAATAATTAAAAAATGCACCCTAATATAATTTTGGTATACTTATTTAAAATTTTAATTGTTTTTACTTAAATTTATTAAAAAAAATTTAAATATTCATTTTAAATTATACATGAAAAGCGCAATTAAATAATCTTTTAGAAAAAAAATACAGTTTTCTGAAAACATTTTCTTTTCTTTTAAAGGATTCTTATTTTATTACTAATCATGAATTAACTAATAAACATGTCTAAACTATATATTTTCATGATCTTGTTAATCCTATTTTTACCCCCAATTTAAATTCTAGGTTATAACTATTATATTAAATAAAAATATTATAATAATATATTGTTGTTCGGTAAAACTTGGTTTTTGTGTAATGAAAGATATTTAAGAAACTCAACATTGTGTGTAAGAGAAGATAATATCAGTTTTATATGCAATGAAATATATTGAATATATTGAATTTAAATATATTTTAAGGAATTTATGTGTTTTATTCTATTATATAGTAAGTGTTCTGTGTCATAAATTCTATGACATACAATGTCCTTGTTTTAGAATTTCATGGTGTTACATTATTCGTACCTTAAATTAATTGCATCATTCCAATTTAATCGAGATTTCAATAGTCAAAATTTTGATATTTGGAAAAACCATTATTGAAATCCAACATCATGAGAAGGATTGGTAATAAATCCTCTTAATAAGTGTTAATGAGAACTAAAATGGTCATCTAGAGAACCAGATAACTAGGTTCCTATATAAAAGAACATTATTCACAATTGAATATATAGACTTAGAGGAAAATCATAAAAAAAATTGAGATTGGTTGAGGTCGTTGATCACAATCAAGTTACTGATAAATTGAAATTTATGCTCCTCAAAATCATAAATATATGTTTATTTGAAAGGCCATCTAGTTCAATTTATATAAAAGAAATATGATCACATTTTTGTATTCAGATCATTTTCTTAATGTTTAAAAAATTTCATAAGAAGATACTCTAAGTTGATTTTAATCCATTTTATAAGATAAATATCATCCACTGGTTTTGATTTGAAAAATTTACAATTCAACCCTTACACCATGAAATGAATATACAAAAATGAATTTTTTATTCTAAAAACGCTAAAATTAACTTTAACTAATCATAAGATACATAAAAAAGGAATGAAAATTTTCATCTATCTCTAACAATTTTACAAACCAAATTTGGATATCACATGTTATCCAATATAGTAAATTAATATCTAAACCTAAAAAGTAACAATTGTAGTTCATCATTAATAATTTTAAGTCATTTAACTAAACACAATTAGATATTAATCCGGACATCAATTAGGTTAGTTTTAGGCATGAAACCCTTAATATTCTTTAGTTTTGGGTTCAAGCCACATGGACATGATGGAAATTTTGGGTTATCACCCAATATGTGGGGTTTCCTTTTTCTAAATTATATTAATATAATTCCAATAACACTCCCAAAAAATAATGTGTATGTACATGAAGTAAAATTAATAATTAAATATACTTGTTACTTAGGTTTTTAATATAGTTACTTTAATTTTATTTTTCTTAAAATGTTTATTTCTATTTTTTCAATTTTATTAAGAATTAATTGATGAACATATTAACCCTAAATTTTATCAATACATTTAATATTATGTCTATATAATGTAAAGGAATATTTTTTAAAATACCTTATTCACTAAAAAATATTAAACTAATGGTTTTTATTGCGATAAATTTGTCCCAAAATATCCTTAATCTTTGTGGAGTTCCATCAAATAAAAAATAAAAATGGTTTTTACGACATTGAAGTTATGATCAATCCAAAACAAATAAACCCATGATGGTATCTGTGACACATAAGTTAATGAAGATACATTTCATTCAAAAATTTAACAAAATCCTTCGAAATATAGAGGTCCTTATTCCAAAATTACATTGGTAAAAATACTTTTAAAATTTAATTATTGAATCCCAAAACACAAATACATCTTTTGATTTGTTTTCATCATAGGTTCTTTCTTGGTCTAGGGTTAATCCTAGTTCATTTGTTTCTATTATATATTCAAGTACATCAGAAAAGTTTGTAATGAAAATATGAATTATCCTAAAAATATCACTTTGGAGTGTCAAACTAGGTATGATGTATGGCCCATTTTCATGCACTAGGTGATGATCGGTTCTATCTCAATGCACCTTTTTAAAATTAATTACACATAGTTACATCTATTCCAGTACCATGTTAACTTATAGTATCCATATAGCTATTTATTCTAAGAAAAACCACATAATCTATAAATTACCAAAACATTAGGATGACCTTCTTTACTTACCCTCATATCCTATTTTAGGTTCATGTTCCCTAATCTATTTATTCCTATATCCTGTTTGCAAGGTTTCTTCTAAACATTCTTTCAAAAAAAATGTAGAAACCCCAACCCTAGTGGCATAGAGTTCGTGCCTTCTATGTTACATTGGCCTAAAATACAAGGTATTTCATCCTGAACAATAGAATATTTTAGTAGTTTGGGTATAATAGATACATACATATGTCCCATATTATATTTCAATACAAAAATTAAAACATTATTTTTTTGTACGAGAATAAAATTATTCCGTATAGAATATCCTAACGTATCAACCTTAGTAAACTTCAATGATTTATAAAATATAAAATAAAATATGGGTGAGGTCAAATACATAGTAATGTTTATATACAGTACAGACTATCATGAGACAATAAGAATACACAACATGTTAAGGTAAATAATTGATCACACATTCCATTTAAATAACTGGATAATGAGTAATCAATATGGAACGAGAAATAACTAAAAAACACAATCCATCTAATCAATTAATATAAAAAAACTGCCTCCAAAAAATTTCATTATAAAATTATCCTAGATAATAATTACTGAAATAAAAGAAATTATGAATCATCATACATCATGTATCCTAGGAATATGATACCTTTACCATCAAGACATTTCACAAAATAGTTTAGAATATAGTGGCTAAAAAACCACTTGATTAAGGCATGCTATCTGATTTATCCTGTGAGGCTAACAGTTCATTGAGTGAATTTTATTAACCAATCCCCAACTCATATGATGCATGTCCAAATCATTCCACATATATGAATAATCTTTTTAATTCATGTATAATCTTAATTATCATTAAGTCTTCATATTAGGTAAATAATATGGTTTTATAAATATTTCCCGAATTAGTCAAATAATTTTAAATGTAAAACACAAAATGTAGAAATGATATATGGTTTAAGAAATAATAAATTCCAAGATATGTAATATTGAAATTGAGGGGAAATTTAATTTCCATATGAAAGTGAATAATTCATAGATATATTAATGACTACAAAAATGAATCAAGGAAGTGAATGTAAACACTTTCCTTCATAAAAATGATCAAAAACCATCCAAGGGAAGAATAATGGTGGAATCAAAACAATTTATACTGATTAGAGTAATAAAAATGTTTAGTTTCATTGATGAATAGATATAAAATAAAAATATTTTTAAAACATTCTTAATAATAATATCATATATATTTTGAAAAACATTTTTAAAATCCTTTTCTTTGAATGTAAATTTTAAAAATATTTTATTTTGATATATCCATATAAAAATGATAATTTAGTTTCAATGAAATGATGGTCATGATTTTTGGTAATTCTATAAATTTTTTAAAAATTATTATGAACATTCTTTTTTCACTGCAAAAAGGTTTGGAAAGTGCATTGTTCAAAAGATTTCAAGAAGATTCCTTCAATTTTTTTGGTAAAACCCAAAGGATTATTATTTGGAAAATAACTTAAATATTCCATTAAATAATTATTAAGAGTATAAATTTGTGAAAATTTATTTTATAAGTCATTTTTGAATTGTTAACAACATTTTTTAATACATTTTTATAAATGATGTTTTTGGAAGAAAATCGATTTTTGACCAAAGAGCGAAATGATGTAGGATTTTATTATAAATTTTTTCTGAATTATTTTATGTAAAAAATTGTTGAAACTATAGTAATATTATATTATAATTTCTTGAATAACCATAAGATAAGAAAATTAAATGGGTTTATTAGGAAATGGTTCAATAGTTCCCTTTAAATGGAATTCAAGAGTAAACAATCTCAATTAGAATGTAATTGTGAAACAAATATTTACAATGATCATAATGATTAAGTGAAGATTAAATAAAAAACTAATTATGGGTTTCAAATATAAATAAAAATAAAAAGTGTAAATAAAATATAATGAAATCAAAATTAAATATAATAAAAATATTATATTGACATAATCAACATCGAATAAGAATAACCCATTGCATAAAAATTGAGTTATGAAATCCCTTATAACTTGGTAAGATTTATTTCATAACACCATATATTAAATAATTAAAATTAAAACATAAAATATCAGGATTAATTAGTTATTCATTATATTATATGTCAAATGGATAATATATACACCATATAAAAGATATTTGATGATTAAAATTAAAATATGCCTCAATTAACAGAAATTTATAGGAAAACCATAACCTTACACTCCATTTTGGATGAAAAATCATTAACCTATGGCTTAATGGTTTTAAAAGTGTTATTAAATTATTAAGGAACCATATAAATATTTTATAATTTCATATATGATCCATTTATAAAATCTTATTACCCGTTCATTTAAAATATTTTAATATTTTCATTTAGTTAGATATTAATTACCTTATTGTCGCATGCCTTTTCTGTTATGAAAGATATAGATCTTGAGTATGTTACATAGTTTTATCATCTATAGAATAATAATAATTAAATAATTATAATATATTGACAACAACTTTTCTTTGATAACCAATCATTAATGATGGTTATGAAAGATTAAGTACATTACGATCATGTAGACGGTAGGCCATACGTACTCATGAGTAACATTTTCCATTTTCCAATTATAATTATGTAAAGGAGGTAAAAAATATTTTACCTTTTCATAATGATCATAATATCATATATATCATATTATTTTATTATATATATCATCTATGAGGATTGGTGATGAAAAGAGAGTCGCATCACATCGTGAAGGTTGTATTCCACACGGACACGAACAATGTTATCATCATTAAATGAGTGAAAAAGAAGGAAATAAAATGATAAATATTATATTTATGAATTACAAATATATAATTAATATCATATTTATTTTATTTATATCACATATAATAATTAAAGTTATCTTGATCTCCTTCCATGTTAAGAATTTGTGAAATTAAAATCACATCACTTTGTGAGGCGGTAGTCAGCCATACACACGAGTGACATTATTATATCTCATTTGAAATGGTAGGTACAATAATTTATATGATAAATTGATTAAAAATGTATAATTATATTTTACATATCAAATATTTACTTTATATCCATCTTCATTCCCAACCAGGATATTTGGAAATGGAAAACCGGACAATATCGGTTCGTGAGGCTATAATTTTTTGTACACACGAATGATGATTTCATAACCTATTTTATGGATGTGGAGATGGTTTTAGGTCATGAATTTATTTTAAAAAAATATGATATATGGAAAAAACTAATTTTTTAATACCATCATGGTATAATAATAATTTAATGAGGTAGATAAAAAAGTAAAATTAAGACACTCGTTGAAGAACATTATCTTTTCTTCAGGTATCCTTCTTATGTATGCACAAAATATTTCTTTGGTTATATTTTTTCCAAGTCTGATCCATATATAATGGTGTGAGGAATTTTTTATGTTATTTGGGTATTTATTTTCCAAAAAAAGTAAGTGTTTTGTGGTTTTGAAGAATGGAGAAGAGTGGGTGGCCTTTTTTACGTGGGGGGAGGACACAATTGGTATGTTTAACATAGTTTAGTGCTCCCACATTTTCATATATCACAAGGGTCATAGATAGACCATTATCTATCCATAGAGGTTTAACTATCAAAATTTGACTATCCAATTGTTTCTAGACAAGTTTATAGGTTATTTTTATCATTATCTTTTTATTCTAGCCCCTGGTAAACCCATTTTTACCTTACCCATAGTAATTAATTTTCACTACATTAACTATTAATTTTGTTCAATAAATAAGTATAAATTATTTTAAATTATAATTTATTATGACTTGATATTTGGAATCCAGTTATCAAAATTAAATTAATAAATTTGGAAAATTTTAATTTAAAATTAATTTCTTCAACATGATGAGAAAACAGGTTTTTAATGTGAAAATGTCCAATAATTTACAGTATTTTTATAACTAAATTCAATATGAAAATGATTTCAATGGAATAAATTATATTAATTAATGTAAAAACTATTAAAATATAATATAAAATTATAAATCATTTATATGAAAATATGGTTTTCAATTAAAAATCATTATTTTTCACTATTCATCAAAAAATTAAATTGCTTAGACAAATCCAAAAAAATCACCATATTATAATTTTGGTATCATGATTTAAAAAATAAAGTTTGTTCTTTCATATATATTTTCTAGAAGAGTAAAAATTAATTTTAAATTATATTTACAAAACATGATTAACCCATCATTAAAAAATATTTTTTTTCAGAAAACATTTATTTTTCTTCTAAATGAATATAATTTTTTTATTACTAAATAAAAAACTAGTAAATACATGTAATGTTTTTATTTTAACAACCAGAATAATATTATTTTTACCCTCCAATTTAATGGTTGTGTTTTAACAAATATATTTAAAAAATATTTTATTAATATATTGTAGTTTGGTAAAGAACAATCTTATGTGTAACACAAGTTATCGAAGAAACAAGTTATTCTATATAACACAGGTTAAAATAAATTTTTCATTTAATTCTTGGTATTAATGTGATTTAGTTTAAATATATCATAATGTCTTGGAGTTTTATATTCCCTTTAATGTTTGGTGTTTCGTTTCACACATGCTATCAAATTCAATGTCCTCATTTTATAATTTCAGGGTGTTATAAATTTATTATTATAATGGTCTTGAATTAATTTGTGTTAATTTATGAAAACCTTAAGAAACATAAATTATCAAAGGTAAATCATATAATTTCATTATCGTTGATGAATTTATAAGATTCACTAGGGAATACTTTTTACCTAAAAAAATTGAATCTTGCAAATCCTTCATCATGTTTTCTAAAAATGTAGAAAAAAATTGGCCAAAAAATTAATTTTTTTAAGATGAACATGACGATGAATTAAAAAAAGGGTATTTGATTATTTGTTCTATTATAAAGGAAATAATCAATCTTCTTCTGTTTCCTGAACCCCTCAGCAAAATAGAGTAATAGAGAGGTTAAATCAAACTATCCAAGAATGTGATCAGAATACTTTAAATGATTTTAATTTTCATAAACAGTTTTTGTCAAAGGCTATCATTATATAAATATTTATATTTAGTTATTTTCTTATAATACCACTTCTCAAAAATATTACTTATGAATTTTTAAAAAATAAAAAATCTAATGTTTTATTTTTAAAAGTTTTTGTTTGAAAATGTTTTATCATTAAATCAATATTTATATTTATAATCGGTTTTTTGATATTTTTGATGTTAGTTTTTAACTGACGTTTATAATGGTGATTGAAAAAATAATATTTTGGGCATCTGTTTTACAAAAACAGACGTCAAAAACCCTCTCTGAATATGTTTCGACATTGGTTTCATTAAAAATTGATGTTGAAAACCCTCTCAGAATATGTTTCGGCGTCAGTTTCTTTAAAAACCAACGCTAAAAGATGGATTTTGTTTTAATTTTTTCAGTGTTGGTTTTTTAAAAACCATTGCTGAAACATAAAAAAAAATTAGAATATTTAAAATATTATACTTCCTAGATTATCAAAACCCCTATAACAAAAAAAAATATAATAAAATCAAACAATATTTATCATTAAATAAAAATTGATAATTTACCTGTTATATCTAGTTAATCATAAAATTATGTACCCATTTTTATTATAATGTATAATTAAAATAGACATACCTGATATTTACAACATGCTCATTGTTGGTAATTTTTGAATAATTCATTTGATTATCATTATGTTCAAAGACCTATTATATAAAAAGAGTTTGTTTTTTAAACCCATATGTAATATTCATAAATATTAGAATATGAAAAGCCCAAATCCTAATAAAACATAACAAATAGTTTACAAAAATAGATTGAATATGTGTCATATCATATTGAGAATAATATTGGGAATCATTTAAGGACTACAATAACATTGAATGATATGAGATAAAAAAATAGAATAACATGGAAGAAAATATAAATACATTAATACAACTAACCTTATCAAATTTAGTAGTATCCCTTGCGGTGATTTTCATATACATGAATCATAGAATATAATAACCACATCTAACTTGTCCTTTTTGACAATGAAACTATAGGTATAAAACATTAAACTGAAAATAAAAGTCAATATATGACCAAAAATCAGAATAAAATCTAATATAAAAACATATTACCTATACTTCCACATATTTTATTTAATTTAGTGTGATTATAGAAATGTATTCCTTGTAATATGTTTTCCATGAACTGCATTCTAATATATATAAACTAATAATACATGTCTAAAAAATGATAAATAAACATAATGATCTTACAAAAAACATAAAATCGTACATCTCTAATAAGGTGGAAAATATTTTACAAACATTCTTGGATAAAGAGGAAAACCAATATAAGATGAATTCACTAGGGAAAAATATGACTCATATCAAATTCCCCCAAAAATAAATAAAAATCAAAATTAATGAAATTATAATGACCATTAGTTCATAATTATGTTTATTTTCTTACTTTTCAAGAAATTTCTAAATCCAAAACTCAATATCCTATTATGATAATCTCTCACAAATATATGAAACTCTATCAAGATTCTTCACATGTTGCACTTCCATGTAAACCAATTCTCGATATATAAAACCATAAATGCATGTACTTTCATTTTATAGAACAAGTGTGATTATATAACTACTTTAAAAAGATAATATAGTTAGTGAATTTAATACCATATTTTATTAAATAAATACATGTCACGACCCGTCCACCGGGGCCTGTATCGTGACAACCCCATGCCCACGTTCCATAGGCCAGGGGCTAGAAACTAGCACCAAAGGCATAAAACCCTTAATTCTGAAGGCATTTCCTTTATAAAAACAAAAAACATAACAGAGAACGCAACTGGAAGTAAACACTATGTAAAACAAAATACAAAAGTGTGTGTGATGAAATTAAAGGGGCTGGAAATATATGCCCAATAGTAAAATGAAATAAAACTGAAAATCCAGTACAACTGAAGAAAAGAAGTAAAGAAGCTACTAGGTCATCCTCCGAAATTCCCGCCTGAAGGGTGAGGACAAATGGCCTCCTAATCACCCCAAGTCCATTCGTCCGCTCCATGTATGTCTCGCTGAGTGGTCCACCTCTAGGTACTGTCCATTTCTGCAACTCTTTGCCCCGATCAGCGTTGTTCATCATCTGCAACCAACACAACGTGGTACTGGCATAACCTGTGAAGGAGTGATTATAACGATACTCAGTAGGGACCCCGAGACCCTCAAGGTCTCACAAAATCCAACAAGGATAAGCACAAAGTATGGATTCAACGGATAACCCTTACATAGGTATATTCTCACACATATACCTAAGTTGTTTATCAACCCATCTCAATCATGATGAAAACACGAAATTCCTTGACTCAGCTCAAAACAGGATTTCATTAAAGTACAGATGATTAGTTGGGAAACTAGATCATATTATTCTGTCAAGAAGCACTGCTTCTGACCATACGGATTCTGACCCACATATGATCAATAGGTACTAACCCCCACCATGACCCACACAGGATCGGTATACGCTGATCCACATAGGATCTTTGAGCACTGACCCACATAGGATCTGACCCACACATGATCGGTATGCGCTGACCCACCCAGGATCGTTGAGCACTGACCTCCGTATGATCTGTCTCTAACCTCCACCTCACTAACAGCCACCAGATTCCTCACACCTGGTGCGCTCGAGTTTCGTAGAATCTGCCCTTGAGATATCAGTTGTACCTTGGCCACCACAAAACTCCACAATGTAGTAACCCAAAGGACCGCAATGTCGTAAGGGTTCCAACCCGACAGATGGTGCGTCAATCAGACGCCCTGTCTGTGAGTTATTGGCATTTTTATTCTAGGGGCCTGGTTGGTTTTTAGGTTCAAACAAACCTGACCATACTCCAATAGTGTCCAAAACTCAATTGGGGCATGCCAAAAGAACCATCTCACTCTAATCCTTCCATCGCCGCAGGCAGTTCGTCAATCCAACACCCGTAGCCCAATATAGGGGTGAAAAGGTGTAAACTGGTCAAACAGGTCTGGGTCTGGTCCGACCCAGTGGGACCGACATAGTCCGAGCTGTGGTCCAACCTGATCCATGGGTCCGACCCGATCGGAGAGTGAGGCCTGGCCCGAGGGGGCGGCCCGCCCCGAAGAGGCGGCCCGACACGAGGGGGCAGCCCGACCCGAAGGCGGCCCGGTTGGCCCGGAGGCCTGGTTGGCCCGGCGGCCCGGCGGGGGTCTTCCAGAGCCATGGCTAGGGGGTAGCGTGTGCCCCTGGCTCCTAAATGGCTCTTCCGTTCGTGTGGTGCTCCAACCGGTGCCAGGTGTCACCAGTCCAGCACACACGGGACCCTAAGGGGTCCCACTCCTCCCAAATGGCCAAGCGACCAGCCGCTCCGGATCCACGGTGTCTGGCCTGAACGACCACCTTCACACTTCCACCACGGCGTGACGGCGATGCGGTTGCGCTTCCTTCCACATGGCGCGATGATACCACGCCTCTTCCATCCATTGTAGCCTTTTTGGTCATGGTTCTTCTCTGGAACGGTGCGATGGCACCGCGCCCCTCTGGCACCGCCACGGCCCACCTGGCAGTGGCTTAGTTTTCTGCACAGTGCAAGGGAGCTGCGCCTCTACGGTGGCCCTGCGGCCCTTGTGCCGTCGGCATCTTCTGCGGCCGGCGCTTTGCCGGTCGTGTGGCTCCACCGTAGTTCTTCATTCCGGCAGTGTCGTTGCGCCGCTGTCATCACCAACAAACGTGATCAAACAAAGGGGGTGGTTCTGGTCGTGTTCCTATGGTACGATCCCTCCTCGTTATGGTAATAACAATCAGAAATTCTCAAACCATAATTTGAACTATGAAGAATGGAAATAATTTGAACTCAAACCCCTACCTCGAGTTCGGTGATTGTTGACTGAGTCACGGTACAGCGGACGTCGTTCTGTTGACATCGAGAAGCATCTGTGGTAATAGATCGAGGAATAAGCGCAGTTAACGTTGTTCGTGGTCGGGTCATTCTCTTTTGAATCAGTCGAAGATCAAAGGAGAAGTTCTTCATTATTTTGTGGTTCTTCATTGGAAGGATGAAGTTCTCCAAGGTTTCTCCAAGTCCTCTCTCAAGCTCCACCAAATGATTATTCCAACACCAAAAATAATAGACTCACTATTATTTTAATGGTTGGAAAGAATTCAAATATTTCAAAAATTAATTAATTTAGGCCATTAATTAATTTTAGGGTGAATTTGCACCCTTATGGGGAAGTTCAAGAGTTCCCCCATTTATTTGGAGTTTAAGGGGTTAAAGCCCATATGGGAACCACCTCTTTGATTACAAGAGGTATTAAACATCGGGTGTTCCCCACAAAATAATATCCTCCCAAGGGAGGTTATGTGCAGGTAGATCCCACCTCTAACCTCCACTTGGAGGTTTTAACCATAAAGAAATAAAAATAAGCACACCATATTTTTATTTAATTTTACATAAAACCCCCAAAAAACTTACTTCCATTCACATTAGAACGCAACTGCGGTGATGGTCTCACTATGAAATCACTGACACTGTATGTTCAACGGTACCCTCGGATTTCAATTCTGTGCACCGGTACAAAAGTTATGAAATGTCACTCGCATGTTTACAGAACATACCCGAAAAAAAGTTCAACAAATTATTATCAGTCACCCTCGACTCACTATGGTCAAAGTTGGGATCTGCCTATGTGAAAAACGCCCCAACGAACCCAACAGATCTCTTGGATTTTTAATTTGAGTAAATTTTTAGAAGTTATGAATTTTACATTAAAATATTTGACACTAAATTATTTTATTTGCGGCCAAAAACTAACTTTGTCAAGTGGCCCGTGCCAGCCAAAGTTAGTATCTTCTTAATGAAAGAATACACTGATGAGTTCAGCAGTGGCCTTGGATTTTTATTCCAAGTTACCATTTGTGAGTTATAAGAATTTGAAAAATAAAATAATTTATTTTATTATTTTATTTACGATAATTCCAATTTTGGGTTTCCTCACAAGAGGCCTGGACCGACTAATCTTAAGAAACTCTAAGGGTAAAATCGTCATCCTAAGCTCAATAGTGTGCTTGGATTTCTGATCCAAGATATTGTTTAAGCGTTATTCCACTTTTTTAGGAAAACTTTTTACGTACGTTAACTTTACATTAACAAAAAATTAGACGGATCATTCTGGGCACTCTGGGCCTCGGAATCGTGCGCCGTCAGATTTTGCGGACTCACAAAAATCCCATGAATTTATGTAAAAAAATTCCACGGAATTTCCGAGTCTTTATATTCTCCCCACCTCCGGGATATACGTCCCCGTAAGCTACAACTCACAACTGAGGGAACAAGTGGGGGTACTGAGCACGCATCTGAGCCTCCTGCTCCCCATGTGATCTTATGGAGGATCTCGTGCTACCAGTGAATGCACACCACATGTATCAACCATCCACAAAGGATGTGCTCCTGTCGGTCCTCAATCTCTATTGGAACCTCTGTAATTTTTTCCCCATCGACAACGTCCAGCTCGCCATTGTCGATGATGTGGTAAGGGCCGTGCATGTATCTCCTCAGATGGGATACGTGGAAGACGCCGTGCACCTGGTGTAACTAAGGTGAATGATCTAAGCAATATTCCTCCTCTCCAACCTTGTTGAGAACATGAAAATATCCTATGAACATCGGAGATAACTTTCCTCCTCAGCCAAATCTCTGTATACCTCGTCAAGGTGAGACCCGTAGAAAGACATGGTCGCCATCCTCGAACTCCAAAGGTCTCCATCACTTGTTAGAATATGACTTCTCTCTACTCTTTGCAGTCTTCATCCGCTCATGGATGACCTGCACCTTCTCTGTGGTATCTCGAACCATCTCTAGGTAGTAGGAAGTGGGCCGACTTGGTGAGTCGGTCGATGATCACCCAAATAGATTCATGTCCCCTGGACGTGCGTGGAAGACCTATCACGAAGTCCATGGATATCTCATCCCTCTCCCACTTTGGGACCTATAAAGGCTGAACCAAGCCTTCTATTACTTGATGCTCTGCCTTCACTTGCTGACATGTGAGGCGTTGATAGATTAAATCTTCTACCTCCTTCTTCATACCTGGACAACAGTGCTGTTGTCAAAGGTCCTGGTACATCATCGCCACACATTGATGTACTGCTTGAGGGAATGTGTGGATCACCCTAAACACATCCTACAGAAGTGCTACTAGTACCATGGTACATCCTCTGATGATAATGATGTGCTCCCCACCTTCAGAAAATCCATTAGGTGCCTGCCCTGTAGATATCTGGGCACGTCGTGTCTCGCAGTCAGCATCTCCATGCTGCACCTCCCTAACTCACTGAAGAAGGGGGGAGTGACTATAAGAGCCTATAGAAAGGATACTCTATTTCTATCCACAAAAGATATCTGTAAGGTATCCAGCTACTATGTCTCCTCTCCAACAAGTTGTATTCTTGACCTCCTACCGAGTGAATCTGTAATAACATTCCCCTCCCAAGAGTATAGACTATCTCGATGTCATAATCCTGGAGGAAATCAAGCCATCATTGTTGTCTTAGGATCATGTCCTTCTGAGAGAAGATATACTTGAGACTCATGTGATCAATGTACATGGTAAAACGTTCACCCATAAGATAGTGATACCACATCTTCAAGGAAAATACAGCTTGTGCTAACTCCATGTCATGGGTAGCGTAGTTCTTCTCGTGTTGTCTCAGCTGCCAAGAACCATATGTGATCACTGCTCGCCTCTGCATCAAGACACACCCAAGTCTAGTCCCAGATGTGTCGCAGTAGACTATGTACCCAACGCCTTCCTCTGCAAGCCTCAAAATGGGGGAACTAGTCAGCCTCTGTCTTAGCTTCTGAAAGCTCTGCTGGCATCTCTCCGATCACACGAAGGGTTTCTCATTCTTTGTCAAGGCTGATAGTGGTGTTGTTACTCTTGTGAAGCCTGTAACAATTCTCCAATAGTATCCAGACAAAGCATACTTCCCTCCCCATTTGTGGGGGGTAATCTTGGAAACATCTTTTGAAAATATGTCCCCATGTTCTGTCACACTTGTTTGGAACTGAAAACTAAAAACTCATGCCGCCACGAGGGTAAGGTTAGCCGACTAAAGAGTAATCAGATGCATCCTCCTATGCATGAGTTTAGTCTGTGCTGCCTTGGTTCCTTTTTTTGTCCAACTAATTAAAAAATCATCCCAACATTGTTGATAGACCACTACCTTTTTTCCTAATATAGTCAATCTGTGTACGAACTGTTGTTTCCCAGTCCGTACCCAAATTAACGTCGTAAGGCCTCGACACTGCCACCAAGAGGTTCCAATGGAAACTCTCAACTCTAGGGCCATATCACACTGTCATTGTAAGTGTTATTATCAAGTCTCCTCCCAATGTTATCTCCAGGCCTAAGGTTCATGTCAATGGTTTAACCAGAAACTCTTGGTATGGGACAAGATTTGTGGAAGGAAAGAATGATTGGTACCTATGTCTATTGATACGGAAGAAAGTAGTAGACAAGGTTCGTACCTCGAATCATTCATAGGGACCTTGGGTCACACTCCTTGACCATATGCAGCAACTCTCTTCCCCTTCCCTCGAGGTCCCTGAGCCTGGTAGAATCCACAAAAAAGGGGTGGTTGTAACATGTCTAAATGTACTCCACATCATGCTGCTATCCTTGCTCTGCTTCCTCGTCTGTTGATCTACAAATTCATCTGCCCTTAGAAATTCCTCTTTCCGAAATAGTTTACACACCCAAGTCCTTGAGACTGGTGCTAGTTTCCTGCTTTCCCACTACTAACATTCACTCGTTGTATCCGCTCAGCCATGGAACATTCAAACGCAATGGTTCTCTCTATCATCCTAACATAGGTAGAAATTCAAAGAGGAAAAATTGATGGCTCGGATGTCCCTAAACACACCTCACTCGGAGGTCCAAGCTCTGAAGCACTGATCATATCATATTAATCGAGTACCAGGAACGATTGGTACACCTCGATGAATAATCAGATACCGACATGTAGTCCTGTCAAAGCTGTAGAAGTTCTAGGGAACTCTCAGCCTTCTCCTCTGGCCATTCCTCAGCCGCCTGTAAGTAGGGCTCACCTCATAACCTGAGGGGTATCTGATGCTGAAACATGTGTAAGGAACTATTCCTACATGTGTCATCTACAGGTACCACCGGTTGAACCTTATGACCAACAGGTTGTGATATAGCTGACACACTACCTAAATGTACAATCTTGGGCAATGGTCCACATACCGAAGCCTCATAAATATGTGTTCCAACCTCATGGTCACTCACTGGGAAACACTAGTAGCTAAGATGACCATCTTCTCTACTAGTGTCTCAACTAGGCAGAGACCTCTAGTAATCACCTCCAGTCAGTCCTCGGCTTCCTGGGAATCTGTCTCGCCTCGTATCCTTGGAGGCCTATACAGCTGGAACTTGTGCAACGCGCTCAGTCGGTGTGCATCGTCTGCCAGTGTGACTGGTGGCATCCACTACCCAACGGGTGGTGGTGCTGTTGGTACACCACCCGAAGGTTCCAATATAGTAAGAGGGCCCTCCACCGGAGCCTCATCACTCGGTGGGCCTTCACTGTGTACTCTCTCAAAACTCTAACTGGTTGTCTACGTGGAGGTATCCTGAACAAATGCGACACTATAAAAAGATTATACCTTGTGAGCTGACCTAGTTGTGATGATTTAAAAAATAACTTTTGAAAACATTCAGGCAATCAGTGTTTTCGTGAACAATGTTGGAAATCAGTAGTCACGGTCCTGGAGTATGGATACATCAGCCGCTGCACCAACATTGGACTCCGTGAACTGAAAATCGCACTCAGTACCCTTAACACTATTGATTCACAGAAAAGAATGATCATAGTTCTATGTTTTCTAGTGGAACCGACACCTATGATACCAATTTTTCATGACTCATCCCTGGGGGCCTGAATCTTGACTACCCTAAACCCACCTTCTATAGGCCAGGGGCTTCCAACTAGCACCAAAAGTGTAAATCCCTAAATTGGGCAGGTATTTCCTTTATAAAAGTAAACACACAAAATGGAGTATAAAACTGGAAGTAAAACACTAAGTAAAACATAATACAAATGAGTGTGTGCTGAAAGTAAAGGGGCCGGTAATACAAGCCCAACAATAATGTACAATACAACTGAAAATCCAGTACAACTAAAGAAAAGAAGTCAAGAAGATACTGGGTCGTCCTCCATAATTCCCACCTGAAGGGTGAGAACAAATGGAATCCTCAGCACCCAAAGTCCATCTGTCCTCTCAATGTACGTCTCTCCGAGTGGTCCACCTCCTGGTACCGTATATTTCTGCTACTCTCTACCCCGATCAGTGCTGCCTGTCGTCTGCCACAAACACAACGAGGTGCGGGCATAGCCCGTGTATGGGTGAGTATAACAATACTCAGTAGGGACCCCAATACCCTCAAGGTATCACAAAATCTAACAAGGATATCCACAAAGTACGGAATCAACGAATAACCCTTACTTAAGTATATGCCCATACATATACCTACGTTATTTAGTAACCCATCTCAATCATGAAGAAAACAAGAAATTCACTGACTAAGATCAAACTAGGATTTCATTGAAGTATATATGATTAGTCGCATAGCTAGATCATCTTATTCTGTCAAGAGACACTGCTTCTGTCCATACGAAGTCTGACCCACACATGATCGATAGGCACTAACCCCCGCAATGACCCGCATAGGATTTGACCCACGCAGTATCAGTATCCGCTGATCCACATAGGATCACTGAGTTCTGACCCTCATAGGATCTGACCCACACAGGATCAGTATGGGCTGACTCACAAAGGATCGCCGAGTGCTAACCTCTGTATGATCTGTCACCATCATCTGCCTCACTAACAGCCACTAGATTCCTCGCATCTGATAAGCTTGAGTTCCATAGAATCTACCCTCGAGATATCTATCATACCTCTAAGGCCACTAAACTCCACAAAGAAGTAACCCAAAGGACCTCCATGTCGTAAGGCTTCCAACGTGATGACGGTGCATCAATCGGATGCTCGGTCTGTGAGTTATTGGCATTTCTGTTCCAGGGGCCTAGTTGGTTTTTAGGTTCAAACCAACCTGACTGTAATCCAACTATGTCCAACCCTCAAGTGGGGTATTCCAAAAGAACCGTCATTCTCCAAGACTTTCATCGCTGTAGTCAGTTCATCAATATGACACATGTAGCCGAATATTGGGGCGAAAAGGTGAAAACTGGTCAAATGGGTCTGGGTCCGGTCTGACCCAGTTGGACCGACCCGGCCCGAACTGGTCCGAGCCAGGGTCTGACACGATCCATAGGTCTGACCCTGTCGGAGAGTGCAGACGGGCCCGAGGGGGTGGCATGAAATGAAGAGGAGGCTCAACCCGAGGGCGGCCCGGCCTGAGGGGGGGGCCAACTCGAAGGCGGCCCGGCCTGATGGGGGGCCCAGCCCGAAGGCGGCCCGGCGGCCCGGTTGGCCCAACGACCTGGTTGGCCCGGCGGCCCGGTCGGCCTGGAGACCCAGCTACCCGGAGGGGGTCTGCCTAAGCCGTAGCCAGGGGTAGCACGTTCCCCCTGGCTATCGAATGGCTCTGTCGTTTAGGTGGTGCTCGAACCAGCGCCAGGTGGTGTCGGTCCAGCACACGGGGGACCCAATGGGGTCCCACTCCTCCCAACTAGCCGAGCGGCCAGCCGCTTCGGCACCATGGTTTCCGGCATGGATGGCCTCAACTACACCTCCACCATGGCATGATGGCATGGGAGTTTTGCTTCCCTCCACGTGGCGCGACAGCGCCGCACCACCACCGTTGTGGCCCGACCAGGCCGCGGCATTCAGCTCCTCCACGCGACGCGATGGTGCTACGTCTCTTCCGTTTTCCACGGCCCTCCTGGCCGTGGTTCTTCTCCAGCGCAGTGTGACAGCACCCCGCCCCTCCAGCACCATAGCGGCCCACCTAGCCATGGCTTGGTTTTCTGCACGGCGCGACGGTGTCGGGCCTCTCTGGTGGCCCAGCGGCCCTTCCTCTTCCAGCTTCTTCCACGGCCGGCTCGTTGCCGGTTGTGTGGCTCTGCCATGGTTCATCCTTCTGGTGGTTCCATTGCGTTGTCGCCGTCACCAACAAATGTGATCAACCTAAGGGGGAGGGTGGGGTCATTTTCATGCGGTCTGATCCCTCCTCATTATAGTGATAACAATCAGCAATTCTCATACCATAATTTGAACAACGAAGAAAGGAAATAATTTCAACGCAAAACCCTACCTCGAGTTCGGTGATCATTAATAGAGTCACGGTAAAGTGGACGTCATTCTGTTGACGTCGAGGAGCATCCGGGGTTGGAGAATGAGGAAGAAGCATCGTCGGTGTTCTTCACGGTCAGCTCCTTCCCTTTTGACTCGGTCGAAGATCAAAGGAGAAGTTCAACGTTCTTTGGTGGTTCTTCGATGAAAGGATGAAGTTCTCCAAGGTTTCTCCAAAATATTTCTCAATATCAACCAAAATATTATTCCAACACCAAAAATAATAGACTCACTATTATTTTAATGGTCGGAATGAATTCAAAAGTTCTCAAAAATTAATTAATTGAAGCCATTAATTAATTTTTGGGTGAATTTGCACCATTATGGGGAAGTTTAAGAGTTCCCCAATTTATGGGGAGTTTAAGGGGTTAAAGCCCATGTGGGCCCCACCACATTGATTACAAGTGGGGTTAGACATTATGTGGGCCCCACAAAATCATATCCTCCCAAGGGAGGTTATCTGCAGGTGGTTCCCACCTCTAACCTCTACTTGGAGGATTTAACCACCAACAAATAAAAATAAGAACACCTTATTTTTATTTAATTTTATTTAAAAATCCAAAATAAACTATCATCCTTTAATGTTAGAATGAAATTTTGGTGATGTTTTCACTAAGAAATCACAGATTCTGCGAATTCAACAGTACCCTCGAATTTCAATTCCGAGCACCGGTTCAAAATTTATGAAACGCCGTATGCACGTTTACGGAACGTATCTGAAAAAAAGTTTAGAAAATTCTTATTAGTCATCCTCGACTCACTACGGTCAAGGTTAGGATTTTCCTGGGTGAAACATGCCCCAAATAACCCAACGGTACTCTCGGATTTTAAATCCGAGTTACCGTTTAGAAGTTATTAATTTTACAATAAAATAATTGACACTGAATTATTTTATTTGTGGCCAAAAACTAACATTCTCATGTGGCCTACACTGGACAAAGTGAGTATCTGCTTAAAGAAAGCATAGACTCACGAGTTTAGAGGTGGTCTCATATTTTTAATCCAATTTACCATTTGTGAGTTATAATCATTTGAAAAATAAAATAATTTATATAATTATTTTATTTACGATAATGCCATTTTTGGGTTTCCTCATAGGAGGCCTGCTTCGACTAATCTTAATTCATGCCAAGGGTAAACTCACCTTTCTAAGTGCAAGGGTGGCCGTGGATTTCTGATCAGAGTTACCTTTTAAGGGTTATTCCACTTTTTCAGGAAAACTGCTTACATGTGTTAACTTAAGCTTAACAAAAACATCGACAGATCATTATGGAAACACTGGGGCTCAGAATCGCGCACCGTCAGATTTCGCGGACTCATAAAAATCCCATGAATTTGAGAAAAAAATTACATGGAATTTACGGGTCATTAAAATACAAATTCAAGTGACAATTTACTTACATGGAAAACAGTTGCACCACATTCAGGATGAGCTCTTCAAAATAAACTAGATTAATGAGATCTTCTTTGAGTAGTCTCAATGAATATTCTCTTCTATATATATTATTTTTTATCTGAAACTCATAGATATAATACAATTAAGAAGAATCATGAGATAATCTTCTAATCCCATAAGAAATATCATAAGTAACTACAGTCGGTTTTTTCTGAACATTTTGTTTCATTTGTGCATTTCCTTTTGCTTTGTGATAATCATATATAAGTTAAATGTAAGAATAAATTGTAATTAATTTATGATAATTTTTAATTAATATTAAAAAATTCATATCTCATATGAAATACCATAAAAAAGACTAGTTGTCCAAAGTAAAAAATTACCTAGACAACCCCCAACTCTAGTGATCACCTCAATATGAAATTGTAGTGGAGCATTAGGATCTATAATATCAAGTACTGATACTCTAACCAGACCCATATAATAGGCTAGTGATGTACAAAATTCCCCAAAAAATGAATGAGTCCAAATCCAACAATATGTATATGAGGATCTCTAGGAAACAAATCACATTATATTTTTTGGTCTGAGCAAGGTGATGATGGATCAAAGTAAGAAGATGGGGTAGGGTAGTCTAGGTGTGCAAGCTAGGAAGGCTGAAATATGAAAAAATTATATTAGTGTTTATAATATATAAAATAGAATAATTAATGACATATAAATAATGTACTGATTGGTCTGAGTAATGATGTGGAGGATCGAAGTTTGCAGACGAGGTAGGGTAGTATGGCTGAGTAGGTTGGGAAGTCCGAAAATGATAAAGTTATATTAGTGTTTTAAATTTATAAAATAGAAAAATTGAAGAAAAATAAATAATATACCTGGGAAGGTTGTGCATACAGAGCATGGTAGGTCTATGGGGTAGGGATGTCCGAGTAAGTAGGCTGGGAAGGATGAAAAATTACAAAGTTATATCATTGATTATAATTTATAAAATTAAAAAAATTGATGAAAAATAAATAACATACCTAGGAAGGCTGCACATACTATGAATGACTTTACATGTGTTCTAATAAAGCCTGATGCACTACTACTTGAATTTTATCACCCACATACTATTTAATATCTTTTAACTCATATTTTAATGACTCTATTTCTGGGTCTCTTTATAGCTTACTCTGACCAAAAAACATTTGAATACTAACAATTGTCTGATATCCTCTAACACATCTGGGGTGTTTTACCTTTCCCAAAGTAGTGGAAAGGATATCTATCCAACCCCTGGGGTTAAAATAGCCATGTTTCTCCTTCCCTTGAAATTCATCCTAAAATGAAAATAAAAAAGTTATATTAGTGTTTAATATTTATAAAATATAAAAATTGATGAAAAAAATATAAAATTTACTTACAATTTTATTAGGTACTTTCTTACCATTCTATGTATGATAATGTTCATTTTTAATTCTTCTGGATCGTTTCTATTTTTCATGGTGAGTTGTGGGAGATGCAAGACCAAACTAGAAAACTTCTGAACCACTAATAGATTGTGCCCTTAATACATCAAATTTTTCTTCAATCATTTTCTTTTATAAATTTGGATACCCTGTATTTGATAAAGTATGAGGGTATACATTTCTCAACTGAATCTCCTGATGATATCTCATTGAGGTATATTAAATAAAAATAAACTACTAATTAATTTGTAAAATTTATAATAAAATTTTCAATATAGAATAATTATCCTATCTGAAATTTTTATTCTTGATGACTTTCCAAAAATTATTTCTATGTAACTTCATCTATAAACTGATATCCGAGGAATGGGTTTTCAAACCTTCTCATTCCAAAAACATAATTTTTTTTATTTTTTGTTTTAAAATATCTCCATTGAACTACCACTAAAGAGAGATGTCTTTTCATAATTTCTTTGGTTTCCAAATAATTGAATGTCATCTGTAATTGAATAAAATAAATATGTAATTTCAATTGTCTAATATTCAATCAAAAGTGATAAATGAAATCAATTAATATATTTTACCGTCATGGCCTTCCAAATCTATTTCTTTGACATCAGATCCTCTAACTTAGTATCAAGATATAAAATACTAATCCTGAAATGGCTCTGTATCAATATGTAATTGACAAACTAAACTGTATTTGGGCCAGTTGCATTATTATTATCATCAAAACATATGTGTAATCCGTCATCATCATGAGAAAGTGATAGTTTTGGAAACAATGTAATACCACATTTACCAACTTGAGAACTAGTTTGTTTAGTATAAATAGGAGAGGTATCCTCTACCAGGGACCCATTAATAGTCCATCATTTTTTGTAAATTAACTATTTTTAATCATTAAATAATTATATTAATAGATTTTTATTAATAGGAAATAATTTGTATACCTCAGAAACTGATCCTCCCTATCTATATCTGACATTTTAACTAGATAGTATAATTAAATTTTGATTACCTGCATATCATTAGAAAACTGAATATTTAGAAACAAGAAATAAAAAAATATATATGTAAAAAAGGAATGAATTTGTAAGTTTTTGAAAAAAACAAAATATATATATTTAGCAGAAAAATTACGATACTAATTTAGTGTTTTCCCATATTCCTTCATCATGATCATTATGTATTTCATGGAATATGTCTATCTTATACTCATTGTAATCATCTAAAAAATGCATAATAGTTAAATAAGGCTCTTGTAAATCAATAACATTATTAGTATCATCCTCATCTATAAAGACCCAAAAATTTTCATAGAATTTTTTTTTCTTAAATTCTTTGTAATTTTCAGAGTCTATGGCTTCTGACGACACTTGATTCCGAGGCCCGGTGTGCCCGGAATCAATTTTCGAAGTTTAGCTCGGGTACATTCAGTAAACGAACAAGTGGGTTTTTCTATCTTTTGAACCGTTGTTCGGAATTAAAATCTGATGGCACCGATGAACTCATAACACTGGTAATTTCTTAATGTGATCCTTGCCGTAGTTGCGTTCGCAATGGAGGAGAAGTTAATTTTTGGGGGTTTATTTAAGAAGTAAATAAAAATTGTCGGAACAATTTTTATTTTATAAGGAGGTTATTACCTCCCATGGGTAGTTATGGGTGGGGCCCACAGCGTACTAACTACCCAAGTGTGGATGTTAGAGAGGTGGGGACCACACGAACCCCATCCATTTAATTTCCTCTAAACTCATTAAAAACCCCTCATTAAATTGGAAACCCCCCATTAAATGCCAATCTCTCCACCTCACTCCATTAATTCATGTCAACCAAAAATTTAGTGAGGATCATTCCTCATTCCCCCCTTTTTATTTAATTTCCAACGCGTTTAATAAATGGCGACCTTCCCTCTCCCTCCCTTAATTGATTTTCATCACATTTTTTTTTAAATGTGGTGATTTGAATTTTTGGAAGTTACTTTGCGTGTAAAATAAAATAAAAAGAGGAGCCTATTATTTTATTATGGGGAGATCCTTAGTTGCGCGAAGGAAGATCGAGAGAGATCTTGAGGTTTTGGAAGAACGCCGGCCTCCGAAGAAGAATGACGAAGAACATCGGTTCCTCAACGAACAACAACGCGCCACCAATCCTCTTCTCCGCGACAAGAGAGGAGATGTCGCTTCCTCCTCGGCGCACTCCGACGATGCCTACGAACCCTTTACCTGTGATGTTGTCTACCACGACGTCAATGTTCTTATTCAATTGTTTAGGTAGGGGAATTTTTATATTTCCTTATGAGATTTATACCCTTGTTCTTGGCGTTTAAATTTTTGGGCGACGATTTGAACCTCTAACGTGGTGGGTGCGGGTTAACGAACAAATCAAACCCCCCGCTATTTTGTTCATGATGCGCGGGGTGATTGGAGGTGACAAAACGGGACAAAAATGGAAAATCTATGCCTTTACTATAACACCCCAAGCTTCCACGGTACGCTTCTCTTTGAATAATGCGATAGCGTGTGTTGTACGCAACATCGAGTTTTAACACACCACATTCAATCAAACTAGCCGTTATGAATAGTAATACCAACTTTTTGAAATTAAATATATTTTATATTTCAAAATGGACTTCATTTTTGGATTCGGAATATCGAATTTAGCCTAAGGTAAAATTTTGGTACTCTTCGGATAACTTTAATATTTTGATGAATAGTAAAAATTACTAAATTTTAATTAAAAACAACATTTTTAATCGAAATAATTTATATTGATAAATTATGAATTTTAGTGATTTTAAAGTATATTTAGAATATATTTTTACCATTTCATCTAATTTTGTTCATTGGACATAATTTTACAATTAAACTAGACATAAACAAGTGTCAATCTTTTGATATTTATTATCTCTTAAAAACATGCTTTTTGTTTTAACAACAGGAATTAATTTTAAATTAATTTCTGCCACTTCTGTGTTTTGAATTTGGAAAAATGGATTCCATATTTGGAATCAGGATGTTCAAATTGTGTAAATAGGTAACTTTTATTTTTAGATATTTTGAATAATTACTTCGGTAAATATTTTATTTAGCAAGGTTAAAGGTAAATCCGGTAAATAAGGGTTAAAGAATAATATTATAATAATACTAAATTACCCTAAAACGTGTCAAATACTTATTTTTTGATACATGTTCGACCATAGGAATATTTGGGTCGATTTTGGGTCCCCATGGAGCCACTTGTAGGTGATAGGGACACTTTATTTTAATTAAGTTAAAATGAATACAAAAATGACACAAGCATATATCTTTTAGAAAAAAAATTTTTACATAGGGTTATATATGTTGGATTTTCTACTATAAATATTAATTAGAAAGATAAAAAGATTTCATACAGAATTATATTTTATTTATAATTTTTAGATATTACATAATTTAATTTATTTATGACACAATGATGATGCAGTAATTACCATAATAGTAAAAATTTAAAATAATTGATATTATAAATACCCAAATAAATATATTTTGAGACTTTTAATGAATTAAAATAAATTTATTGGATAATATGACATATTAGTGTTGATGTAATTCACGTTTTTAGAAGTAATAATTCTGTTATGAGTTTCAAAAAATCAACTATTCAATAGTGTCAAAATTGACATAAAAGAGTTTTTTAAACAAATATTATATTATTAATTGATATTAAATTCCTAAAAATCTAAGGTTCGGCCAAGAGACTTATATCATGATAGTTGTATCATTAATGGACCACTTTGGGGTCGATTGGATGTATATAGTACTTTATTAACTATATAATATAAAAATACAAAGTGACATGGTAAATGTCAAACTAATTAACTAAGAGTTAATACATAAAGATAAGGTCAATATAGTAACCCAAACATTTCTAAATTCTATTGGTTGAATGGTTTTCGACCTAGCCCCACCTTAACATTTAAATAATCAACTTTTGAGCCATTAGAAACTGAATATAAATTTATTATAAATTAATATTTCTAGCTTTTCCAAAGGTGTCCCTCACCCCTCTTATAAAACGGCACTCCTCCTTCTCGTTTCTTCACACCTTCAAAGCCTTTTGGTTTGGCCAAACTCTGCTCAAATACTCTCCCAACCTCCCTCAATACAATCTAGAGGCCTTATTTTGATCATAAAGCCAACCTATGAAGCCCTTTTGATCAAATCAAAAGGAAGAACCCAAAGAAGTGGTAATAATTTCACCACCATTTTCCAAGTTCCTTTCTTCTTCCTCTTCTTATTCCTTTGTTATTACCATTCTAAAATAATAACTCCAGTATAATATATATACTGTGATGTTATTATAAATATGTTACAACCAGATTCATTATTTTATCCACCCTTTGAATAACATGTCACCATACGTGCGTACGTACAGCTTACCGTCTCCACGTCGTGGTGTAATTGTTATTCAATATATTATTATTTGGATGGGTATAATAATGATGTGTCACTCATGTAAATAATAAATATAACACGTTAATGATTCTGTATATATGATATACCATCCATTTATATATTATTTTAATATCAAAAGAATGATATTGTCGCCCGTGCGTACGTACGGACTACCGTCTCCACGAACGCGATGAGATTCATTCTCCACCGTATCCATTCAAGTATAATTATCATTTGATGATTTAAAAATAATGTTTAAGGACTTGATATCATTCTTTATATGAATAATATACAACCTATCCATGAAAATCATGGCTTATTTAACAAAACATATAAAAGAAAATGAGTAAGTTAACACCCGAAACGACGATAATACTAAGATATTATTAACAAAGCAATGTTAAAAGATCATATATGATTTCATATGAATGTATATGATTCTTGTATAATTTAATATCAATTATTTCACTATTATACAGGAGGTTAACCTACCCCAACCAAGGAAAAGTACAAGGTAAGGGTTATTTCACAATCTCTTCATTATCTGAGGTTGTTTATACGTAATAATCTACTGGGATCTCTTTATCATCCACATCCATGTTTCTTAAAAACGAATTTCAAAACATTTTTAATATTTACCAGAATATGGGTTAAAGTCATTTATACCCTTGTTTGACTTTTTATAAGAGGTTTATAAAGAAATATTTCTGTCTTTTTCCAAACAAGGTTCTCTTTAACATTTTCGAAAAAATTAAGGTAATAATGTTTTTTTAACTTATACGGTGGGTGTGGCTATTTTCCGCCGTTATAAAATTGTCGAAGCTTCCCTTACAAGATTATAATAATATTGTAAAAGAAAATGTTTTATTTCATAAATATAGGACTCTTAAATGATTTCAAAATAGAAAGAGATATTTCTCTTAAAAGAGTTTTGATTTCATCTATGCCAACATCCTTTGTTGGATTTTACGCTTATTTGAAGTTGATTTATTATGATACAAAACATTCATATTATATTGAAGGTTTTGTGATATGTTTGACTTTGGATGTGCTATTTTTATACCGTTCATAGTTTATGGTGAAAGTATTGACATTTCGTATGCTAGTTTCAATACGAATGTTTATGTTATTTTTAAACCTTTTCATATGAGAATGCATTGTACTTAATATGTAACGGGTGGAGCCCGCTATAGCTCCTCGATGCATCGGTAGGTCTCATGAGACAAACTAGTGTCTTGGAAGAAGGCCTTGGCAAAATCATATTTGTAGTCTTGGCACGAGGCCTTGGATATGTGGTTATGATAGTCTGGCATTATGCTTTCCATCATTATGAAAGTGGTTATTGATATTGCATGTGATTATTAGATTAGTAGAATATCCATGTGAATAAGTAAATGGAATTATTTCATTTTACATTTGCCATACTATGTTGAAGTTCAAGTTTGAAAGGCTTTTGTTTTAGTTATACATTGCCTTAAATGTTTATTCATTTTTATTAAAATATTCCGCTATATTTTTATCCTTACAGGGTATTTGAGCTCACCCCTTTTCTATGTTTTATTTTTCCCAGGAAGTGAAGAAGTAAATTATGAATGACCTGCAGGGATATTATGTGGGGATATGAGTGTGGAATATGGAGAAAATATTTTGTTGTAGTAGTTTTTCACTTTATGATGTAATGTAAGACTTATGAATATATCTAGTGTTTCCAAGGCTACTAAACCAATCGGTCTTTTGAGAGTTGATATTTCTTGTTATCATTCCAATGTTATGTAATAATGCACTGACTCTAGGTAACTGGGGTCGGGGCGTTACATTTACAGTGGATCTCGGGTCCTGAGACGACCACAGGCGCAGAAGGGAGCAAAAACGGACCACCAGAATGACTCTGGTGGCCCACGGAAGCCCCCGGCGACGCCCCGGTGCGCCGCCGGCCACATCCCACCGCAGAATTGTCCGTAGCAGCTGAAGAAGGATCCCGCGGCCACACGGGATCTAGGGGAGGCCACAGAACCAGCATGGCGCCGCATCTGTGGAACAGGGGGGCCTTGCCCCCGCTCGGCTCACTGGACGAGCAGACGCACTCCCCCTGCCAGGCCGGGACAGGTCACGTGGACCGGGCCACGCCCCGCCGGGCCGGACCTGGACCCGGGTCGGTTCGACCCAGTTCGGTCTGACCCTGGGGGGGGGGGGGGGGGGTTGGGTCGGGTCGGACCGGGCCCAGACCCCCACTTCGGACCATTTTTTAGTCTTTAGGCAATAACATGAGCTACATACCTTCGATCAACACATCGTCAGTTTCATAGGAATACTTGGATCGAGACGGTTCTTTTGATATATTATACTTGAGGTTTTGTCAATGTTTGTGTACGGCTGGGTTGGTTCGAATCCGAAACCAACCGGGCCCTTGGAGCAGAAACACATATAACTTAAGGACCAGACGTCCGATTGATGTGTCGTCAACTAAATTGGAATCCTCTTTATGTGATGGTTCTTTTGGAATAATCCACTTGAGGTTTGGATGCAACAATAGTATGGTTGGGGGGGGTTTAGATAAAAACCCAACCGGGCCCCTGGAACGGAAAAGCCAATACCTCTCAGACCGGGCGTCCGATTGACGCACCGTCTGTCACGTTGGGTTTCTATTGATGAGACGGAACTTTGGGATACATAATCTCTAGAATTCTTGACATTTGATGTATTTACCCCCCTTTTCTCGAGGAGGGGACCCTCCCAGAATCGTTCGTGCTGTGTGCGGGAACCCTAGAGGTGGTTGCGATTGTGATGATGACGACTGTACTTGGATCCTCTGTGGGTTCGGTAGTGAGGCCGGATGTACATGGATCCTTCGTGGGTTTGGAAGCGAGGATAACTGTACTTGGATCCTCTGTGGGTTCGACAGTGAGAATGACTGTACTTTGATCCTCCATGGGTTCGGTAGCAATGAAGACTTTACTCGGATCCTCTGTGGGTCTTCCAGCGATGACTACTATTCTTGTATCCTACGTGGTTCCGATAGTATGACCACTGTACTCATATCCTGAGTGGGTCTGGCAGAGTATCTAGTCTTGTATCCTATGTGGGTACGACAGCTTAGCTGTTCTTGTATCGTATGTGGGTTTGACAACTTAAATGAATCAGTGACTACATCTGATCATCTCTATTGCTATACGAATGATGTATACCTGTGTGAGTTGATTCTTGACTTCAATATTATCATCGATATTATTGACTTGCCTCCAGTGTGGACTATTTTGTGTTCTCCTGTGTGGACTGGGTTGTTTTTGGGCTCGAGAGTGAGAGAGAGGCTGTAATTGATGACTTAGGTATATGTATGGGCATATACTTAAGTAGAGTCGGTTGATACTTCGTGATTGTACCTTTCCTTGTGGTTTATCCTTCATGGATTCTGAGAGACCATCGGGGGTCTTGGGGTCCCTACTGAGTATCGTATACTCACCCCTACATGGGATATGACTGCACTACATTGTGTTGGATTTAGACTAAGGACAACACTGATCGAAGTGGAGGCCTATGGAGCTGGACGGTACCCGGAGCTGGACCACTTGGCAGGACATACACGGAGCGGACGACTGGACCCGAGGAGCTGAGGAGACTATTTGTACCCACCCTTCAGGTGGGATTTCTGGAGGACGACTCATTTTTTCTATTTTACTTTACTGTTGTTGTACTTTCCTCTCAGTTGTATTGTACTTTCAGTTGGGTTTGTATACTGGCCCATTTAATTTTCATCACCTACTTCTGTACTCAAATTTACTTAGTGCTTACTTCACTTGCGTACTCTATTTTGTGTGTTACTTTTAAAGGCAATGCCTTCCCACTTTTTTTTGGGATTTTTGCCTTTGGTGCTAGTCGCCATCCCCTGGCCTATGGAAGGCGGGCTTGGGGTAGTCACGGTATGGGCCCCGAGGACGGGTCGTGACAAATTGGTATTAGAGGAGTCGGTTCTACCATAGAACTCAGGACTCTGATCTTTCCCTTCTGTGAAGCAATAGTGTTAAGAGTATTGAGTGTGGTTTTCAGTCCAAGGAGTCCAGTGTTGGTGTGGTTACCGATGTATCCATACACAAGGACCCTGACCTCTGATTTCCGACTGAGTGCATGAAAACACTGATTGTGTGTGTGTGTGTGTGTGTGTGTGTGTTTTAAATGTTTTCCTTGTGATTACATTGTGTTAACTCAACAGGTATACTATTTTACTGTGGCGCACCTGTTTCTTCTCAGGATGGCCTCACGAAGGTAGCCATCTAGGGTTCCTAGTTTCGTATGAGATGGCAGCTCACCAAGTGATGAGGCCTCGATAGAGGGCCCCATTACAGTGGAGGCACTAGCGGTACCACTACCCGCTGGGACACCAACACCACTAGCCCCAGCAGCGGAGAGTGCACGCCGCCTGAGTGCATTGAACGAGTTTTAGCGATAGAGGCCGCCCAGGTTCTGCGATGATATGGACTCTCAGGAAGACGAGGATTGGCTGGAGGCTATCGTTAGAGTCTTCTGATTGGTAGGGACACCAGCTGACCTCATGGTGATCCTTTTCGCGAGTCTCTTGCACGCAGCAGCAGGTAGATGGTGGAGCCTGATGCTCCGGGTGCACGACGAGGCATCTCTACCATGGACAGACTTCGAGAGTATCTTCCGCTCGGAGTTTGTTCCAACCACCCTCTATGTGGTACGCATCCATGAGTTACTACTGGTACGACAGGGCAGCATGACAGTAGCCCAATACTCAGCGAGGTTTACCGACCTCTCACGTTACTCCATAGACATGGTACGAGACCCGTTATTCCAGGCCTGGACCTTTGAGTAGGGACTCAGACATGAGATTAGGGCTTTGATGATCTCCCTCAACATCCCGATGCAAGAGGGTGCTGGAGAGAGCCCTTCTAGTGGAGAGTTTTCTCGCTGAGCAGTCACCAGCGGCGAGACCCTCCGCAGGACGACACATAACAAAGACTTCTGCAGTTGGAGGTAGAATGCTAACACCGAGGTCCAGGCGGACCAGGACATTAAATTAGTGATATTTGGATACATGTTTGGTTGTGAAGGGCACACGAAATAGATCCAGCCATACGAGGATCAGGCAGTGCTATGCATGCGGCGGGCAGGGTCACTTGGCTTGAGACTGCCCGACCCGCCCTGCAGATTAGCATCAGGTGGTAGAGGGACCACCCAGGAAGAGGTTCGACTGTGATGGTCCGTCGGGAGTAGGCAGATGTGGAAGAAGGGCTAGCCAAGCAGTAGGTGGTGGATGAAGTTTCAAGGCGCTACCACCACCTCCACCAGAAGGACCACCCCGACCATAGGGAACGGCTGGAAAGGGGATAGCTCAGCTTCAGGCAACGGAGGCCTACGACCATAGAGATCTGGGAGCAGATGGGTAGGAGAGGGACTAGCTCCATGGATGGATACTTTTTTCATGATGATTCTAGACTTATTAATGTCGTTGTTTGTGGATGCTTTGTGACTTTGTACCTTGAGCTGCAGTAATAAAAGACACTTGTTCTTGTGATGTTTTCTTCCCTGTCTTTTTTATGTGGTTGATACTAAGAGGCTTTGGATAAAACCATTGACTTGACCCTCACTTTAGAGATTCCTACAGGAGGAGACCTAGTGACCACACACTGCTGCTGACATTGTGACTTGACCCTTGAAGGCGAGAGTAAGGGTTGGATCTCTTGGTAGTACAGTCGAGGCTTTACAACGTCATCCAATGAATGAAATAGTACTTTCATGTCAGAATTGACTGTATTAGGAAAATAACATTTTTTATCCAAGGGATGCGATCAGAATTATCTTTTCGGAAAAGGAGAAATCTTAGTAGCTCTTGTAGGATGTAACAGAAAATGGGTGTATTCAATTTTTTTACAACGACTAGTCACACGCATGGTTCGTTGAGCGAACAGTTTACGGTCTAATATATTCTCCAAGGTCTCAGGTGTGTCTTCTCATAGAAGGACTAGGACATGAGACGGTGTCGTTGTCCTGAGTTCCACAAGGACTATGACTTTGAGATAGTCTATACTCTTGGGAAGGCGAACGTTGTAGTAGAGTTCGTTTCAAGATGCCTCACTTGTCAGCAAGTGAATGTGGAGCACCAGGTACCAGCAGACATGGTTCAGCCCTTAGAGGTCCCAGAGTGGAAGTGGGATGGAATATCCATGGATTTCGCGATGGGGATTCCATGTACATCCTGAAGAAACGACTCTATCTGTGTGATCATTGACCGACTCACCAAGTCGGCCCACTTCCTACCAATCAGAGAGCAGGGCTTAGTAGAGAGATTGGGAAACCTCTATGTTCAGGAGATCATACAGCTTCATGGTGTGCCATATTCTATCGTATCCAATCGATATTCTCTCTTTACATCACGGCTTTGGAAGGAAATTACAGGAGGCATTTGCGGCGCAGCTACATCTGATCACCGCCTTTCATCCTCAGATGGATGTCCAGACAGAGAGGACCTTTTAGACACTCGAGAACATGCTCTGTGCTTGTGTCCTTGACATTGGTCACAACTGGAGGATCACCTACCCTTGGTGGAGTTTACGTACTAAAACAGCTACCACTCCACCATCGGGATGGCACAATACGAGGCACTGTATGGCCGACCATGCAGATCACCTCTGTGCTGGACATACCCTGGGGAGTCAGCACTCGTTGGACCAGAGATGGTTCTGGATACGACGAAGAAGATCCAGATCATCCAGGAACAGACGAGGACTACACATAGTAGACAGAAGTCCTATGCAGATAAGAGGTGGAGACCACTAGATTTTGAGGATGGCGACCATATTTCCTTACAGGTCTCACCTCGACGTGGATTACGGAGATTTGGCTGGGGCGACAAGTTATCTCCTCACTTCATCAGACCATTCCAGGTCCTCAACAGGGTAGGTGAGGTGGCTTACCGCCTGGCCCTTCAACCTCAGTTGCATAGGGTGCACGACGTCTTCCACGTATCTCAACTGAGGATATACGTGCTTGACCCGACACATATCATCGACCATGGGGAGCTAGACATTGATGATGGGGTGACATTTACAGAGGTCCCGGTGGAGATTGAGGATCGATAGGAAAGGGTCCTATGGGGATGATCGATTCCTCTTGTGTGCATTCATTGGGAGCACGGGAACCTCCAAGAGAGCACATGGGAGCGGGGGGCTCAGATGCGTGCTCTGTACCCTCATTCGTTTCCCTAGTTTATGATGTAGCTTTGCAGGGACGTATATCCCAGCGGGTGGAGTAATGTAAAGACCCGGAAATTTTAAAGGAATTTTTTTTTTAAAATTATTTGTAATTTTACGAGTCTGTGGCTTCTGACGACACTTGATTCCGTGGGCCGGTGTGCCTGGAATCAATTTCCAAAGTTTAGCTCGTGTACGTTCAGTAAAAGAACGAGCGAGTTTTTCTATCTTTTGACCCGGTGCTCAGAATTAAAATCTGAGGGCACTGATGAAATTCAAAATCCAATAATTTATTAACGTGATCCTTACCGTAGTTGCGTTCGCAACAGAGGAGAAGTTAATTTTTGGGGTTTATTTAAGAAGTAAATAAAAATTTTCTGAACAATTTTTATTTTATAAGGAGGTTATTCCCTCCCATGGGTAGTTTATGGGTGGGGCTCACGGCCACCTAACTACCCATGTGTGGATTTTTGATAGGTGGGGCCCACACGAGTCCCAACCATTAGTTTCCTCTAAACTAATTAAAGACCACTCTATAAATTGGCAAACCCCCATTAAATGCCAATCTCTCCACCTCACTCCATTAATTCATGTCAACCCACACATTAATGAAGATCTTTCCACTTTAACCCTTTTTTTATTTAATTGGCAATCCATTTAATAAATGGGGACCTTCCCTCTCCCTTCCATAATTGATTGTCAGCACGTTTTTTTTGAAATGTGGAGATTTGAATTTTTGGAAGTTACTTTGTGTGTAAAATAAAATAATAGGAGGTGCCTATTATTTTATTTTGGGGAGAGCCTTCATTATGCGAAGTAAGATCGAGAGATCTCTTGAGGTTTTGGTTGAACGCTGACCTCCGATGAAGAATGACGAAGAATGCCACTTCCTCAAAGAACAACGACACATCACCAATCCTCTTCTCCACGGCAAGAGAGGAGACATCGCTTCCTCCTCGGCGCACTTCGATGACGCCTATGAACCCTTTCCCCATGACGTCATCTACCGTGACGCCGACGTTCGTCATTAATTGTTGAGGTAGGAGAATTTGTATATTTCATTATGTGATTTATACCCTCATGGTTGGCGTTTAAATTGTTGGGAGACAATTTGAACCTCTAACGCGGTGGGTGCAGGATAACGAACAAGAATGAACCCACCGCTTTTTTGTTCTTGATGCGCTGGGTGATTGGCAGTGACGAAACAGGACCACAATGGAAAATCAGAGCCTTTACAATGGAGCTCGGGTACCAAGACGACCGCGGGCACAGACGGGAGAAAAATCGGACCACTTCAATGACTCTGGTGGCCCGCGGAAGCCCCCGGCGGTGCGGGTCGTCGGCGTGGAGGTGCCAACGGTGCCCCGACACCTCGTCGATAGCAGCCCATCATGGCCTCAGCCGCAGTGGCGGAAGAAGGCTCTGGCAGCCGTGCGGGATCAAGTGGAGACCACGGCGCCAGCCTGGCGCCGCATCTACGGAACAGGGGGGCCGCGCCCCCCGCTCGGCTCGCTAGCCGAGCCAGCGCACCCCCCCGGCTAGGCCGGGGTGGCTCACGCGGACCGGTCCGTGCCCTACCGGGTCGGACCCGGACCTGGGTCGACCCAGGGGGGTTGGGCCGGGTCGGACCGGGCCCAGACCCCCACTTCATAACGTTTTTTGGTCTTTTGACCATAAGATGAGCTACGGACCTCCGATCGATGCACCGTCAGTTGCGTAGGAATCATTTTATCAAGATGGGATTTTTGGAATATTATACATGATTTTTCTGAAAAGTTTGTGTATGCCCGGGTTGGTTCGAATCTGAAACCAACCGTGCCCTTGGAGTGGAAACACTTATAACTTAAGGACCAGACATATGATTGACGTGCCGTCAACTACGTTGGAATATTCTTAATGTGACGGTTCTTTTGCCATACTCTATATGATGTTTGGACGCATCATGAGTACGTTCGGGTTGGTTTTAGCTTAAAAACCAACCGGGCCCCTGGAATGGAAAAGCCAATAACTCTCAGACCAGGCGTCTGATTGACGCACCGTCTGTCACCTTGGGTTTTTTTGAGAAAACGGAACTTCGGGATACGTCAACTCTAGAATTCGTGACACTTGATGTATCGAACCATCTTGGCTTGAGGAGCGGACCCTCCCGGAATCGAGCGTGATGTGAGCAGGAACCCTAGAGCTGGCAGCGACTGCGAGGATGACGACTGTACTTGGATCCTATGTGGGTTCGGCAGCGAGGCCGACTGTAGTTGGATCCTCTATGGGTTCGCAAGTGAGGACGACTGTACTTGGATCCTCCTTGGGTTCGGCAGCGAGGATCCTCCGTGAGTTCGGCAGCGATGACGACTGTACTTGGATCATCTATGGGTCCGACAGCGATGACTACTATTATTGTATCCTACGTGGGTCCGATAGTATGACCTCTGTACTCGTATCTTGATTGGGTCTGGCAGAGTAGCTGGTCTTTTATCCTATGTGGGTCTGACAGCTTAGTTGGTCTTGTATCCAATGTGGGTCTGACAACTAAGATGAATCAGTGACTACATCTGATCATCTCTATCGCTATACGAAAGATGTATACCTATGTGAGCTGAGTCTTGACTTCAATCTTATCATAGATATGATTGAATTGCCTCCTGTGTGGATTGGGTTGTGTTCTCCTGTGTGGACTAGGTTTTACTTGGGCTCGAGAGTTGGAGACAGACTATAATTGATGACTTAGGTATATGTATGGGCATATACCTAAGTAGAGTCGATTGATACTTCATGATTGTACCTTTCCTTGTGGTTTATCCTTCGTGGATTCTGAGAGACATTCAGGGGTCTCGGGGTCCCAATTGAGTATCATATACTCACACCTGCATGGGCTACGCCGGCACTACGTTGTGATGGATGCAGATGACGGACAACACTGATCGAGGTGGAGGCATGTGGAGCGGGACAGTACCTGGAGGTGGACCACTTGGCAGGACGTACATGGAGCGGATGGCCGGACCCGAGGTGCTAAGAAGACTATCTGTACCCACCCTTCATGTGGGATTTCCGGAGGACGACTCGGTGTTGCTATTTTAATTTACTGTTGTTGTACTTTCCTCTCAGTTGTACTGTACTTTTAGTTGGGTTTGTATACTGGCCCATTTACTTTTCGGCACCTACTTTTGTACCCAGATTTAGTTAGTTCTTACTTCACTTTCATACTCTGTTGTGTGTGTTACTTTTAAAGGAAATGCCTTCCCTCTTTTTTTGGGATTTTTGCTTTTGGTGCTAGTAACCAGCCCCAGGCCTATAGAAGGAAGGCTTAGGGTAGTCACGGCACGGGGCCCGAGGACGGGTCGTAACATCATCACCCAAATGGTATCTTTGTTCTTTAGAAACTATGCTCCACTAATCATTCGATGGATAAATGACATAAAATACTTATCTTTCATGTGTCCCCAAGATATATGGTTCCTCGTTATAATTAAATCATTTCAAATCAACCACTTTAAACCCATATTAATCATGATTCCCACTAATCTTTCTATCATCGCAATGTCACTTAAAATAGTGAATTGAAATTTAATATATTCAATTTCCCATATGACTTGAAGAACTCTAGAATATGGAATTGATGTAGCAATTGGGTTATTATATTTGGTACTTGAAAAATTCACTTCTTCAGTGAAAACCAACCCACCACTATTCTGACCGGTACTCTTCTCATCTAGATTTTTTGTGTAAAATGTGTAAACATTAATATCAAAACCAAACAACGTGATCACATTAAGAGATGGTCCCCCTACTAAGCACTTCAATGTTTCTGATTCAGATATATCTGTGGTGACTTTCTCTTTAAACCATGAAACACATGTCTTATTATTCTCATTCATCAACCACTTTTCATTTCATTTCTGATTTCGTAACATTAATTTAGAAATATGTGAGGATATATATAATGGAACCTCCTCTATTTTATTCAAAATATATAAATGTTCCTACTTAACTTCATCATGTGGAATTTACTTTAGTTTTAAGCCTTGAACCCCTCTACCTTCACAATAATCTATCATATGTTGAGATATAGGGAGACCAATATGCTCCAACTCATACAAATAATCCATAAAGAACTCAATCACATCCTCTAATAAATATTTCTGAACAATAGAGGCCATTGTTCGATAATAATTTTTAACATCTCTCTTGATAGTTGTCATATATCTTTCAAAAAGATACATCCATTGTAAAGAAACAGACCCATATATTCTTATCTCATGCAGCAAATGAATCAGAAGATGAACCATTATATCAAAAAAAATGTATTTGGGAAATACATATCAAGTTTATAGAGAATAAGAGTTGCTTTATTCTCCAACATGACTAAAAAATTTCAATCAATGACCTTACTAGAAATGGATTTGAAAAATTACATAACATAATGATAGAAATTCTTATAGTTGTCGATAATATACCACAAACATATACTTGTATAAGTTATTTCATCAATACATAAAAATCCTGAGATTTCATACCTATTAATTTACAATCCCTAAATTGCAAAAAATTATTCACATTTGAAGAAAAACCACAATGTACTTTAATACCATGAATCCACTTTTATAAATTTATCTTTTCAATCTTGCATAATGTGTGGCAAGACGAAGGTAAATATGTTATGTTTCCTTTCACAGTGGGAGATAACTCAAAACATATTGTCATTAATATCATGTCTAATCTATCTTGAAATTCATATTTTTTTCTTTCCATTTATATCTAACAAATATACAACCAAACTGTCACATGTTATTTTATCAACATGAATAACATCGATGTTGTGTTTTATCTCTAAAAATATCTAATAAGGTAGTTCAAAACATAGACTGCTTCTTCGAGATATGTGTTTTATGACTAGAAATTCATTCCTTTCCAAACGGCGAATCAATATTTTTTACCATGTCATAATTTTCATTAGTTTACAATTTTATATGGGGAAGTCTTTGTTCTTGCAAACTGTTAAATGATTTTTTCAGTCTACGATAATGATGATCAATTAAAAAAATCATCTGTGTCCCATGCACACTTTATTTCTTCCATTCTGAAATTAATAATATGACTTTTGTTCATCAAATATTGTAAAGGCCCGAAAAATTCAAAAAAAAAATTTCTTAATTTTATTTGGGATTTTACAAGAACGTAGTTTCTGACGACACCTAATTCTGAGGCCCGGTGTGCCCGGAATCATTTTCTGAAGTTTAGCTCGTGTACGTTCAGTGAATGAACAAGCGGGTTTTTCTAACTTTTGAACCGGTGCTCGGAATCAAATTCTAACGGCACCGATGGAATAGCAACACCAGTAATTGCTTAGAAACACCTTTTCCGGAGTTTCGTTTTCTCGGGTGTGGTTTTTAAATTTTGGGGTTAAGTAAAGGAATAAAATAAAAGTGGTGCAACCAATTTTATTTTATTTTTGTTTAACCTAAGATAAGTGTTGGGAGTGGGACCCACAATATCCTACCCACTAGGTAGGATATTTGTGAGGTGGGGCCCACACGGGCCCCACCATTTCTTTTCTTCCTAAACCCCCTCCTTTAATAAGGTAACACCCCTGCACCCCTATTAAGTGGAACTCAACCCTTGCGTTTTTCTGTTTATGAAATGCCTCAATTAATTTGGCGGTTTAAACGTTGAAATTAATTCACTTAATTGATTGTTTCGTTTTTGAATTTCAAAACGCATGGCTTGAGAAATAAAATATAACAAACTCTTATTTTATTATGGGTTGTTGGGTTGTGAGAGGCTTGGGAGAATTTTCTCAAGTTCTTGAAGTTCTTCCTCCTCGATGAAGAATGTGAAGAACGCCGACCTCCGACGACGGACGACGGTGAGAGACGCCTTCCTCGTAGATCGACGACCTGATGCACATCACCTCGTTCATTCATTCCGCGTCAAAGAAAGGGAGACACCGTTCTTCCGCGACGCGATTATCCGCCTTCTTCCACGGAGATCAATTCCATGACGTCCCTTTCCGCGACAACATCGTTCGACGATTATGCTCGAGGAAGGGGTTTATTTTATTTGTTTGTTCGTGATTACTTTCGCCGCTTTCTTCTTTTCAATTTGAGGAGCTTGATATCGCAAAAAGGGAGGAGGTCGGACCGCACGAACACGGCCGACCCTCCTTCCCCTTGTTGGTTTGATTTTGTTGTGGCACGTTTAAGGCGGCGCGGTGCCAAAGCACCGCACAGGGAAGTATTAAAGGAAATTCGGAGAAGCGCGGAGCTGTCGCACCACGCCGATGAAGACGATCTAAACCGCGGTGCCATCGCAGAGTGCCAGAGATTCAAAAAGGCACCGCGGCCAGAGCGGGGCCACGGCGCCGTCGCGCCGCGCCGGACGGACCAAGGCCGCGGCGAAGCAGGGACCGGCGGCCGGTTCTGGGCCGCCGGCGTCGGAGCAGGGGGACCGGCCCATGCTCGTCCTAGGGCGGCAGCAGCCAGTCGGCCGGAGCGGGCCGGCCGGTCAGAGTAGGAGCCGGGGGTTACGACCCCCGACTGGCTGGACAAGAGAGGCCCCCCACATGGGGGCCGCGGTTATGAACAGGCGAGGGGTATCCCCCCCCCCCCTCGCACCCCCATCCTCTTGGCTGAAACAGTCGAGCCACCTGGACAGCGCCAGCGCGCCGAGCCGAGCCGCCAGGCCGGGCCACGCCCAGGCCGGGCCGGGCTGCGCTCGGGTCGGGCTGGGCCGACCCAGGGGGTACCGGGCCGGGTCGGACCGGGCCCGAACCCCCTAATATAGGACCTCTCACGGTCTTTTGCCCATAACATGGGTTGGGGACCTTCGATCGACGCACCGTCAACTGCGATGCGATCCTTGGATCGAGACGGTCGTTTCGGTATATTACACTCAAGGTTTCGGAGAACATTGGGTTCGTCCGGGTTGGTTCGTACACGAAACCAACCGGGGCCTCAGAGCTGAAATGCTTATAACATGAGCTTCGAACGTCCGATTGACGTGTCGTCAACTTTGATAGATTACTCTTAGTGAGACGGACCTTTTGGCTTATCCGCTCGAGGTTTCGATGTAGTTGGAGTACGGTCGGGAGAGTTTTGACTTAAAAATCAACCGGGCCCCAGGGACGAAAAAACCAATAACTCTCAGACCGGGCGTCCGATTGACGCACCATCTGTGACGTTGAGTTCCTGTTGACGATACAGATCTTTTGGATACATCAAATTTGGACTATGTTTCCGTTGATGTATTTTCCCCTCGGATCGTGGAGCGGACCCTCCCGAACGAGCTTGCTGTGTGCGGGAACCCTAGAGCTGGCTGCGACTGCGACGATGATGACGACTGTACAGAAATCCTCCACGGATTCGACAACGATGACTATAACACTCAACGATCCTACGTGGCTCAGAGCTACTGATCATGTGTGGGTCAGCGCTCAGCGGTCCTGTGTGGGCCAGCGCCTAGAGATCATATGTGGGTCTGGTCCTGTGTGAGTCATTGCGGGGGTTAGTACCTACCGATCCTTTGTGGGTCATTGCGGGGGTTATTACCTATCGAACCTTTGTGGTTCATTGTGGGGGTTAGTACCTATCGATCCTGTGTGGGTCTGACGGCTTAGATGAATCAGTGGCTACATCTAATCAACTCTATCGTCATACAAAGAAGTATGTCTGTGGGAGCTAAATCTTGATTTTCTTTCCTATGTGGATTGTGTTGTGCTATCCTGTGTGGATGTGATTGAACTTGGGCTCGGATGTTAGACCCAAACCGGAATTGATAACTTAGGGATTTGTATGGGAATATACCTAAGTAGTGTCGGATGTTACTTCGTGATTGTATCTTTCCTTTGTGGATTATCCGTTGTGGATTCTGGGAGACCTTCGGGGGTCTCGGGGTCCCTACAGAGTAGCTTATACTCACCCCTACATGGGATATGCCCGCACTATGTTGTGTTGGTTGCAGATTACGGACAACGCTGATCGTGGTTGAGGCTTGCAGAGCAAGTTGGTACCTGGAGGTGGACCACTAGGCGGGACGTACTCGGAGCGGACGACAGGACATGAGAAGCTGTGGAGGCTATCTGTACCCACCCTTCAGGTGGGACTTCCAGTGGACGGGTCGAGGCTGTGGCTTTACGTTTCAGTTGATGTACTCCCTTTCTCAATTGTACTTTACTTTCAGTTTGGGTTTGTATTCTGTCCCACTTACTTTCCGCACTTACTATTGTACCCAGGTTTTACTTAGGGTTTACTTATGCTTGCTTGCTCTATGGTGTTACCTTACTTTACAAAGGTAATTCCTTCCCTTTTTACCGAGAATTATGCCTTGGTGATAGTCACCAACCCCTGGCCTATGGAAGGCGGGCTTGGGGTAGTTATGGCACAGGCCTCGAGGATGGGTTGTGACAAATTGGTATCAGAGGAGTTCGGTTCTACCGCAGAACTCAGGACTCTGATATTTTTGTATGTGAAGCAATAGTGTTAATAGCATAGAGTGTGGTTATCAGTCCAGGGAGTACAGTGTTGGTGCGGCAGCCGACGTATCCGTACACTAGGACCCTGACTTCTGATTTCCGACTTAATGCATGAAAACATTGATTGCATGTGTGCTTCAAGTTTTCTTTGTGATTACTTTGTGTCAGCTCACAAGGTAAAATATTTGACCATGGCACACCTGTTTCTTTTCAGGATGGCCCCACGAAGGCAGCCAGCTAGGGTTTCGAGCGTTGTGTGTGACAACAACCCACCGAGCGATGAGGCCTCGGTATAGGGCCCTTTGACAGTAGAGGCACCGGCGGTACCTCTACCCACCGAGCCACTGATTCTTCCATCCCCAGCCGCTGACGATTCACATCGCCTTAGTGCACTGCACGAGTTTCAGCGTCAGCGACCGCCCAGGTTCCACGGGGAGAAGGACCCTCAAGCAGCTGAGGATTGGCTGGAGGCAGTTGTACGAGTTTTCAGGTTAGTGAGGACACCAGAAAACCTCATGATGATCCTCGCAGCGAGTCTTCTGCACGCGACAGCAGGCAGATGGTGGAGCTTGATGCTCAAGGTGCACGACGAGTCATCTCTCCTCTGGATGGACTTTGAGAGACTCTTATACTCAGAGTTCTTCCCAGCCTCCCTCCATGCGGTGCGCATCCAGGAGCTTCTACAACTGCGGCAGGGCAGCTTGACGGTCGCCCAGTACTCTATGAGATTTACAGATCTCTCACGCTATTCGATGAACATGGTACGAGACCCATTCTTCCTGGCCCGGTCCATTGAGAAGGGATTGAGGCATGAGATCAGGGCATCACTTATCTCCCTCAGCATTCCAACAGAGGCAGGGGTACTGGAGCGATCCCTCCTCATCGAGAGCTTTCTTGCTGAGTCTACACCAGCGGCGAGACCTACCGCAGGGCAGCACGTAGCAGAGTCTTCTGCAGCAGGCAGTCGATGGATGACTCAAGGTTCAAGGCAGACTAGACCCTTAGTCAGAAGACCTGAGGACACTGGCTTAGGGGTGCGGGGCACATAGCACGGAACCTGTCTTTCGAGGGGCAGAGAGTGCTATGCATGCAGCGGGCTGGGTTACATGGCTCGTGACTGCCCGACCCGTCGTACCGAGGAGAAACAGAAGGTTGAGGGACCACCTAGATAGAGGCAGAGGGTCGGCCGTGATGGTCCGCAGGGAGCAGGAGGACAAGGCAGAGGAGTTGGCCCAACAGCAGGTGGTGGGCGACGCTTTCAGGCTCTACCACCACCACCACCACCAGGAGGTCCACCCTGACCACAGGGAACTGGCGGGCAGAGACAGTCATAGCTCCAGGCAGCGGAGGAAAATGACCACGGCGCGCCAGAGATGATTTGAGGTACTATTTTTGTATTTTCAACCCTTGCTACAGTTCTTATAGACACAAGAGTGAGTCATTCTTGCATAGTCGTTGCCCTTTTTTGGAGGTCGGAGATTCCGACAGAGCTGTTGGCTCGATCCTTACAACTAGAGACTCCTACGGGAGCAGACTCGATGATCACGCACTGGTGCCAGCAATGTAAGCTTACTCTAGAAGGCGAGAGCATCAGCTAGGATCTTCTTGTAGCGGCTTCGAGGCCTTACGACGTCATCATGGGCATGGATTGGTTATCTACAGTCCATGCTCAGATTGACTGTATTAGGCACAAGGTGAGCTGTGTACGCAATGACGGGAGCAGGTTCACCTTCACCGGTGAGAAGGGAGCCTTCGTAGCATAGGATGGACTTTGTAGAGGAGAGGATAGCCCATCACTCATCAGTTGTCTATCCTCATCCTAGGAGTAGTTGACGTGCAGGGTCCAGGTTTTCTTCCAGTGGTGGATCAGTATGCAGACGTTTTCCCCGACGACGTTCCAGGACTACCTCTTCACAGAGAGGTAGACTTTTATATTGGTATGTACCCTGAGACAGCCCCGATATCCACCCCAGCATATTGGATGGCTCCCTCCGAGCTTCGTGAGCTACGGGTACATTTGGAGGACTTGCAGGGCAAGGGATTCATCTTACCCAGTGTTTCACCCTGGGCTTCCCCGATATTGTTCTCCAAGAAGATGCACGGGAGCTTGCGACTTTGATTCGACTATCGTCGCCTGAAAAAGGTGAAAGTGAGGAACAAGTATCCACTGCTGAGGATTGATGACCGCTTCAATCATCTCAATGGAGCACGGTGGTTCTCGAAGATAGACCTTTGATCATGCTATCATCAGCTCAAAGTTCGGGACGAGGACGTGCATAAGACGGCCATCAGATGTCGGTATGGACACTATGAGTTCTTGGTTATGCCATTCGGCGTAACCAATGCTCCAAAAATGCTCATGAACCTCATGAACAGGATCTTTCAGCCATACCTCGATCGATTTGTCGTGGTCTTCATCGACGAAATTTTGATATACTCGACGACTGAGGAGGAGCACGCCTACCACTTGAGGGTTTTACTAGACACACTCTGAGAGAACCAGCATTATGGAAAGATCTCTAAGTGTCAGTTCTAGATATGGGAATTCCTCTTCTTGGGACACATCATCACTGAGGCGGGAGTTGCGGTGGATCTTGCGAAGATCGAGGCAGTGCTAGCTTGGGAGCCACCCAGGAGCGTGACGGAGGTGCGGAGTTTCTTGGGACTAGATGGGTTCTATCATAGATTTGTGCCAGAATTATCCAGAGTTGCAGCACCAATCTCAGCTTTGACAAAGAATGGGAAACCCTTTGTGTGGTCAGACAGATGTCAGTAGATCTTCCAGGAGCTGATACAGAGATTGACCAGCGCGCCTATCTTGAGGCTACCAGAGGAGGGAGTTGGGTACATAGTGTACTGCGATGCATCAGGGACCAGACTCGGATGTGTCCTGATGTAGGAGCAGGCCGTGATCGCATATGGATCACGTCATTTGAGGTAGCATGAGCAGAACTACGCTACCCATGACCAGAAGTTAGCAGCAGTGGTCTTCGCTCTGAAGATGTGGTGACACTATCTGATGGGCAAGAGCTTTACAGTCTATTCTGACCACCAGAGTCTCAGGAATATCTTCTCGCAGAAGGACTTGAACCTGAGACAGTGGTGATGGCTTGAGTTCCTTCAGGACTATGACTTTGAGATAGTCTATACTCCTGTAAAGGGGAACATAGTAGCCAATGCACTCAGCAGGAGGTCGGGCATTTAGCTATTTGGGGAGGTGACAGAGCAGCTAGCCGCTTTGTAGATATCCTTCATGGATAGAGATGAAGTAGCCTTTCTTCAGTCACTCACATTCACTCCTCCACTACTGCAGTGGGTCAGAGAGGCACAGCGTGGGGACGCCGATTGTGAGACGTGGAATGTGCAGATATCCTCAGGACAGGAACCAGATGGTTTCACTTTAAGAGTATAGCACGACGTCCTTTTCAGAGGATGCACCTTGGTACTAGTTGGTTTACAGGAGGAGGTGCTGAGAGAGTTTCACAAATCCCCTTTGGAGGTACATCCCGTAGTGGAAAAGATATAACAGGTTCTCAGATGACAGCATTGGTGGTCGGGCATGAAGAAAGATGTGGCAGAGTTCGTTTCTCAATGCCTCACCTGCCAGCTGGTGAAGGCAGAGCACTAGGTACCAGATGGCTTGGTACAGCCCTTGGAGGTCCTGGAGTGGAAGTGGGACGACATATCTATGGACTTCGTGACTGGACTTCCATGCACTTCCAGAGGTCACGACTCCCTTCGGGTGATTGTAGACCGACTCACCATGTCGGCTCACTTCTTACCCATCAAATAGCAGGGGTCAGTGGAGAGCTTGGGACGTCTCTACATTCAGGAGATTGTACAGCTTCATGGTGTGTCATCATCTATCATCTCCGATCGAGATGCTCTCTTTACTTCCCAGCTTTGGAAGGGGTTGTAGGAGGCGTTCGGGACGCAGCTACTTCTAAGACCCGCCTTTCACCCTCAGACAGATGGTCAGACGGAGAGGACCATTAAGACTCTCGAGGACATGCTCCGCGCATGTGTCCTCGACTTTGGTCGCAGCTGGGAGGACCACCTACCCTTGATGGAGTTCGCGTACAACAACAGCTATCACTACACCATCGGGATGGCACCATACGAGGCATTGTATCGCCGACCTTGCAGATCACCGCTGTGCTGGACAGACCCTGGGGATTCAGCACTTGTGGGATCGGAGATGGTCCAGGCCACGACAGAGAAGGTCCCAGTCATCCAGGAGCGGATGAGGATAGCTCAGAGCTGGCAGAAGACTTATGTTGACAGGAGGCGGAGGCCCTGGAGTTCGAGGATGGCGACCATGTCTTCTTGCGGGACTCACCTCTACGTGGATTATGGAGAATTGGCCGAGGCGGCAAGTTGTCTCCACGCTTCATCGGACAATTCCAGGTCCTCAACAGGATTGGCGAGGTGTCTTATCGCCTGGCTCTACAACCTCAGTTGCACAGGGTGCACGACGTCTTCCACGTATCCTAGCTGAGGAGATACGTGCACGACCCGACGCATACCATTGACCATGAGGAGCTGGACATTGATGATGGGGCGACTTTTGCAGAGGTCCCGGTGGAGATTGAGGATTGACAGGAGTGGGTCCTATGTGGATGGTCGATTCCTCTAGTGCGCATCAAGTGGCATCACAGGAACCTCGAGGATGGCACTTGGGAGTAGGAGGCTTAGATGTGTGCTCAGTACCCACATATGTTTCCCTAGTTTTTGATATATCTTTACGGGGACGTAAATCCCTAAGGTGGGAGTGATGAAAAGACCCATAAAATTCAAGGAAATTTTTTTTCTTAATTTTCTTTGAGATTTTACAAGAATGAAGTTTCTGACGGCACCTGATTCCGAGGCCCGGTGTTCCTGGAATCATTTTCTGACGTTTAGCTCGGGTACGTTCAGTGAACGAACGAGCAGGTTTTTCTAACTTTTGAACCGGTTCTCAGAATCGAATTCTTAGGGCACCGCTAGAATTGCAGCACCATTAATTGCTTAGAAACACCTTTTCCAGGGTTGTGTTTGCTCGAGAGAGGTTTTTAAATTTTTGGGTTAAGTAAAGGAATGAAATAAAAGTGGTGCAACCAATTTTATTTTATTTTTGTTTAACCTAAGCTAAGTGTTTAGAGTGGGACCCACAATATCCTACCAACTAGGTAGGATATTTGTGAGGTGGGTCCCACATGGGCCCCACCGTTTCTTTTCTTCCTAAACCCCCTCCTTTCATAAGGTAACGTGCCTACACCCCTATTAAGTGGAAGTCAACCCTTGCGTTTTTCTGTTTATGAAACACCTCAATTAATTTGGCGGTTTAAACGTTGAAATTAAATCACTTAATTGATTGTTTTGTTTTTTAATTTCAAAATGCATGGATTGAGAAAAAATATAAGGCAAACTCTTATTTTATTAAGGGTGGTTGGGTTGTGAGACTCTTGGGATAATTTGATCAAGTTCTTGAAGTTCTTCCTCATCGACGAAGAATGTGAAGAACGCCGACCACCGACGACGGACGACGGTGAGAGACGCCTTCCTCGGAGATCGACGACCTGACGCACATCACCTCATTCGTTCCTTTCGCGTCAATGAAAGGGAGACACCGTTCCTCTGCGACGCGGCGATCCGCCTTCTTCCAAGACGATCAATTCTGCGACGTCCCTTTCCGCAAGAACCTCGTTCGATGATTATGCTCGAGGTAGGGGTTTATTTTAATTGTTTGTTCGTGATTACTTCCGCCACTTTCTTCTTTTCAATTTGAGCTGCCTGATATCGCAATAATGGGAGGAGGTCGGACCGTAAGAACACGGCCGACCCTCCTCCCCCTTGTTGGTTAGATTTTGTTGCGGCACGTGTAAGGCAGAGTGGTGCTGAAGAACAGCGTGGGAAAATTTTAAAGGAAAGGCGGAGAAGCGTGGCGCCGTCGCACAGCGCCGTTGAAGACGAACTAAACCACGACGCCGTCACGCCGTGCCGGAGAATCACAAAGGCACTGTAGCTAGAGCGGGGCCGCGGCGGAGGGGCGGGGCGCCGTCGCGCCGCGCCGGACGGACCATGGCCGTCGCAAAGAAGGGACCGGCGGCCGGTTCCGGGCCGCCGGCGTCGAAGCAGGGGGACCGGCCCATGCCGTTCCCGTGGCGGTAGCAGCCGGCCAGCCGGAGGGGGCCGGCCGGTCAGAGGAGGAGCCAGGGGTTACGACCCCTGGCTGGCTAGACAAGAGCAGCGCCTCCACATGGGGGTCGCAGTTACGAACAGGTGGGGGGCAGCGCGCCCCCCCGCACCCCCATCCGCTCTACCAAAACGGCCGAGCCACCGGGCCCGCGCCAGCGCGGTTGGCCGAGCCGCCAGGTCGGACCGCCAGGCCGGGCCACCAGGCCGGGCCGCGCCCAGGCCGCGCCGCGCCGCGTCGTGCCCAGGCCGGGCCGCGGTGCGTAGGCGGGGCCGGGCTGGGCCGCGCCTAAGCAGGCTGGACCCGGACCCGGTTCGGGCCGACCCATGGGGTACTGGCCCGGGTCGGGCCGACCCATGGGGTACTGGCCCGGGTCGGGCCGGGCCCGAACCCCCTAATACCGGACCTCTCACGGTCTTTTGCCCGTAACTTGGGCTACGCACCTCCGATCGACGCACCGTCAGCTTCGATGAAATCATTGGATCGATACGATCATTTCGTTATATTACAGTCAAGGTTTTGAAGAACTTTGGGTTCGTCCGTGTTGGTTCATACACAAAACCAACCGGGCCCTCGGAGCGAAAACACTAATAACTGGAGCTCCGGACGTCCGATTGACGTGTCGTCAACATTGATGGATTTTTCTAAGTGATATGGACATTTTGGATTAATCATCTTGATGTTTGGATGCAATTGGGGTACGGTCGGGTTGGTTTTGACTTAAAACCAACTGGGCCCCTGGGACGAAAAAACCAATAACTCTCAGACCGGGCGTCCGATTGACGCGCTATCAGTGACATTGAGATTCAGTTGAAGATACTACTCTTTTGGATACATCAACTCCGGACTATGTTCCAGTTGATGTATCATCACCTCGGCTCGTGGAGAAGACCCTCCCGAACGAGCTTGCTGTGTGCGTGAACCTTAGAGCTGGTTGCGACTGCGATGACGATGACGACTGTACTGAAATCCTTCGCGGATTCAACGACGACGACTACATCACTCAGCAATCCCACATGGCTTATTGTTACCAATCCTGTGTGGGTTAGATCCTGTGTGGGTCAGCGCTCAGCGGTCCTGTGTGGGTCAGTGCCTACAAATCATGTGTGGGTCCGATCCTGTGTGGGTCATTGTGGGGGTTAGTACCTACCGATCCTGTGTGGGTCATTGCGGGGGTTAGTACATATCCATCCTTTGTGGGTAATTGTGGGGGTTAGTACCTATCGATCCTGTGTGGGTACGATGGATTAGATGAATCAGTGGATACATCTGATCATCTCGATCGTCATACGAAGAAGTATACCTGTGTGAGCAGAATCTTGATTTTCTTTCCTATGTGGATTCTGTTGTGTTATCCTGTGTGGATGTTATCGAACTTGGGATCAGATATTGGAGCCGAACTGGAATTGATAACTTAGGTATATGTATGAGAATATACCTAAGTAGTTTCGGATGTTACTTCGTGATTGTAGCTTTCCTTTTTGGATTATCCTTTGTGGATTCTGGGAGACGTTCGGGGGTCTCGGGGTCCCTACTGAGTAGCTTATACTCACTTCTTCACGAGCTATGCCCGCACTACGTTGTGTTGGTTGCAGACGACGGACAACGCTAATCGTGGTTGAGGCTTGTGGAGAAGGTCGGTACCAAGAGGTGGACCACTGGGCGGGATGTACTCAGAGCGGACGGCTGAACCCGAGGAGCTGTGGAGGCTATCTGTACCCACCCTTCAAGTGGGACTTCCAATGGACGGCTTGAGGCTGCGGCTTTACTTTTCAGTTGTTGTACTCCATTTTTCAGTTGTACTTTACTTTTAGTTTGGGTTTGTATTCCGGACCACTTACTTTCCGCAATTACTATTATACCCAGTTTTTACTTAGTGTTTACTTCTGCTTGCTTGCTCTGTGGAGTTTGTTTTCTTTGCAATGGAAATGCCTTCCCTTTTTACTGGGAATTACGCCTTGGTGCTAGTCGCCAGCCCCTGGCCTACGGAAGGCGGGCTTGGGGTAGTCACGGCATGGGCCCCGAGGACGGGTCGTGACAAAAATTGTACATGGTTTATGTCCCTTAACACTATATCTAGATAAGTTTCCATATGTAGGAAATTCATTAATTGTGAAAATTATCACAGCATGGAAAAGAAAATACTCTTTCTTTTGTGCATAAAAAACTTTAACACGCTCCAGCCATAACAGTTTCAAATCATCAATCAATGGTAAAATATATACATCAATATCATTTACACATTGTTTTGGTCTATAAATCATCAATCTCAACCTAACATATTTTTTCATTATGCATAGATGTTTGGAAAATTTGTAAACTAAGCACAAAACAACCCATGAACAATGTTAGATACTTTGGCTCCAATAAGGATTCTTTCCATCATTAAACAAGCTCATTATGAGATTTCTAACATCACATCTAAAATCATGAATTGTTTTATCAAAACTCTTCCACTATGGTGAATCGACAGGGTGATGTATGTTACCATAAAAGATGCTCTCATATGAATGACATAGTAACCATTTTTCATCAATTTAATTTCTAAATAGACGCTTAAAACGAGTAATTATTGTAAGGTACAAAATTTATTTATTAGGAGTTTTGATAATGGTACCTATGAATGAATCATAGTTGAATTATCAGAATTATATGCAAAAAAAATTGGATGATAGAAGTAGAATGTAAATAAATTGAATATTCAAGATGTTAGATGACATTACATAAGAATGAAACTAAGTTCACTTTCTCATCTATCTTACAACATGATATCCAACATATAGGAAATGTTGATAAATAATTATATTCTTTTCTATATAGTACACAAACATTGGGAAAGCATGTATCTTTTTATACCCCAATCCCATTAGGCATAATATTTTCTTTACCTTATAATTGGAATCTAGAAGCCCATTTCCTTCTTAATGTCTCTCTTTTAAAAGCTTGAGTAAGATGGAGAAAGTTTTATCACTCCACCCATTTTATTCTTTTAAGTTAACTAATATCAATGCTTCTGATAACACTGTATATTTACTACAACCTAGGAATATTGGTTTCTCATAATCATAATAAAATCATTCAACATTTTCTATTTTTTTATGATTTCAACACCTAATTCAAGAATTAATTCTTCAATATTATCCTCTACCTCATTGTGAATATTTCCATCTACATTGGATGATGATTTTTCAATACTTTCACCATGTGAGATCCAACGTGTATAATTAAGGCTAAAAATATAACAAATGAGACGATCCTTGATTTCTATGTATTATAGCATTCACATACTCAATCACTTTTCAAAAGGAAAGAAAATCAAATCAATGTTTTGAAGATTTCATCTAGCAAATTCCAATAATTTATCTTCTCCTTTTTCATATTCACTAGTTGTTTTTCATAAAGGATTCCAATTATGATCCATTCAATAACTGATATCACCATATAATTTGTTAATGTATTAAAACATATAAAAATTTATATATATGTATATATATATATATATTTACAGATAAATTGTAAATAAAACACATCTTATAAAAACTATCAATAATCAGAGAGAAAACATCAGATATGAAACACATTTACAAATAGAATATTTTTTTCATATTATATGTATGTGTTAAATTGGTATTATAATTTAATTATAATATCAATATTCTAAAATTTATTATTTCATTTTACATAGTTGTTTCATTGGTTAGGAATATCTTGTGTCAAAAGTATTGAATATTGCATTAATTTAGGAGGTCAAAAATTAGTTATTATTAGCAATATGAAATAACAATTAGAGTAAATGTCCATATTATAAGTGAAATAAACCGTAATAATCCCAAAATTATGACCGATAAAATTAAATACATAACTAAACTGGTATATGTTAAAAAAAATTGGATTCATTATTATTTTCTTATTATATCCTGAAATTATAATTATTATAATTAAAAAAGAGGAAAGAGGGCATTTATACTGAATTAAGAATCCCAATAAAAATATATATTGATTTTTAAATAATTTTATATTAATATTATATACATATCCTAGTAAAATAAACCATTGAATCCATTGGTGTTATATCATTAGATGCTAAATTTTAAATTTACATCAATTAGATCTATTCCATCACTTTATTTGAACCAATAGTGCATGGGAATTATATCAGGGCATGAGATCACAAGTAATAAATAGAAGAAAACAAGATTTCTAAGTATATATGCGTGGAATAAAACCACGTATTGATAATTAATCACTAAAATATGTAAAACACGTGGGAACAATTAATAAATCTATAGGAACGATGCACACTACAACAAGTATATGTAGACATTCTAGAGAAGCTCCAACATAAAAAATACATCTGGAATGCGACAATATAAGTAGGAATCTCTCTAGCATAGAATATATTCAAATCATGATAATTAGAAAATAGAAGAAAGCTATGAAAACCAGCATGATTTTCAAATACTGAAAAAGGATAATATTTTGTTTCCATATAAAAATCCAATCATTGTGTGTAAAATGAATTCAAATGAAACATACATGGTATTTCAGTAAACATATAATAGCATAGTGTAATTTCATGTGCAGTACATGTTAATCATTATGTTCCTATAAAGATGCAGGTAATTATACATCCTTCATGTACTAGGCCAAGTGTAAATACAATAAATATCCTAAATCAGTATAAAGAATAATATACTCACATCAATCAAGGTGAAACATTAATAAACCATATCAAAAATCTACATGAACAACAATCACATCCCTATCCACTTGGACTTTTCACCATATATGGGATGACAACTCTTAGGGATGAATATAAACCATATTCCAACACAATTATAAAAAACTATAAACTAATAATTGAAGAAATAAAAAACATAATTAAATGATAAGTAATTTATCTATATAATTAAAAAACTAACAAAACTTGGAGTTTAACATGAAAATAGATTCCAATATGAACATTGCTCAGTGGAATGCATTGGAAAATTAAACACTGCAAGATCTATAAAAAATGATTATACGAACAGAAAATAAAGATGAACAAAAAACTAAAATAAAAAAACTGTTGAATGTCGCTGAAAATAATCATTGGAAGAAAGAATAATCCATAGATGATTAAATAAGGAGAGATAATCAAGAGCTCAGAATGCAGATTGTGAAAATTGAATAAATTTGATAGGAGTGTCCAATGGAGATCTAAAATACACCTTCGAAGTATCCATGAGTCGAGAGGAGTCACAATGAGTGTAGCTTCCGAATATCAAAAAACATGAGGATTTCTCAATGCTGAATATTTTAAAAGACTTTCAGCATCTATTTTTCAAAAATCAACACCGAAGAGACAGGAAAAAAATTTGTGTCAGTTATTTGGAAAACTGATGCCAAAAATATATATTTTTTAATATATGGCATCATTTCTTATAAAAATGGACCCCGAAATATCCCGAGTAAGTTGTTTACGGCATTAGTTTTTGTAAAAACCATCACCAATACTTTTTTTATTAATGGAATTGGTTTTTTGAAAAATTGACACCATAAATCAATCCCTTTTTTGGGTTTTGGAATTTTTTCTTCTAAAAAATGATGCCAAAAACCACTCTTAAATTTTTTTGGTGTTGGTTTTTAGTAAAAACGACGCCAAAAATGTTTCACATATACTATTGGAGTCCGATTTGATAAAACCGATGTCATTACTTCGATGTTAATGCTTGTATTTCCACTAGTGGATTTGTGGTTTAAACCACCCCAAAATATGGGATTTTACCATAGTTTGCAGCATTTTTATCCACACCTATTTTGTTTACGATGGTTAAAACTACTAATAATAAAGTATTTTTACAATGGAAAACATTCATGTATGTATGATCTGCCAAAAACCAATAGATAAGATATATATACCAAACTATGTTACAAAATAAAATTTATAAAATAATAAATACATAATTGAAAAGTATTATGTTACATATGGTACAACAATAAATTACATCATAGTGTAAAAAATATCATGTTTAAAAAAATGTTTACATAATCATGGTAACTTTATATAGATGCATAACCCTCATCCTCCATTACTCAGCCATGATGCTACCCATTCCCTTCTTCTCAACTTCCCTCCTATGATGCCTATATTTAAATTAGTCAATCACACATCTGTAATGATCATATTCCTTGAATTATAAATGAAATAAAAATCAATGGATATATTATTTGATATAAATTAAATTTATATAATGGAATATTAATAAAGAATTTGTAGTCATGTACATTCCCATAAAATATTTTGTGCAACTACATGATGCATGAGACTCACTACTCAATTCAATGCATTGTAAGGCCCCAATATTTGGATCTTGAATTAGTTTATTTCATACTAAATATTCCAAAACTATAAACTATCTCAACCAAAACTTGTACCATCCTTAATATGAGATCAACTTAATAAGAGACTCTAAAATGAAAAAGGTCAATATTTTCAACCCATGGTGAAATTCTATAATATTCAGAAAATAATGAGCTATATTTATATACATGAATATATCTAGTGAAATTAAATTTCTATATTTTCATTTTAAGTCCATAATTTAATATGAAATTCTAAATAATAATGTATTTGAACAAACAATTAAAAACATATTATTGTGGACATTATTGTTTTGTATTAAGAATATTTTTTAATATTTAATTCATAAAAATAACTATTTAAATAATGAATATGAGGGTATATTGATGAAATTTACAACTCTTGCACCCTTAATGTGTGTTTCTATTTATTAATGGAATATTTTTTGTCATCTTCTAATAAAAAATAGGAAATATACTCTCCAATGTTAAGACTCATTCAATAATGTGTAATAATAAGTCATTCCAAATGTTCAATAGTAGACTTCAATGCATCAATTTCCTTTTATGAACTAATATAAAAAACCTATACCCCCACTTTATGACGTCATTTATTACGTTTTATATACCATACTAGTAACCCTCGGTAGAGATTGTCTACAACTTATCCCTTTGACATGACCATAATGATATTTTCTAAGAACTCGTGTCGTGGAATGCTCAAAGGACAATAAATTAAAAATGCAGGTGTGTTATCCCTTTATTCTTTTATTCAACTTTGTAAATTTAATAATGTTTTATTATAAATAATTTTATTAATAGTAAATAAAAATAAAAATTGTTTACCAGTTTTTATTTTTCAGGTTTATTGACATTAGTTCCATATTTTTTATAGATATGAGACCACAATTATATCCTTCAAACCAAATGACTTACCTCCGTATCTTTTTTAAAAATATTACATAACTAATATTTTGAATATATAAAATACATAAAGATTTATATATATCTATTTTAATAAATTTTATGGAACCATACCATGTTATATCTTCATGAAACTCATCCATATAAAACTATGAGAAATATGTTTTCTATTTCAATAGATGAAATTTATCTTATAAATCATATGAAGAAATTATATATCAATAAAAATTGAAATTTTATTAAATTTTTAATATTAATATCTCGAAATTTAATAAAATACCTTAGTCGATTTTGTGTGATGATGGTCAGTTAATGACTACCATTGATCTCTAGGCATGCCTTCAAGGACCTTCTCATACCACTATAACTATGAAATAAATGTATCATTTAATTCATTCAATAATATCCACTTGAAATATATCCATGTTTACATAAATTTTTTATCATCCATGGATTTGAAATGGAATTAGGCACATCAAAATGGAACATCATCTACAAATAAATACATAAAATTCATTGAATTATTAACACAATAAGTAACAATGTTTAATTTAACAATATAACAACACATGTAAATGATAGAACAATTATTTTAGATCTGAATAACTCATTTTTATAGGATAATGGAATGTGTGTCCAATATAAATAATGAATAGGTAGGGATAGTGAATTACATGTTATATACCCTATGAATGGACAAATAATGCATGCTAAATCATGATTGAGTACCCTATATTCATTAAAATAAACAACGACATTAATAATTACAATAAAAAACATCTTTAATATTGATGTTTTTATCCCTTAAATTTTTTATTTTATATTTTATGACATATAAATTCAATAATTAGTATTAACATTTAAGAAATTAATGTTCTAACATCAGATTATATACTGATGACTATGACCCGCTAATAAAATCTTGATGGAAACTAATATTTGGGCTAATTATCAAAAGTATCTATCATAGGTGTCATGTTGTATTGATCCACACTATCACTATAGTACTATATATAGATTAAAGAAAATTAGGATATGATAAAATTGTATAAAAACTGTTCAAGTTATGTGATGAATTATACCTTCTATCACAGAAGGATAATGGGAATCATGTGACATCGAGTGGGTATGATCACAAAAACTCATCTAGCATTGAATATATACATTAAACAATATTTTCATTGATTAATATACAACTATAGTCCATTCATATATTAATATAAAAAAAATTTCATTCATTTATTAATATAGAAAAGATACAAATTCTCTTCGTAGACGGTTATGTTTTTATCATATTACATTATTAACATTATTTCTTAATATTATTTTTTATTTATCCCTATACCTCACAAAAGATAAACCCTCAATATCTATAGGTACCAAAAATTCATTCTCTTGTAGTTTATGGGGTTAAATTTCAGAAATTACATCACTTTCATCACACATATCATAGATGTTTTTCAATTTCAAGTGGAAAAAAACACTCCAAACCTCATTCATTATATTATCAACCTAATATTCCTTTTTTATTTGGAATACATAATATATTTATCGGGTTCTTCCTGCTCACCTGTATAGATAAATTTATAGAAATTGACATAATAATTGTAAGGAAACATTCTCTATACACCTGTTAATATTGATATGGTCACATTTATATAACATTAATGAAATTTTCCCATGAAAATTTAATCTGATAATATCAACCATATATCCATAATAACCATGATATAGAAAAATAAATAAACTACATTTTAGTGTTTTCATCCCATCCTCATGATCAATAGTATGAAACTTGAAACCACTAATATTATGATCATTGAATCTCTTGGCACGTTTCAAAGTACCAGGAGATAAAAAATTTAATTATTTTGATTGTTCTGATCAATTATCATCATCAATTCCCTTTATATTTTTTTTATAAAAAATCATTACATTATTTATATAATTTTTAACATATTCAAACTATATATTTGATTGATAATGTACATAGCGTGCAAACCAATCAATAATTTCATTACTAACAACTTATGTGATATATTTCTGGATTACAATTTCACTCCTAAGGTATATTTTCAATTTTTTCTTATGTATTCAACAGATGGATGAAAAATATAAGTATTAAGTATCAAAAATCAACGTTCTTGTCTTATCAACACATCTATCAATGAAAATGAGGAGACTTTCAATCTTATTGACCTAAAGCTTGAAATATTGATGACTCCTCATTAATATGAAATTAAATTGGGTTATCATCAACTCATCCCACTCAATTTAATCATATATCTATCAAATAAAAAAAATACTTTTAACATAAATTTATATACTCTACACCATGTTATCCTTCCACAGTAAAATCTTTTAGATGAATTTTATTTTTCATAAAGGTCTTTAAATGACTAAGACGCTTAATTATAAGAAATTTAAAAACACCCTACCATAAGCATTAAATAATATTGAGTTTTAGTAAAGAATTCAATTTATTTCCCATTGAGTATCTTTCTAGGTTTACAGTTTTAGAGCATTTTTCCACCACTATTACACAACAACTCAAATATTACAGAGTAAAATACTTATACTCGCAATTCATTTTTTCAAAAAATAAAACTCTTTAAAAAATATTTCTTTTTCTTAATAAAAATATCAATTCTTCTTAAATTTTTATAAACTTATACCCTATATAAAATATTTAAAAAACATGATATGATCAAAAAAATCTCAGTAAGGGGTAAACAAGGAAGGAAAACTATTAGCCTAGAAAAAACATGTATTCCCTGAATACTTATAATAAAGTAATAATTTTAACCTTTAATAAGTAGTAAATACTCGTCCTTGAATATATGCTCATTGATCAACGTTTTTGTAATAAAAATATTTTCATAAAACCCATAGAAGGTAGTATATAACATATTATGGTAACTTGGGACATAATCATACATAAATGGAAAAACCATATGGCCGACTTCCACCCATATCACTCTTACAACTGGAATATCCATACGACCAACTTCCATACCCAACTAATTGAAGGTTTTAACATAAGCTACCATCCTTTCTATATCATATAACCAAAAATCTTTGGTTTATCACATAACCACTCGTAAAATTAAAATGTATAATTATGTAATCATAAAAAAAAGATTCCAATTTTCAACATTTCACTCATAAAATTCCATTTGCGATCACAAGAATTCATTTCCAGATATTTGAATTCTCAATCCATTTTCAATATCATTTTCAATACTAAAATAAACAAAAAATGGAATAAGTGATTTATTTTTCATTTAAAACTATTAAGACTTTTATAGGAATCCAAATATTAAATAACAGTTATGGAAATAGAGAAGTCGTTTTCGCCGCACACATTAAAAAAACATTACCATTTTCGTTTTGTAAAGAATGATAAATGATTCATATGAAAAGATTTATTTTGAAAAAATGCTTGAAATTTAAATATAGACATAAAATTTCATTTATAATCATTTTATATCCATATAAATAAATATGTAAATTAATATCATGAATTAAATATTTGATAATAAAATCATTAAAAGTTCAAGGTGTCACATACTACTTTCAACATTTAAATATTTATCTCCATGAATTGATAAATTTACCAAAACATTAAATAACATTATTAGAGCTAAAATATGTATATGAATGGTCAATTTGGATGTATATAAACCTAATAAAATTATAAAGGGGCATATTAATGAGAAATTCCTCAATGAAGGAAGATTGGGAAGATGTCCCTTACCTTGAGTTCGATTCGTCATGTGTGTTCCTTATTTTTATAGAATAATAATATTTTGTTAATTTATAATTTCTTTAGAACCAGTTAATTCTTATTATTACATCTATATCATTAATTACCATGTTATAATAATTATTTAATTATTGGAGTTCATTCCAGATGTTTTGTCGATATTCTATACTTGAGTAACAAATAAACATGGTTTTATGTCACTAGTCAATGTGGTCATTTATATATAATCTACATAATAAAATTCATAAAATTATTATTATTTTTATATTTAAATAATACCTTTAAATCAGACCCTGAATTTTGGTTATAAACAATGAAAAATGTTATAATCATGGAGACGGTAAGTCATACGTATGAATGAGTAATGTTTTCAATTTTTTATTGATCATCGTGGAAAGAAGTTCAGTATTATTTTATATTTGAATAATTAAAATAAAATAATTAATATAATATTAATCATTTAAATATACTTATATATATATCATACAAGTGATATATTGAATAAAAACAAGTCGCATCGCTTCGTGGAGGTGATTGTTCACACATACGCATGAATGACATTATAATTTGTATGTGCATGAAATTAAAGTATATAATTGATATATAATTATCATAGAATGATAAGTATTTCCTTAATATCACATATTTACATTAATTAAATTATTATAACAAATAATGAGAGAGTGTTATAAAAAACAAAATAGATCGGTTCGTGTAGGTTTTAGTTCACAGGTATGCACAAATGATTAATTTATTTTCTATTTAATGGAATTAGAGATGGATTTTGGTGATGATATTATCATAATAACATCTCAGTATTTTTAAGATATTAGAGTTATTATTTAAACTTTGAATAATATGATTTTAAGGAAGTGGAAGAAGAAAAAAGTTGAAATACTAGAAAATAAACATTGCCTTTCCTTCGAATGATCACTTTTATTAACACCTTAACACCTATATGGAATTTGTTATGGCTAAAATAAGGCTTCACTAATGTGGGGAGAGATAATAATATGGTGTTTTGGTATATATTGGATGAAAAAAAGGTTTTGAATGTGTGTTTAATAGATAAGAATGGGTTCCCCTTTATAGAAGAGGGGTGGGCACGATTGGAATTAACACAAGTATTAAATTAATATAAATTTAATTTAGATTAAAAATGGGTAAAAACTAATTTATTTAGAATATAGGATGATTATGGGTCTAAATATAATACCACAATAAAAATTAGACAAGTTTTAGTATTTTTAAATTCATATTATTTTGGTTGAACCCCTTTCAACTCTTACCATTTTTTCAATTAATTTACCCATAGAGGGTTTAAATAATTACCAAAGAAAGAAATAAAACCATTTAATGAGTAAATAATGAAATTTTAATCTTTATATCCACTTTTTGTCCAAATATTAGATTTTTAGAAAATTTAGATCATTTAACTTAATATTTTATATTTTAATTTATGAATTATTACAATTTTGAGACTATTAATTACATGACTTTAAAAAAAACCATAACTACATTATTCCTTCTAAAAAATACATTAACATAATATTAAAAAGTCATATTAATCCATAAAATTTATTTATATTATCAAATATTTCTAATCTTATTTATTTTAAAATTATTAATATCATTTATTTGATGTATTCTTTTATAAATATATTACTGCATCATCTTTGTGTCATAAGTAAATGTAGCTATTTAGTTCCTAAAAATTATTAATATATTACCATGTTGTAGTTAATATTTTTTTCTATATATTTAGTATTAATAAATAATATATCACTTACATAACCTCATATTAAAATTGTTTTATGAAGAACATGCATATTTATGACATATTTTTCTTTACAGTAAATTAAATGTTATAAATGTACTAATCACACCAAAGTGGTTTCCGAAGGTGACAGTTTCATCCCAAGTATGTTCATGGCCTCTAATTACTCATACAAAAATATTATTATTAGTTTTATGGAAATTTCATATTATTATAATATTAATTTTACATTTAATTATATTAGTTATCTTTAACAGTGGTAAATAAAATGATAAAGATACTATTCGTCAAAAATTATTTTTTCCCTATTGGACCAAATTTTTAATAATGATGAAAACAATGTATGTATGTTTTTGAAAATTCAATACACAGAAGTGAGTAAATTAGTTTTAATACTAATCGAGTTGGCGGATTGAGAAAACATGTTTTAAGTAAAATGTTCAGAAGTTCACCTAGTTTTTCTATTTAATTTTAATTTGAAAAAATATCCAACAAAATATATTGGGTTAAATGATAAAAAATTAATATAATTATACCTTCAAACCATGTAAAAGGATAGTATTAAAATATAAATAAATTATACGAAAATAAATATTTAATTGAAATGCAATATTTTTCGATATTAATTAAAATAAGAATTCAATCAGAAAAAATCCAAAATTCAAACCAAAGTAAATTTTTATTTCCCAAATAAAAATAAGAATTTATTTTTTCAACTACAAAATTTTAAAGTTACAAAAACAATATTTAAAAATTGGTTTCCTTCAAATGGCAGTAAAAATGCCCTTTTTTGAAAAATACTCATTTTATTCCTAAAATTAATTTTCGTCTTATATCATGTATAGAAATCATATAAGATGAATTTAAAACCTAATATTTAATTTATATTTCATTAATATGACCCAAAAATAGTGATTTAATTTTTATAAACACAATTATTCTCACTTAAATTTTGTTTCCTAAAAATACATCCTTTATATTCAATTATTATTAACTATAATTTCTAATTAATTTTCTTACCAATTAATCGTTATAAAAAAATGTATAAACCCTATTTTCATTATTTATTTATTATTCTTCATTACCACCATTATAATGGTAATTTTATAACTACAACATAAAATATTTATATTAATAATATAATATATTTCGGTATAACATAGTCTTGTGTCCATTGTAACATTTCTGAGAAACTCGTTTTTGCGTGTGAGGTACACTATATGATATAGAATCCTTTTTAAATTTGGGCTTAGTAACTAAGGTTTCACTTTTAAAAATTACTTCATTGAAATCCCACATCACAAAAGGATTTAGTAAAACATCATCATTGAATGAAAGAGATTGAAGTAAAAAGGTGACCCGATATAAACCATAATAAGATTAGATATATGAAAACATTGATATTTTTCAAAAACTAACCATCATGTTCTAATGAATAGTGATAGAAAATATGATCATAATAGTGTTAAAAAATATAAAATCACAAACTAGTTATGGGTTGAACGGTCTTTCATTTTGTAGTAGGAATAGTAAATAAAAAACATTTTAATTATAAGGTTCTATTTCATAATGTTATGGAATTATTTAAATACATAGAATAAAAAAAATAAGGAAATATACTTACTTTACATGTTGTGTTTCATCCATTAATTGAATTCCTATAAAACTTATCCTTTTCACCAAACGATGTGTATTTCATATGATTTTCCCTTGCCTTAAGCACTAGAATAAACATTTATATAATCACATGATCCAAAAAAATATTAACAATATTTTTCTATTGTCTTTATACATTAAACATAATAGAAATGGTTAGTATAATATATGATAATTGTCCAAAAAGAAAAAATACTATATGATGAAAAAATACCTCAATATCCAAAATTCCACTAATGCCCAAAGTTCATCAGTGAATACTCAAAAAGTAATCATCCTTAAAATTAGTCAAAATAGTCAAAACTAATACTAAAACCAAAAATTTTGAAGGATTTGATCATATAGTATTCCAAAATAAATTTTAACATTTATTTCCGAATAAAATCTATCCCTCTTAATGTCTCATACCATAAATTAATTACCCTAATCGTATATTCTCCAAATTTGGTTAATCATTTCCATAAATAACCCAAATCAACATATGTCTATAATAAAATCATATATTCTTCCAAAATATAAGTTAACCAATACTCTTCTATTAAAATCCCACATTATTTTATTTACCATAATCATATAAAGTTCCCTAAAATAGTGAACTTCTTTCAAAAAAAATTATCACTTAATCCAGAAATAATTTTCCCATTCTAAGGATATCAATTTAATAAATCATAGTTTCCCCAAATCAACATATTCTTATTCAATAATCTCATTTAACTAAAAAAAGTCATAATAACCATGGACTTCATATAGGCCAATGGTAGGTGATATACACTTTTCACCCTTCGGTTGTGGGTTCGATCTCCACACTCTTATAAGACGTTATAGGTTTTCACCCATATTTCGGTTTGTCCCATTTTATAAAACTAAAAAAAAACCACAACCAATTTTAACCCCAGATGTTCTCTCATAACTTTCATTTTTCATCCCAAAATTCAATTACCCATAATTACCTCAAAAACAAAATAAACTATATACCCTAAAGGTTGTCTATTACTTTATAATTATTTTTACAAAATGTAATATGATTATTCCTAAAAAAATTCAAATAAAAATCATTACTGTTAAACAACTAAAAAATTCTTAAAAATATTTCCATCATCAAAATAGAAATAAAATTTTTAAAATTTTTACCATTCATAGATCTAACATATCTCCGGAATCCCTTATATGTAGTCTTCATAATCATTAATAATTATTCATGTTCTCTTAAAAAAAACTTTCCATCTTATTCCTTAATACTTATTTCCCACAATTAAAAACATTAATCATGTCCTCATATTCAATAATGTCAAAACATGACCCATGAAATAGTCCATAGCTTTCATTTGTCTTTTTAGATTCCTCATCTTCCATTGAAATGGAATTAGGTATTACAAAACATATATTTGTAAGGTTATGCTGATCCCATTCCCCAACCCTCTATGTAGGACATGTATTTTTATAATGTCCATACTATCCACATTTAAAGCATTCAATTGATAACTATGAAATAACTTATTACCCTTTATTAGAATCAACTAGATGTTTCATTTTTGTTAGTATTTTATCACTTTATAACCTTTATTTCCACATATATAACACTTTCCCTTCAATATAAAAAATTTTTATATGTGATTATTTCCACATTCTTGACACATATTTTGATGAATATCATTACCTTTATGATCATTATTACTCGAAACTCCACTCGAATTGATTTCACTCATATACGATGCATTATAAAAATCATCAAGGTTCAGGTGGTTAATCATTACTCTTGTTAGTTACATTATAATTACAAGGATTTTTCTCATTATACCTACCATTTCATTTGGTTTCTTGTTCATAGAACCACCAAATTTTTCTTTATATCTATAGTAACTTTAGTGCCTGATGGATCCAACCATTTTCTAAAACCAAAATGGTTACTGTTAGTATATCAATAAAATCATCATATACTATCGTATTTGAAAGATAAAAACTAAGTTAAACATTATTTATGTTATCTACAACTAATTAATATTATCTAAATTAACTATGACATTTTATATTATTCTAACCATTGTGGTTATATATAACTTGTAACTTATGATTAAATATCACCATAACCTCTAAAGTTATCTAAACCAATCTCTGATACCAACTATGAGGACACATACTTAATCATTACATAATATTGAGTTTCAGTAAAGAATTTAACATCTTTCACATTGAGGTTCTTTTTAGGTTTAGTGTTTTATAGAATTAGTCCATAAATATTACACAACAATTCAAATATTAAAATGCATATAGTTCTTCTCACTATCCAATTTTCACAAAACAAAACTCCATCAACATGATTGTTTTTTATTGATAAAAATATTTATCAATCCTGACTTCTTCCATCCGTATACCCTATGGTAAACATTAAAAAACAAGTAATGATAAAAAAAAGCCCAGTAAAGGGTAAAAAAAGAAGGAAATATATTATCATTGATAAAACATGGAATCCATGGATAATTATCATAAATTTAAGACTTTTCAAATTTAAGATGTTGTAAATAATCTTCACTGAATATAATCTCATTGATTACAATTTTGTTAATAAATCTATTACCATAAAACCAAAAAAATAAATAAAAATATTACATATAAAGGTAACATGGTACATAATAATACTTTAATAGAAAACTCATACGGTCGACTTCCACACATATCACTCTTACAAATGGAATAGTTGTACGACCGACTTCCATAGCCAATGCGTTAGAGGATTTAATATAACCATCCATCCTTGGTTTATCATGGAAACACCCATATTTGGTTTATCACATAACTTCCCATCAAATTTCCAGGTACAATTATTAATTCATAACCCACAAAATATTTCAATTTTCAATATTTCACTCATAATATTACATTTTCAATCACAATAAATAACTTCATGAGATTGAAATTTTCAATCCATTTTCAAAACCATTTTCAAAACCAAAATACCAAAAAAAGGGAATAAGTGATTTATTTTTCATTTAAAAACATTATGTATTTTAGAGTAATCCAAATACAAAATAATAGTTATGGGAGCGGAGAATTAGTTGTTGTCGCATATGTTAAAAAACATTCCTTTTGTATTTTTAAATAAAATTTAAACACATCATATAGAAAATCTCTTTTTGGAAAACATTTAATGAAATTAAAATATAGACCTAATATTTCCTGTATATTTTTTTTATATCAATATAAATAAATATGTAAATTAATATCATGAAAAAAACATTGGATTTCTAAATCATTAAACATTCAAGGTGCCCCATATCACATTAAACATTTCAATTTTAGTATCAATGATTAAATAAATATACCAAAACATTAAATAAAATTTTTATATATATAATATGGATATAAAATGTTATAGTGTCTATAAAAACCGGTTAAAACAATAGATGTGCATATTATGAAGAAATGCCTCTATAAAAGAAGATTGAGACACCATCTCTTACTTTGTGTTCGATTCGTTACATATGTTCCTAATTCATCCTGAATAATAAATATCGGTTAATTTCTACTTGATTCATAAGGTTTAATTTTTTATTATACCTTTTATATAATTAATTACCATTTTATAATAATTAGTTAATTAATTGAGTTCAGGTCAAACATTTGGTCGATATTTGGTACTTGAGTCAAAAATAAACATGGTATGATGTCACTAGTCCTTCTGTTCATTAGTCCTTCATCTATAATATAATGTTCATGATATTATTATCATTTTTATTCATAAATTATACCTTTAATAAAACCATGATGTTTGTTTAGGAGAAATGAACAACGTTACAATCATGGAGATGGTAAGTCATACTTATTTATGAGTAACATTTTCCATTTTTCATTGATTGTAATAGGAAGAAGTTATGTATTATATTATCATTAAATAATGATCATAAAATAATTGATATCATATTATTCATTTAAATATACTTATATATATCATTAAAGTGATATAATGAAAAAAACGAGTCACATCGCTTTGTGGAGATGATAGTTCACACATACGCACGAACGATGTATCATTTCTATGCGCATAGAAAGTAATAATTTAATTGAATTATAATTATATTTAAATGATAATATTTCATTAATATCACATATGAAAATTAATTCCATTATTATAAGGATTAATGAGAGATGGTTATGAAAAATGATTAGATCGGTTCGTTGAGGTGATAGTTCACATGTACGCACGAAAGATTAATTCTATTCCCATTTAATGGAAGTGGATATGGATTTATGTTATCATATTATAATAATTAAATCTTGTTATATTGAGTATATTGGAGTTACTTTTTAATCTTGGAAGAGGAATATTTTAAGGAAGTGAAAGAAGAAAAAAAGAAATACTTAAAAATAAAAACATTGCCTTTCCTTGGGATGATAACCTTTCTTAACACCTTAACACCTCTAAGGATGTTGTTATGCCTAATATAAGCCTTCCAGAATGTGGGGAGGGACTCAATGAAGGGGTTTGGTTATATATTTTCAAAACTAAAAGGTCTTGGATGTGTGAGTAATAAATATAAATGCATGTCTTTTTATAGGAGAGGGGAGGGGCACCCTTGGAATTATTAAATGTATTGAATTAATACAAACTCAATTGCAAATCGAGATGGGTAAAAAATCATTTACATCAAATATAGGATGATTTAGGGTTAAAATATAATCATCTAGTAAATATTAGATAAGTTTCATTATTTTTTTATTCCTGATATTTTTGTTTTAACCCCTTCTAACTCTTATCAATTTAATGAAATAATTTACACTTAGAATGTTAAACTAATTATCAAATCATTTTTAATGATCAATTAATGAGTCATTAATGTAATTTTTTGCGTTATATAATCTTTTTTTCCAAATATTTTATTTTTAGAAATTATATATCACTTAATTAAATTTTTTATATTTTAAAATATTAATTATGTCAAATTTGAAACTATTCATTAACTGACTTTTTTAAAATATCAAAATACTTGATTGTATCGGAAAAAACTATATTAAATAACTCATAAAATTTCATATTCATCCAAAAATTTCATTTATTCTGTCAAATAATTCAAATTATATATATTTCAAAGTTATTAGTATCATTTATTTGATTCATTCTTTAATAAATCCATTACTACATCATATTTGAGTCATAATTAAACATAATTATATAATTCATGAAAATTATAAATAAATTACTGTGCTATAGGTAATATTTTCTCTATTTACGGACTATTAATATTTAAATATATGACTTACATAACCCCATATTAAAATTGTGTCAGTTAGAAGAGACATATTTATGACATATTTGCCTTTACATTAAATTAAATGGTATAAATATCATAATCACACCCATGTGGCATAAAAGGGTCATAATTTAGGCCTAAGGATAGTCATGCTAGATAATAACTCATCCAATAAGATTATAATTTGTGTTATGAAAACTTTATAATTTTATAATATTAATTTTTATTTTATTTACCCTATTTACCTTTAAAAGAGGTAAATAAAATATTAAAGTTACTATTCACCAAAAAATAATTTGATCTTGTTGGAAAAAAATCATAATGAGTACCACAATCTATTTACGTTTTTGAAAATTAAATTAAAAAAAGTGGTTAAATTAGGTTTAACACTAATCCAATTGTTGGATCGAGAATATAGGTTTTTTAAGTAAAATGCTCAAATGTTCACATAGTGTTTATATTTAATTTTAATTTGAAAAAGCATCCAATAAATGTAATTGGATTTACTGATATAAAAAATTTATTAATTATACTTTAATACCATGTAAAAGGAAAATATAATAATATAAATAAATTAGATGAAATTGTAGTTTGAATTAAAATGTAGTATTTTTCACTATATATTAAAAAATATATTTAATCATAAAAATACCCAAAATTCAACAAAAGTAAATTTTGACGTCCCATTTCTAAAAAAAATTTATTTTTTCATATAAAACATATAGCAGTGAAAAAATATATATTTAAAAAAATTTCTCCATTAAAAGGCTATAAAAATGTCTTTTTTGAAAAATCATCCTTTTATTAATAAAATTGAATTTCTTCTCGTATCATTTCTATAAAATATATAAGATGAATTTTAAACATCATATTTAATTTATGTTTTTTTAATTTAATCTAAAAAAAGTTTTTTATTATTTTATAAACACAATTATTCACACTTAAATAGTTTTTCATAAAAATGAAACATCTATATTCAATTGTTTTTTACATTCCTTTCTAATTAATTTTCTAACCAATGAATCATTATATAAACATGTGTAAATTTTTTTTCATAATATATTTAATATCATTTATTTCCTCCATTACAATGGCTATGCAATAACTAAAACATAATATAATAATTTAAATAAAATATTACTTTTCAGTATAACTCAGTCTTGTGTATACCATAAGATTTTAAAGAAACCCATTATTGTGTGTCAGGTACACTATTAGACGTACTGTAACTTTTAAAGTAAAATTACTATCTAATTCATTATTGTTAACAAATATGAATAATTATTATTCAATAATTTCATGGGATGTTACAAAATTAACAATTAAATATTGTAAATTTTTTCGAAGAAAAATAGTATTTTTTTAATGAAAACAATATTCAAATAAAATACCTCTCTCTGGGATACATCCATCGACAATGTATGGGCCATCGAACATTATATTCATATAATAAATTCACCATCAAATAAATCATCATAGTTAATAATGATTGGGGAAGGAATATCTCAAAATAATATAGCATCTATACATTTATTTTATTATGTGTATCCAATTACAAAGGTATAAATTTCTTCTCTCGAAGTTATAAAAAGAATGTGAAAACCCCAATTTGAATTGTGTTTATTTTTTTAGGTAGCAAATTATGCATTGCTAAAGGCATTTAATCCTCTATTAATACATTCGAGTCCTAAATTTTCAATCCATGTATCTTATGGAAATTCAAGTCAACACTTCATTAAATATAAATATAATATCCATTATTCATTTTTGAAATTTATTCTTTAATGGAAAACTTTATTTTGGTGATTTTGCCTTGGAAAAATTTATATTGGATACTTCCGATTATCATTTTACATAGATCACATTCGATATAAATTAATTATTAGTCCTTATAATCAATTAAATGGTCCTTTGATTTTTCATTCTAATTGGGAAATGTAAATAGAACATTATCAAACACATTCTTATAAATTTTAAAAACATCAACATTTTGGCATAAATAAAATTAAATTCCCAATATATAAGTTTGAAAAGTATACTCTTTTTCTTCCATTATTTTACTAAAATTATAACTGACTGTGTTCTAACTCGTTTTCCACATTCATTAATATAAAATTGTTTTCTTAATATTGTATCTAAATTTAATATTTTTTCAAAGATCTATGGTCCTAATAATAATTTTAGGGGAAGCCTCAAATTAGTTTTTCCATTGAAACATTACTTATTAATCCAAAATCTACGAGTTGTATCAAGGAAGAGACGGTGACTCATGAAACACCAAATTCTATTATAAGTTATCCATTATGAATCAAAATCAATGTTACAACCTATAAAAGAGAAACTATTGTGTATGTTCCAATAAAAAAATTCCAAGTCTATGAAATTCATTAATAGTCCACAAAGGGAAACATTCATTTTGAACATTTGTGTGGTTTATGCATTGTATTTTTCTACACCACCATTCCATAACTCCTATTATTTTTTAATAATAGAATGATGATAGACATCAATTCCATTTCCATATATTTGATTTCAATAAGTAATCCATGATATGATGGATAAAGTTTACACATCCAACAATTTATATTATAAGGGATCAAAAAAATTTTAAAATATTGTAACTACTACTTAAATTCCCAAAAGGATTTAATTCATTATATATAAATCCTAATCATATATTTCTAGGATTATAATATAAATCTTTATGTAATGAAATAAAGGAATTCCACTATTTTTAATATCTTGGATTTCACATGATCTCATTTTCATTATTACATAAATCATGACACTTTGTATGTTTAGTGGTTTTAGAGGGCATATTTCTCCCCTATGGTTTAAATATAATGTAATGTAAAACCATCATAGTTAATTTCTGTTTCTTTGTGTTATTTTGAAAATTCAAACTGAAATAATTATTGGTTAATTTCCATCTATATGTACAGAATCCTTTTCATTTTTCCCTATTTGAATATTCATTCCAATAAATCATACAATCATAAGGACATGTGTGTATAAATATAAAATTGAGGATAATATTGATAATAATCTTCTTCATCTCATAAAATAATGTATAGATGTTATATTTAATTAATTCACCACACAACAATTCCAATATCATTCGCATTTCTTTATTAATTATTCCATATAAAAACCAGACGTGGTAAAAATTAATAAGAAAAGGGAATTTTAAATATTTATTACAATCTTAATATAATTCCCTATTTCCATTTTAATCTAATTTAAAAAACTTAATTATTTTCTCAGTTCATTTTTCCCTTGTATTAGTCTCATAATCATCATCTATTAATATGTTATTATCATGATCAGGTTTCCCTCATATTCTAAAATCATCATTATATTATATAATATCAAAAAGTGAATCAATTTACATGTTAAATTGAATATGGTGTTTCCCTACTATTCTGAAATATGTATTTATCGTGTTTTTAGTTTCATGATCAAATGTTGGGTCATTAAATATTCAATTTTGAATGCATATATAACTGCATGAATTTTGAATTGCATTTGATTATCCATACCAAATAAAATGCACATAATAAGAAAAAATTTCAATCTCATGTACTCAAAAAATTCATCTCTCTTCATCCATATGTTGAATTTTCATTTAGTACATGGTAATTTGATTCATACATCTACAAATAGATTTTCAATTTCAAAATAAAAAAAACATATTAAAACCTATAACATATTGATATGTGTTCTAACATATGAAAATTCAACTTTTAACCATAAGTACTTGACTTCTATGAGGGTCAAATATAAAATATATTCATATTATTATATATAAAAATAATCTAAATTTTAGTGAAATACATATTTTACAAATTATGAATCATAAATAATGAATAATATATATAAATTATGAGGTGTAAACATGTAAAATAATCAAAAATCAATCATTCCAGGTCATATTTTTATTATAAGATAACGAATTTTTTAATTAGATTTAGACATTACTACCTAATACATTATAGATTTCATATCAATATAATCACTTTAGAAATTGAATCAATCTTAAGGAGGAACATTAGAAAAATAGAACACTAAATGAAAATAAAACCATAAATATATAAAAGTTGAAAAAATGAACACTACTTAATATACAATATATAATATATAAATTAAATGTGGTTTTTATATTGAAGAATAATGGGATGTGATGTAGAAGTGGATTAATACATATTTACACACAAAAAATAAAATTTTGAACAAAATAAAGATTTTTTTTCCATCTCAATGTTTATAGTTGAACACCCCCCACCAGTTAACTGCTTAGATCAAAAGAAAAATTATCACATATTATCCTTCTAAATATGGTTCTTTTATCTTACATGAAATAATGAAACCAAGTCTACATACACACAAATTGTGTATCAATAATGTAAGTGAATATACAATGTGATATTACAACAAAATACCTATTTTAAAATTTATAAAATACACCATGATATAAAAATATAATATTTTCGTATATAGTTACATTCCACATTTTTTAAAATTAGGTAAAAATTTTTAAAACAATATATAACATTCATTTAATTATCATCATTTTATCTATATTTAATAGAATAAATTCAATTGTAATAAAAATCATATATAAAGATATATTTATAATTTAGTTCACATTATGGAATCGTGGGAGAGTACGTGGAAGATGATGGATCAAAGCTCAAGGATCTTAGCACTAAAAATTCCAACCATTAGTATATAAGCCACTAGTCAATGTATATTTCTAAGGTACAAAAAAATTTACAGTTAGTGTGAAATGTAGAATTAATATAGAATAAAATTCTTAAATTGGGTCTATCTAATGAATAATAATAATCTAGAACATCCAAAAATTTTAGTAAATCTATTCTGGGAATAAAAAAGGGCACTTAATTTTGGAATCATAACTTAGTAGTGTATTTATCACTAGATTACCCTCCATAGGTACTCTATGTACTCCCATGAGATTTGATATCAATATTGTATAGTAATTAAAAACAAATCACTTAAAATATTCACAGACCTCGCCTCTAAACATTAATTAATAAAATAACTATACTAAATTAATTATTTAACCAGACATTATATAATTTATTATTTCGGAAATTCATAATTAAATAGGGAACTAATATCAAATACATGAGACACATTTAAAATTAAATTAATTAAATAAAAAAAATATTTTTATGATTTCAATAAGAATAAATAATAAATCCATTATATTTTATTTCTAAGACCCTATGGATGAAATAACATGCATAATTTTGATTGAAATATTCTATAACATACAACTGTCAGAAATGAACCTAATAGAAAAACATAGATATCACGAGGGGGAGATGTTATCAGTGTGTGGGTACCAACATTAGGCAGTATAGATTCTATCAATGAGGGAGAGAGGCTATTACTGAGAGGGATAAGATGATAGGGTATTTGGGAGTGGGTCCATCACTGGTATACATCAAGGGGAGGAGGGTGTTGGCGTCAAGTTGGAGAAGGTGTTGGGGTTGAGGGAGAGAGGGTATTCAGTGAATGATGGATTTAGAGATAAGGGATGTTGAGGATGATTTTATTTTATCAATAGATAGTTATGTTTAAATAAAAATCTCATCTAATTATTATAGATAATGGTTGTTTAATAAAAACAACCACTAATATCAATGTTTTGATGCTTTCGACAATTATCACTTGAGAACAGCCTAGATATTTTATTAACATATTTAGCCTCGCTTTTGTAAATACTTACTAAAAAATACCACAATATATTATAATTCATGTATTTCCTCACCTCATGGTGAAACCATCTTATTTTAAAAAATAAGGATAATTCAATGATTCATTTTCATCAAGTATAATGAAATCATTATCATTACCATTGAAAATGACTACCCTTTACCATGAATTGATGATCTTGTTGATCAAAATCATGGGGATTATTAATTATCAATGATTGATCTTAATTTTAGTTAATAAAAACTAATATTAAATATGAATGACATACCAAATTCATAATTTTGTGAAAGGTATGAGAATTATGAGATAATGGTACTTATTTTTTTGTTTAAAAATAAACCATTTTATGACTCTATGTTTATATATCTAATGAATAGAGTATTGTAGTATTATCATGGAAATAAGTTTATCATATTTTTTGATTAGATATTAATATAATATATGATATATATATTTCATGAATACCATTTACGAATTTTTCATGATAATTTTATAATGATGGATTTTTATGGGAAATTTAGTAAGTGGGAATCTTCACTTCAACTGGTTTCTTTTCATAGCTATAGTGGCTCTAAGAATGGAATTATTATTTACCACCCAAAGACCATGGTCGTGAAACAATAACCCACTCCAATAAATATAAATGAGATATGGTGTTTCATTGTCTAAGATAGTTATTATTAGTGATTAGTTGAATTTGTTTCACAAATTTCTAAACTGTTTACTAAGTTTCTACATAAATGGGGTAATAATCACATAGTATATTGAATGATAATAATTTTTTGGGGAAATAAAATATATATTAATCATTTCAATTCCATTAATGTTACCATTAATCAAGGAAGTATTTTTCATGAAATTAAGTATCCAAGAAAGGACTATGTAATGTCCTTATATAGAAGAAATTCATTTGTTTCATATGCATTATCTGAATTAAGTACCCATGAACAAAACAATCTAACTAAAGAAATTGATTTGGTTATTTTAATATTTTTTTAAAATATATAATGTCATTTTATTTATTTTTAAATATAATATATATATATATATATCATAAGAGTTTGTAGTATATATATTCTCATAGAAAAATATCAACATGATACCAATGGGATGGATAGAACTACTCATGCGCTATTATAATACAATACACAACCACCTTATATAGGGGAATAAATTTGATAGATGTGTTTATTATTAAGGATCATAGAGTTTTATCCATGATGAGGAGACAAAAGGATGCAATTTCTTTGGATTTAGAAAATTTTTACATTGAAAGTTTTTGGAAGGAACACAACATTCCATTTTATTGTAATTACCCATACATATTTACTATAGAATATATTTAAGTCTCAAAAAGATTAAATGGGTTTATAAAATAACTTTAAATACATGGAAGATGGGTGATTTAATAAATTTGACAATAAACATGGAGTTTGGGATTTTGGAATAAGGTAATTTGTACAAAAGGTACCTGAGCTAAAATGGGGATTACTATAAAGACCCATACTCCAACAACCCATAGTCAATATCTATGTTATTACATTAGTATAGGATATAAGTAACTCCCTCTTAATGGAGCGATCGGTTTATTATTATTCAAAAAACATATACATATATGATTCCAATATTATATTGGAAAAATAAAATACATCGCATATGAAGCACTCTTTCTTCATTTATATTATTCAAAATAAAATGATGAAATAAAAAAAAGGTGATATAAAATTCTTAATAAGGGTTAAGTGAAATGTAATTTTTTCTGAATATATAAGGAATAATAAATATATAAGATTAAAAATTTGAAAAAAAATTCCCTTTAATCAATAACTTTAGCAAAAAATTCATCCATTAATAATATCAAATGAAATAATATCATGGGTAATAATAACTAAATTCTCAATGAAGGAAATAAATAATGTTATATGTCATGATATCTTTAACTCTAAGGCCCTATGTTGGGAAACATTCAACTATGTGTAGGCATTCACTATAAACTCTTCTAATAAGGATATCCTACTTGTTGGTCTCATAAGACATGTTGAAGCATTTGAAAGGATATGTACAACTGGGAACACAAACAACTATATGTCCAAGTAATTCCTCATATATTGACTGATCAATTTAGTTCATAAAAATATTCCTTTATATTAAATTTGTATATTCTATAAATAATAAATAACATTATTATTTCCCTAATCAATCAAATATCTTTCATATTAAAACATCTTATGAAGAAATATAATAAGGTTCTAAAAATAATCATATCCATGATACAATTAATATTGATATATAATAGAAATGTAATTTCCAATTAAAAAATATCATACGTGAGTGATTGTTTCAAAATATATTTAATGATGAAGAAATTAATAAGAGATAAATGATTACTATAAATTCACTAAAAATATTACTTTTGAAATAAAATAATGTTTTTCAGAGAATAAATGGAATTGGAAGAAAAAATTAACATAATCTTTCATTAAATAATTTTCATTGCAAAACCATTCAAATCAAGTATAAGAAACTGAATTTCATTAAACAGTTATGGTAGCTACAAAATATATTAACACTATATATGTTAAAAAAACATTCCATTTGAATTTTTTGTATTGAAAATAAAAAAATGACCATTTTGGAAAAGAATATAAAAATTCCTTTTAAAAAATTTAAAAATCAATGTATAATATATAATTTCATTAATAAATTAGTTGATAAAATAAATATTGATTTTGTAAAGAATTTTTTTAAAAAAAATATATTCACGAAAGAAAAATATACCTAGTCAAAAAGAGTAATATGATTAGTTTAATTTAAAACATTTTTATTTTGATACATGTTCCAATGATAGAAAAATTTGGAATAAAATAAGTAAATAACATAAATAATTTTAGTATAAAAAAATATATAGAGTTTTTTAATGATATATTATAATATTACATCCATGAATAATATAAGAAATCCAAGAAAATGATATTGTTAAAATAAATTCGTACCTATTTGGTAACATTTAGATTAAATCACCATGAAATATTAAAATTAAACTAAAATATTAACCAGCATGAATGAATATATTTCCATGTTAAATACATAAAAGTGGTATTATATACATCACATAAAAGTAAACGGGTTCATAACACCATTTTTTTCTCATTGGATTAGAAATTGTGTTAAAATCCATTTAAATTATCATAACATTGAAGTGATAATTAATAAATTAACTGATTATATGTAACAAATTTAAATAAAAACTAAATAGGTTGAAATAAAACATAATATTATTATAGGTAATTTCAAACATAATCATGGCTTACTTTTTTTAGAAAAGTAAAAGTATAAACTACTTAATGTATAATGTCATACGAAATCCCATAAAAAGATCAAAAAATTATAATGGGAATTAATCATTGAATATATTATGTGTAAAAAATATAAATCCACAAAAATGAAAGTTTTAAATATTTCATAACATAATTATATTTCATTTCACACGTAATCATGTAATTACATTATCAATTAAGTATAAGTTTAACCCAATGAATGAAAATTGTGTTAAGAAATCCCTTACATCTCGGGTAAATTTTAATTCATAATGCCTATGAATGAATAGTTGAAAATAAATCATTAAATATAATTCAAACAAGTAAAATCAGGATATATAATTTTAAAGGGATATTATATACACTTGATAGTAGGATGTAGGTTCATAAAATAAACATAGTTTTCAAATAAGGAAAATTTGAGATGAATGAAACTTACAAAGATCATATCATTGAATTGTGAATAAATAAATAAATTGATTATGTTTAAAAAAAGTAAATACATAATAAAATTATAAATAAAAACATAAATTTTCATATTTAATTTCCTATATATTGATTTTTTATCATGGCCTATAATGTAGAATTATAATCTAATAAATTGAAATTGAGTTTGGGAACCTCTTACACCAAACTTCCACTTTATTAGTGGTTATTTAACATAATATATAATGGTTTTAGTCATTTTAATCATTAATAAATTAACCATATTTATATTCATAATATCATATTATATCAATTGATAATATTTCAAACCCCATTTATTAATAATTCATTTAAAATCATCATTTTCCGGTGTAAACTATTTTGTTTTTTATGGATGTTTCAATTTGGATGTTTTGGTCCATGTACTTTGACCATGGTTCCATAATTTATAGAATTAAATTATTGATATAAATATCATATTTAGTAATTATATTTTTATTTATAACCTTCCATTAAATATTGATATAGAAAAATGAATGACATTATTTCTGGAGATTGTAGATAGTACAGACACGTGAACATTGCTTTCACTTTTTGGAGAATGGTAGAGAAAAATGTATAAATTAATTCATACTCACAGTATCATATTTATATGATACATACATATAGATTATATAATCATATAATTTATCTTTATTATAATCCATGTAAATCCAAAATGAAAATTGATTCACATTGCTTCATGGATGTGGTAGTCCACACATACACCCGAGAGACGTCATTGTTTTTCAGTGGATTGGATGGTAATAGGGTTGATGTGATAATATAATTTTATAAGCATAATTTTCTCATAAATATAACATATATTCATTACTTCCAACATTATAAACATCAAAGTAAAACTCTAGTGTAAACATAATGACATCACTACGTCGAGAAGGTAAGGAATATGTGTGCATGAGCGATGTTTTCACTTTTCTTATGATGGAAATGTGGTGGAAAATGGTTGTAACATAATCATAAAAAAATATAATTATATTAATGATAAATAAATAATTATTTTATATTAGGTAAAATATATTTATTGTAATTATTAAATGAAATAAAATTAAAGAGTCGGTAAAGATGATTACATCTTCTTCATCAGACATCCTATAGATCTGCTCTTAAGGTACATATCATTGGTCTTCTAGAAATACTGGTACCTTTAGAACATGGATTCTAATTTTTAGAATATAAATTGGTAGTTTTTGGTGTAGATATGTTGCCAAATGTGGTATAATGAAAAGATATAATTGGTGTCCTTATATAAGCGAGGGGAGGGCACTATTGGAATTACTTAATCTATTAAAATAATATAAATTAATTTTGAAGGGAAAAGGTATCCAAGTTGATATAACCCAAATATGAGATGCGTATTAGTTCAAACACTCCCATATAAAAAATTTGGATAATTGTTTATTATTTTTTCACCATTATCTCTTAGTTTTACCCCCTCTCTCATTATCTTTTTTATCAATTGTGATTGTATAAACATTTTCTACCCATTAAGGGTCAAGAATGTTACTATTAAAAGAAAATAGTTCAATAAATGGAACATGATTTATATTTTAAACCATATCATATTCACTTAAAAAAGATAATATTTTTTATTAATTTTAAATCATTTAATAAAAATTTATTTATTATAAAATATAATGAATGTCGTTTTTTAGAAATTATTTTAATTTGACATTAAAAACAACATGAAAAATATTTAATATGAATGTTAAAATTTTATAAATCACTAATATGTTATAATTATATATTAAAATTGCGGAATTCAATAATTTATCCCAATTGTATTAATTTTAATATTTTTTGAACCATTTATTTTATTTTTCTATTAATTGAATACATATTGTGTCAACATTGCTTAGAATTTAAGATAATTATTCAATAGATAGAAATTCTAAATAAATTAGCATGATAAATGATTATTTTTCAAAATAAACTTTTAAATTCTATCATAACATATTCTTATCATTATGTAAATATATAAAATAAATTAAAAGTAATATAGTAATTTTTTTTAATTTTCATTTTATAAAATAATATAAATGTCATTAACAAGGTCAAATGGAACCAAAATGACATATATTAGAATTTGGTATGGATATGGAAAAAATTATTCCATAAAATAAAAAAAATCAACTGTCGGGTTTATTTTTAATATGTTGTCATATTATTTTTAAACATAATGACGTGATTTAACCTTTACTGATGTGACAAATTTTTTGATATTTATTATTCATAATACCTGAATATAAAAGATATCTATTTACTAAATTTGATAATCATGATTCCAAATATGGAACCAATTTTTAAATATTCATCTTTTATAACTGGAAGTAATTAATACTTATATAAATGTGTAAAACACAATGACAAAAAAAATTTAGAAAAATGTTTTTTAAGCATAAGAATTAAATAATTTAAAAATCATCAAAACTAATTATTCAAAATATATTATTATAAATAAAATAGGTTATATATTACTTTGATACCAAATCCAAAATATAGTGGGACTTTTAAATTAATTTTTTTAATGAAAATAAATGATAGTATTTTAAAAATCGATAATTATCATTATTCACTAAAAAGTCAATTATTATAGGAAAATAAAAAAAATATCAACCTATATTAATTTTGATATGATAATTTAAAAAATTATACTGTTTTATCAAATTAAATTTCTAAGATCAGTTAGAATTAATTATAATTTCTACTTTGAAATTACAATTATATCATTGTTGAAGAATAATTATTTTTCATAACATTAAATAACTTCACTAAAAATGGAGTACTTGTTTCTTAATAATTTAACAATACATATATATTTAGTGGGACTATTATATATATTTTTCTTAATGAGGTTACTAATATTCATACCCTCAAATTCAATTCCTATTCTATAACAATCACATTTAAATTGTAATATGTTTCTAATATATCGTGGTTAGGTAAAATCTTGTTTTTTCATGTTAAGAAAGCTATCAAACATACTATTCTAAATTATCATGGTGTTACATCATACCCTACTAAATTAAATGTTACATCAAATTTTTATCTAAATAAAAAAAGGATTAATATTTTAAATACCTTTGTATCAAACTCACATCATAGAAAGGGATAGTAAAACATTTTTTTTAAAAAGATAACATTCGAAGGATAATGTTTGCATGAAAAAAAACATAGTCATGTTCATAGATAAAGAGAAAATTAGTGAGAAGTTAAAGTATTGACATGTATAAGAGAACTAGTGTATAGTGAGTAAAACGATGTGATGGTGAATATAATAATGAGAAAGTTAAGGACAAAAAAATACATACAACTTTGATGTGTGGAAAGACCATCGATTCATCAAAAACAATGATAATAGGAAAAAATTTCTTCAAGATCCTTTCCTTAGATTTGAGGAGTTTAATTACCATCTAGACTAATAACATAATAAATTTTACTTTCTTGGAAATTATAATTTCATTCTTTAATCAATATCCACTACAATATTTCTTTTCACCAAATAATGAGTGTTCCGGATAAAGTTATTTTGAATTAATCACTCAAAGTAACTTCTAAACGATCCCATATTCTACAAGATAATAAAAATTTATTACTTATTTATTTACTAGAACCCAAAATGTTTTTCAAAATGTCATATAATACATAAAATGATTAAATCTTTCTAAAATCAAATAATACATTAATCTCAAAAATTCATTAATAAATCAAATTGTTTAACATAGACAATTTCATAAATAAATTGCCCAATTTCGAAAATAACCCCAATAACCTCAACATTAAATAAATTTTCATCCTCAAAGGCTATATCATACCCTTTAGTTCACATATCCAAAAAAGTAAATGTATTATTCCAAAATAATCCTCTTTGTTATACCTAAAGGTTATACATACATTAACCCAATAAAATATAACACAAAATATTTTCAATCGCTTCGTAATACCAAATAATAAAAACTATTTGATCCGATAATATACTTCCCATATCAACATATCCTCTATCCATCATATAATTTTAGTAAAAAAATATCTTACTAAATTGGCCATTAGGAACTCCAATGGTTGGCGTAGTGGCCTTATCACCCTTCAATTGTGGGTTCAAGTCCTGTGGCCTAATCAGAAATGAGATATTTTCACCCGTCTCACAATATTCCTTTTTTCAAAACCTATATTATTATAATTTTTATAACATTTCAAAAAATATTATAAACATCATGAAAATAATATTTAATAATAATATTTATTTTTAAACACTAAGTATTTCTATAAAAATTATTTTTTCCAAAATATAATATAGTCTTAATTGCATACTATTACCATGACATCAATGATCACATTAACCAGAAACGCAATAAATAACATAAATATTATATCCACTAAACATAAAATTATTATTCCTCAGATAAAAATATTTATAAAATAGATAAACAACCAAAGGTCTTTATTCCCATATATGTCTTTAAAAATGTCCATAATCATTTTAAACCCTCATATAACTTCAATATGTGTATATATTACTTTAAAATTATGATCAAACATATAATTATCAACCCCAAACACTCTAGTTTTATACCATATTAAAATGGAAAATCTTAGATTTAAATGGGTTCCATTACCTCATTAATTACAATGTTTCAAAAATAAAATTTGCATTAACCCAAGAATATCTTCTAGTAGTGTCAGGACAAGTGTGTCTTAAGGGTATAATCATTGTGGACAAAAATTATGGCCGAGATATATTTGAACAAATTTTTTTGGTCTATTATCACTAGATTCATCTTTGTAAAAATAATTCCAAATTATAGTGTATAGATAGGGATGTATTTATAGTAAAATCATATAATATATACCTTACCAAAATATCATTATTTTATCTTATACATAGACTTATCCTAAAATTTATTCACAGTGTTATTTCCATAATCAATGATTCCATAAATATTATTCCCATGGTTTCTACCAAACATCCGGTGATACTAAATAGAAAGTCCCCAACTCCAATATCCCAGATCTAGTGTCTATTTTATTTTATTAGTATACGATACATGGTATCACATCCTAAAGGAATAACCAGTTTTGTAATATTTAAAAACAATATACATACATGATTACCACATTACATTGGAAATATAAAATAAATAGCATATTAAACACTCTTAAATCCTTTATATTATTTATAATATCATGGGGAAAGGAAACAAAATAAGGGTTATCTCAAATGATCAGTCATGATTAAGTACAATAAAATATTTTATGAATAAATTATCTAAAAACAATATGTAATTTTAATTAACTAAAAACATAGTCTATTAAGTAAAAAACATGATCATCAAATTCTTCCACAAATAATATCCAACTAAATAATCTAATGGATAATAAGAACTATTTTTTCAAGGAAGGGAATGCATAATTTTAAATGTTATGATGTTATAAATCATGAAATCTTATCCACCACGTACTTGTGAAAATATAGTTTAAACATTGGGTATGCACATATTAAAACACCATTTAAAATGTATATCTAACCGGTTTGACTCATGATACATGTCAATAGATCTATAAGATTTCTATAACTAGTAACCACCTATAATTTCATGTACAATTAATTCATCATATATTTAAGGATCAATTTAATTCAGATGTAATATTACTAAAATAAAAATTTCATTATTTAGTGAATAATATATAGTATTAATACTACACTATTCAATAAAATAACTTTTATAGTAAAACACTTTATATAGAAGTGGTATTCAGTTTAGTTAATAATAATATCCATTATAAAAATATTATTAATATTTAAGAGAAATATAATAACCAATTTAAACTAATCACATGACATAATATTTTTCAAGGGAAATATAATGACCTCAAAAATAATAATAGATAAAATATTACCATCAATTCATCAAAAATATAACTATTGTAATAAAATCATTTCCTTTTGAAAATAAATGAAAATAGAATAAAAATATTGACATTATATTTAATTAAATATTTTCCTTTTTAAAATCACAGAAATTTTATAGGAGAATATAAATATCATAAATTTTTATGGTGGTGGGAAAGTATATTAATGAAATATACTTTAAAGAGACATTCTTTTTGTCATTTTTTAATGAAAGTAAAAAAACAATTTTGGAAGAAAAATGAAATATTCCATTCAATCCTTTAAAATGTTAAAGGATAAAATAAAATTTCATTAATTAATTATTTCATAAAATTAAAATAGATTTAATAAAATAATTATTAAAAAATATGTACATGGAAGATAAATGCACCCGATCAAAAACATAAATATGGTTAGCATTTAATTTAAACAGATATTTTCTTCATTCAATTTCCATAGAGTCTAAAGTCTAAAATAATACAATTAAAATCCTTAAATATACATTGGATAAGAAAATAGATGAGGTTTATGAAAAATATATTATAATATTCCTCACGGAAAAATATATGCAATCCGAGAAAATTAGATTGTTAAAATATATCCTTACCTATTTTTTAGCTTTTAAATTGAATCCCCTTAAAAGAGTAAACATCAATTAAAACCTTAATCATAATTAATGAATAGATATTCATGTTAATTACATAATAGGTGAATTATATACATCACATAAACATAAATATATATGTAATACCAAATATTTCTCAATGGTGTGGAAATTGAGGTGAAATACCTTATAATGATTGTAAAAATAATATGAGAATTAATCGATGACTTTATTGTATTTTGAACAATTAAATCTATACTAAAAACTTATAAATATTGAATTATAGAATTATAGGCCACTTCACACATAATCATGTCATATAATTTTTAGATAAGTAGAAGTATAACCCAATGAATACCAATTTACCTTTCAAAACCCCTAACAAATGTCATAAAATTAATATATAATTAATTAATGGATTGTAACAAATTTAAATACACAAAAATTAAATTTTTAATAGAACATAATGAAATTAATGTTCATATAAAATTTAATCCTTTAATAACATAGTAAATAAATTTTAATTATAACCCAATGAATGGTATTTGAGTTAAAAACCTCATACCACATTTTTAACTTTTGAATTGTTAGCCCCATGAAATAATGAATTTAAATAAAACATAAAAAATACTAAACATTAAAATATACAATATATAACATGTTAAATGGGTATTATATACACATTATAGATGAATATAGGTGCACAATATAAACTTGTGTCCCAAATAATGAAATTTTGAGATGAATAACCCTTACAAAGATCCTATCATTGAATTTTGAAATAATAAATGAATTGAGTATGTTTAAAAAATATAAATACACATAATTTTTTCAAAATAAAACATAATATAATCAATGGTAATTTAACACATAATAATTTCATAACATTGTCGATGAAGTAGATTTATAACCCAATAATTGGAAATTGAGTTAATAAAACCCTTACCTCACACTTCTACTTATTAAACATGATTTAAACTCATTTATAATAGTTCTTAACATGTAATTATTTTATAAAAGTACCATAATCATATTTATAATATCATATAGTATTCACTTATAATATTTTAAAACCCATTAACTAATAATTCCATTAAAATCATCATTTTTTGGGGGTTAACTACTTCTTTCTTCCTGGAAGTTTTAGTTTGAAAGTTATGGTACATTTACGTTGATCTTGGTTTTAGAATCTTTATAATTAAAACAGTAATATAAATATCATATATATTTATTTTATTCAAGTTTATAATCATCCATGGAAGATAATGACATAAAATTGAATTACATCATTCATGGAGATGATATGTCAAATGTATACATGAACATTTTTGTCACTTTTTAACGAATGAAATGGAATAAATGTAAATAATAATTCACATTTATTGGATTTTATTTATATTATATAAATCTAATTAATTCTTTAAATCTATCCTTGTGGATTTACATGTAAATAGGTCTGATTTCCTAACTCGAAAACTACTGAATGGGTGCTTCAAGCAGGTGGCCCGCCATGTGTGACACTTGCCTACCCATATTCTAGAGGATGGAGAATATTATAATGGGTCTAGGGTGTTTCTATTGGGATAATATGACCTCATTTTAGAGTGGATCACATTTGATATAATAAAATGAAACTAATAGATAACATCAACATAAGTATAATAACGAGTAAATAAAACTAGGACTGGAAGAAAATCACACCATTCATAAAATAATATTCAACAAAATAGAATAATTGTGTCATTCAAAAAAGATGATGAAATAATTTCGTGTCTCTAAAAATCTAGAAAATAGGTATACATGGAAGAAGAAAATACATTCTATTTAACATAATAAAAATAAACCAAAAACTATCTAGCATCATGAGGGATTTCTTGGTCATCTGCTACCAAGCTCTGTCCTAAGAAAGCCTGAAAGTTAGGTGTCCAATGTGGGACACTTCCCCTTTTTAACACCATCATACATATATTATACTTGGGTACCAATGAAGTAGTATATAGGGTGTGAGATAAATATCAATAGGACAACACCAATGGCGTCCATATAATCCAGTATATGATTATAAATAGACTGTGTGCAGGTATTTATAAATGTAATGAAATAATAAATAAGTAATTCAATCCTACTTCAGCCTTAGGTAGAAATGTATCTGAACACAAGATAATTTAATTAAAAAATTTATGTTCAGTTTATAAAGATAATTCATGTGAGGTATTAGAGAACACACAACATATCATGATAATAATAAAATAGGACCTAGGGTATAACAAAGGAATCCTTGACCTCATGTGTCAGCCAACTCATAGTGGAACCACATACAGTCTAAAAATAAAAAGGGGTTAGAGGGTAATCCAAGGGGTAACACACAAGGAATTCCATTGTAAATAGTTTTAACTAGGTATAAGGATCTCCCCCATGGTTAGCATGGGCTATTCATAACCGGGCCCAATGGGGTGAATCAATTATGCCCCATGTTCAAAAACATCATAATGAATCAAAGGAGTGTATCCAATGAATCATAATAAAATTTGAGATTGTGAATGGATCCTAAAAAATTATGTTGACAATCCTCTTTTATAAAATGGCCATGTTTTAAGGTGGGTATCTCCCTTGGAAACCAACTCCTTAAATTGGAATGGCATCCTCTAAGTGATCATGAAATTCCCCCAGGAATCGAAATACGGATCAAGTATAACCATTCCTATAAATAAAAAATTTTCCACATGCAATAGATAGCTTATATCATTTTTATTAATTCATTTTATGCCTTGTAATATTCTTTCTTTTTAATAAAACAACGTGTTCATTCCATTGCTTTTAATTAATGTGACAATGTATAACAAGGGAATGAAACCATTTATTACTTTAATTGCTCAATCATTTAATTTTTTATTCCTTTTCCATTCATATAGCATGATAATGAAGGTTGAGGACATGAACCAATAAGAAATTCAATTATAATTAATTATGGTAAGTGATATCTATAAAAATATTTTCCATTAAACAATTTAATATTCATTTATTAAATCAAAACACATATCTTAGAAGGTTCATTTGATAATGGTATTAAATATACATGTGCAAGAAATTTATAATTCATAATTGATTTAATTTAAGAGGGTTAATATTAGTAGGTTCAATCCACACAACCAAACAGTGACTCAAATAAATCTTACTGGGTTACCAAGGAATAATTCAAGGAGCACCCTACCTCGGATGGACAACGTTGAGGTCACAACCTCTGATATAATAAATATAATGTATATATAAGGATCTAGAATATGATCATATTGATTATAAGAATGTAATATGAATTTTAGAGGTAATGCATGATGAAATCAGAATACGAATTGTGATGAAAGTTTATAAATGATGAGACATGAGGGGTGAGTCATGAACTACCTTACATAGATTTATATCACTCTACTCATCCTGAATCGGCCATTAGTTTGGCCTAAATAAAAGGAAAATTGAAGAATGGATCAACACCTTGAAAATAGAAAATACAAGCCAACATCAAAATAGCATTGTTCAGGGAAAAAAATTAATAACTGAGCCAAATAAATGAATCACATTTCTATAGGAATCCAATGTGATAATAAGATCTAGAATTATATTCTAAAGAGTGATGTTATCAATAACCCAGTTTATTCCATGGAGAGTTCTCTAATGGAAGAAATAAAGGAGTCATATTATTGGAAAAGTTAAATAAGGATGAGGGGTGAGTTAATTAAAACATAAGGTCATTTTGGTAAAGTCACCAAAAAATTAATAGGGTTCATGGTTTGACAACATAATTAGCTAAAATGTGTAACAGTCATGCACAAATTAATGCCTCAAGAGGGAACCCACGGCGTTTTGTCGCTCTGTTTGAGAAACGATGTGCCAACCAGTACATATGGATTTGGTAAAAAATCGAGATTGTTTTGCATGGGTGTATAGATATGGGTGCACTGTTAGGGAAAGAAATATGCCCTACTCATCCCTTTAAAATTCCATATGTAATTATCTAAAACCATGCGAGATGGGATGATCGGTTTTGACTAACCCTATGGCCTAATGGTTTCTTCCACTGATAAGGATTTCAATCTCTAAACAAACTCTGGACACCATAGAAACCTCCATGACCTCACTAGGAATCCATAATACATCCAAGACAATGAATTAAACCTAATTTGAAAGGATAATTACCTCATTGAAAAACAAGGTTATAACAGTATTCCCCCATAAAAGAATTGTTCCCCAAGTTCACCATGGAAGGGAGGTAAAACATTGTTTGATAACAATATTAGACACTAAGCATGTATTTCAGCCGCCTGCTCCAAAATCTCATCTAGTACATGGTCGTGATTCCATATCACCCGTACTAAAGGGACATACTGGTCACAAAAAGCCTTTATACATTGTTCAATGATGCAAGTAGAATTCTCATCAATGTATGTATCAATATCTAACTCAATATCCTTGGGATCCAAAGTTAGATATAGTTCAACATGATAATAGTGACACTGTGAAATGTAGAATGTGTCGTTTGTGGCATGGTGCCTCATTGGTGTTAGAAACTAATAGACTACTGGTCAGAATTTATATAGAATCTCAAATAGACCAATATAATGTGATGATAACATCCCATTCCCATGTATCAGTATATTCCCAATTCTTGGTGATGACCATAAGAAAAAGTGGCCCTCAACCCCAAAATCCTGAGGTCATCTATGGCCGTCTGAAGATGATTTCTATCTAGACTGAGTAGTATACATACACTTATTAAACATCTAAACCTACCTTGAAGTATCTTATATTGTATGAGGACCTAGTATCACTACCTGACATTCCTTTAACCAACATTGGGGGGAGGGATGACACAACCTACCATATAAGACCACATACAGAGACATCTAAATCTCCTATTGAACTCAATTATTATATGTGATATCTACAAGAGGGATATGATTCTACCAAGAACCACTATAATCAATGATTCATTCTCAAAGAATGTCAATTAACACAAATATCATCCATTACGACTGAAAATCGGTCTATGGATGATATTCTATTCTTAGAAGAACCAGTATACACGTAGCTCTCTATAACCCCTTCCAGAAGCATTATGTAAATAGAGCATCCCTATCTGAAATTATATTAGGAGGGGATCCATGTATGTGTATGATCACACAGAAAATATTTATTCTCATTACATGAACTAATAATGTATCTCATATAGGAAGAAAGTGGGAAACTTTAGTCATTCGATCCATGAATACCAAAACTACATTTCAACCTCGAGGCGACCTCAATAACACGACTACAAAATACATAGAATCATTTTCCCATTTCCATCTAGGGACTGTTAATGGATGTAACCAACTAGAGGGTCACTAGTTTTGTACCTTTAACTTCTAAAAGGTGGAATAAATTGTGATAAAAAATTATCCTATGTTTCATCCTAGGCCACCAATACAGGAATTGCATATCACAGTACATCTTGGAGATTCATGGATGAACTACCAACTGAGATGTGTGGGATCTCACAACATTTCCTCTATAAAATCTGTAGGAACCCACATATTTTATGTATATATAGTATGTCACATCCTTCAATAGGACAATCTGATAGGGGTCCCCACTAGATATACTATCTCAAAGAACCAAGACATCAGGATTGAAGAACCTCCTAATCTTTACCTTATCATGTAGTTAAGACGTAACTATCAAGGTTGTAATATAAGACTACCTATGACTCTCATGAAACTCCAATTTCATCTTTTAGAATAGGGGAATAAATTTCCATTCATCACTAGCTTCCATTATGGCATATGCCTAGGTTTTCTGACACAGCACATGCATAAGACATTTTCTTTTCGAACAATATTAGAAAGCTAAAATTGAAAGGGCTAAAGGTACTAAAACCATATTCACTATTTGAGATTCAAATCACAAAACAAAAATATTTTTTGAGGATATTGTGGTCCATATAATCCATAAATCACTCACAAATTAGATAGTATATTCATCAGCTTAATGCATAGACATATACCGCTAGCTTAATGTCATGCATCAATCAGATACACTTGTTAGGTCTAAACTAGAATAACCCATAAAAACAACAATATCATCCTACATTAGCACTGCACCCATTATAGATCTTGATGCATCATAGATCATTTTATAGCCTCTTCTAGACTCTAGAAGAATTAGAACTATTACTAAGGTAAGACTTCCTTTTATCTGATGAAAGTATTTCTCACACGCTTCATACCATAGGAACTCCACACCCTTATATGTTAGACAAGTAAGAGGTTCAACAAGTTTTGATAAGTCCTATACGAATCACATGTGGTATCCATCAAAACCTAGGAAAATATGTATATCAAACACATTCTTGTGATGCCCCTTGGACACAAAAACACTTACCTTCTTGGGTCAACTGATATCTTTTATTCCAATATTAAATGTCCCAATAAGTGAGATTTTTCAATCGAGAAGTGGAACTTTGAAATATTATCATAATACTAATTCTATCTAAATATATTAAAAAATCTCAATATTTCAATCATACTCTCTAGGATTATGAATGTACACCAAGATGTTGTGCAAAATTATAGTGACAAAAGAATCTAGACAGGGGTGGAAAACCCTCTTCATCAAATCCATGAAAATGGAGGAATCATTTGTATGAATAAAAAGTATAATGAGATACTCATATAGACTATATCTACTATGGAATGTTATATGAGGTATATTTGAAGACATGATTTTCACTTAATGATAGCTGGATCTCAGGTTGATATTTGAGAACACCCTAGATCCTTGTCTATAGTCAATGATATCAGCTATATGGGGTAGTGGATACTCGTTCTTAACCATAATATGGATCAACTATCGATATTATATTAAAAACAAAGGTAGCCATGCACCTTCATGGAGAAAATAATGATTTAACCCCCAATATGACATACTAGGTATCATAAATCATTTACACTCCAGACCCTCAAAGTATCTCTTGAGTTCCTAGAGCTAAGTAGATGTTATCTAGTATAGAGAAATGTACACCAATTCTACTTCTGGAATAAGATCAATCATGATCCCTGCCACGATATAAAATGTTAAGATTGAAAAATCAATGAGAAAGACATCCCTAAAATTATCTACCATGACAGGAAAATATACCAGATGTATATTATGATCCTCTACGAAAAGAAATGAAATCTAGGTGGTTAAACCTTCTTTGTCTCTGCCCCATGTCTGCACTCTTTTACACCCCTACTGTCGACCCGTGACATGGCTCTTCCCTCTTCTGATATACTCTTGTTCCACTTACATAGATGTCGAGAGTGGGTGTCCCCGATTTTGACCTTCATAATAGCGATACATTTATTTTAGACCTCCTCCTTCAATTTCATCAATAGATAATTTAAATACGGAATGGTAATTAGCCTTCAAAGTCAATTGATCCTTGTTGAAGGATCTGATTAATGATTCAGATACTCATGAACCCTCATCTTTAAAAAAAATGTGTTTGTACTTTTCCAAAGCTCTATCTAGTTCTTTAGATCTATTTTAGGCGGGTTTATCTAGGTCTTCCAATGTTACAATACTCAAAATGGTTTTTTTTGTCATGGATGATCTAGAGGACTTGAAACAACGAATCCATATTTGTATGTTCTCAACTCTCGGCCGCATGATTTATTCAAAAGGGGACAGGCCCCAGTCGTATGTTGATCTAAAAAATATGGTATCTTATTGATGGGAAAATAATAAATGGGGGATTATCCTTATTAATAGAGGTTATTTCTATATTATATTTTAATAAAGGGAGGCTCTAAATTCATCATGGAGTTTTGGGAACCTGAAACTCAAGCCTGGTATTCTCTGATTATCTGAATGGAATGTAAACATCAACCACCTGAACATTAGGCAATCCAACCCTAAAATATGGGTTATGAATCATGGTTTGAATTGGGTATATTATAACCCCAAGATTAACAACTATATTGCCTCATGCCTGTTTACCCCCATCAGACTTGATCAAAGAACATTAGACAGATAACTTGTCTTAATTTCTTGGGTGCTTGTGGATTTTAATTTAGATATTAAACGCGCTGCAAGCATCTCTTTCCTTGAAAATGGTAGAAACATTTTTGTCAAGATGGAATATCATAATGATCATCCTTTTTGTGACACAAAACAAATTGTTGGACATACTGTCTCCAACTACAAGATGCTTCAAAAGAAGGTTAATGCTGATCCACAAGCATCGTATTAGATTGTTTTCAACAGAATTAGAAAGGGAAATAATTTTTTTTGGGAAAAAAGTGTCTCAAAGAAGTTTGGTCAACCTCACATCTAGAAGAAGGTTCAACTTAATTCATCCATTCTTAAGGATATTATTTTATCATAGCTTGTGCCTTCCTCATCATAGAAGCCTTCATGGGAAGATATTGTTCAGGAAGAAGGGAATAGAAATGAGTAAAATCTTTTCTCTCCATCTTAGGTTCCCTTTGATATGCAGGATCTGTCATCCACCTTCACAACTGAAATTTTCAATATGGCTTACAATATTCAAGGTGATGTAGGGGACAACCTCATTGATTAAGGATTATCTAGGGAAATAAATGAGTTGGTTTGGTCCATGCAGTAGGATAAAGGTTTCCCTAACCCAAAGGATTTTTCCAACTCAGCTAATTCAGACATTTTTCAGATGGAACACGGATACCCCTCACTGAAGTAGTTCTTAATGTCTCAAATATTCACAGAACATCAATGGGGTTACCTATAATCTATCCCACTCCAGTAAAGAGTATTGGACTGGGTAATTTTGTCTCTTTTAAGTCTGATGAACCTCCACCTGAATCTATTAGTTCTGGTTCTGATTTAAAAGATGAACCTATAATTTTTTCCTACAATACAAGCCCCTCTCACTACTGAAACCACTTTTTTTCCAAAAAAATCTCAAATATACTCATGTAGGGAGTGTTGGTCACACTGTTATAGCTACCAAACCTGGTGCACCTCAACTGGGAATTTCATTGCATAATAGAAGTGGTATTCCTAAAGATGGCTCTTCTATGGTTCCTCCCTATGTTGGTTCAGAATTTAAGATAGGTATTAAAGATAATTTTAATGACACTAGTTACAATATGAGCCCCATTGATGGAAACAGTGGAAGTGGTCTATTGGTGAAAACAGGGAAAATTCACAGCTCTTCTAACATTAAATATCTCTTTCTGGATGTTCCCTATCCTAAATGACATGTTGGAAGACAATCCTAAGCAAGTAAGATAAAGGTTTAATAATCCAAAAATGGGGGATTAACCTCAGTCGTAGGTTTAAATTAATGTCCTATTTTGGAATTTCTAGGGGCTAGCCAATTGTGACACTATAAGACCCTTAGGATTTTCATTCCACATCATAGGAATCTTGTCATTTTTTAATCTGAATATAAAAGAGTCTTTTAATCTCGCATTTCTAATATGAAAAACTTGTTCTTTCAACTGGGTAATATTGGAAGTGATCTGTCAGATATCAAGAGGCTTCGGTTTATGGCTCATTGTTATTTATCTAATATCACATTCATTAATAGTAGTGATCAACATGTTACTTGTTCCTTAATGCATCATGGATTTTATTATTTTTTACCTTTGTGCATGCTCTTAATAATTATTAGAACTTTTGAAGATTGTTGTACGACATTAAAGATCTCAATTCTATTATCTATTGCCTTTGGTTGGTCCTTGGAGACTTCAATTCCATTATGAATCCTTTTGAGAAGATGGCAGCCATGTATAATGCTATTTTATATATGGTTTTTCGTGCATGTATTGATACTAATATCCTGTTTGAGGTTAACTTGGTTGTAGCCAAATACACATGGTACAAGAAATTTTTGAACAGGTTCGTTTCTAGTAGAATTGACAGATCATTTTTAAATGAAGAATTTCTTGACTCTTATAGATCCATTTCTTGTACGACTTTATCCAAAAATAATTTTGACCACCACCAATTTTGGATGAATGGGTGGGTAGGGATCCTTGGCCTCCTTTATGTTTTAGGTTCAAGAAGTCCTAGATCACACATCTTGAGTATTGATCCTTTATTGGAAAAATTTGGAATTCTATGGACTGTAGGAATGATTAGCTGGCGTGTGTCATCATGCTTAATCTTCTTAAGAGAGCTCTGAAAATTTGGAACAAAGATCACATCAGCTCCCTTGACCATGATATCTCTTCCCATGAATCTGTTCTTGAAAACATTCAAGAGAAAAGTACCCTGAATGACATCTCCAATGGTGTTTAGTGGTAATATATGATTGTTACCAAACAGAATAACCTATTGATTCTCAAGGATGCTTTACAAAGAGATATTTCAAGGAAAAATGGATGAAGGGTAGTTATAGGAACACTATGTTCTTTAATTATCTTCAAAAAATATGGAAAGTATCTACACCATTAACAGTGATTATATATTGGGATTATATTATTGATAATAGGAGAGATCTATTTGATCGTGTGTTTTCTTACTTCAAGTATCTTTTCAACGGATCTTCTCTCCTTAATGGTCTATTGGAGGGTATCATTACCAAGATCGTGGATCCTTATGACAATAAAATCCTTACATCAACTCCTCTGAATCATGATATTAAAGAAGCATTCTTTAGCCTCAAATCTAAAAGTTCTCTAGGCCCAGATGGTTTTGGTAATATTTTTTTCCAAATATACTGGGATACAATTAAAGAAGATATATGTAGTCTTGTTATACATTTTTTAAGGGGGTTTCCCTTCCATAGGGTTGGATTTCCTAGTTTCTGTCCTTGTTTCCAAAGGTTGAGAATTACAATGAGATTCATCTCTTCAGGATAGTTTCATTGGTTAACACATTTTATAAAATCATTGGAAAAATATTGGCCACAAGGTTTTCTTTAATTGAGAGCAAGATTGTCTCTCCCAATCATTTTGGTTTTATTAAGGGAAGATACATTTAGGATTTTCTCATCACTACCTTGTAATGTGTCAACCTGTTGAAGAAATACACCAAGGGTGGTAATATTTCTCTCAATATTGATGTTAGGAAATCATTAGACAAAATGGACTATAAATTTATTTATAAGGTTCTTCAAATGTTTTGGTGTGATTGTGTCTTTATTGGTTAGATAAAAACTACTTTGAACATTTCCCAAATCCATGTTCTTATTAATGGATCTGTTAAAGGGTATTTTGATTGTTCTAGAGGGGTCAGAGAAGGTGACCCTATTTTAATATCATTTTTTTATTTCAGAGTACTATCTAAGTAGACTTCTCTCTATTATGGATGTCAATGAGAAAACAAAGGCTATTATTTCTAGTAGAGGTTTAGATGCTCCTACACAATTTTTGTATGCTGATGACGTTAATCTCTTCACCCAAGGAGACAAAGTAAATATCAGGAATATTAAATAGAAACTTTATCATTATTCCTCCATCTTTGGTAAAGAGATAAGTTGGGAAAAATCCTTTTTTATTTTGGATGAAATATATCTATCCATAGGAAGACTGATATAGTTAGAGATTTGGGAATTCATGATGGGTCTCTTCCCTTCAACTATCTGGGGGTTCCTTTGTTTTGGGTAAACCCAAATGCTTCTTAATTCATTATGATCTATTGAAAAGTTAGAAGAAAACATGCTACTTGGAAGGAGAAATCTATTTATATGGATGGAATGGTTTTCCAGGTAAAATCTGTCGTTATTTCCATGTTTGTTTATTTATTTATGGTTTGTAAGTGGCATATCCCACTCATAAAGAGTATCAGTATTTCTCTCAAAAACATTATCTAGAGTGGAAATATTTGGTATAGGAAACTAGCTACGGTTTCATGGAACAATTTTTGTAAGCCTTATGATATAGGGGGTCTTGGTATTAAGAATATTGAGCACTTTAATGATTCATTACAAGATTCATTCACATGGAATTTTTTCAATGGAAATTCCAGGGCCCATTATTTCTTAAGGGATAAATTCATGAATCAGATTCAGATTGGTGTTTTCAATCTTCTTGATTCATCTATATTTATTCACATTAAATCCATATTTTCTTCAATTAATTCTCACTCTCAATGGTTGATTTCCAAGGATTCATCCCTTTATTTTTGGAGGTCTTAATAGAATGGAACTCCCCTTGCTGATTTAATGGTTGGTGAGGACATTATATTGGATTTGGATATATATATATCATGGATCAACTTTCTAACATATAGGATCTTACAAATCAAATTGTTAACATTGATAATAATTACTGCTTCTCTTATAGAGAGGAATTTTGGGCCAGGCAGCCTACTGTTAATGATTTTCTTTCCTCTTTTATGTCTTATATGTTCTACTTCCAATGAAATATAGACTCTCGACTATTATGAGGGCTTCCCAAGAATATTATCAGCCCATCTTGGTCTATTCTGGAATAGAGTGCATCACATCGGAGGATCCCAAAAGATTGTTATCTTCAGAAATATGGAATTTCTTTGTACTTCTCATGTGTCCTTTTTCACTAGAATAGGGAGGATACAAATAATTTGTTTCTTAATTGTTTTGTTTTTTCCTCAATGTGGAAAGGCATTGGTGATCTATTTAAAATCCCTCTACTACAGATGTCTTCAATCTATGACTTTATGCAATGCTTGGGAACCCTTACCCTTTCTATCATGTTGCTAAATCTTTTTATGGTTTCCACTATAGAGTAGTTTCATTTCATCTGGTAAACCTGAAACATGGTACTCCTTTTTGCATACACTTTTCTCATTCAGTGATACTATATCAATGATTTTGGTTGTTGTTCATCAGACCAACATTCTGAGTAAACTTTTCTGCTCTAACTCGGTGCACAATTTGACAATGTTTACTTGGATTGGAGTCAAATGCTCTTTTCAGACTCTATGTGGTACTTTGGAAGTTTTCATGTAGGTTCCTCTTATTGGATGGATTAATTCCAACTTTGACAGAGCCTATCGATGAAATATGGGTCTCTGTCCTCCAATCTAGCTCCCTCTTGCTATAGTATTATTTTCAGGGATCATCATTGAGATGTTATTGGATGTCTTCATGGATCTGGTGGTTTTTTCTCTACAACTGAGGCTGAGATACTGGGTATTATTATTTCAGTGGAGCAGGAAAAGATTCATTGGTGGAATAACATTTGGTTGGAGAGTTATTCCACTATTATAGTTTACGCTATCATGATGGTTTCATGTCACTTATCTTAGAAACCCACTAATCACTGGATAAACTTCTTGGATTCTCTTTTATCTATGAATCATATCATCACTCACACCTATCGAGAGGCCAACATGGTGTAAGATGGCCTTTCCAACAAAGGATTTAGTGGTGTTGATATTTTGTGTTTTGATCAGGTTACCATTTAGATTTTATCCCATCTTAAGAAGGACTGTGATAAGACTCTTACTTTTCGACTTCTGCCAGCTTGTTTTTTTAATTCAATAAAGTAGCCTTTCTTTTCATGAAAGGTCTCAACTTATTAAAAATGAAATCTATGTGGTCACTTAACCTATCCTGTTATTCTAGGGTCTATATCTACTAGCCTAGACATACAACTCACTCATTTGAAGATAACTTCTTCGCTCGGGTGATGTAAACAACACTGTGCTCTGATATTAGTCCACATAGCTGTGATATGGAACCAACCAATACATATAGTGAATGAAATAAAAACCTATAATCTCATGTGTGAATAATACCCATAAAAATGGATAACTACCTACCTTAAAGGAAAAGTTCTTAGATTGGTGTATTCCCTCAAACCATAGTCCCAATGGTGTGTCTAGGTTAATCACCCAAAAAAAGTATATAATTGATAGTTAGATACTTTCCATGGTCCATAAATAGATACAAGAGCGAGAGGCGCCTATATCGAATTAGGTAGATATAATAGTAGAGCCTTTAAAAATAATACAACATACTGTAGATGGCCCTACACATTGATCCTTGAGTATCAACATTAAATAATGAATCTAACCTGACTCATGACCTTTTTCTAAATTTTGAATATGCAGAGTAGCTATTATCTCTTTCCCCTGTAATCATAAGTCTGACTACAACAACCATGACCTCAAACGCATTTGTCCAATTGATGCATCTCCAACTCCCAGCATGATGTAGCGCAATTGATCATTCCCATGATAGAGGAGCTAGTGCAGATCCTATTCCATTATAATCAGGTGTAAAAGTCTGAAAAATATCTAAATATGAACCATGTGGCTATAAGTACAATAGTCAATAGGGTCTCTATCACACCGAGACTATAGATGCAACTTCCTTCTACACTACAGGAAAATCACAACATTGCTACGATTTTTTGGCTATGGCGGCGGTTTAATCCATCTCTAAATTGTGTGTTGGTGTACAATACGTGATATATTTTTAAATTTAGATGTGTTTTATGGTAACCCTCATAGTGAACGCATTTAGTGGTGGTTTTATGTGGTTCTTGTAGCTGTTCTCAGGGTGGAAAATAATTTTTTTCACAGCGGTTTACACCGCCGCTAAAAAATAAATTTTTTCTGGGACAACTGCCGCTAAAACCAAAATAACCACCATGAAATGATAATAGAAGAGAAAAACTATGTATTAGTTGGTATAACCATTGTTAAATTATAGTATGTAATAGTAGTTTTAACTGCCACCGATAGTAAAATACCAAATTATAGTGGTAGTTTTAACCACTTTTAAATATTATCCATTTACATATCAGTGGTTTAGACCGCTGCTAAAGCTAGATTCACAAGAAAAACACAACATATTCTACAGCCCTAGTACTAGTTCCCAAAAAAACCATACCAATTTCACATACACATACATCCTACATCCAGAAGAATAAAAAGAAACCAACAATTTCATAAGAAAAGGAACATTCAAATCCACACACACTTGTCTAAGTATCACTCATTGCATGGTGTAATAATCATTCTACTGAGCTCGTCCATATGTTCCCCCTTGGGAACCAGTGTTACTCATATGATGGTAAGTAACCTGAACAGTGTGATCATCCATGATAAACCATGCATCGCCCCTGACGTACAACATATCAACAACCTATGAGCCCATCCATAGTAAACTGTAAAGAGGAAAACTATTGTCTTTTAAGGTGTAAATAATACATTGATTTTCTGTATGTTTTAAAAACTAATGATTCCATGTGTAGAGCCATGCCATATTATAAATCAATTGGATTTAATAATGTTCACACCCATATTCCATATCAATTATAAATTCATAAGGGACGTGTAGTAATCAAGCCATAACTCATACTATTTCATTTAATTAATTAGGTTGCCCATTCCATAATTAATGGTTTGTTATAATTTAATAAAAGTAATAGTTCCATATGGACTAACCATTGTAGTTAACACCATACATGCAAAGGTATGTGGTAGGATATGCCAGCATGCATTCCATATGGTAAAATCTAATTCCCTCAATAAGAAATTGTCCCTAAAGACTTAAAAGAGGGTTTGGACTCTAAGGCATACATAGGGGGTTGTGACATCCCTCCACAATTAATGTAAACTTCAATTTGATATTTTTTGTAACAATACACTAAAAGGGGGGTTTATTAGAGAAAAACTAATTATATTAAGTCATTCAAGTATTACACTATTATGTGCAGTTATAATTTGAGGTTCATGGACCTTAACATGGCCTTTTTAATAAACATGGAATACTAATCCTAATGAACTATGTTCAAAAAATTAAACAACAGATTCACAAATAATCGCATTTAAGTCTCGCTAGAAATCATAGTGACACAATTTATAAAACATAAAGACTCTAAGGTAAATGCTATAGTCCACCTAACAAATACCATGGATGACTTTCATGTCCAATATCAATGCAGGTTTCTTTCTTTATCGAAAAAAATTCTAGAAACAAATGAATACCCTGATAATATGGTGAATTTAGATACTCAAAATAATGATTCTAGAGAGGAGATAAATTTAGAAAGAAGGAAGAAAGATTCCAAGACTCACTGAGTGATATAAAACTCACTTGATAGAGGTTTAATTCAATACCAGATAATGGGGATAAATCCAACCCTTTGAGAGGATTGGATACGGGGATCATTGTTATATGATTCATAAATTTAAATATCTATTAATACAACATAAGGATATAAATTCCTCGTGTCTTTTGGAAGACTGGGTTCATAATAAATAAAAATAATCATGAGAAATCAATAAAATGTTAGATCATGAAAATGTTTGGTGGAATCTCTGTGCCACAAATGATACATATACAAACCGAATGTTACCATATTTTTCTAACATATAAACAAAAAAACTAATCAATGTCAGATATTGAACACAGCTCGTCACCCTCTCCACCTCCATCTCTACTTCCTACAACCACCGATAAGAACCTTATATTGAAAATTAAATACTTTTTTATATTTATATTTAAACTTAAAACCCATAAATTCTTGAAAACTAAATGATTTTGAATTTTTGTGATTTACCTGCTCACCACCAGTCGATGCAATACCATATGGGGGAAGATCTGGTCGTCTTTTGATATAAATCAACCAACACATTTTGTAAAGAGGATATATGCCACCAATAATTACATGAAATAAGAAGGGAAACCGGCTCCGTATCCAGGTAGCCTATAATTTGGACCATTAATCCTATAGTGTCATTCATAGGGACCCCATCTGAATCAAATGGGAAAAATATCTTCTCACTGGTCAAATTCTATACAATATAACACATCATCATTGGATTTTCTATTATTTAATGAAATAAAAATATGTTCAGAACATATATTTCCAAAAATATATACATAAAAAATTAAAAATGATAAAAAAATGCACAGTAATAACATACAAAATATACATTACAATGATAATGAAGGACTTCACAAATAAAATAAGTGGTTGATAAATTAATTCATAACTATATATATAATCATTTCATCCTTTAATCATGTCGGTTTCCTACTCCATTACTTAATCCACATTATCAATCATTTCTAGACTAATATATTCAATATCATGATTGGAAAATAAGTATCATTGTCATCAGTAAAATATTCAACTTCATAACCCATATCATTCGAATCTTTTTGTTTACATGATCAAATACAATCAAACCTTTATTCACATCATCTATCAAATAATAAACCATTTTCACTTACGATGATAAGATATATAGATCATGCAGTTCGTGATCACCAACATCCATCAAGCAAGAGAAGTTCACATAAGTAAATTTCAAAGAATCTATTTTAACACCTTTGATAATATTGACCCAATTGCATTTGAATAAAATAACTTAAAAATTCATGGGATAGTTTAATTCAATAATATCAGTCATCTTTCCATCGGATCCCACTTTAGAAAATGTAAATATCCCAATATTTTGTGTTTTCAAACCCTCTTCTCGATCAAATGTATGAAATTTAAATCTATTCAGATTGTAAGAATCAAACATTCTAACTTGTTTTAGAGGTCCTCAAGAAAGAAATTTCAAATCTTCTGAAGACACACCTCGAGTATCATTATTCATGATATAAAAAAATATACATTATTAGTTTTATAAACTATATGTGTCAGCCTAATATCTGTATTTTTTTCAATATTTATGAACACACACATCATGAAAACCATTATACAAGCTCTTTATTAACTTATTACATTATATATTTCTCAGTTCGTGTTCAACCTCTCATTTTTCACATTTCTGTATCCTAAACTCTTCAATAAATGGATCTGCAATTTCACTATTCAGCAGCAGATATCTATCTGCCTATAATAATTCCATTTCTATCAGTGTAACATTTGAGGTCCTTCCTAATGATCATCCAATAACAGGAAATATTTTTTATTTAGAATGTATTTGAGATTGAGTTGATGTATCTTCAACACGTCCAAATATATTAAATCATGTCTCAATATCATCCACATATCTATAACAAAATGTAAGACACTCCTATTCCAAATAACCTTCTACAATAGAGCCTTCTGGTTGAGCTTTATTTCTCACATATGATTTCACATGCCCACGATATCTGTGAAATAAAATAAAAAAAATGTAATTATGCATTTAATTAAGTTTCAATAATTTTTTACATAACTGAAAAAATATAAATAATGTACCTCTCAATTGGATACATCCACCGATAATGTACGAGGCCTCCTAATTCACTTACTCAGCCAAATGCACAGTTAAATGCATTGTGACAGTAAAAAACATTAGAGGAAATATCATCTTAGTTGCACAAAGTGTCAATACAAACCTCTCCTGAAGGTGTTCAACCTAAAATGGATGTAGAAATTTATCACATTGTTTTCCGAAAATTGTGTAGAATTAGAGTAAAACAGCAGTAACTTTTTTAGGTAATAATGTACGCAATTCCTATGGTAGTAAATATTGTAACAAAATATGTTAATTGTGACTTTTCAATCCATGTAACCTATGATTATTTAATTCAACACACCTAGATATGTTACTTGATACCCATAAGCTACCTTCACATGCTTTAAAATTTGAAAGAACGTATCTTTATCCATATTTTTCAATGAAAAAATTGTCAGAGCATACTTTTCATTCTCATATGGTCAGAGATCAGATTTTATGTTCATTATTTATAATTCACTCCAAGCATTGAGATGATCCTTATACTTTCCATGCTCATTAATAAAAGTGAAGATCAAATTGGCATGAACATTCTTCTCAATATGTATCACATCAAAATTATTCCAAAAAAAATTCCAATATAGATATTTCAAGAATATACTTTTTTTCTTCCATTATTGCAGTCTAATTTCACATGATGATGCACTCTGAACTCGTTTCCCACTATCATTCAAATGAATAACTTTCCCAAATTATGTTTCGATATTTCCAAGTTCTTCCAATATTTCAGAAGCTGTTAACAACATTGGAGGTGGTCTACAATCAATGAAACTGTTAAATTTTGATCTATTCAGATGAAATCTATGAGATGCATCGAGAAATATTCTATGGAACAAGAAGCATAATTTTATACTTTGAGGTAGCCATTTGAGCACAAAATAAATGTTACAAATATGACAAGCCAAATATCGATATTTTTTCCAACCAGATAAATTCCCAAGTCCAAGGATGTCACTAATAGTCCACATTAAAGCATCATGCATTTTGAACATTGTTTTGGAAGAAGTAGCATATGTCTCAAAACCTTTGATCCATAACTACTGTAATTCTTAAATTAAAGGCTACATGTATACATAAATATCATTCAAAGACATTTTTTTTCATAAATAATCATCGACATGATAAAATATGTTTGTTGCACACACATCAATGGAGGAAGGTTGTAAGGGATCAAAAAAACTGGCCAAATGCTATAACTGGTACTCAATGTCCCAAATGGGATGAATCCATCAGAAGCTAATCCCAATCAAACATTCCTAGGATCAACTGAGAATTCTGGATGTAATGAATCAAATGTCTTACATTATTTTTTATCTCGTGTATGTTGCATTAACCCATCATTTTTATTTTCTACATAATAGAACTTTATGTGTTTGATGGTCTTTGATGACATGAATAATCTTTGTAATCCAGTATTTAAAGGAATTTAATGCTAAACCATTAAAGGTGTGTTCCTTTTCTTCTTCTTCCTGGTAGTATGTTGATTCAAACTTCCAACATCACCCATTGAATGCCATGTAGAAGAAGAATATTTTTTTTAAATCCAGTCTACTTTAATCCTCTCACCAATAAAGCATATAATCCTTGGGAACCGATTGTATTTTTGTATTTTTCAGACCAACATTGTTGACAAATTTTTTCATATCATAAAAAGACATGGGGATGTTTTTTTCAAGAAATGCATCATTCCACAATTCCAATATCATGGACATTTCCTTATTTATAATTCCACATATACATTTGATATGGTACAACTTCAGTAGAAAAGATAGTTTATAATATTTCAAATATCCACTATATAACTCATGATTTCCATCATCAACTAAACCATTAAAATTATTTTCCTCAAAAATGATTTCTCATACATTAGTCTCCACAAAATCAAGAGGAGGATCCAATAATATATTACAATTTTGATCTGGTAGGCCTACACTCTAAAAAACATCACTTGTCATGTTGCTATTTGTAGAACCCTCATCTGATGGTTATGATACATTTTGATGTTGATGGTGGGTGTGAAAAAATGGGTCCCAGTGGTAGCACAGACACCCCACCTTAACATGGTCATCTGGTCCTGGCCCGCCAGGTACCCCAGTTGCCCCGCAGACACGTAGTCCCCACCCTGCGGCCCACCCACGTGCCCGAATGGGTCATCTGACTATTGTCATGTTTCTATTTGTATCACCCTCATCTGATGGTTATGATACGCTTTTATGTTGATGGTGGGTGTGACAAATGTGTCCCAGTTGCAGCACATACACTCTTGATTTCCATCGTCACCTAAACCATTAAAATTATTTTCCTCAATGATGTTTTCTCATACATTAGTCTCCATAGAATCAATAGGAGGATCCAATAGTATATTAAAATTTTGATCTGGTAGGACTACACTCTCTAAAAAATCACTTGTTGTAGCACCCCCATATAATTGTTATGATACGTTTTGATGTTGATGGTGGGTGTGACAAATGGGTCCTGGTGGCAGCACAGACATGCCACCTTAACATGGCCATCGGGTCCTAGCCGGCCAGGTACCCCAGTTGCCCCGAAGACATGTGGTCCCCACCATGGGGCCCACCCATGTGCCCGAACGGGACATCTGACTAATTTCATGTTTCTATTTGTAGCACCCTCATCTTATGGTTATGATACATTTTGATGTTGATGGTGGGTGTGACAAACGGGTCCTAATGGCAGCACAAACACCCTACCTTAACATATTCATCGTGTCATGGCCCGTCAGGTACCCCGGTTGCCCCACAGACACATGGTGCCCACCCTGGGGCCCACTCATGTGCCCGAATGGGTCATCTAACTAATGACTGTCCCCACAAGCCAACACATGTTATTTTCAGTGTATTTTGTCCTCACTCACACAAACCCTAGGAAACTTCCCTAAAGGTCACCCATCCTGGTCACTACTCTAAGCCAAGCATTCTTAACTGTGGAGTTATAATCAGGTTGGCTCTTGAAAAGGAAGTTGCACCTTGTTGACATGAGTCTTATCGTTAATACATTTAACCCTTTATCATTCCAAGGTATTACAATCACAACCCTTTTAGAGCACAACATCCTCATTGTGGACCCTACATCTCAACCCAGGTTGTGCACCACACTTAAGGCTGGGTACCACCTCTGATAGAAAATGTGACAACTGGGTCCTAATGGAAGCTCATACACCCCACCTTAACATGGTCATCGGGTCCTGGCCTGCCAGGTACCCTAGTTTCCCCGCAGACACGTGGTCCCCACCCTAGGGCCTACCAACATGCCTGAACGGGTCATCTGACTAATGACTGTCCCCACAGGCCAACACATGTCATTTTCTGTGTACTTTTTCCTCACTCACACACACCCTGGGAAACTTCCCAGAAGGTCATCCATCTTGATCACTACTGCAAGACAAGCATGCTTAACTGTGGAGTGTAGTCTAGTAGGCTCCTGAAAAGGAAGGTGGACCTTGTTGACATGAGTCTTATCATTAATCCATTTAACCCTTTATCTTTCAGGGGTGTTACAGTTGGGTCTTGCAATGCTGAATGCATCATTTATAAGGTTATTCATTTCATTTTTCATTGTAGACAACGTTGGGATCTCATTCTATGGATTGACATCAGTGCTAAACCTTTTTATAACATTCAATTTTCCGTTCCAAATCCAACAAAAATATTGAGTAGGGAATTTCTTCAATAATAAATGTTCATAAACTTCATCTCTCTTAAAACATATTATATATTTACATTTATGACATAGAAATCTTATTATCCCTTCAATGGATCAATTTCAAATTTCAAAATCCAAAAACTCCTCCAAACCCTTAGCATAATAAGGTGTGTTCTTTGGTAATGTGATCTAGCTTTTATCCATTTACATCACAATGTGCCAACACAATATTTTAAAAATTAAAACACATAACTCTTGCTAAATAGGGAAATATATTCAAATGCACTAGTTGAAAAAATATATAAATATGTTAAATAATGTTTTCTTATATAAATACATATGGTAAATAATGAACCCATCCACTAGAAAACCAAAGCATGAAAATTAAAATGATCCATTAAAGAATGGAGAGATAATAAAAAACAAACCATGCTATAACAAATGAACTATATACTATATGTCAAGATATCAATACATCAGTATCAGATCATATAGATCAAAAAATCTAAATTCCAAAAGACAAAACAATGAAAAACCATGTATATGGTATCAAGTCCAATCGTATCCCAAACTCCCATTCTTTCTCCTATTAATTCATTCACCAAGCCATGAGCCTTTCCCAAACCCAAGCCTATAATCTAGTAGTATCAACCTGGTTTCCATGTTCCATGGTATCTTAAGAAATGTTTGACTATAATTAAATAGGACACCACCAATAATATCCCTAAATATAAATAGACTATAATAATGTACATATAGAATTGGTACAAATAAAAAAATAATTTAATTAAAAGGAAATAAATAACCACTAATGCTCAGGCTTTGTGATGAAACCTAAGAAGCCGATGAAAAAAATATCTCATATGAAAGATAATTTAAAGAATATTTTGATGAGATAGAATTCAGTATTGATAATAATATTTCATGCATTATCGATCACACTAATGATAAAAACTACACATAAGAAACCAATAGCATTGCTGAAACCAAGAGTATATATGATGAAAATGACAATGAAAACATTAACACATTGGATGAAATCAATGAAATAGATAGTTCCAATTAAATGGATGACATGGTAAAGAAAAACAATAATAACAATGTTAATGATTCCATGAACAACAACAATTACAATGATTGTGGTGATGTTGTAAAAATCTTTGATGATGAAGACTCTAATTAATTAAAGAATCAAGGAAAAATGATGTAGATGAAAATACTCATATTCAAAAAGACACTAAAGACATAGATAATACAAATTAAATTGTTGACATGGACCATACCAATGGAAACTATTACCGAAATAATTTCAATGATGCTAATGAAATTTTATACATCTATGAGACATACAACATCAGTGACACCTATGAGATGAAACATAACTGATAAATTCATGAAACAAATAAAACATATAAAAACAATGAATATAAATAAATTGAGTACCATTAACACAATAATGAGACTTATTACCATCAACACATCAACACAACCAAATATGATAATGAATGTGACAATACTGATGACATCAATGATGTTGATGACTCTAATAGAACCATAAATTCTAGAAAAACTAATGAACCCAATGATACTAGAGACAGTGATGATATTGAAGATATAGAAGAGTCTAATTACATCTCCATAACTTAAGAACCCAATAACAATGATGTAATGGGTGACATTCAGGAACTGAGTACATTGATGATATAGTAGATAGTAACCAATATAAAAAATATAGTTTTACCTAAGGAAACTCAGTGCATAAACGACACGGTTGACACTAATAACCCTAATAAATATTATAAAATCAATGAAATTGATGATGTTGATGACTCAAACTACACTAACAAGACTGATGAAACTAATGATATAGATGTCCAAAACTAAAGATATTGTTTTATCACGTTGAGGGCTTCGGGGGGTTACTGGGGTTGTCGGGGTCGCATGATCCTAGGGCTTCGGGGGGGGGGGGGGGGTTACTGGGGACGCGATGGGTGGAACGGTGCGGTGAGTGGGGGTGAGGCATGATGAGGGGTGGCGAGGCGTGATGAGGGCTTCGGGGGGATCACGGGGGTCACGCGGGTTGTTGGGGTCTATGGTTTTGTGGGGTAACATGGGTCGTGATGTGGGGCGAGGCGTGGTGAGGGGAAGTGAGATGAAGTGAGGTCTTCGGGGGGGGGGGTCACTGGGGTTGCACAGGATGCTACCGTGTAGGTTTTTTTGGGGCGGGGTCACGGGGGGCTGGGGGTCGGGGTGTCGGGGGAGTTGCGGGTCTTCAGGGTTTAGGGTTTCACAGAGGCGATAAGTCGTACGTATACATGAAATTTTTTTAACTGAGGGAATTAAAGAAATGTAAATAATAATTCGCATTTCTAGGATTTAATTTATATTATATATATCTAATTTATTCATTAAATCTATCCTTGTGGTCATCTATGTTAATAGGTTTGTCGCCCCAACCCTGGAGCCACTGAATGGGTGCCCCCAAGCAGGTGGGCCACCAGGCCTCACATGTGCCTCCACATATTCTTGATGATGGTGAATGTTAGCATGGGTATAGGGTGTTTCTATGGGGATAAAATGACCTCATTTTAGAGTGGATAATAGTGGATATAATAAAATGAAACCAATAAATAACATCAACAGAAGAATAATAATGAATAAAAAAACTAGGATGGGAAGGTAAGCATAACATCCATCCAATTTTAATCAATAAAGAAGAATAATTTTATCGTATAGAGAATATGATGAAATAATTTCATGTCTCAAAAAAACTAGAATATAGGTTTACATGGAAGTAGAAAATACATTATATTCAACATAATAAAAATAAACAAAAAACTATCCAAGATCCCAAGCAGTCGCTCAGTCATCTGCTACCAAGATCTATCCTAAGAAAGCAGGGAAGTTAGGTGTCCAATGTGGGACCCTTCCCCTTATCAAGTAATCCATTCGTATATTCTTTTCGGGTGCCGATGACGTACCATATAGGGTGTGAGATAAATCTCAATAGGCTACCACCAATGGAATCTACACAATCTAGTCTGTTAATATAAATAGATAGTGTGGAGGTATATATAAATTTATTGAAATACTAAATAAATAACTCATACATACTTCAGCCTTAGATAATAATGTATCTGAACACAAGAACATTTAATTTATAAATTTAAGTTTAGTTTATATAGATATGTCAAGTGACGTATTACAGAACAGAAAATATAACATGATAATAATAAAAGAGCACCCATGGCATAACCAAGGAATCCTCGACCACATATGTCAGCCAACTCATTGTAGCACCTCATGCATTTTGGAAATAAAAAGGGGTCCTAAGGGTAATCCAAGGGGTAACACCCATGGAATTCCACTATAAATAGTTTTAACTAGGTCTAAGTATCTCTCCCATGGTTAGAATGGGCTAAGCATGACTGGGCCTAATGGGGTGAATTGATGATTCCACAAGTCCAAAGACATGATGATAAATCCAAGGAGTGTATCCAAGTCTTAATAATAATATTTAGGTTTGTGAATGGATCCTTCAAAATCATGTCTATAATCTTCTAATATTAAATGGAAATATTTTAAGGTGGGTATCTCCCATAGAAACCAACTCCTTAAATAGGAATGGCGTCCTCTGAGTGATCACTGAATTCCCCCAGGATTACAAGGACAGATCAAGTACAACCATTCCTATAAATAATTTTTTTATTATTCAACATGTAGCTTATACTTATAATTATTTATTCATTTTATTCGATGTAATAATCCTGAATTTTAATTAAACGGCTAGTCCATTCCATTGCTTTCCATTAATGTGACAAGGTATAACAATGAAATTAAACCATTTATTAAATTATTTACCTATTAATTAAATTGTTTTATTCCTTTACCATTCATATAGCATGATAAAATAAGGCTAAGGCATGAACCCATAATAAATTCAATTATTATTAATTATGCCATGTGATATCTATAAGCATATTTTTTTAATAAACAATTTAGGAATCATTTTTTAAATTTAAACACATACCTTAGAATGTTCATTTGATAAATGTATTAAATATACATTCAGTATACATTAATAATTCATAATTCATTTAATTTAAAAGGGTTACTATTATAAGGTTCAAGCCACACATCCAAACAGTATCTCAAATTATTCTTCTTGGGTTACCAATGAATTATTCATTGAGCACCCTGCCTATGTTGGATGGAATTGAGCTCACTTCCTATAATAGAATGAATATCATGTATATATAAGGATTTTGAGTATGAGAACATTGATTATAATCATGTATTAAGAATTTTAGTTGAAATTCTTGATGAAATCGGTATATAAATTGTGATTAATGATTATAAAATGATTACACTTGAGGGATGCGTCATAGACCACCATACATAGTCTTATATCACTATCCTAATCCAGAATCATCCCTTAGTTTGGCTAATATCCAAGGAAAACAGAATAATATATCAACACCATAAAAATAGGGAATATGAGCCGGCATGAAAATAGAATTGATGAGGGAAATAAAAATGAATAACTGATCCAAAGAACAGAATCACAGTTATATATGAATCCAATGTGATAATCATATATCAAATTAGAGTCCAGAGAGTGAGGTTATCAATAATTCTAGGTTATTCCATAGAGGGTTCTCCAATGGGTTAAATAAGGGACTCCAACTATTGGAAAAGTTAAATAAGGAGGAGGGGTGAGTTAATTAATAATTTATGGGATTTTTGATAAAGTCGCCAAAAAAATCATTGGAACACTTGGTTTGACCACATAATTGGCTAAAACGTGTGCCAAAAATGCACTCATTAATGCCTCAAGGGGGAACCTACACAGTTTTGTTGTACTGTTTGAGAAATGATGTGCCAACAAGTCAATATGGATTTTCTAAAAACTGTAAATTATATGCATGGGTGTATGGCTTCAGGCACACGGTTAGGGAAATCCATATTCCCTACTTGTCCCTCTAAAATCCTCCATGTGGTTAGCTGAAACCTTGCGGGATGGGCTGAATGGATTTGACTAACCATGCGACCCAATGGTTTCTTCCAGTGGTCGGGATTTAAATCATCGAAAAAGACCTAGACACCACAAGAAACCACCATGATCTCACTATGAATGCATAACACATCCAATACAATGAATTAATCCTAATTTAAAAGGACCCTTACCTAATTTAAAAAGAATGTTATTATAGTCTTCCCCCATAAATGAACTCATCCCCAAGTTCACCTTGAAAGAAAGATAAAACATTGTTTGAGAAAAACCTTAGACACTAAGCATGTATGTCAGTCGCTCGCTCACAAGTCTCATCTAGTTCATGGTCGTGATGCAATAACACCCATAAAAAAAGAGACAGATAGGTCTCTAAGAGCCTTTATAAAATTTTCATTGATGCATATAGAATACTCCTCAAAGTAAGCATAATTATCTATCTCAATATCCTTAGGATCCAAAGTAGGAGATAGTTCAACATGATAATGGTGACGCTGTGAAATGTGGAAGGTGTCGTTTGTGGCATGGTGCCTCAGTGGTGATAGAAACAAATAGTGTACTAGTTAGAATCAATCTTGTATCTAAATTAGACTGGCATAATTCAATGATATCTTTCATTTCCTCTATATTAGTATATTCCCAAGTCTAGGTGATGACCACAAGAAAAAATGACCCCCACCTCAAAATCCAGAGGTCATCAATGGCGGTCAACAGATGATTTCTAACAAGACTGAGTAGTATACATACACTTCCTAATCATATACACCTACCCTAAAGCATCATTTTTGAGATGAGGACCTAGTATCAATACCTCACATGAATTTAGCCAACACGGGGGGGGGGGTTAATGATACATCCTACCATATAATACTGCATATGGAGAAATCTAAATCATCCCTTGAACTCAATTATTATTTATGATCTCTAAAAGAGGGATATGATTCTCCCATGAACCACTAATATCAATGATTCATTCTCTATGTATGTCCATTAACACCAATATCATCCATTTCTATAAGGCCCCGGCCTTAAACCTTACATAATCTTGAGTTATCACAAGATTACATGATGAGGATCTTTTCAGGTTTAGAGTTTTAGAGAATTAGATCATGAAACTTGCATTACATTCCACCTTTAAACAAAGCGGTTACATAAAAGACAGGATTCATTCTTCCCATCAACGAAAACATATTTAAAATAAAACTTGGATTCTTTCTTGACACATCCTTGACTCTATCATCTTATCATGTTCCTTCCCCGTGACCTGTGAAAAACATTCCAAAAACGTGGGATGAGCATAAAAAGCTCAGTAAGGGATACACGAAGAATATAAACTATTAGTTTTTCAAACATCAAGTAAACCATGTATACTCTATCAAAGTAATTCCTTCACCTTCATGAAGTAGTGAAAACTCTTCACTGAATAAAGTATCATTACTTACCTTTTTGTAACCAAAGGATTACCTTAAAACCCATATAAAGAACACATAGCATATATAAAGGTAACTTGGGACATAAACATACTTAAGTGGAATAACCATATGGTCGACTTCCACAGATATCACTTAATGGAATAGCCATATGGCCAATTTCCATACATACTTAATGGAATAGCCATACGGCTGTCTTCCATACCCAATGCATTGGAGGTTATAACGTAACCACCCATCCTGGTATTCACGGCACCACCCATCATATGGTTTATAACGTAACCACCCGTTAAAATGTCTAAGTACCAATACAAAATCGTAAAATATAAAACCAATATAAAGGAATGATAACATTTCCACATTTCAATCACAATATATCATAAATATCTTGACATAATAGAATCCTTTATCAAAACCATTTTCAATACCAAAATACATAAAAGAGTATATGGTATTTATTTTATTTTAAAAACATTACGGCTTGTTGAGGAAGCCAAAGACCAAATAATACTCGCGGCGGCGGAAAAGGTCATTGTCACCGCCTACGTAAAAAAAACATTCATTTTTGACGTTTAGTAAAACGCTTCGTAGAATAAGATTCCTTTTGTATAAAAGTAAAAGTCAAAGATGTTTATACACCGTATAAAAGAAAGTTTTGTATAAAACGAAATATGCCTCAATGAAAGGAGATTGAGACGAAGTCCCTTACCTCGGGTCCGACTTGACTCGATCGTTCTTTAACGTCCTGAATAATAAACCTGAGTTAATTTATACATGATTAAGAACCTTTTTAAAGTTCATTATTCCTTTTATATCACTTATTTCCATGTTATAAACATTATGTAATTATTTAAGTTAATAATGTTTGTTTCGTCAATATTTGGTTCTTAAGTCGAAAGTGGACTTCTTACAATTACATGTTGTTCGTGTGGTCAAAGGTTCTTTATATCCAGAATGACATTCCTGATTTGGATATCATATATATCCTATATATCCAGCATATACATGTATTTATAATATTACATAATCATTTAGAGATAATAAATGAAATGCACCGTTCATGGAGACGGTAAGCCGTACGTACGCATGAACGCTACTTTCAGTTCTATTTCGTATTTTATAGAATGGAATCATAATGATATAAGAGTATATTATAATTCCAGTATAATAACATATATAATATCATTAACTTTATCCTTTACACATCCCACATATGGTATTAACGAATCAAATCACTTTTAGGGGGCGATAGTCCGCACTTCCTAAAATGAAGATATCGTGTTTACCCATAATGGAAACAATAATGGTATGACATAAATGAAAAATACAGATGCTTAAGGAAATAATAAACAAATTATATATCATATATAAAAATAGTGACATCATAATGGCCACCTTTGAAGGTGTTAAATGAGTATTGAACAATAATCGTTTCGGGAGGCAGAATTTCGCCATCCACGGAAACCGTAAGTTCTATAACCATTTGATGTAGTTGTGTGAGAGTGTAGCACGAATAAATATTATAACAACATCCTAGTATATTGAAGATACTGGTGGTGTTACAAAAGAAGTAAATAAAAAGAGTTTAGTGGGTTGGAGAAGCAAAATAAAACAAATGAACAAGAGAGAATGAATTACCTTTAAAAGTGTAACTCCTTTTGATTTGAGCCTAAAGGCTTCCTTTGAAAGGATTCTTCCCAAAGGGAATCCTCTAGGATGAGGAGAGGGATGTGGAGAGACAAAATGGGCAGGGTATGGCCGAGCCAAAGGCTTGAGGAGTGTGTGAAATGAGGTAGAGGTGGGGGCCTTTTATAAGAGGAAAGGAGGGGCACTTTTGGAAATCATGAAACTATTATTTTATTTTCAAAAGTGTTTCGAATTTATAAGGTCCCACATTGATATATTTCTAATATAAGATGATAAGGCTTCGAAATATTCCCATCCAATAGGTTTTGGACATGTGTAGGTTTTAGATATTACATTATCTTTCCATTTTATTTAAATTGTTAAATAATAAAGGCATCGTTGCATCATAATGCTGTCATAAATAATTTATTTTATTTAAAGTCTAAAAATTATAAAAAAACTTCTATGATGTACTAAATCTTTTTATCTTTCCAATGAATATTTATAATCAAAAATCTGATCATTATAACTTCTTCTAAAAATTGTTTTTGTAAAACATATTATGTTTGTGTCATTTTTACTTTTATTTAAAAAAACGCATTAAAGTCATTATCTCACCCAAGTTGCTCCATGGGGTCCCCTAAATCGACCCATGGTTTGTCTTGGTCGGCCATGACTCATCCAATAGGGGTAGGACATGTGTCATGGTGTTTTTATATTTTTATAATATCATTTTTACCTTAAACTACTCTAATTACCACTAATTGTGATTAAAAACTTAATAAGTTACTATTCACCAAAAAATTATTTTAATCTCATTGAACCAAATTTTACTTCTTAATGAGAACCATGTATGTCGGATTTTTGATATTCAAAACACAATGATGGAAAAATTTCATTTAAACCAAAAATCAGTTTCTTTAACTACCACTTAGTGATTTCACTATTCATCAAAAATTGAAGTTTTTCAGAAATTTACCAAAAATTCAACCTAAGCTATATTTGATATTAAGAATTAAAAAATGAAGTCTATTTTAAAAAATCAAAAACATATAAGTCACATTAATTAATTTAATAATTAATTCCCGCTATCAGAGCAAATAGCGTGTTTTTATGAAACAATAAGTATCAAAAGATTGACACTAGTTTAAGTCCGATTTCAAAGTGAAATTAATTCCAACAACCACTATCGGATTTAATGGTAAAAATATTTTCTAATTTCACTTTAAAACCAATTCAAAAGATAATATAATCATATAAATAAATTATATTAAAAAGAGTTTTTGAATTAAAATACAACATTTTACACTATTCATTAAAAAAAAGAACTTTATCGGAAAGATACAAAAAAATTTACACAAAGTAAATTTTGATGTCCCGATTCTAAAGAAGAGTTATTTTTGGTCCAATAGAATTTATAAGATTGATAAAAGCTATATTTAATGACGGTTCACCGTCAAAAGGTGATAAGTGAACCCTTAGTGAAAATTAGGGTATAAATGCCTAAAATTGAACTCTTTTCGTATTTTAAGCCTTTATCTTTTATTGGGTAAATGTAAAAACATTTAAAAACATATATAATCATATTTTACTTATTTCTATCCATTCCCTCCAGTACAACAGCTACTTGTTAACTAACATTTAAAATAATATTATTTTATTACTTGTGTGCAACGTATGTTTTCAAAGAAACTCATCGTTGCGTATCGAGTACGCTATCGAATGTAGAAACCCCTTTTAATTAAAATTAATATTTAATTTGTAAATATTAATAAATATGAAAATTCTTTATTCTTTAATTACCTGGGATGTTACAATTTCGACTGGACATCGGTCTAAGGATGAAATTATATTCTCAGAACAACCTGTGTACCCAAAGATCTCTATAACCCCTTCCAGAACATTGATGTGAATAGAGCCTTCATATCTGAAATTATATTAGGAGGGCCCCCCATGAATGTGTATGATCACACATAAAATCATTATTCCCATTTCATGAACTGATAATGTCTCTCATATGGGAAGCTAGTGGGATATTTTAGTCATTTTATCCATCACTACCCAAACTATATTACAACCTCGAGGCGACCTCAGTAACATGGAAACAAAATCCATAGAAACATCTTCCAATTTCAACCCAGGGACTGGTAATGGATGTAACAAACCAGAGGGTTACGGGTTCTATACCTTTACATTATGAAATGGGGAATACACAGTGATAAAAAAATTATCTAATGTTTCACCCAAAACCACCAATACTGGCATTTCATATCACAGTACATCTTGGAGATTCCTGGATGAACTACCAACTGATAAGTGTGGGACACACACATATATTCCACTATAATATCTTTAGGAACCCACATATTCTCATGTATACGTAGTATGTCATATCCATCAATAGGACAATCCTAAGGTGGTATACACCAGAAATAATATCTCAAAGAACCAAGACTTCAGGATCGAAGACCAACATAATCTTTACCTTATCATGGAGTGAAGTGGTAAATATCAAGCTTGTAATATAAGACTACCTATGAATCTCATGAAACTCCAATGTTATATTTTATAATAGGGGAGTCAATTTCCATTCATCACTAGCTTACAGTATTGAATATGCCTATGTTTTCTGACTCAGCACGTCCACTACAACATTTCCTTTTAAAATAATATTTCAATGCTAAAAGTCGAAGTACTAAAGGTATACAATCCATATTTTCAGTTTGAGATTAAAATCACAATAAAAATATATATTTTGAGGATATTTTGGTCTTTATACACCATAAATCACTCACCGATTAGATATTATATCCATCATCTTAACGCATGGAAAATGTTTTCTTGCTCAATGTCATGTATTAGGTAATTATACTTGTTATATCTCAAATATAATAACCCATAAAAAAAACTGTATCCTCCTACATTATCATAGCACCCATTCTGGTGCCTGATAAATCACAGAACATTGTATATCCTCTTCTAGGCTCTATAAGAATTAGAACTATTGATGATGTAAGCCTTCCTTTCATATCATGAAAGGATTTCTCACACACTTTATACCACATGAACTTCAAACCCTTAATTGTTAGACTAGTAAGAGGTTCAACACGGTGTGATAAGTCCAATATGAAACAAATTTTTTATCCATACAAACCTAAGAAAATATGTATATAAAACACATTCTTGTTATGCTCCCAGGACACAACAACACTTACCTTCTCAGGTCAACTGATGTCTCTGATTCCAATAATAAATGTCCCAATAAGTGAGATTTTTCAATCAAGAATTGTCACATAGAAATATTATCATAATACATATTCTTTATAAATATATTAAAAACAATATCAATTTATCTAGCATCATCTATAAGATAATAAGAACGCACCAAGATATTGTCCAAAAAGAAAATAACAAAAGAATCTAGATTGGGGTTTAAAACCCTTTTCTTCAAATCCATAAAAATGGAGGTATCATTAGTATGACCAAAACACATAATGAGATACTCATATAGATTATATATTCTATGGAATGTTATATGAGTTATATATGAAGACCCAAATTTCACTTGATTATAGCTAGATCTCAGGTTGATATTTGAGAACCCCCAAGCTCCTTGTAGTTGGTCAATGATATCATCTACATGTGGTAGTGGATACCGGTTCATAACCATAAAATGGTTCAAATATCAATATTAAATTCCTAAAAAAAGGGAACAATGCGCCTTCATAGAGAAAAGCATGGTTTAACCCCCAAGATGACATTCTAGGTCTGATAAAGCCTATACACACCAGACCCTCCAAGTATATCTTGATATCCTATTGCTCAGTAGATGTTATCTCATATAGAGGAATGTACACCATATCTACTCCTACAATATGATCTATCCAGAAATCTACCACTATATTGGAAGTTAAGATAGAAAAATAATCAACAAATACATCCCTCCAATGATCTACCATAAGAGGAAAATATATCATATGTATTTATTGATTCTCTATGAAATGAAATTAATTCTAGGTAGCTAAACCATCACTATATCTACCCATGTCTTCACTCTCCTATACCCCACTATTGACCCATGACATGAATCTTCCCCCTTTTGAGATACACACAATCGACTAACAAAGATGGTGACAGCGGGTGTCCCCAATTTTGACCTTATCAATGGAAATTCAGCGATTTTCAACCTCCTTTGATTTAATCAATGGATTCTCTTACTACAGAATGGAAATTGGCCTTCAAAGACAATTGATCCTTACTGAAGGATCCGATCAAATATTCAGATACTCAAGATCCCTCATCTATGAAAAATAAGGGTTTATACTTTCCCAAATCATTATTTGGTTCTTCGAATCCGGTTAACGTGCGTTCATATAGGTCTTCCAATGTTACAGTACTTGAAAAAGGTGGATTCTTAGGGAGGTTTGATCTGGAGGCCATGGAACAATTAATTGATCTTTGTATGTTTTCAACTCTTGGTTGCATGATTTATTCAATAGAGAGTAGGCCTTGGTCATTTGTTGATCTAAAAAATAGGGTATCTCACTACTTGGTAAATAATGAATGGAGGGTTATCCCTATTTGGAGAGGGTATTTCCATATTATATTTCAATAAAGAGATGTTCAAAATTCAGCATGGAATTTTGGAAACCTGCAACTCAAGCCTTGTATTCTCTGATTATCTGAATGGAATATAAACTTCAACAACTTTGACATTAAAACATTCCAACGCTAGAATATTTTTAGGCTATAAGGATTGAATTGGGTATACTAAAATAATAATATTCTCAAAGATATTGCCTCATGCCTGGGTACTCCCATCAGACATGATTAGAGGACATTATATGGAGAACTTGTATTATTTTCTTGAGTTCTTGTGGATTTTAATTATGGAATTAAATTCCCTTCAGGCATGTATTTTCTTGAAAATGGTATAAAAATTGAGGACAAAATGGCATATGAGAATGTTCCTCTTTTCTGTGATATATGAAAAATTGTTGGACATACTATCTCCAACTGAAGGGTGCTCCAGAGGAAGGTCAATGTTCATTTCACAAGAATCATGTTGAAATTTTTTCAATAGATGTAGAAAGGGAAATAATTCTTTTTCTAAGACAAAAGGTGTCTCAAATAAGGTTGTTCAACCTAAATTTTATAAGTATGTTCAACGTGATTCTTCCATTCTAAAGGAAACTATTTTGTCACAGCATGTGCCTTCCTCATCCTCGAAGCCTTCATGGGATAATATAGTTGATGAAGAAGAGAATAAAAAAGAGGAAATTCTTTTATCTCTATCTCAGGTTCCCTTTGATATGCAGGTTTTCTATTCAACCTTCTCAACTTAAATTTTCAATATGCCTTCTTCAAAGTGAAATAGGGTAAAACCTCATTGTTTTAGAATTATCTAGGGAAACCAATGAGTTGGTTTGGTCTATACAGGAGGAACGGGGTTTCACTTACCCAATGGATTCATCCAACTCTACTGATTCATACATCGTTTTGAATGGAATAGAGATCCCCCTAACTGAAGTAGTTCTTAATGTCCCAAATATTCATAGAACTTCAGTAGGGTTACCTGGAATCTAGGCATATCCAACCAGGAGTATTGGTCCAAATAATTTTATCTCTTCCGAGTCTGAAGAACCTAAACCTAAATCTATTGGTGCTGGATCTGATTTAATGGATGAATCTATTATGTTTTTGGATGGTATTCAAGCCCCCCTCATCGTAAAACAACTTTTGTTCCATAAAATCTCAGATCTCATCCAATAGGGACTGTTGGTCACAACATTATAGCTACCAAGACTGGTGCACCTCCACTTGGCATTGCTTCGCCGAATGGCTGTTGTATTTCTAATGAATCCTCTTCTACGGCCCATCATAGTGGTGGTTTTGAATTTAAGAGGGCTATTAAATATACTACTAACAACACTGGTTACAATCAGATCACCATGGCTGGAAACTGTGGCAGTGGTCTATTGGTTAAAATATGGAAAATTCACATCTATTCTGACATTAAAGATATCCTTCAAGATGTTCCCAATCCTAAATGGAATGTTTTAAGACCATCCAAAACAATAAAGATGAATTTTGAAGGATCCAAAAAAGGGGAGATTAACCCCGACCTTAGGTTTAAATGAATTTCATATTTTGGAATTACCAGGGGCTGGTTCTTAATTTAAGATAGCTATTAAAGATAATAGTAATGACACTAGTTACAATCAGAGCACCTTGGCTAGAAATAGTGGAAGTGGTATTTTGGTGAAAAGAAATAAAATTCACAACTCTTATAACATTAATTTTCTCTTTCAGGATGTTCCCAGTCCTGAATGAAAAGTTGGAAGACCATCCAAAGCAAGAAAGATGAAGGTGAGGGACCCAAAAAACGGGGTCTTATCCCCAGTCTTACATTTAAATAAAGGTACTATTTTGGAATTTCTTGGGGTTTTCCAATCATGACACCATGAGGCCCCTTAGGATTTTCGTTCAACATCATTGTCCTCTTGTCATTGGTTTATCTAAATATAAAAGTGTCGTATCTTCTCTCATTTCAAATATAAAAAACATGGGTTTTCGTCTGGTTAATATTGGTAGTGATCTATCAGAGATCAATAGGATTTGGTTTATGGCTCACTATTCTTTATCTGTTATCTCTTTTATAAATAGTAGTGATCAACATGTTACTTTTTTTCTTCTAGTATATTGCCTTTCAGTTTTTTTCCTTTGTGAATGATCATAATAATTATCATGATCATCGATGTTTATGGAAGGACATTGATGATATCAATTCTATTATATATGGTCCTCGGTTGGTCCTTGGAGACAATAATACCAATATTAATCTGGATGAGAATATGAAGGCCATGTATAATTCTATTTCCTCTATGGAGTTTCAAGTGAATATTGATTCTAATAGGTTTTTTGCGGTTAACTTGGTTGCAACAAAATACACATCATATAAGAAATTTTTTAACAGGTTCATTGCTAGCAGAATTGATAGAAATTTTATCAATGAAGAATGTCTTAACTCTTGGGGATCCATTTCTTGTATGAATTTATACGGAATTAATTCTAACCCCCACCCCATTTTGGTCGACCTGGTAAGCAGGGATTCTATGCCTCCTTTACATTTTTGGTTCACCAAGGCCTGGATCACACGTCCTAAGTATAGATCCAATGTTGAAAAAATGTGTAATTCCATGGATTGTAGGAATGATGAGTTTTCTAGGGTCATAAAGCTTAAGCTTCTTAAGATAGACATGAAAATTTGGATCAATTATCACTTCAGTTCCCTTGATAATGATATCTCTTACCTTGAAGATTATCTCCGAAACTAGTAAGAGAAAAGTATGTTGAATTGATTCTCTAATGGTGTACAGGGAAAATCTGGGATTGTTACCAAACAGAATAACCTCTTGAATCTCAAGGATGATTTACAAAGAGATATTTTCATGGAAAATGGTTATTGGATAGTGACAGGAATACCGTGTTCTTTAATTCTTTTTAGAAAATCAGGAAAGTCTCTAGGCCTTTATCTTTAATTAAATATAGGGATCAGATTATTGACAATAGGAGAGATCTCTCTAATCATGTGGTTTCATACATCAATGATATTTTCAAAGGCTCTTCTCTCCCTAATGGTCCATTGGAGGGTATCATTTCCAAGCTTTTGGATAATTATGACAGTAACATATTTACGTCAATTTTTTTTGAATTGTGAGATTGAAGAAGCGTTCTGCATCCTCAAATATGAATCTTCTTTGGGACCAGATAGTTTTGGTAATATTTATTTCCAAACTTACTGGGATATAATTCATGAAGATTTTGTAGGCTTGTTTTTCATTTATTTAGGGGGGGTACCCTTGCTCATGGTTTGAATTCCCAGATTTTGTCATTGATTCAAAAGAGGGGGAATTTTAATGAAATTCAACTATTTAGGATAGTTGCACTAGTTAAAACTATTTATAAAATCATTGGCAAAATATTGGACACAAGGTTGGATTTGATTGCGAGGGATATTGTCTCCTTCAATCAATTTGGTCTTATTAAGGTGAGATCCATTCAGTACTATCTCATCACTGCTTCAGAATGTGTCAACCTATTGATGAAATCTAACAGGGGTGGTAATATTTCACTAAATATGGATGCTTGGAAAGATTTTAACACAATGTACTGGAGATTTATTTGCAAGGTTCATCAAATGTTTGGGTTTTATTGTCTCTTTATTTCATTGATAAAAACAATTTTGAGCTCTTACCCCATCTCTGTTATTTTTAATGGATCTCCTGAAGGGTATTTTGATTGTTCTAGAGGGAAAGGTGACCCTATTTCAGCTATAATTTTTTTCTATTTCAATAGAATATCTGAGTAGACTTCTCTTCATAATGGCTAGTAGTTGGAAAATGAGGGCTATTAATTCTGGTAGAGGATTAATTAATCCTAATAAATTATTCTATACTAATCAAATTATTCTCTTTACCTTGGGAGAAAAATGAAATATTAAAAATATTAAACTGGAACATTGTCATTATTCCTCTTTCTCTGGTCAGGAGATAAGTTGGAAAAAATCCTTGTTTATATTGGTAGGAATATATGTATCCTCAAGAAGAATAATATTGTTAGAGAGTTGGGAATTCATGAGGGGGATCTTCTTTTCAACTATCCAGAGGTTCCTTTTTTTATGGGGATAGCCTAAATATTGTTACTTCAATGAGATTCTTAGAATAGTTAAAAGAAAGCATGCTACTTGGAAGTAAAAATCTTTTTCTATGGCTGGTAGGGTTTTCTTGGTTAAATATGTCATTATTTCCATGTTTATTTATTCATTTATGGAATACAAGTGTCCTATATCACTCATAAATAGTATTAATGTTTCTCTCAAAAACCTTATCTGCAGTGGTAATATTTGGAGAAAAAACTGGCTACAGATTCTTGGAATAATTTTTGTAAGCCTTATGTTATATGGGGACTTGGTATTAATAATCTTTAGTGTTTCAATTATTCCATGAAATATTCTTTAATGTAGATAATTTTCAATAGATATTATAAGGCCCTTTCATTATTAAGTGGTAAATTCATGAATCTGGTTCAGAATAGTGTTTTCAATCATCTTTATTCTTCTACGTCACCTGCCTATAAATCTATCTTTTCTTCTATTAATTATCTGTTGCGGTGGTTGGTTTCAAAGGATTCATCCCTTGATTATTGGAGGGATATCTTCAATGGAACTCCACTTGCCGATTTGATGGTGGGTGAGGAAATTATTTTGGATTTAAATAAACCAATTACGAATCAACCTTCTAATATGGAGGATCTTCCAAATAAAATTCTTAACATTGTTAAAATTACTACTTTCTTATTTGAGAGATAACTTCTTTTCTCTCGTGATGTAAACAACACCATGATGTGGTTTTAGTCAACATAGATGTGATATGAAACCAACCAATACATTCTATGAAGGAAATAAAAACCTATAATCTCAAGTGTGAAGAAATACCATAAAAAGAGAATACTACCTACCTCATGGGGGATAGTTTCTACAATGGTATACACCCTCGAACCAAACTCCCAATGGTGTGTCTAGGGTCATCACTAAAAAAAGTAAATAATTCACAGCATGAGACTTTCCATGGTCTATAAAGAGATAAATGAGGGATAAACACCTGTATCAAATTTGGTAAAAATAATAGTAGAGGCTTCTAGTATAATACATCATATAATAGATGGCCCTACACATTGGTCCTTGTGTATCAGCTTTAAATCATGAAACTAACCTGACTTGTGACCTTTTTTCACATTCGGAATATCCAGAGTTGTTTTCCTATCCTTCTGTTAGAAATCAGAAGTCTGGATACCACAACCATGACCTCATCCTCATCCTGGCCTACGGATGCTACTCCAAATCCCCGCATGATGCAGTGTAATTGATCATTCCCCTGATTTTGAAGCTGGTTCACATCCTATTCCATTGGAAGTTGGTGTAAATGTCCAAAAAATTGCTAAATATTACCCATGCAGCTACAAGTACGTCAATCCATAGGGTCTCTATCATATTTAGACTTTAGATGCACCTTCCTTCCACACTGATGTCTTATAAGAAAGCTTGCAGTGCATATTATTTGGTTTCCAATACTCTAATGATAAACCTCAGGAATATTTTTCTTACTTCCAGAAGAACTACTTTCCCATCATAGTAGAAAACCACTATTCCCATTACTAATAGATTCTAACAGGTTACTCTCAGGTAATAGATCCCAATTTACAATCATAGAAAATTTTGGTAGTATAAAGAGATTCAACTATGGGATGATATCAGACTTAATTCCATCCTAAAAATTTTTCATTCAAGGTAGATCATCACCATCTAGAAGTGGTGAAAAGAATTCCAACATAATTTAATGCAAAGAATAGTCCACAATAGAAATAGCACCCTTATTCAGGTACATGAAATCTTTATCTTGGTATCCTTAAGAATTTGAGGGGAAAATTAATCATTGAATGTAGTCTGAAAGTCCACCCATACCATGCCCTGATGATGATCGGCCTAAGTAATCACATCCCACCAATATTTGGAGAAATCATCAAGAATTTGGGTATCAATATTAACACTAATATTTGGAGTCCTATCTAGATGATCGAAGATATAAATAGTTTCCTCAACCCATGACTGAGTAGCCTGTGTTACACCATCCCCAAAAAGGATGGGAGGATGTTGCTGCTAGAACGAACAAGTCAGGTTAGCCATATTATTTGTTGGTCATGGGGAAGCCTGCATGAACGACATAATAATTAGAAAATCCTCATTAAACTAAGAATTAGTGCCCTGATCAAGTATAATAAGTGGTCCATCAGAAAGAATCACTAGTTTGTTAGGGACCACCACCTCAAGAACATCATATTCACCTACCTCCTAGCCCAAAACTTGAGGTTGTTGTCGTAGAATAACCCTAGAAATTCCAAGAACTTGATTCAGAACAATATTTAATAACATATTAAATAACCAGTGCAATCGGATCATTGGAATAATGGATCACTTCTAAGGAACTACCCCAAATACCACTAGGAAGGATAGGGTATTTGTATGTGTTCAAATTCTATTTATAGAGGTTACATTAGGTGAAAGGTAAATTTCACATTTCCTCTTCATTTACTAGAAACCATTTTATTTAATAAGTCAAGATTTACATTTTTATGTTTTTTTCTTATATTCATATATCAAGGTTTTATTTAAATGGATTGTAATTCCCAGCTAATAAAGGAAAATAAACTTTATAACCTAAACATACATTCATTTAATTACTAATTAACCATCATATATTCAATCACATAATATAATTGTAATATATTATGTCTTGATTTAGTTAGTTACCCCTTACAATTCCCAAGGTCCCATACACCTCATGAATTGAAACTGATAGTCACTCAATCACAGAAAAATCCCTTCTCATGTAACTCATGGTATATTTCTAACATGGTTAAAAAATAGAAATTTAAGATTCCCACATCAACCTAAATATAAAAACACTATTTATATTGAGGAAAACACTTTAAATGACCAATTCCATTAAACTATAGTATATTTTTTCATAATATTCATATATAACAACCATGGATCACTCAATAATCACATGAAACACAATTAATAAAAGATGTTAAATTCACTCATCTACTATGGAATATGCATGGAATGTGAATTCTAAGTTCCTGTAATGATTCATGTAACAATTATTCTCACCATAGTAGGAAAATTTAAAAATCCATAAATAATATAATAATACCACAATTCATGTTCATCACCCAATGGTGAAATGATATCAATTTTCACAAAAGGAATATAGAAAAATAATTTATTCTACCCAGGTAATGTAGTATTTACCCCAAACATAGGTTAGATACTCCAAGAAACTACTTATAACTGTGTTCTATTATGTTCCTAATATTCTGTATATATTACACGATAATAATATAAAATAAAATAAAAACAACCCTGATACCACTTCGTGACACCCTGCACTAGAATCTACTAAATTGGTGCCCCGAGCCGATGGGCCGCATGGCCTCAAGTGTGCCTCAATATACTCCAAAGGCTACTAACTAGCAGTAAGGGTCTAGGGTGTGTGCGTGGGGAGACTATTGCATCATGTCAGAGAGGAGAATAATGGATATAATACAATTAAACATATGGATAAAAAATGAATCATAAGAATAAATAAATAAGACTAGAAGTGGAAGATATGCATAAAATCTATAAAATAATAATCAGCTCAAAATATGACCTATATCATATACAAAATATGATTATTTAATTTAATGTCTCAAAAAATACATAAAATGATATACATGGAATCCAACAATACAAGGTATTTAACAGAATAAAAATAAACCAAAAAACAATCCATCATCCCAATCCCTGGTTTAGTCATCTTCTACCATGATCTATCAAAAACAAATAAAAAATTTTGGTATCAAAAGCAGGGAACTTACCCTTATCAACACTTATGTACGTATAGTCTACTCGGGTAACAGTAGTGGCCCAATCAAGGTGTAAGATAAATCTCATTAGGCCGCAATTGAATATTTCTATGCAATCTAGCCTATAAATATTAACTGACAGTGTGCAGGTATATATATATATATATGAAGTAGTGAAAAATAAAAAACTCATATGTGATCCTAACATACGTGGTAATGTATCTGAACTAGATATCATTTTATTAATTCATTTAAGTTATGTTTATAAAGATATTCCACGTGAGGTATAACAACACTAAAAATATATAATGATAATAATAATAGAGGATCCAGGTTATAACCAAGGCTTCCTTGACCTCTGGGGTCAGCTAACTCATAGTAGTAACTAATTTAGTCTCACAATAAAAAGGGTTCTGTGTGTAATATAAGGGGCATCATCTAATTAATTCAAATGTAAATAGTTCTAACCAAGACCAATGATCTTGTGCATGGTAAGCATGGGCAAATCATGACTGGTTCCAATGGGGGAATACATGGCCCTACATGTCAGAAGACATCAAGATGGATCCAAGGAGTGTATCCAAGTCATCCTAATAATACAAGTGATATAGAAGGGATTCTAATACATCCTGATGGGAATCCTCTAGTATACAAGGACCATGTTCCAAGGTGGGTAAATCCATTGTAAATTACCTCATTGGATCGGAATGGAATTATATGAATGTTTAGGGAATTCCCTCAGGAATCAAAGGATAGCTCATGTCTGACCATTCATATAAAGATAAAAAGGTATGTATGGAATTGGCACCATATACAAATAATTATTTATTATTTTTACCACATGTAAGACTGATGCATTTTAATAAAAATAATTTGTCCATTCCATTACCTTTCATTAATGTGATAATTTATAACAATAAAATAAAACCATTTATTTATTTACTTAATCATTTAATTGGTTCCATACATTAACTTTCATTAAGCATGAAAAGGGGAAATATACATGAAACCATATGTAATTCTTTTATAATTAACTAGTCCAATTGATACCTATAAGCATACTCTCCATTAAACAATTTAATATTCAATTATTATACTAAAACACATACCTTAGAAGGTCCATGCGATAAATGTATTCAATATAAATGTGTTATTAATTAAAAATTAATAATTCATTTAATTTAAGAAGGATTTACGTTATCAAGGTTAATACACACACCTGAACGGTGTCTTAAATAATCCCACATGGTTTACTAAGTAATAATTCTGGGAGAACCCTATATGGGGTAGTTAGTTTTGAGGTCACAACCTCCAAATACATAAATATCATGCATATGTAGGGATTTATAATATGAGAACATTGATTATAACATTGGAAAATTAATTTTAGAGGAAACACCTAATGAAGTCAGCGTACACACAATGAAAAAAGTTTATAAAATGTATATACATGAGGGGTGATTCATAGACTGCATACCTTATCCTAGTATCACTCTCCACATTCAGTATTATCCCTTATTTTTTCTCGGATCTGATGAAATTGAAATAAAAGATCAATGCCATTAAAATAAGGCATATGAGCCTACGTCCAAATATAATAATTGAGGGAAAGAAAAATGATTAACTGAATTAAATTCTGAGATGAATCTAATGTGATGATTAGATCTCAAATCGTTGTTTAGATAGTGAAGATATCAAGAAACATATATTATTCTTAGTCTTTCACTCTAATGGGAGAAATTAAGGCATCATATCACTGAAAATGAGAAAAAATAAGGAGGGTGAGTTAATTGAAAATTAAATGGAATTTTAGTATGATAACCCAAAAATTATTGGGTCGCATGTTTTGGTCACACAGTTGGAAAAACATTGTTCCAACACTGCACACCCCACAACCTCAAAAGGGAACCTGCATTGATTGGTCTCACAGTTTGAGAAACTGTGTTCCAAACATGTTACATGGCTCTACTAAGAACTAAATACCATCTTTATGGGTTTTCAACCATGGTATCATGGTTAGGTAAACCCATGTTCTCTGATAATCCATCCAAAACACCCTTAACTATTAGAAGAAACCATGTGGGTTGGGATACATGACTTCTTCTAACAGTTTGACATAGTGCTTTCTTCTATCGGGTAGGGTCTCGAGCTCTAAACATTCATTGGACACCCCCAAAACATACATAAAATCACTAGAAATACATAATAGATAAACAAAATAGAACAAATTAAAAATCGTATGTACCTCTAATAAAAATGTGGTTTTTATAAAAGGAAATGAAAAATGAATCACATAGCTTCATGGAGGGGGTAGTCCACACGTACGTACAAACGACGTTATCATTTTTTAAGATAATGGAAGGTAAGAAGTTAGATATGATATAATAATTTTATAATAATAATTCTGTAATTAATGTGATATATATTCATTAGTTCTTACTTTATAACCATCCATGTAAAATTGTAATGAATAAGCAATTACACAGCTCTATAGAGACGGTAAGTCGTGCATATGCACAACTGATGTTTTCTGTTTCTTTATGATAGAAATGAAGTGGAAAACAGATTTCAAATATACATAATAACATATAACTATAGTTATGATACATGAGTTGTTATTTTATAATTGATTCAATATATTTAGAAGAATTATATGAATAAATAAATTTGAAAGAGTCAGTAAAGACTATTACCTCTTCTATGGTAAACATGTATTATATCTCCTTTTATAGGACCTAGGTATGATATTTTAGAAATACCTGAACCTCGATAAAATGGATATGGATATTTAGAACTGAAATGGGTATTTTTTTCTCATTCTAGGTTTCTCAACGTGTTGTAAATAAAAGAGAAAAGTGGTCTCCTTTTATAATTGACGAGAGGGGCACTCTTGGAATGTCATAAAGTATTAAATAAATATAAATAAATTATTATATAAAAATGGATATAATTTATTTAAGATGAAAATTAAATTATTATGATTAAAAATTATTTCATAAAATAAAATTTTATTATGTTTTTTATGATTTACCCCTATATCTTATTTTTAACCCCCCTGTAAACCCTTTTGACAATTATATCCATATAAAAAAAATTTCATTTAATGTTCAGGAATGTTACATTAAAAGGAAAATAGACCCATAAATGGACGCTGGATGATATTTTAAACTTTATCTCAATAAATTATCTATAGATAATACTTTTATTAATTTTCAATCATTTAATAAAATATTATTTATTATAAAATATCATTATTGTCATTTTTTGAACTATTTGTTTAATTTGAATTTCAAATTCACATGATATTAAAGGAATTATAATATAAACCATAAAAATCCTTAATATTTTAAAAATAACTACAAATTTAATTGAAAAAATATACATCCAAATTGTATTACTTTTAATATTTTTGGAATCATTCATTTCATTTTTTCCTTTTAATTGAATAAATATTGTGTAGATGTTGCATAAGAATTTAAAACAATTTTTAAATCACCGAAAATTAAAAATAAAATTAAGGATAAAAATAAATAAATTATATTTAAAATAAAATTTTATAAACAATCATAACATATTCTTATCCTTATATGAACATATAAAATTAATTTTAATCAACAGATAGGAATTTTGGAATTTTCATTACATAAAAAATCTAAATGTCATTACCAAGGTCAAAAGGCACCAAAATTACATATATTGAAAATTAGAATGGATATGTACAAATTAATCCCATAAAATTAAATAAAATCATGTTTTAGTTTTATTTTTAATGCCTTTTCACATTATTTTTATTCTTAATTACATGTTTCTTCCTTTATGGGTGTGATCAATTTTACCGTGGTTTCTATTCATAATGCATTAAAAATGTGAAATATTTTCCAAATTTCGATATCATGATTCAAAATATTGAATCCATTTCTCATGATCCATTTTATAAAAGTTTAAGGAATTTGTTTTAATATAAATGTCAAAAGCACAATGAAAATCCGTTTTAAAAAAAATGTGTTTTAACCATAAAAATTAACCAATATAAAAATCAGGATCTATTCTAACTAAAATAATGTTATTATAAATAAAATGTATCATATTATAGATTAATAAAAAATTAAAAATGTATTGGGAATTTTTAATTACCTTATTTATTTAAAATAAATGATAGTATATGAAAACTCGTTATTTTTCACTATTCACATGAAAATAAATTATTTTATAGAAATCTAAAAAATTCATCCATTATTAATTTTATATGAGGTTTTAAAATATGATTGCCTTTTTATCAAATTTAAAGTATAAAATTGGTATAAATTAATAATAAATACCCTAGAAAAAATTAAATAAAATCATTTTTGAAAAAAATTGCATTTTTCGTAGAAAAAAATAACTTCAATAAAAATTCAACACTTGTTTCTTAATAATATATAAAAAGCATTATTTAGTAAGAAAATTATACAAATATTTCATAATGTGTTTACTCATGTTTATACCCTCCAACATAACAACTATGTTATAATGGTACCATTAAGTTATAATATTTTTATAACATATCTTGGTTCTCTTAAAGATTTTTATTTCATGTTAAGAAGTTATAAATAACATTATTATAAAATTTTAGGGTTTTCTAATTAATATATGATTACAATAGCTCAAACTTATTTATACACATTAATATAACCAAAAATTATAATTATTTAGGATAACACTTATGGTCAGACAACATAAAGTAGAAAATTTATAACTATGTTCCAAGATGTTGGTGTGATAATAATTAAAGGCTGGTGAAGATTTTATAATGGTTTTAATGAAATCAATCACTATACTAATGTTTAATTTGGATAATAAAAAATATTATTTTGTCACTTGGATTCATAAAAACCTAATAAGAGTGATGTAAACAGACTAAATTTTCATGTCATCTTGAAATGAAGAAGGATATATCCCTTTGTGATCCTTCAATAGATATATATTAATTATTATTTTAGGATTCATGGAACACTTCAATAAATTGTATCTTATCACGAACCTCATTTCAGAATTTAAATCATTGGGAGTATTTATAAAGCTCTAAACACTGAGATATATTTGATCACTTACTATCATCCTTATACTGATGGAAAATATAAAAGGACTACCCCAATATTACCAGACATGTTGAGGTCATGCACACTTGACTTCCACAGAACATGGTACCAGTATATTACTTAGGTCGAATTCTCACAAAACAACATCTTTCTCACCAATATAAAAATTTAACCATAAGAATCCTTGTTTGTGGAAATATTATGTGCACAAACCAATTAGGGTGATGTTTTGAATAGGTAGTTAGTAGTACAAGAATTCATTAAAGAGACAACCTATACCATGAAAGATATTGAGAACCATATAAATATGGAAAAATTATACCTAAAATATATGATAATAATTAGAGGAATAAATTTGAATTTATAGTAGGGGATTATTTATTCTTGAAGTTATCTCTATTGAAAGGATTCATATGGTTTTGTAAAAAAATGATAAATCTAGTTTTTATTAATCTTTTTTAGATTTTGGATAAGGATAAGTTTATGGATTATAATTTTGATTTTCAACCCAAAATCTCTAAGGTTTATTATTTATTCCATGTATCACTATTGTTTTTGTAAATGTTAGACCATACAAATGTAATAATCACTATAGAAATTTTGCTAGAGCCTGACTTGTCCTATATTGAACTAACTGTCGATATTTTTAATACTAGAGATTAGGTGTTGTAAAAAATGATAACATGAATTTTGAGCGTATTCTGAAGGAATCAAAATATAGAGGAAGCAACATGGGATCATGGGGAAGAAATGGGGAAGAAATGCCTATATCTTTTCATGGATTTGTGTATGTCCCAAATTTCAATCATGAAATTATTTATGTGGAGAATGTTATACTAAATGTATGAATATAATAAACAATAATATTATAATAATATCCATCACAAAAAAAAATATGTATGATTATTTCATCAAATTACAATACACACAATAAAATTAAATTCACTCTAATGTCCACAGCTAATGTAATAAAACACTTAACAATATTGGGAAGCACTACAATATTAAAATATCATGGATAATATTCTAAAAATAATGACCAATATTAATGATATATTTTTATTATGAAGAAGAAATAAGAAAATGAATGAAAATGGAATGGTAAATAAGATAAAAATATTATTTTTTTTATATGTTAGAAAAGAGTGTATAAATAAGGGTCAATATGACCATTAGAAAAGTAAGGTGATTGTTGGAATAATAACATCCCAATATGATCATTGTAATAGTATTGGAAAATTTATTAAAATAAATTTCACATAAAATAAATAAAAGAATATGGTAATGAGATTATTAATGATTAAAAATGTATATTTATCAATTAATACAAATATATATAAGTACATATATTTTTGAATGAAAATAAAATATATTAAGAAATAAATTTTATATTATTGGTTCCTAATGCATGATTTTGATATATACCATGTTTTTTAATTAATAAATAAACTAATCATATATAGAAAATTATTTTTGAAGAAATGATATTAAATTTTTAGTTATCACATTGAAATTATTTAATGGATAGTTTCTAATAATTTTGTAAAATAGTTCTTTTTCAGGTGAATAATAAAAATACACTATACACAAAAAACATTTACAATGACTTAATTTTGATTTAAAAAGTAATTTAAAATCCAATTATAATTAAATAAATTATAAAAATAATTTTTTATTGTTACGAAATATTTTAATTCAATAAAATTGAATTCTAAGCTTATAATGGACTTTCCAAAGTCTAAAAAAGTAATTAAGGTTTTTTAAAATAATTCATTATATGAAAATAAAATTTACATTGGAAAATTGATAAATAAAAAAAGCTTTCAGTTATTAAACATAAAATTTTCAAAACAAATTCCTTAAATGTCAATGACCATTTTTTGAAACCATTTGAAAACCCATGGTATTTCATTTTCCACACCCTAGATTTCCAGGGAATAAAATCAAAAATTAATAAAAAATTCTCCCTCATTTTCTATAAATACACAGTTATTAATCCATTACTCTTCATTCTATAAACATTAATCAAAGTTATCCTCACAAATTCTCTTTTAAAAACCCATTCAACGATATTTTATGGTTTTAATGTATTCATTCAAAATCTTTAAAAAGATAATTTATATGGTAATGGTTCATAATATCCTCTCTTCCATTATTTGGTATAATATATTTAATTTAATATTAAATCCAATAATAAAATGTTTATATGATTCATTTTAATAAATTTTTTTATTATAATACCAACAATAGTTATTTATTCCCTCTTATTATACAACATTCATTTGTTTTCATAAAGAAACAAAATTGATAGCCATAAAACTCTATTATCCAAATCCTTATGTATGTTATGTACTTTTCATATTGTAGATGTGTTATTTATTTGAGGAATATTTTGTCATGTAATGTTGAATTTTAAATATCATGGGTAACCCTTATCGGGACTTGAGTGGATTAAATTTGATTTCGGAATAAGTTTACCTTTATCGATTAAAGCATACTAACCTGAAAATTATACTTAAAAAAATTTTCTATCCCTAATGCATATCAAATTCATGTTTCATGTACTCATAATTATTATAAAGGTTTTTTATAGAATTTATTTGGTCACCCACCAATAAAAATATTTTATTCAGTGACTTAATCATATTGATATCCTGGTATAATAAAATTATCCTCTACAACTACTGTATTATCATCCTTTTGATAATGATAATTTCTATTTTATTGCGAATGTCTTATTATTCCCTATTTTATTGATGTAAATTAAAATATAAACACCCATTATTTCATTTAATATGGATATTTTTACAATCTATATAATTTTATTTCTATATGGACAACTATTTGTAACTTAAACATGTTTATATATGTGGATCCATAGGTAACATTATGTATATTATTGGTTAGTCACTCTATCCAATTGATGATTACATTGGACTAATAATGTGATGGGGGTATAGGATTATATATCCCCTCTATGCATTTATGGGTCTCATGATATAATCTATCTTGGGTATTTTGTGTATTGCTACCCGTTTATGTATCATCTATTGGTATGAGGCTTTGGAAATATGGTCATGATATTATAAATTATAAATTTCATTCCCTTGATATTTTTTATTATTATTAAGGTGATTATTTATTTTCATTTTTATTTTATCCATGGATATTTTATGCTCAAATTGTCATTTATGGAATTATTTAATTATTTATTCATTCCATATTATCTATGCTATGTTTTGGATATTGTAACTTTAATTGTAAGTTATCCCCTTTCTAAGCATCTGATCTCACCCCTTTTTATTTTTTTTGATTTAACTCATAATCCAAGAAGATTATGATATGTGACATAATGATAAATCATGAATAAGTAATAAATCATTATCTATTAGTTTGATGTATTTTATATATACAATTTCGTTTTTTTCCCTGTATATATCTGGAATCTTAGGACACAAAAACATTTATATATTATGTAGTGTAATATTTTTTATTTTTTACAAATATAGTAAAATAACCATTAGTTATGGGTTACCTTATTATGGTTTATTACACAGGTGGTGAAAATTTAAGGTTTTACTAATGGGACATTTATATTTGGTGAGATTTATGTGTGTGGTAATTAAAGAATCTATTCTTGAAGTGAATTGAGTAGGGGGGAGGGGCTGAGAAATAATATCAACTGATACATGAATAATATAATATTAATGGTTACATATGATGTGGTAAAACTCAAAAATAATAATTCCATCTTATAATTTTATTTTTATATAACCTTCACAATGGAATTATACTATGAATTATTTCTTAAGACAATTTGTTCATGAGTCTTGATAGTATTTTAATGTTGTATTTTTTGAAATCATATTAATTGGAGAATAGAAGGTGAATTTGTCATGAGTTCAATGAAATGTAATAAAGGATATCCTATTTTAGTGGAAATTTTAATGTTAAGATCACTAATTCTTGATGAGTTGAGACAAAGAAATAATTTACACATACATAGATTCCTCACACCTCAAAAGATGGAGGTTTCTTTTTGATGTTATTAATAATGAATTAATGGATAATTTTTTTTACCATAATGGGGATCCCATTGAAATTTAGAGTATATATATAGAAAGTAAATCATGTTAAAGACTTAACGTCACACTCGAACGAATGTTCTCCCATTTCATTGGTGTGAGATTACTAGAATATAGGTGAAAAGATCATCCACACCGCAATACTTTCAGTCATTCCAAAATAATGGTGCGATATTTATATATCTATTTGAGAATTTGGAAATAGATAAGTTATATATATATATATTATCTCTTAACAATAAAATAATAAATACCATCACTCTATAATGAATTATTTTTAAAAAAATATGTGTATAATTTTTTAGAGGAAAATGTGATGACAATTTGAGATAACTAGATACAAATTCCAAGGTGTATTTTAAGGATATTTTGGCACGGAGTTAGTAAAAAAACAATTTTAAACACATAATCCAAATTATAGGGTATCTTTTGGATAAGAATAAAATATTTAACCACTTTATAACACATTTATTTTATTCTTAAACTTAGTGTTCAGACCCACATTGTATTTCTATTCATTTTTCTTGTTGATAATAATATAAAAACATATGTAGTGGGATTTCAACCATTTTAGATAGATGAATATCCACTAGATAAAAGGAGTGAATGAAAATTTTAATTACCCTTGTTTCAAGTGTTTTATGCCTTTTTTTATCTGTAATCACCTCATAACCCTGTTTAATATATATCTATACTAATTGATAATTAGAAAATGATTTTGAGAGTAGGTGTTTTTGTGACCACTGATTCCCTCCCTCAAGGAGTTTTTCATTCTCACCTAAGCCTGTAAATTATTATCAAATAATACTTCAAAAATTTATTGGTATTTAACCTTATATATGACTTTATTTTTATTACTAATATATGTTGATTTTTGGTATCTATGGAAGGAATGAACACTATCAATAATAATGGATCCTATAAGTTTTATTGAAATTTGTTGTTAGGTTTTTTTTGAAAAATGTTTTATAAACATGTATTGGAAATTATAGAAGTTTTCGTTTTATATTTTCTAAGAGAATAATAATATGGGGAAATTTCATTAGAATTAGGTATGTCCAAGAAATCATATAAAAAAATGAAGGTTTATTAAAGATAATTGAAGTATGTGAGGATCAACTTACATGTATAAGGTTGTATATGATGATATGTAAGAATAACATTAAATTTTTAAATTATATTTAATAATATTAATTATGGTTCATAAGATTATTATATATATTTCTCTATTCATTTGGGATGAAAAATTAATGTGGTGAATGATCTGAGAAGATCTTGGTGAACTTGAATGAGTGGAGGGTTATCCATAAATATTGGAATGCGGTGAAACCAAATAAACTAGTTAGACTTTTGAATTTATAAATGAATGGGTACATGTGTTTAGTATTCTTGGAAATGTCATAACTCTTTGGTTAATTTTAAATTTTTGTAGTTTTTATCTCACAGAGTGTGACTGAGTTTAAACCACATAAACTCTATATCTATTATTTTATATGGGTAAGAGTTCATTTGTTTTTCAACATATGTGTTTAATCTGTAATGTATTCATAGATCAAGAAGATACTATGTGAGACATAGGAACATACTTCCATATGTACATTAACATCACATGTCTTTAGTTTTGGAATCTCCAAACACTATTTTAATAGTTATGGTCGGGAAGTAAATTTCCATAACATTATAGTTTTGGAACAATGGGCGGTATCAATTCATGGTATTGAAAGATATTATTCCTGATTTACATATCATTTCTGTTTTTTTATTCAGATTTTAGTATTTCTATATTTGTGGTGTTGAAATATGGAAATATTTAGATAAAAATTACACAATTAATATTTTTATTTGTAGAATATTAAAATTAAATATTACCTGTTTCAGAGTGATCGTGAGGTTCCATTGATGGTTGTAAACCCTAAAGTAAAAGAAAATGTATAATGAGAACAAACATGACTAGAATGTACATGGGGTTATTTAGATGATGTTAGAGTGGAACATATCCTCCAAGATCTAGGAAGGGAAAACTATTTCAGAATTAATAGCTATATTCAAAAACATATATGATAATCCTACCACAATGAATAAATATTTTTGGATATGGATACACTTTATATTAATGACAGAGAATGTTAAATTAGAAAGAGATCACGTAAATGACATTAATTTCACTTATATACAATTATAATTGGTAGGCATAATGTTCATAGGATTTTAATGGGTGTTGATTATTTTTAATCACTTTTAGAATCTAGGGTTGTGATGGTTACCATGGTAATTATCTATATTGGCAAGACCGTATTAGAGTTTGATGAAATTTTTATCTCATTTGGAGGGAATATATTTATTATTATGAGGTACTAGGAACTATTGAAACTATATTTAGTGACAAAGGTTGAGGTATCTCCACTTTTAGGAAAAGTGATAAGATTAATATAATGTAAAGGGGAAACTATTTGGGAAATAAGTGGATCCTAAAATTTTATTCCAAAATTATAAAAATATGGGTCATGTGGAGAAAGACTTTAGGTAAAGGAGAGATAATTATTCATAACTAACATCTTCATATTATTCTAAAAATAACATATTTAATTAAAGAAAATTTATTCTAGGTGTAATTAGTATGTTGGAATCATAGATTATTGATAATGGGGCTTTATTTCAGTCAATAAAAATGTGAGGGCGCATTAAAAAATATAACTCTAGAAGATTAAGTATGTTTGTCTTATGGATGATAAAACATTTGAGATAGTTGAAAATGGTAATGTGAAGGTCCAAACTAAGAGAAGATACATACTGGAGTTCTAATGGTTGTGACACATACGAGTATTATAGAAGAATATCATTTTTTTAGGTCATATTGAATATGTGGGTTTCTATACATGTTTTTTAAGGTGTGTGAAAGATCACATGGGGTCCATGGGGATTCCAAATGTGTGAAAGATGGAACATTTTACCTTAATAAGAGTTTATATGGTGAAATACTTGATAAAAAATAACATGAAAAATATTTATGTTGTGGAATGATCTACTTGGTCACATAGGTGAGAAATGGATAAAAATACTGGATTATATAGGAATAATGAAACTCGTTTATTTGGATTATGGAACATGTGAATAGTGTATAATTAAGATTCAATGGATGTTTTCTTTCAATATAGAAGTTTATATACTATGGAACCAAATTTCGGAGTAAGTGAATGTTGATGTAAAGGGTCCAACATAGGTTCATTTGAATAAAGGGTCATTGTACTATGTTACCTTCATCGTTGATGTGACAAGGAAGGTCTAGGAGTTCTTCTAAAGAACAAGTATGAAGCCTTTGGAACCATAATTTGATAGATATAAATATTGAAAAAATGAGTTGGTTTAATGATAAAGTACTTGATTCTTGATAAATACAGAGTGTATAGAATCATAGAATTTTAGATGTATTAATGGAAAAAGGGAATTCATTTTGAGAAAATGATTCCTAGAAAACTTGAATACAATTGTGTGGTGGATTGGATTAATTGGATGATAAATGAGATATCCTAGAGTGTGAGGCTGTATTCTAATTTAATAATGTAATTTTTTTGGACGAAGTGAATTGTGTTGCATACCTCATGGGTTGGAATCCTTCTGCACCCTTGGAGAAGAAGATTTTAAAAGTTTTGTGAGATATAAAATTAAATTATTTCACCCTCCTTGATTTCTTTATATGTGTTTTCTATAAACATATTGAGGCTCGGGAGTGGAAGATTTTATAAGATAATCCATAAGAATGTTTCTTTGTGGGTAATGGTGGTGAAGAATTTTGATTTTGGATATGGGATAATGATATTCATAAATTCAACATATGCAAGAATGCTTATTTCAATTAACGGATAATATAGAAGGATCATAACTTTGGGGAAGATACAATTGATAAAAAAGATTCAAAGGAGAAAATAAAATGTTGATATGAAGATAATTCTATACCTTCTATAAATTTCAATAAGAACATAAGTTATAAAAACATATGGCTCTTTAGAAAGAGATGTTTCAGATAGATTTTAGATTAAGATGGGGTATTTAAGACTAGATATACAAAAAAATAAAGAACTAAAAAATATATAAGAAGTGTTCCAGAAAAATTAGTTAACTAAAAAGTGATAAATTAGTATTTATGTAGTTATATTGAAGTCAAAATACCAATGCAATGGTTAATATAATATTTTTCTTATCTCCTTCTTAGAAATGTAGAGAACCTGAGAGACTAAATGAAGTAATATGTCTAAGTGAATCAATATAGTAGGAGTATTCAATATAGTATGAGATGGACTCCTTATGTATTTCTGGATCAGAGGTGCTAATGGAAATTACTATTGGGAAAATATCAATGAAGAATAAATGTGTAAATCAGTTGAAGGAATAGGTATATGGTATGAAATGGTATAAGGAAATGTTAGTTATGAAAGGATTACAACAAATCGAATGAGTTAATTTCTGTGAAAAATTATCAATTTGATAAGAAAATAACAATAAAAATGGTTCTGTGAATGGTTATAGATGAATTATTATATATTTAATAATTAGATGTAAAAATATCCTTTCTTCAGTGATATTTAGGAGAAGAAATATTCACACTATGTCAAAAAGGATTCAAATAATTCAGAATAAATATTTTGTGAAACTTTATATAGATTTTGTTTGTCTTAAGGAATAAACCCCAATAGTGGAACTGTAATTTTGGGAATTTCATTGAAGAATGAATGTTCATCTAGTTCATTGTTGATCATTACTTCTACCAAAAGGTGTCTAATAAAATAATCTTTACCATAATTTTCTCATATATGGATGACCTGGTATTGGTGGGTCTAAAAAATTAATTTCTTAAAAAGATAAAATACAATTTTCCTAAAAGGATTTAGATGATGGATCATGGGAAAGATAAGAAAATGTTTGGGATGAAAATCCATAGGGACTAGAAGTTCAGAATAAGAATTTTTTCTCAATTAGAGTATATAAAAATTGTGAAAATTTTTATAAAATATGGATCCAAACATGTCTATACTCCATTAGACCGAAATTTTAAATTATAAGAATAGAAATAACTATAAACATAATATAAATCAATGTATCTAAAAAATTTCCATGATGCGAAGGTATTTGAAAGAATAAAGTATGTCATGGTTTTTACATGTCTATAAATTGGTCAAGTAGTGGAATTTATTAGTATAATTAGAAAAAAATATTTGAATGGACCAATAGAAAGTAGTATGGTGAATATGTTGGTATCTCAAAGGTTCAAAAGTCCTAGCCCTATGATTTGGACTAGATGATCCATTGAAGGTTTTATTTATGAGGACTCTTTAGAATGTGAGGACACATAGAAAAGTAATATTTTATTTTCATTTACCTAGGGAAGAAATTTCATATGTTGGATTTTTAAACTAGAGCTAGTATTTTCACTATCAATAATGGAATTGTATTACATTATGATAATGGAAGCTAGGAAGGTGATTCTATAGTTAATGGGTTTATTGGATGAACTATTACGGAATCAATGAATTGGATTGTTATTTGGTGCTAGTTAAAGTGTCGTCCATCTTGAAAAGAACCTAGTGTCTCACATAAGAATAAAACATATTCATATAAAGTATCACTTCATTCAATATCTTGTCAAAGATGGAGTGTTGAAGCTATGGAAAATAATTTGAGGCTTGAATCTAGTATAAATGTTAACACAAATCATAATCTGGAAATTTAAAAGGAATTTATTTCTGTAGTGGAACTTAGATGATTGGGAATAATGAAAGGTATATACATTTTATATTTTTATGGAATAAAGGGAGGTCATAATTTCTTAAGTTACCTGTAGGACATAGTGAAGCTGAGAAAGCAATTATTTAGTGGGTTATTATTGAGCTTACAAAGATAAATGTTTTCAAAATGAGCATTGGAAGTTATAAAATTTCTAATTTTAGATGATCCATGATCAAAACCATATTGTAAATTTTAGTGGAACTATGGATGTATTTATCCTCTGGCCACAATAGTGGTGATAGATGATTTCAAATGATGGAAGTACAGAAGGAGAAGCTGGTATGTGAAAGTTTAAATATGAAGATACTTAAGAATGAGTCAATGATTTAAAAGGATATTTAAGAACGTTTATTCGGGTTTATAAGTGTAAAATGGTTTTATTACAAATTTTACAAAGGATAAAATGTTTATGTTATTCATGATTTTAGCATCTTCTGCGGATATTGACTAAGAAAAGGATTATCCATAAATATTGGAAGTGGGACTGAATAAAATGGATAGACATATCTATTTATAGATGATTGTGTTCAGTTATTCAAGATGCTTGTGTTTTTTCTTCTTTCATTTATAATAAAACATAAATAGTCTTTTTACATATAGTTTAAAAAATAATAAACCATATAAAATCTTTTATAATTGTTTAATGTATTTATAAGATCTTTTATTCTACCACTTATTTATTTGTCTTATAGAATTATTCTTATATTAACTATTTTGATCATAAGAAATTGAATCAATGTTACTATATGAAAATTTTGAAATCATGTGAAACTAGTTTCAAAAAAACTAAACCTTGTTCTACAAGTGAGATTATGAAAGGTTGGTCTGGGACCAAGGTAGTTTTGGAACAAAAAGGATTGCATATATGGAATGAGATGACGGTTCCATATATTATTTATATATTATTTGATATTATTGGAATCACTAAAAATGGTGTACATCTTCTAGTATTCAGGATACACTACACTCTACTAGATAAGAATACTATTGAAGATTATGGGAGAGTAGGAAACTCAATACTCACATACCTCTTGAAGAAGCAGTTCACATGAGAGAGAAGTTCAAAAATAATGAATGAAATTTAGAAGAATCACCATGATATAAATGATAAAGATAAGAAGATAAAGTATCCATGGTTTCAAACATGTATGTCTCAATTTATGATTGTTTAAATGGGATTTGTTGAGTTATTTAATGAATTAAGAATTCAAGTGAAAAAAGTATAATCTCAATTCAAATTGATGGAAAAATTATTTAGGATTACATAGTGTTGAAGAAATTTATGAATATTATCCCATATTAATTTAACAAAAATATTTCTACCCTAAAAGACCAAGATATATATGAATGCACCATTGGTAAACACTATAATTTCATGATATCATATGAGAGGAGGAGAGGTCTAGCCCAAAGGATAAGTAGAAAATATAATAAAGAGATCGAATTCAATGATTCAATGGGTATGAAACACAATTAACCCAACATGTGCCATGGGGAGTAATCTGAAGTTGAATTATTTCCAACGGATTTAATGAATTCAAATCTCTTCATTCAAAATTCATGAAATGAAGAAGATGTAAATATAATAGAAACATTATTTATGTTCTTCAATTATAGTAATATTTTAAATTTTTCAAAAAGTTTATCGAATGAATATAATGAAGGGGAAATTTAATATCAATTTCAATGATCAATAAGGAAATTTAAGGTGGAAAGTTGATTTAATATCAAAAAGATCTTTAAAGATAGGGTAAAGACTAGAATAACATGGAAAAGAAACTTTTTCTAAAAATGAGACACTATATCTTATGGTGGGGGAAGTGAAAAGTTAGAGGAATATTTAGAGGATAAATCCCTCATATAATCCATATTTAAATGAAAATAGTATAAGGAACCCCCTTGTTAAGAATACGGTAGTGTTCAAGAATGTACTATCGATGGGGAATAAAAGAGGAGGAGATGCATGCTTTCAAAATCACCCCTATTATATGAATTTTGAAATTTGAATCTATTTATGGACTATTTTTGTTGTTGGTTATTTGTTTTTTAGGTTACCTCATATCTATTTCAAAGTGTTTTACATTGAAAATACAAAAAAAATAGTTTTGTGGAGAATCTAAATTAATTCCAACTAAGGATGGATCTATTGGTGTTCTAAAAAGTAAACATGAGTCTCAAAATAGAAAATAAGGCATTTATGGGTTAAAATGATTCACTGAATAAATCACTTGATGAATCAAAAGAAAATGACATTGATATGATAGAAATAGAGTTCACACGGAAGATGGTTTAAATCAATATAATCCTTTCTGTTAGAGTCAATATGATTTATATTACCATGTAAAGTATAATTTCCAATATTATGTATGTAATGTATATTGATTTAAAGTTGGTCTATGTTGATAATTCCACCAAGAACAGTCACTTTGAGTTTCAAAATTTTGTTATAGAAGTTGATGAGTATTCTAAATAATCTAATAAAAGTATTGATGCTACCAAGATACTTGGATATTGTCTTATGTTTTTATGAATTATTTTACTAGACACTCAATATTTAAAGCTAAATATTGGAAGTATTAATATGAATGGTAGGAATAATATTAATTCTCTGAAAAATGAGAAAAAAATTCATTTCTAAACCAAGAGGTGGTGCTAAAAATTTCAAAATGGTAAGGTTTGAAAGAAGAATAATTTAAAAGGGAAGATTAATGTAATATAAAATTTTGAGGATAATGTTTTTAAGTATGATAATGTTAAAATAAAACAACATATTTCAAATAAAAATGAATTTAAGATCTTCCATGAAGTGAATTGAAAAGGGGGGAGGTATGATTTCTCACAATTTAGTCAAGGTCAATATATTATTGGTCATTACTCAAATATATTTAAGAACTATAAAAAAACACCATTCTACATTATAGTGTGGTTCTTTTATAACCTTCACATCATATTTTCACTATATGTTTTTTAACCAATCCATTCATGATTATTGATAGTGTTTTGATATTGTATTTATTGACATAATTCTCAATGACTGGTTTGAGACACATTCACTTTTATTGAATATTAAAAGTAATGAATATAAACTAAGGATGATCAAGATGTGACATGAATGGTAATGATCAGTCCATAATATGTTTATAATGAATTAAGAAGTTGTTATTAAAAACGTTAACCACACTATAGCATAATAATGTTCTTTATGATGGTGCTTCAGATAGGATATAAGAAATATATTATAAAGTGATATAAAGTCATATGAAATTATTGAAATGATATTAAGGAGTAAAAAAGACCTCATTCCACAACAGAATGAACTACAACATAAATATTTGTTCACTTTTCAAGGATGATAACCATAGATTTTTTGTTCTCCACTACATATGTATTTAAAAGTTAACCATTCAATAATATTGGGGTTTATACCATAATAGGTGTGTGTATTTTTTGGATCTAATAAATTATTTTTAAAGATATATTTTCAATATTTTAATATTTAACATCCACATCATAATGAAGGATTCCATGACATAATGCATTAGTTCTCTATAAAATGAAGAGTCTCTTATGCGACAATTAGATAATTATATGAATGAGATTTATTTAAGGGATTCAAGAATTTATTTTAGTGGTAATTACATAGGGATCTATGTTTTTATTTATTATAAGAACAAGGTTTCCCACATGATCTAAATTTTAGAGGTTCTTAACGAGGTTATAAGAGTTTAATAAAAATTTAATTCCAATCTAAATCAATCATTCACCCAGGAGCTCAATACTATATTCCCTCTAAATTCGTATATATTTTTCACAATAATAAAAAAAGGCTAAAAAGATCACTATCAATAAACACCATGGATTAGCTACTCAATAGAAAGAGTGAGTGATCCTTTTAAAAATTATTATTCGGTGTCTATTATTTATCACTTTTTCTTTTGTTAGTACTTTTTTATATTCTAGATCCAATCGCATTTATTGGTTATAGGAAAACATTTTGGGGGATTGTGTTTTGGTAAAAACGGATTAACCACATCCCCCCTATCCCCCTGACCCCTTTAAGTGGTGTTATAAAAACACTTAAGTATAATAATTGGTTTCAGAGTATGATATAGTAATTTACAGTAGGTATCTAATAAATTTATCTTACGGATCTTATAATTTTGGTTCTATGTTTATTTAGGATCTAGATTTTTTATTAATAATATCACTTGATCAATGAGATGATTGTGAAATATTAATACCACAAACATTAATGGAGTTTCTAGGTTTTATTCTAAGGGACACCATCTATGAAATTATAAGACTGATCTCTATCTTCATTAACTTGGAATGAATACTCTTGAAATCCCCATGAATTGTATACATATTTATAATAGGTAGATAAACTATACATTTATTGACAAGAAAATTATTAAAAAAATAGAAGAGACTTCAATCAGTTTCTCTCATCCCTATTATAAATGTACTTGACATTAGTTTTGGGGAAAATGTGGTATAAAACATGATATAAAATCCATGATATCTATGAGGAAGATAAAAAAGGTAAATGTGTCATGGTAACAAACATACTATAATCAATTTTATGATACTAAAAGGGAAGGAGAGAAATAAGTGGAGGATTTATTTATTTTTTTAACATAAATACAAGATAGGTTCAATTATTTAGAGAAATTCTTTAAGATTCTACCTTGTTGAAGGAGGTAATGAGATCTCTTTAGGATAAATTTGATATGAATATTTATAGCCTAAAACATCATGACATGTATGAGTGTAAAATTGGTAAAGAAAATATTTTAAATAATTTTTATTTAATTTCAATGTTTTAAATCCCAACATAGTGTTATTTGAATATAAATTGACACATTATATGATTTTAGTTGTATTTTGAGCTTAATTTTCAAAATAACCAATATTTTTTTAGTAATTTTAATTTTTTTGTATGTTGGCAATAAATTTTTCTATATTGATCAAAATCCTGAAATTATTTCTTTTTAGTATTCTACACATCCTGGGATTCATTTCATTCTTCTGTACCAAAAGCTGAATTCATCTTATTGAAGCTCAAAACAGGCTCACAAGTTGGGCCTTGAAAACTATATACAGATCTATTGATTTTTGTTATTGGGCCAATATATCATTATTTGTGATCTCCAATACTCTTACATTCAGTGGGTGGATGAAACATACAACTTGGAATAACTTTTATGAAGGATATCATGATTGATCCGGATGTTTGAATGGCAATTAATGCATGATAGTTCATATATGTGAAATGTGGAGAGTCTTATTAGGCCAAATAAATTATTAGAATAAAATGGCCATAACATTCACTACCCATTTCCGAAGACATTGATAGTTTTAGGGAACATCATAGAGAAATTTTTGATCAAATTTTAAGATGGATTGAATGTATTAATGGGAATTTTATTGGGTATGAAACATGTGAAAAGTAAAAGGAGAATTCGGTCCTATAAAAGGTGGATAACTCCTCCCTTCCAAAGCATCACATTCCATTATGTTCCCTTCCATCCAGGTCACCAAGGAGGAGAAATTGTTTCTTCTACCCATTTATTTTCTTTAAATTGTTTTTAATGCCTTATTATCATTCATCTTGATTACCCTTACCATGGTGGGTTATACATATGAATGATAAGGGAAGGGTTGTTTTTCTTTTTTGTAATGCTTGGGTTTTGTAGATATTTGAAAGAAAAAACATTCTCTATTCTTCAAATCTGTTTTCAATTTAATATATAGGTTTTTATTGTAATGTGTGATCATATTTGATCTATGATTCCAGTAAATATTTTTTTTTTGGTAAATTATCATTATATACCTCCACTATGTTCTGGTTTATATATAATAGAATAGACCAAGCCTTAGTGTTGAAATAAATAACGATCGTCAGTATGTGTGAGAGGGGTAATGGATGTTCTTTATTTTGTGGAATAAACAAGACATGATAGTGTATTTCCAATGAAAATTTAAGACCTTCAATGATACTTTCTCTAAAATGGAATGATATTAGACCAAACTAAGATCTTTCTATGGTTTTCTCTCTCCATCACCATTTCAACAAGTAAGATAGAGGAAAGGATTGTGTAATCTCACATTAATAATCATAAAATAAGAGGTTTAAAAAGTTGAATGAGGATTTCATTGCAATTGGAAAACTAAACCCAATCTAATAACCTTTATCATATCATAGTATTCAATCACTTGAATTTATAATTTCATTTTAATCATTTTATTATTGATTTCATACAAAAACACAACATTTTTACCCATATTAAAAAGTGAGAAACTGTTTTCTGTGCACTCCTCTACTGGAAACTACATAGGGTTATCCATTGGACTACACATAGTTAATATAATTTTTTCCCACACCCTATCAGAGGTGTGCATCAATCTTGGTTTAATTTACGATGATGTAGTGAAACATAGAAAAAATTAAAATTGAATGTCCCGTAAAAACAAACTTTTATTGAATTTGATCCAAAAAGAGAAAGAACATTAACCCAAGTAAAAAAAAACATAACCGGAAACATTGAAAAAATAAATTTCTCATATTCAAGTGAAACTCTTAGTGTTCACTATGGTCCTGAAATCATGGATGAAAACCCCAGTCCAACCCTGTGTGATCTATGTGCAGGTCAATTTTCTATTTGAAATAACCAACACATTGCTCCCACTACACCACTTGTTTTATAATTACATTTCTATATGATTCATGTGCTTCCAAAGAGACATAGTGTTGCCGGAGAAGACTAAAATTGGAATATACAAGAATTCATCTTTATCTGCTCAAGCATCAGGCCACAAGGATCACCAGAAGACCAATTTTAGTTGAGGGAATTCCTCATATAACTTGAAGGATCAGATAAAGAATGGTTTTAAATTATTCAATCAGGGGAGATAAATGATTGGGAAGACCTAAAAAATGTTTCATGTGGATATTCTTTCCCACATCTTGGATAATATACATAAAAAATTAGATTTATGTCATATAAAAATAAAATAGAGAAACCCTCTCTAAGTACTTGGAACATTTCACGAAGCAATATTTTAGCAGCTGAAATCATGAAATAAAGGAACACTAATTAATTGTGTTCATTTATGAAGGAATTATAGAAAATAATCTTATATACTATATTCGTCTTATGGGGGATCCATAATGGACAAGTCACCAATAGATGTCAAACTACTAATTCAGAGGATTTCTCAAAACTCACTACAATTTTGAACAAGAGGATCAAGAACCAGGGGAATCCATGAGGTGAGAACATATGATTGAACAATTTTAATTATAATCCAAATGGGAGAAATGACAAGGTTAGTGAAAAAAATGGATGTGAACCAAGTGGAGGAACAACAAGGACTGAATCGGGTATGTGGTTTTTCATCTTCTAGTTTTCATTACACTAATCAGTGTCCAGAAGTATAGGGAATAAAATTGTGTCATTCTACCTCTCAGCAAATGAAATTGTAGGCAAATCCACCATGTAAACCCCAGGCCCAACCCAGATATGGATTCAATTAGACCTAGGATTGATATCTTTTTCAACAATAATACATGAACCCCCTCAATTCCACCAATCCTATAAGAATCCATTTCAGCAATAGTAATACTTTTATCCACCACCTTTCTAATGAAATACATATGAGCAACCTTCCACAAGTGCACTAGAAACTAAAGACCAGTAGCTCCGAAACAAAGTCACATGGTTTAAAGATAATATTGGTAAGTTAACTGATCAATTCAAATGTTTTATGGACATTATGACCAAAAATGATAGTAAACTCCCAACACAAATATTTACAAATAACAAGGAAAATGTGATCATCATTAAACACGATGTCGGTAGGAGAATACACCACATGAACAAAGTGAGGATTATGGCTCTAAGAAACCCCATGAAGTTCAACCTTTCTATCCAAACGAAGGAGACCATAAAAAAAATTTAAAGAACAAGGTTCAAAGAGGAGAGATTATAAAAACAATTGTCAAAAAAGCAGAAAAAGAATATCCATGACCCATTCTTATCTGCATTAGTTCAGTTGAAGAAGGGTGAAGAAGAATAACTTCAATGATAGATTCATGAAACCTTCTAGAAAGTTGAGATCAACTTCACACTACTAGAGGAAATCTGAAAAATTCCATTGTATGAAAAAAATACTAAAGGATTTGTGTACTAAAATAATATGGTTGGATTTAAATGAGAGAACCAGCTTATGAAGAAGCATCTCAGCACTGATCACACCACCGATATAGCAAAATTTTCAATATCTAAGGGCATTCTCTATTCCATGCACCATTGGTTCTTTAAATTAAACCAATAAAATATGTGATCTTAGATCTAAAATGAATGTTATGTCTCACTCAATATTTAGTTCTTTTCATATTTGTGAAATTGAATCCTACTAGAGTGGTGGTCTATCTCACAAAAAGATCCACATTTTTTCAAGTAGGTGTTTTGGAAGATATTAATGTAAAAGTAAAATATCTACAATTCCCATCTGATATTTTTTGTACTAAAATGGAATAATAGAGGAGTTCATCACACCCACCCATAATCATTGGGAGACCATAATTAAATACTACAAAGACTGCCATCAATGTGCATTATTGAACAATCTCAATGGATCTTAGAGATTGTCGTGTACATTTCAATATACTTAGCTCCATGAAGAATATATCAAGAAATCATTCACTAAATGAAATATACCATAAAAATGCATATAAATAATTGAAAATTCATAATAGAGAAACAAAAAATTCATGGATAATTTTTTAGAAGAGGCTAGAAATTAAAAATCAAGAGAAGATGATGAGATCGAGAAGTATAAACTAAAAGTGGATAAACATGAAATGATTATCATAGATATCTAGATTGATCTTTTTGAGAAGGAAGAATGACTAGCATAGAATAATTTTATATTCCTTAATATGAAACATAAGATGAAAGAGTTTAGATAAAACCCCATTAACACGGTTGAGTTATGAAAAGTATATTTTCAAACCAATGAGAATAGACAATTACAAGAAAAAGGTAAATTTATACTCAATCAATTTCAAAATAGACATGTTGTATTTAAATTATCAAAGGTAAAAACCATATCGAAGTTCATGTCGGTAATGAAAATTTAGGGTTAAATTCCGACATCATTTGAAGAGAATAATTTTACAAGGAAACCTTGGCCCCTTAAAAAGAGTGAGGTTCAGATAGAAACAACAAACAAGAAATATCTGGAATGATTGAAAACCATCCAAGAAGAACAAAATTTCAGGGTATTTTCTACTAATTTGGTAACCATGGAGACAAAGAATAATCTTTCTAGTATAACATGCCTTTACCAGGGAATAGAAAAGATCTTGTGGAGGACATCACACTCCTCCAAACCTTTTATCAGTAAAATCCATGAACTCATATCTCTCATTTACACTTTCTTTCTTACTGTGATTCATTTTAAAATATTATTACATGTTAAATCCACTTTAATTCATTGATTAAACTATATCATTTATGATTTGGGGATGGTACCTTTGTATTTTAGTTTTTTTATTTTTGTTTGTTTTTTCTATTCTTTACAAAAATAAGTTTTTAAAATTTTTATGTGTTTCTTTTTCTGTGTTTTTTGTGTTTTAAAAACTATTTAGCTGAATTGATAATAATTTAAATTTTCAAAAACCCATATAATTGAGTGAAAAAATATAATCCCTGAAACTGATGTTAAATAAATGTTTGGAATGATTTTTTTACAAGTTAAAATCTTTAGAAATTTCATGAAAAGTGATACAATTTTTTAATCCCATGCCACCTCTCATTGTCTATATTTTTGAAATCCCAATCATGTGAAAGTTATAAACCATTTATTTAATATTATATACATTCAATTCATTTTATGGGAGAACCAGAACATTCTTTCATTATCTATAATTTTATTTACTCTTGTCCAAACATTAGGGTTTGAGGTAATCATGTTTTAAATGATTGAGGAATTTATTTGTTTTTAAATCCCCCTTTATAAGAAAATCTTTTTCATTATGGAATACCTGGCATATTTAATCCTTATATCCATTAGAATCACTGAACATACTATTTGTTTATCCACATTAGAATCCAATTTTTCCTATCCGACAAGATCTTGATGTAAAATTGCATGATTTAGTTGAACTTAAATATGGGGGAATCTACCATATAGTGTAATACCTTATTTGGTAATACTTTGGATAGAAAATTAAATTATAGAGGCCTGATTTTACTACTGAATAATTATTTCTGTTGAATTTTGTGCCTTTTTGGAGATTTCAAGAAAAAAGAAGTTATTCCTGGAGCATCCAAAGGAGAATGAAGGTTATGCTTATTTGGATCTTTCAAGAAAAACTATGTTTGAGAATATTGATTTTTTTTGTAGAGAAATGTTGAATGGCATTAAATTATCATGAGTTTGGATAATGATAGAGAATATTTTATACTAAGTTAATTTATGATAATTCCATACTTCTTTGAAAATTATAATCTTTCAATTTTTCTTTAAAAAAGATCCCAACCCTCCTTATTCGGACCCAAAATTTTTACCATTAAAATCATACCAACCAAAAGCCATAGAACAACCCTAAAAAGTATTCATGATAAACACATGTCCTTAAATGACATCAGGCTGAGATTTAGAAATTTATCAAACTTATGTTGACTCTTTCATGAGTTTTGATGAGAATAGAATTGTTGGAAATATACATTTGTGAGATGAAAAAAACTAAAACAAATTCATCTAAGGTATGTGTTTTATGTGAATGTAAGGATAAATTTAGTTTAAATACATTAAATTATATAAATGGAGAACATGAAATAATGGTTTTTTGTTAAACAAGAAATATTTCTGTTTCATGGTTTTGATTTGGTGTATCTTATGGGAATGTGTTTTGAATTTCCTTTGATTTGATATTGAGGTTTACTTGTCCTGAATTCCAAGTGAGAAGTGTAGGGGAACTGATAGAGAAAATATTTTGTATAAAATTTATTGACTTTAAATGTTTTTAATACCACAAATTTTTTATTTTAATATAAATTTCCACATTTTATGATTTTATTGGTATTTTGAGCTTAATCCTCAAAATGGCCTATTTTGGATTTTTAACAATTTTAAATTATTTGTGTATTTTTTCCATAACATTTAATATGATTATAAAACTAAATTGTTTATTTTTATGATTATATGCATCTAGGGATTTATTTCCTCATTCTGGACCAAAATCCGAATCCACTATATAGAAGCTGAAAACAAGATTACAAGCTCGGACATGAAAACTATTTAAAAAACTGGATATTTTTCTTATTGGGGCTATGTATCATTATAGGATGGCCTAAATACTAATATATTATGTGTATGGATGATAAATATGTTTTGGTACAACTTTAATGATTTCCCTCATGCATAAATTGGCCACTCAAATGGACATTGATGCATGATAATCCGAATATGTGAAATGTGGACAGTCTGTTTGGGCAGAATAAATTCTTGGAATAAAATGGTCGTAACTCTCAAGAAAAATGGCCAAATATGCTGAAATTTCAACTGGATATGTTCAAAAATATTATGATTATTTTGAATGATTAATATAATGAAGAAGTCATTTTTTCGGGATTAAATTCATCATGTTTCAATGTAAAATTCAAGACTATAAAAGGAGGATAGCTCTTCCCTCTTAAAGAATTCAATTCCAGTATATCCCATTCGATATGTGGCACTTGGGAAGAGAAATTTTTTATTTATCTTATTTATTTCATTTATATTCTATATATTTTTAATTTCTTATTCTTCCCCATTCCTCTTGATTTTTTTACCATGCCGGGGTAAAATTTTGAGTGATTGGGGAGGGGTTAGTTTTTTTATTTTGTATTTCTTGACTTCTTAGACATAATTGATTGTAACATCATTTTCACTTAATAAAATTTGTTTAAAATTTAATATAGTGTTATTTATTATCAAATTCGACCATATTTGATCTTGGATTCCATTAATTATTTATTCTTTGATAATTGATCATTATCTCCCTCTACTATGATATGGTTTATATACAATGGAATAGATCAAGGATTAGGGGTGAAGTGCTCGATGATCGTCAGTACTTGTGAGAGGGGTAATATATGTTCATAATGTTTTGTGATAAACATGACCTAATCAGGTATTTCACACGTTAATTGAAAATATTCAATAAAACATTCTTGCAAAAGGAAAGATATTAGACCAAACTATTATCATGGTAATATTTTATATCACCATCATCATTTCACCAAGGAAGTGAGAGGAAATGATAGTGGAATGACACTTTAATCAATTTAGAATAATATTTATAAATAAATTTGAAGAAGGAATTAAAAATGGAAAACCAACCCTAACATAATCACCTTTCTCAAATCAAAGTGTTCAATAACTTGAATTTCAGATTTCATTTCAATAGTTTTATTATTGATTTCTTCAAACAACAGTACATTCTTACATAAATAAAAAAGTGACAAAATATTTTGTGTGAACTTCTATTATATAAACTACCTAGGTTTATCCACTATACTATACTTAGGTAATATAAAAATTGGTTTTCCATGCCCTATGACTAGCTTGACTAAACAATTGATAAACTCAAAAATTTCATGATATCATATGAGACGTGTAGAGGAAAAATCATAACGATTAGAGGGAAATCTGGGAAGAAGATATATTTTAATACCTTAAATCATTGGAAACATATTTAACCTAATAAAATTAATTAGGATGAAACTAATTCTTGCTATATTAATATAGACTTCATTGAGTTTTTCATTCTATTTAAATGTAATTTAATTAGTAAAATTTATATGAATTGAAAAACATGTTTATTAGTGTTCAAATTATTGAAATATTTTACATTTCATTTAGTTTTCTAAGATAAATAATAAGGATGAATGTTATGGTTGATCTCAATGATTATGAACAATAATAAGTTGGAATGTGGTCTTGATAGAAGAAAAATCATCAGAGGAAAAGGGAAGGTCAACACATGAAAGAAGATGAATTTATTCCAAAAATGTTATTCCACATATTATTATGTGGAAATTGAAAGATAACAGGACTACTATAAAGATAATGGTATTTATGTTTTCATTACTAAAAAATAGTCCATGGAATCTATTAATTAGAATTAGAGAGTAGTGAAGAGGGATTTTTTGGAGAAGAAAGAAGTGAGGAGGACACTCCAAAATAATTCCAATGAAGGATGTAACAATTGTATAAACTAGAAGAGATCCATGATCATGAATATATAAGTCCTGGATTTTAAGAATGGATTGTTTCATTGAAAAAATATCATGATGAATAAAAAACCAATACATTGTTGAGATACAAGTGTTGTTCACATAGAATATGGGTGATGTTAATGAAATCCTTGAATTTATTGAAAAATATTCTTGAGAATACCATAGAGAATCTAATTATCAAAAATTAGGAGTTAATGGATTTTGAGGTAATTTAGTTGAATCTGAAAATTCATTAAGAAAATTCCATGATGTATAGTATAAATATTATGTTATGAAAGTTGGTGAATGATTTTAAATGGGAAAAAAATTACTAATTCCACCAAGAACGTTATATATTTTCCGATGGTTCCTAGAATTTTTATTTTGGGAACCTTGGATTATAATATAAATGTTGGAAATTGTGATATATTGGAATTTTTTATTACATCACCTAAGAAGGTGAATACACCCATTTATATATCAAATAATTTCTTTGAAAATTATATGATAAGTGGGATATGGAATGATAATAGTATTTAAGATAAGACCAAATTGAAATCTATAGATAAGGAAAGAGATAGTAAGGATGATAAGGTTGAGAAAAGAAAAAACAATTGAATCATAAAGAAAATCAATGACTAAAATTTTAAGATTTTACTTATACCTATAGAGATCTCACATTGCAGGAAGGTATTGATGTTATAGAGTTTTTGGGAACACATTTCATGAGTGATTGTATAATTTATCACACCTTTAGTCAAATAGAATACAAGAATAAATGGGTATTCATACTAGAGTTCCTAGATCCCAATAGAGACATCATTTAATAGAGACGGTTAAAATGCATAATATATAAGATTCCATTGATGATCCTTCATGGAGGTTTGATCAACCTGGACCAACAATAATTATGTGTATCAAAACAATAATAAATTATATAATTAAAATAGAGTATCCAAATCTATCTATACGAGGATTAATCAAGATAAGTAGATGAAGTTTGGGGTTTCTTACAATGTTAAGAATTTAGAGAAGCATTGGATACCATATAGTAGTTTCTAATCATATATATATAGCAAAAATATGTTCTTGAAAGATGTCCAACAGTGTGATGTAGGAGTTGAAAATTTTGTAAATTTTGAATCATTAAATGTCGAAGGGGTTATATTATCTAAGATTGTAATAAGTAATCCAGCGATATTTTCCATATTGGTGGATTGTGGCACATTTGAGTGTCTCTAATCTTTTTGAAAATGGGAATGAGGTTTTATTTTGAAGAAATGGATGTGTAAAAAAATTATTAAGTGGAATAAAATCATTATAAATGGATATTGAACAAGTGGAAATTTATTTTTTATTCATAATGATCAGAACATGTGTTATATGAGAATGAAAAAGATGAAATCTGATTTTTCGTTAGAGACATGGCTATTTAAGTTAACAGAACAAGATTATTTATTTCAAACATGCTGTTGGGATAATTATATAAAAGGTAAATCATGAAAACTCAACTGTTATGTCACATTTAATAGAGTAAAAATAGTGAAAATGAATCATAATTCATTGATGATTCAGTAAAATATACCTCTAGAGTTGATTTTCTTGAATATGTGTGGTCAAATGGGCTTGAAATCAACCAAAATAGATATGTACATAATTATTATTATTGATAAATTTAATTGTATGACTTATATATATTTTATATAATTTACGTCTCAAACAGTTGAAATATTAAAACACTTTAAAAGGAGTGTTGAGAGAAAAATATAAAGCACTATAAAAATATTTTGGACTAATAATGGATTTGAATACATTAATGTAATATTTTCGAATCATCGTGATTAGAAAAAAAACAAGTCATTAAAATAGTTCACCATACATGCCCCAAAAAATGGAGTATCTAAGTGGAACAACTGAGTATGGTGGAAATTTTAGGGTTTATGTTATTGGAATATGGAACCATGAAATATTTTAAGAGAAAATACACAAATTTTTTTGACATTATGAATTATCTCTTACATTGAACAAATTATATGACTACACTTTCTGATAAGTGGATTGAAAAAAATGAAAAATTGAATAGTATAAGGGTATTCAAAAACCCATATTACGTCATGTCTAAAGGTAAAAATTTGGGAATGTTTTATGAGATAGTTGATTAAGGTAAATTTATTGGATGAAAAAATAGTATAAGAAGTTATAGGTGTTAAAAAACAAATATGATAATGTTTATTGATATATTTAACTATTTTCCATGGAAAATAAAAATTTCTTCCCAGAATCATATCATATTTATGTTAACATTTAATACTATCTTGGAGATGGTGTTGGAAATGCAGGGAGTGGTTTGGTTTCACAAGATAATATTAAAAATCTCTCATAACTATTTGAATATATCTAGTGGTTATAAAATCCCTAGGAAAGGAAAATGTTACTTTTAAAGATTTAGGAAGTATATAGAAACTAAGAATACTATTTGAGTCAGCAACAAGGGTGATAAAAATAATAGGAGTTTAAGTAATTACAATCATTCCAAATTTCATTAATAAATTTAACCACATAGTATTGAGTAATAATTATGAAACAAGGATTGGATTGTTGTAATATAATAATACCTATGTCAAATTGAAAAGAATGAAACCTAAGAATTGGAACATGTCCCAAATATGATAATGTAATTGGGATAAAGTGGGTTTTTTCAAATAATATCAATAAATTATGACAATAAGCATGAATATTTTTTGATCTTGTTTGAAATTGATACATGAAAATTGTGGGTATATATTTTGATATAACCTTTTATCTAGTTTTAAGTATTTATGAAATTAGGGATTTTTAATTGTGAACTTGAGTAGGTGGTTGTCATTAAATAAACAGAAAGGTTTATCCATTATAGTGATGGTTCATGACTTTGGAATATAAAGAAGGATTTATATGGCTTAATGTAAGTACCCCATGCATGGTATTTAAAGTTGGATAGATACTAAAGGAGAATGAACATTTAGAATGGAACTGTGTGTTCTAATATATATGTTAAGGGAGATGAAAAAAGATCACTCATTTTTATTATTTATATTTATTATATAATTTTCAAAAGAAATAAAGGGAAAAATATGAGTACTTAACTTCCCCAATGAGGAAAATTCTAAAAAATTTAATTATACAGTGAGTTTCTATTTCTCATGGGTTCTAAAATCATAAGCATAATAGGTTTAATTTTCATCTCACAGTATAACTATACTATTTGTTTGATGAATTAGTTTGTTATGTAATAATTTATAGTTTTCCTATACTACTATAGCTCTTCAGGATAAGTTTCCCAATGATAAAGAAGGAAGGAGTGATAACGAAATATATATATATATATATATAAGTATTTTTTGAAGCCAACATTATTTGAAAATGTATATACTATATGATGTACTTTTCATTCCCCTGTGATAAATAATGAAAATAAATCATATGTGATCACATATTGTATTGTGGAAACATATCCTACACTACATAAAATGGAATATACATTTCATTTTTAGATATGAAAAGAAAACATCATTTTACCTTTATAGATTACTAGTACATTTTATGAAATAGATATTAGGGATCTGTATTCTTATTATTGAAGCATATTTTTTAATTAAGGAAGACTTATTACATGGAAATCCATGATGAAAAATTCTGTTAATCTTAGATCAATTAAATTTGGGTTTATTATTGCATTTAAACCCATCACACAATTGATATAGATTAATACATAGTTTGAATAAATGAGGTTGGATGTTTCATAACCATAATAGATTTGATTAAAAAATCAATGTCTGATCAATCTATAAAATAATATGGTAACAAATTTATGGTAAAATAATTCTAATATAAAGTATAACTACACCATAGAGAAGGTGGAACATAGTGATATTTCATTATAGTATATTTCAATGAATGAGAAATTTTAGGATATCTTAAAAAATTCTCTTATGATGTATTCCTTTAATCAAGTGAGTGTGTTTTTAGAAATTCACTATCTTAAAATCCATATATATATTTTTGATTCTTTTCCATTCTCCATTAATATTCATTTTTTTAAATAATAGAAAATTATAAATGATTAGTTCATGAAATTGGGGAGAGACTCTATTTTTAAAGATGATGATCGGGGGGATTAGAATAGAAGTTTTACTCGTAGGGGGATACGTGAGGAGTTTTAAGCTAAATTTTTTAGAATATATCATGTGGTAAGCTACTTGTTTCCAATAAATACAAAGTGGATGTTTATGGTACCTCATGAAGTGAATTTTAAAAGAAATAAATATTAATTCACATCAATTAGTACATGGTAAATATAATATTGGTATTTATATCGAGAAGTCTAAGAACTCTCAAAATTCCATTTTATCATATGGTGTGGTGTTTTGATAACCCTCACATTAGATGCATACTGTGACTTATTTCATAAGGAATTTAATTCTTGGTTATTTAAATTGTTCTTATATTTTATTTGTTAATAACATTATCATGGATGTGTTTGAGACTCGTTGGAGCTGAGTGAAGATGCAAAGTGATGATGTATTAAAAAGAAAGATCGAACTAAAACATGAAGAGTGAAGACTGTGTCGTAATATTTTTAAATTAAAGGAATAATTTGTTCTTAAATAAGTACATCATTATATAGTAGATTGGGTTGTCTTCATGATTAATATTATATTAATTTGGGAAAAGCATATTGTTCCATTATGGTAAAACATAGAAAATTAGTGCAACACTGGTTATTGAGTCTGATGTACTTTATATTTTAACCTATTTAACTACATCATTGAGGAGGTATTAACACCATAATTATGAATCCCATATAATTTAGTTTCTTCACTAGTTATTTATATTAAAGTAACCACAATACAATATTAAGGTGTAATGACCCAAACATTCATTAATGAAGATTCCTCTTGATCTAGTTAAATGCCTTATTATGTAAAATGGGTCTGTAAAATGTGAACTTCAATGGTTTTATGTTTTTTTATTTCAAAATAATATTAAGAATCTTTACCATTGGTAACATAGTCATTGAACAGTGATCACATGATTAGTATAAATATAGGTCTTTAACAAAAATTAAATTTACTCAGACAAAGGAAGCGATGGCCTCATCCAGTAGGCTTTCCCCATATGAAGCCCATTTGTCAGAGCTCTGAAAGGAGCTGGAGTCATTGAGATTCACTCTTGAACAAGCCCAAGCCAAGCTTGAACACGTTAAGCTAGAGCAGAATTGCATATTGGAGAAGTGGAAGTTGATAGAGATTACCACTCAAGGGATGTTATCCGAGCCACCCCAAGAGTCTTTCAGCATCACGAACCTTACCGTAAGGTCTTATGTTTGTGTTTTAAGGGGTTATGTAACAATATAGTAGAACTATTACTATGTATTTTTTTTGTATAAAGATTATACATTCATTTTTTTATTGTTACTTTGTAAAGAGTTTTTAAATCAAAAATAGTATTTTTATTTAATATTCAACTAAGTAAACTATTATAAAGAATTAATTTATTTTTTAATTAAATAATATTTTAATAAAATATAATTATTAATAAAATACTTTTTATTAAATATAAATGATCCTATAATTTTTATGAATACAATTGTAATTTTTATTATGTTTTGAAATCTATTTTTGTCCAAACCCATGAATGTTCGATAAATGCCATGTTTTTTTTAAAAGTACAAATTGAAATATTTAGAAAATTATTTATATAAAATGAATATTATGTTTGATATCAGGATGTCGAAATTATCCAATGGTGAATTTTTCATAATTTCTTGAGACAATCAAATTTTTGTATAGAAATTAAATATCTTTTAAATATATAATGTGTTTTATGAAATCTTAATGACCCAATTGTGATATAATAAAATACTATAAACATAATGTTCTTCCAATATATGTTATAACATTAAAATAATGTGATTTTGGGTTTGTATTATTTATTTTACAATGCTTTAGTGGACCCTTGAAGAATTATAAAATGTTTTGTCTTTTTAAATTGTTTTCCTTGAGAGTGTGACTAAGCTCCACATAAGAATCCCTATTATTTTAATAATATATGACCTTTTAATTCTAAAATATTTTTTTCCACTCCCCTTTGGCAAAAACCGTGGTATAATTTGTGGTTTTGATTAGTTTAATATGTGGTGTCCCAAACCTAAATAATAATGAATTTTCTCTCCTTTCCTATATAAACCCACCCAAGATCCCAATTCATCTTCACTAAAATCAATTGGAGTTCATAAAACCTCTTCCCTACTCTCTTTATAGTCCTCTCAAGGCGCCCCATTCTCCCAAGAAGTCTCTCTCAAGCCCCTCCCAAGCCTTTGGGATCACACTTCCAAGTAACAGATTCTCACTTTCCTTATTTATGTCCAAGTTTCTTTATATTGGTATACACTTTTATTTCCAATTATATATATTGGGGTATGATTTTAAACCTCCCCCCATAATTACTTCTTCATTTTTTAATCATGATATATACCCTTTTTCTCTCATTAATTCCTCCCATTTACACCTGATACCATGCCAAAATTCCATAAGGAATTTCTCTCTCCTCATTTATATTCATGAAATTATTTTGTATTACTTATCTAAATTCCATTACATTATTGGGACATGTATCTATATGACCACATTAATGTACATTTTATATAAATATTATGGGAAATTAATTTCTCTCTCATCAAACATTTTTATGAATTCTTTTGTCACGCTGTTATGCTGTTGAAATTGCACCGTGTTTTTTCAAGCCATGATCATAGTGTTGTAAATACCATACCCATATCATTATTAAGGGTATTAACCTTTATAAACATATACATATTTAATGGTACATTAATTTATTTATTCCACATTAAATTATTGTGGAATAACTTATTATGTTGATTGATTTTATGTTATATGATCCATGGGGCACACTTATGCATGAAATGAAATGTTTAAGAAGGATGTGCCCTAATAGAGCTCCAATGCATTGGGTAAAGTATAGTATCATGATACATAATTTTCATTGAGTGTAAACTCATTCTAATTCAAATTAAATGAGAGTTTACTCATGCTTCATGTGCATTGAGGGTTTACTCAAGCTCCATGTGCAATGAGTCTTGGCTCATGCTAATATCATGTTAAATGTTGTTGACACATCTTCATGTTATGATTATAATGATTTATCGTGCCTTTATGTTTATGTTTCTCTTGTTATCCATTGATATTCATATTTTCTAACATTTATTTTATTTCCTCATGTTATTACATGTTTATTCCCTTACTGGGCTTTATAGCTCTCCCTTTTATTATGCATGTCCTCAGGTTGTCCTATGCAATGATAAGTATGAGGGAATGTAGTGGTCATGTAAAGAGAGTTTTCATTAAGATTTTGTGTTCTATGCTTTAAGTTTTTATTTAATATTACTAATCCCCAATGACACTAGACCTCTCAATTTTCTTTTATGTATAAAATGTTGTTTTTATGTAATAAATCTTGTTTAAGTATGTAATAAATAGCAGGGTTGTTATATAAGGTATATGGTATAATTGGTGTGTAGATTTTATGGTTTCACTTTATGATGATGAACATATATATTTTATAAATCATTCTGATCAAATCACCACACCACATCTGGGGACATTATTTCATTATTTAGGAGTTTTCTACAAAAATTATTAATATCATCGCAGAAAATTAGATAATGTTGAGAGATCAAAACCCATAAGGGTTCTCTACTAATATTATGATGTATTCCAATGGTATAGAAGCTATAGTCGGAGAGAATCATGCTGTTGCACACATGATTCAAAATCTGAAGTCACTTGACTATGATACAAGAGATAAATTGACTTTTTGAAACTTTTTTATGTCAATATTCACATGGGTGTTCATGATCATCTTCTATCTCCTTAAATTTTTATTATTTATAATAAGCAAAGATAATGGATATAAATATATCACTCACTAGAAAGAAAGGATTTTTGACTTCATAACAATAGTTAATAAATCTTATAAAAATATGTGTTTCTATTGTGTATTTTATCACTCATTATTTTATATTTATGTCATTATGTTCAAGATTTAATCTCAGTAACTAGTTATGAAAGAATATTTTTCTAGTTGGTGTTTTCTTATCCACTGACTCTCCAACCTATATCCTATGAATTGGAAATTGTGATGTCCAGTCATTGAATGAAAAAAGGAGCCATATTTATCAGAACCTTGTAATTTTTATGGTAGGAAAATACAATGCATGTTATATGGTTCTCACAAAAACCTTAAAAATCATGCACATGTGCTCACATAATGTCTTCTAGCACCCAGATAGAATTATAAAACAATTCATCGGTCTAAGGTTATTCAGTAGTATTAAAATGAATCTATGTATCATGTACCTTTTATATTCCTCACCAAATGTATGGTGTAAAATTACTATCTCAATTAGAAACAATTATCCTAGGAATTATATATAGATTCATGATATCCTAGACCTAGATCCTTCTATAATCAATGATAGAAAAGGACTCCTGAATAGGAATAAAATGTGATACATTTTTCATCTATTATATGATAACACATACCAAATCACTACTATGAGAAACCAAGGAAATCCCAACATTAATTATACAGTCACACCATCCCACTACCACTTAAAAATGGGCAAATAATGAAAAATACATGTGTGTCGTTGATTCTCATCATTTACGTAGTGAGAATTAATTCACTGTGAAATAACACTTTTATTTACTTATTTATCCTTAGTCTTCGATACTACTTCATAATATTATAATGCATATTGGTAAGGCCTACTTGAAAAACTCATATCGAGGTGTGTGAATCCCATATCATCCCCTCATAAAAGCACGTAAGGACTACCACAGAACCCTTTATATAATGGAAATAATTATCATCAAGAGACCAAAAGGTGGTGACTTCATAACTTATATATTTTTCCTCATAACTATGTAGTATGAGTCAAATAAATGACTCTCATTCACTCTCTAATAGAGTAAGGATACAGAATATAGAGACGTCAAGTTCACTCTAGCCCAGTACTTATGACCATCATGGCGTATCTTACTAAAGAGGATCATTAACTTCTACTCACTACAAACCACCAAACCCACATATTTCTAATTATTCCTAAATAAAAAATAAACTATTAAATTCCCATTATAGGGGAATATTCCATAATAAATTCAATATATTGAAGATAATGGACCCACCACCTTTGTTTAAGGTCCAGGTCCCTCTAAGAAACGATGTCCCAGAGGCTATCATGTTCACTATACTCCACGAACATATCACCAAGAAGGTAGTGATTCTATTATCTCAATGAATTCACGACATTATCCATTTCTAGATGATGTTTTAGGTAGTTTCATTCAATATTTCTTAACTAACTAGATCAAAAAGAAACCACACACCCATTATAAATCACAAATTCCCAAAACCAGACTCTTAAAACATTAAAATATAACATGTACTACATACCCATCTCAAGTAAAGATGGGATCATAATATATTTAAACCTATATTTAGCCTCCAAAATATATCTATCCTAAAAATACTACTCTAGGATCTTCACCCCTTCTTCTCTAGTGTTGTTTCTACAACTATTATATGCGAGATTTCTAATAAAATAACAAATAGTAACCCTCCAAGCTGGGAAAACTATGTGTCTTGAAGATCTTACAAGACAGCTCATAAGAATCATCCCCCATTATATTTTCTATTTTTATTATTATTACGTCCTTTAATATCATGTACCCTAAAAAGAAATCCTTTTCTGATCAAAAATTGATACATCAAGAGATTACTATATTCGTGATGTTCCTATACTATTTTTTGTAAAATCACATAATGGTGTATGTCATCCCCCATGATCAGGAATATACTTATAAAATTTATAAAATAAATCCATGAAAATAAATTATAATTATGTAAATCCTAATGATATTTAGAGGTCCAAGGTTAAATTTGGATTATAGGTAACCGTTTGGGTATGTTTGATGAATTATCTGATAAGTGGAATTGTACAGATATACACGTAATTTAAGGGATTCCTGAATTTTCAATAAACATGTGAAAAATATTGTTGATATATGTGTTACTATTATATTTTAAAACCTCAAATAAATAAAAAATTCATTATTTATTTATGAGGATATTAAAGAAACTATTTCTACTGATATTTTTAAAACATGTGTGTGTTTCTATTTCACAAGATATTTTTTAAATTTCTCATGAAAAATTTGAAATTTTTAGTGATGAGGAAGACCAAGAAAAATAAGGATAAAAGTCTAAAATACCAAGAAAAAAATTATTCATAAAAATATCTTTTTTGGTAGTAAATGTTTTTTGAAAACATATAATAGGTTTATAATTTATAATCATACAAGATTAAGTTGTATTTTGAACAAATGTGATTTTAAGAGGAAATAAAAAATTTGGATTAAATTACAGTGTTAGAAGAATAGATAAATAATATTGAGAAGAATGAAAAATTGTAATTAGTGACATTTAAAAAATATTAGAATATGATAGTGTTGATGATGATTTTTAGAAATAAACTAAATGATCAGGGAGAAATAACCTAGAAGAAGGATAATATCTTATGTAAATAGTACTATCAAATTGAGGGTATAGATTATAAAAAGATGTTTACTCCTATCCCAGGGCATGAAGAGATTTGGATGTTTCTTATTACATTTTCTTGAAGTAATTATAGATTTTTCCAAATATATGTGATGTAATTTTTCTTAAATAGTGAACTTGTGGAATATATCATTATTGAAAAACTAGAAGGTTTTATCATTGAAAGTGACGATTACAGAGTTTTAAAAGATAAATAATGTTCTTTATGGGACTAAAAAAGTCCCCTAAAATAGTATTATAATGTTGATAGAAAATAAAAGAGGATTAAATTAAAGAAAGTTAAAGTGGATTAAAATCCTTATGCCATGGTAGATGACACAAAAATAACCTATTTTGATTATGCATATCGAGGAAATTATTTTCACCAAAAATTAAGAGAGGAACACTTAGGAATTTTCTACATAAATGAGAAAACACTATGAGATGTTATTTATTTGTGATATAATGTTATTTTGGGAACTTTTAGTCATAAAAACAAAATATTACATAGATATTGAGATTTCAAGTTTTTGATGAAATTTAGAAAAGAAGAATCAATAGTAGTATCTAGTCCAATAACACATGGGACTACGTTTTTCATTAATAAATGAGGAAGTTGGAAGTGGTATATAATCCTATAGAAAATAATATTTTTTTATATTTATCAGTTTTCCGATGTGGATTAGGTAGGTGATGTTTTTTATTGAAAATTAACTAATGGATGTGATTTCTTTATTAGAGGAATATGAATTTATTAGTGCTCCAAGAATAAAATTCAATCACCTTAAGGGAAATATAAGTTGAGGATATTATAGTAACATAAACCACAACATAAATGTTTTGGATTAAGTTAAAAAAAAGAAGATATGAAGGTGAAGTTTTCATAGACATAAATGATTGGGTGTGACAATCAAAGTTAAATCAAAATGAAAAAGAATCCAGTAAAATATTTTATGTCAATGAATATTGATATCAAGTACAACTTCAACAAGGAAATGGTGGAACATTATGATATTTTATCCAAATATGTTTCCATGAAGGATAATGTGGTTGATATCATGACAAGTCCCCTAACAAAGGATTACATCCAACACATTAGAGTATTTTTGGTAGTGATTTCTCTCCCAAAATTCATATAAGTTTTCTAATTTATTTTCCATCTTTCATTAATTCGAATTTTCTAAAAATGGAGAGAAAATAAAAGGAAAAAATCTTGAAATGGGGGGAATATATTAATTATTTTATATACTTATTATGGGGAATAGAAGATATTTTTTCCTTATATTAAGAGATTTGATGTGTACGTTGATAAATCTAGATGATAAGATCATACATGTTTCAAAAAAATACAAAGGAGAATATTAAAAATCCATTAAGAAGTGACTAAAAAGACCATTATGTTTAGTAGATTGATGTATTCAGTTATTGAATAATTCCCTAATGTAGTGAATTGATAAAGGGGTTATGATTTGATCTCAATTTTAAAATAGTTGATATTTTAGTAGTGTTTACACTGAGAATCTAGAGAACTCTAAAAAAATCATTTTTTCTTATGATGTGGTGTTTAGATTACTGTCAAATTAGTGGGATACTATGACATGTTTCCCATTACAATTCATTCAAGTGTCTTGAAGGTATTTTCAAATAGTATTTATTGGAAACATGGTTTTGGATGACTGGGAGAATAATAAGAGATATATCAGATGAAATGGAATGAAGGATTACCTAAGTGGGAAGACATAAAAACATGAAGGATGTCACAAAATTGTGTGGGGTTGAGTTATATAAATATTTTACCTTTTTATGGATTCATCATACCATAACAGATGTATGATTTTTCATGATGTTTTTCTAGTGGAGTTTCAGGGAATAAATTGTGATATAATGGGGAGACTATTGAAATCAGGAACTACATTATCTATGGGACTGGAGGAAATAACACTACAAACTTGTTCACAAGGTTGTAAAAGATAAGTTCATCTCAAATTGTTCTTTTCTAAGAAAATTCAACACAATTCTACAATTGATTAGAAAATATAATCCATTATCCTTGAATGGCGGTCATTCCAAATTGGTGGGGCAAAATTTATGGATTTATTTGGGAATTTAAAAATATATTAGGTGTATAACTATATGATATAATGGTTATGAAATAGTACACACCATTACATCATGATGAGTGAGTTTTTTATAAATATTATTTTTCTCACCCATAGAAAACTATGATGAAACATAGATATAATATGCTTCTCATTCTTAGGAGTATTCTAGGGAGACTTCAACATGGGTTGAGGAGGGAATAAGGGTTCACAAATTATCTAAATTCGAGATTTGCATGAGTTTAAGAATTGAAGATTTATTAACTTGTTGACTGTAGTATTTATTTCTTATTATAGGAGTTCCAAAACATATCCATACACAATTCATTGTTCTGGTTAAAAATATTTTATGAATGATCACAACCAAATTATAATATTTGTTCATTATGGATTATCCATTTGATAAAAATAATGATGAAACTATATAAAAACCAATGTTACATGTGTGTTATTTCATTCTCAATCTCTCATCATCTCATCGTCTTAATTGAAATCTAGTCAGACTAATTTGTTAAGGGAAAATTATTTTGAGATTTATCCTAAGGCCTGTCAATAGTTGTTCAACAAACATTTATCGCTTCTATGTGATATTTTAATGTGTATTACGGGAGTTTTTTTATTTTAAATGAATAGTTCCCAAAGTGAATTTGAATCAAATATAATTCTAAGAAACAATTATTAATATAATTATAGTAATTAAAATGAGTATTGTTGAAAATATGAACATAATGGATAAGATATTAATATGATTAATGATTATGTGAGATTAAGAAATGAATCAACTCACTCATTAATGAATATTATATTAAATATTTTGGGTCTGTAACCACTGATACAAAAGAAAACCTATAGATTATAAATTCTGGAACACATTCTAGAACATCACGAAATGAATGAACCATTAAACTCAATGTGTTGGAACTGAGGAGAAAAACTATGAACTATCCACCACACTAAATTATCATCCTAACACTCCCAAATAAATAGGCATTTGGAACAAACAACCCAAGAATAATCACATACACACTTTCAAATTGGTAATAATAAATTATGTGGATCAAACATTATTCTAACTCCAAAGGATAACATTTCTAATTTCTATATATTAAAGAAGAATAGAAATTGATTAAAATTAAGGATTACAAGTGACCCACCACACAAATTTAAAGTGGGACCTAATTGGAGAAACAAGTTACACCACTTTCCAAACACATAGGGAACCCATTATTCATCTTGAAAATCTCTATTTTCATATATAATTTACTTCATTCACTAAAGTATCCCATTAAATAGTTCAATATCCCATTACATAGATTTTAGAAACTCAAAGAACTTTTGAAATAGTGTTTACTTTCACACTACCATCATTTTTAATTTATATCTTGGCATATCCCAAAATTAATCTCATATACCCTTTTAAAATGTTGAGTTATTTCATCATTACACATATGATTTGTTTCGGTAAGTCCAACTTCTACTTCATTATTTTTTGACTTCTAAACATCCTTCCTATTTTAGAAATTACTACTGAAAGCCTCCTCCAAGACTTAGAACCCAATTTATATATTCATTTTTCCAAACTCAAAAAAATCATGAAAGGTGTATGAATAATCTTAAAAAACTCACACTTGAAGACTACTTTCAAGGACTCAAGATTCTTATTACACATTTCGAAATATTCAGTTCACATACAATCTATAGAAATAGTTATTGTTTCAATTCCACCTTCTGTTCATCCAAATCCCACTAAGGTATAACACTACCTTAAAATTTACCATATTAATACCATTGAGTACATTTCATCCATATTTTAACATCGATTAATATTTCATATTTCTATCATTCCTACCTCTACAGTATTTTATAGGAAATGATACATCAACTTGAAATAATTTTTATGTTAGTAACATACTATATTCATATGTAATAGGGTTTCAATTTTAATATCATAGAATAAAACATTGTTTTCTTGTCTCATTCCTAGATCCTGTAAAAATAACAAAAACAAGATTATTTATTTCCCTAACTTTATAATGGTTATATATTCCACTTCTATTGTGGGTTGGGAAACTACCACATAAAATATCAAAAAATAGCTTATGGTTATTTCTCCAATGGTAAACACAAATCATGTGGTACTCTTATATGAATCCATATATCCACAAATCTATGAATATACATTCCCCTATATCAAAAAACTCATTCAAAAAACACAAGGGTATATCATACAAAGCATTAAGATATTGAATAATCCACATAACCACATTCCAATATTCCTTTCCGAGATTTACCATTAACCAGATGAAAACTCCCACTATTTGATAATTGTCTAGCCATATAAGAACCATAGAAAATATATTAAACTTCTAACCGCTAATGAAAATATAAATTTATCCATTTATTTATCCTAATCCTGTATTTTAATTTTTTATTTCGGGATAACATGAATTGATCAAAAAATGGGGTAGACATGGGATTACATATGATCATTCTGAACCACTTTAGTATCTTTGGAATTCACTCCCTTTGAGAAAAACCCAAATTTATAGTGTTTCTATCTATTTTGATTAGTAAATATAAAATATTATTTTATTCCCTCTGTTCCTTCATCTCAATTCTTTCAAAAATATCATCATTCTCCTCTGGAATACTTTTAATGTATAGAATCAGTAATATTATATCATAGACATATAAGAGAAGGATAGTGAACCCCAATAATTGAAAACCTTTTAAAAGAAAAAATTATCTGAATTACTCTAGAAAAACCCGCTTCCAAACCATAAAGGTAACAAAATTCTTATTCTACAATCATAGTGTCTATTTCAAACCATAGTATATCCACTTTATCTTTAAAACTAGACCCTTGTTATTTTTTGATGAAACTATCTAATTTAATTAAAAATACTTCTTTGAATAAATATATATAATGGAATTTTATCTTCACATGAATATATTTTTTATGTAGACATTTGAATGAAAAAACATAACACTATATAAAATATTTTATGTTTGAGAATATGGGAAATTATTTCCTAAAAATCTATATATTCCTTATAATTTAACCCTTATATTACTAACCAGACATTATTCCTTTTTCTTCCATGTACTTATCCCTTCAACCAGAAAACCCATTTGTTCTATATCTTTCATTCATTTGATCTAATATGGTAATATGTATCATGTAGGGTAATTATACTATCACTTATATTTCATTTCTTTCAATATTAATAGTTAACTCATTCTTTATAAAAACACTAACACTCTCCATTTAATTTGAGAGCTAGGGATATTATCTATCCTTAATATGTACGAAGTAAATATCAATTTCAAACTTTTGAACCAATTATTTGATTTTGGTAGACCTTTATAATTCAACCTCCAACTCTACACTTTATGGAATCAATACTTAAAAAGAATTTTGTTTCAAATTTCTTCACTATTATATTGAATTTTTATATATTTTGGCTACTTCTTTCAGTAATTTTTTTTCTAAACATTCTATAATTTTAAATCCTATAGAACTTCTATTCAGATGAAATTGGATTCATATAGTTTTTTACTTATCTTTATTGTCACCAATTTCAAGTATTTCCAAATACCTTCTCATTGAATAGATCATTATGTATTTTAATGATCTTCATTTTTTTCATTTTCATGAAGATAAATACCTTTGTTTTCATCACCATACCCAATAAAGAAATAGTCTTAATACTTTCCTTCATGATAATCCATATCTTTGACATTAACATGGATATTTGTTATTCTTCCCAAAATATATTGGTGGAAAACTTCTACTTGTTTCCTTAATTGAAGATATTCTGAAATTTCAAACTCTAATGGAATATAAAGACTCTTTTACCTAAGATAAGAAGAAAAAAAATGAAAACTTCCATCCCAAAAAAGATTTAAGAAACCTATATAAATCCTCACCCTGTGATCTTTCTTAGTCAGTGTCTAATTAATTCACTCCACTACCTCATTATTTTTATGTCTTATAGGAATGGACTTCTCATAAATGATTCATTTTCTCTAGATAAACCTATAGAATTACTTATTACCCAATTCCATTCCATTGTCATACATTATTAACTTCAACATATTTGGGGCCATTATTTTTCACCATGGACCTCTTTCTAAAAAACACTGAAGATCATGGATTTGTGTTTAATGAATTAAACCCATACTTTCCTCATTGATTTTTCGATTAATGTGACAATGTATAATGACTCTCCATGATAATTTACTAGGGAAGGGCCCTCAATGTATGTACATATGAGATATAACTTTTGATACTTAGGTTCACTTCCATTTGTAATTAACAATACCCTTCCCAACCTTCCCAAGATACAACTATCACATGTTATGAAATCCATGTTATTGAGCTCAGTTTCAGCCATAATTATTCCCTTATCCATTTAGTTCATGTTCTTAAGATTGTAGTTCCCTAACTCTTGAATTTATAAAGTTGTTAATATTTCAATTTTTTTTGCATCCAATCATTCCATCAAATATAGGGTACCATATTAAACATATTTTTCCACCACAATGGAACCCTATGTAATCTTCCACATAATATTCCCAATGATTTTTTAAAAGCCTTCTTATTCTAGAGGACCTATGGAAATTAGATTATTTTGTGAACCTGATATGTGTTAAACTCCCTATAACTCTAAGAATATTCCATATAACATTCATAATTTAATTTCTCCCTTCCCCTCTATCTCAAGAGCTTTATCATTATCATGATACCCCCTTATAAACCTTTCATACCCATAATTCACTATTAATACCCTCTCAGCCATAGAATTTATTAAATCCCCAAAATAAATGATCCATGATTCCAATGATATTATAACACTTAGAATTATACAACCTCTTCCCATAGCTATGGTGTTTCAAAACATATAAAATATTTCCCTCTAAAACATACTCTATGATCTCTATAATATTGAATTACATTCCACTATTTTTACAATACCAACTTATGGGATAAAAACCAATTGAATAAATTTAATTTATTTCTCTCTTATCCTTATAGTTATTTTGACCATTCTATGAAATAGAGTGTTCACTTCTTTTTTTTTGGAGTATGGTTCTGGAAGGGGTGTGTACTTCCCTTATCTGGATCACTTCATTCATAATAAGATCCCAAACATCATCAATCACAAGTTTATCCTTCCCATAAAAAATATTTATTTCAATCACCATTCCATATCATGATTTCGATAGTGATGAGAGAAGTAAAAAAGCCCACACTAAATCCAAAAATATCACTCCTATTGATTGAAACGGACTCTATATCATGTTCATGTCAATGACATGATCAGCCTCTAGTATTGCTTTCAATGTTATCATACAAAATAAAATCAACATCATGAACACTCTGTTCATTATAATTTATTGATCAAAAATATTTATAAGAGATTGAAATAGTCCACCAGTGGCCTTTATCTCTAATATTATATATGCAACTTTACATGCCAATAACATATGTATCACACCATATTTTGTAGGATCAATCCTTTCACATTTAAATATATCCATTTAATCTACATTGAATCCTTTTAATAGAATCTCAGTGTATTTTTAGAATAAATAATCATCCATTTTAATCCTTTAGAATCTAATGCATTTTCAATGAATTTTTATTAAATCAAAAATTTCATTCTTCTGATTTCATTGCTACTGAAATAGATATCTTCTAATGAAATGAAAAATCATAGAGATCAACATATTAACTAAAACTTATGTTTTCAAGTACGGAAATTATTTTTGAACCACAAGCATTGATACAACTTCTTGGGTCTAAAACCACAGATCTAGATGAAACCCATCAGAACGTCGTATATAGAACAAATTCCAGAATATATGGGAATGAATGATCCTATGAATTTAATATACTAGAACTAAGAAGAAAAACTAAACCCTAAACAATGAACTGGATCTTCACCCACAAAAACCAACATAATATATTTAGATCAAAAACTTTTATTGGAAGCACAAACAGTCTTTTAGAATAACAATATGACATTATATGGTTTTTGACTCTAGACTATTCTATATGATAACACCTTTTATTTATTTATATTATCAAATAATTAAGATATATTATAATTAAACATCATAATTAACCCCAAACAACCTTTTTATAATGTGATAAAGATGGGGAAATGGATTCCACCTCTTTTAGAGATTTTTGGGGAACCCACAATTAGCCTTGGCCCTTAATGGGTTCACATAGAATGCACTAACTTTGTCATTTCCTTCTTAGGAATAATTAAATATATCATTACACGTCCTTAGTAAACTCCAACATCTCCTCAAAAAGAGGGTTTTTTCACACTTCAATTATCATGAATTTTTTATTTGATATATCCCCTCACAACTAGAAAATGAGGCTACTGCAACAGACCTATAACCATGGATTTAAAATCGTGGCTATTGGTGGTATATCCATGGTTTTTGTGGCCTATTGACACAGTTTTAAAACCATGGCTATAGGATAGTTATCATGGCCTACAGCCACAGCTTTCAGAACCATGGAAATAGGTAGTGGCTATAGCCACAGTTCTGTGGCCTATAGCCATGGTTTTAGAACCATGGCTATATGCCACTCTTTTCAAGGGCCTGTTTCCATAAATTTTCAAAACTATGGCAGTAGGGTTCCCACGCTTTGGAGGGAAGAAAATTTCCCACCAAAATATTGGCGGGAATACCTACCGCCATGGTTTTGAAGATATTACCATTTTTATATTAATATATATATCATAATATATATATATATACTTATAATGTCACTCAGTTTAGTGGTAAGTACTCTGGTTCGTAGAGAAAAGGTGAAGGGATCAAAACCTCCTGGGGACATTTTGTATTTAAGCTAGTGCCAAAGATTACCAAGGCTATAGCCATGGTTAAAACTATTGAAATAGCTTCCTATAGCCATAGTTTAAACTGTGGCCATAGGTCAACTGCAACAGTGGCATTTTTTAAGACATATTTACATGGTTTTCAAAACTGTGGCCATAGGTAGCTATTTCCATTGTTAAAACTATGGAAATAGGTTGGGACATTCTGCCACGACGATAGCGTCCACGGTTGTCCAAAACTGTGGTAGTAGCCTATGGCCACTGTTTTTGGGGCCTATTTTCATGGTTTTGAACTGTAGCAATAGGTATTTTTTCCAATTATTCCTAATGAATCGTACATAGGCTTTTCCAACACCAAGTTATTTTAAAGTATTAGTTAGGATATGCTTATGTAAGTCCATCTTTCACTACATGTATGTCCTGCTTATGAACATCCAACTTTCATTAATTTTTTTATCAAAATAATCCCCAATATTCGAAAACCAATGTTTTAAATTCACTTCTTCTTTAATAAAATAATTTGAATCAGGAAAGAAGTCTTCAAATTCCTAAGAAAATGGGGGCTTGTTTTCTCAGAATCTACTTGGTGTGATAGAAATTATTGGTGATTACTCAAATAAAATATTTTTGGGTGTTATGGAAATATATATGATTTATATGGAATATTATTAATATTTATGATTTAATAGAATATGTAAATAGGTTTTTTCAAGGATATATCATTAATATGTGCATAAAATCATATTGAGGACTTTTGAAAGGTATGTTTTGATGAAAGGATTTCATTATATTGTTATTTAAATAGTGGATAAGGATTTAGGGAGAACATAAAAAAATTTCATAATTGATTAATGTGTTGGAATTATTTTATTAAAATATAAAAATAATCATGTGTTTTGTAAACAATCTTATTTGGTTTTAAAAGGGTGTTTGAGTGTTATGTACTGTAAAAATAGTTAAGGAAAGCATTGTGTGATATTCTAAAGTTATTATTTTATTAGGTGATGTTGTGATAAACTAATTAATGTTCCCAAAGACTATGTAATATGACTCATATCATTTTGAAAACATAAATATATGGTTTAAATAAATAGTTTATCTTTCTAAAAAATATTAGAATCTTTTCAGTTTACAGTTTTAGAAAATGAGGTAAAACATTACATAAAAAGTGGACATTTCTACACAGTATCCATTTTCTCTACATAAAAATTCTATATATATATATATAAATTATTCATAAAAATACAATTTACTTCATTTAGAGCTACAAATCATATTAGTTCTTAATATCCTTAGGCTTTTTGAAAAATATTTAATAACATGCATTGAGAAAAAAATCTTAATAAATAATATAATAAAAAGAACTCCGATAGCCTAGTGAAAAAAGTGAAAACCCATCAAATGTGTAACATTATCCGGGGAAAACATTTTTTCTTAGAGAAATACTTTAAAACCCATAGTAAGTAAATTGAAATTCATGGGTGAATATTAGATAATTATATGCATAACTCATGTTAACTAATGATAAAAATAACCAGAGACAAGATAAATAAATAAGAGAAACCCACCAATTATCTCACACCTTATTTAATTTAATGAAAAAAATATTACTCAATGTATTGGAGAGCCGTATTAGGCTCTTCGATCCTATAAGTTGTATCGAAATAACTCATCATATAGGTTGTGTCAGTCTCACTCCTCATTATCAATAATCATCAAGTACCATATCTTAAACAAATAATTTTTCATTATTTCACCTATTCATCATAAAAGCCTTGGAAAACAATTTAACCATTTAGAACCAACCATGTTATGTGATTATATAAATTATTTAAATCACATTAGAGAGATGGAAATACATATATTCACTTGAGTAATGGTTCCATTTTTCATTGATCATAATGTTAATGAGGTAAATAAAATTTTATATTTTTAGAATTATTATTATATCATTAATATAAAATTATTTATTTTAATACACTTCTATATACCACCCATGTTCTATAGTGATGAAAAATGAAATACATTATCTTTGTGTGGCGTTAGTCTTCATGTATGCCTAAGTGTTGTTCTTAGTTCCAGTTATTTGGATAAGTAGATGAAAAAACATTATAACATAAACATAATTATGTTTCAACATATAAGAGATAATCTGTTATTATATCATAATGGTTAGGTGATTTTTGAAAGAAGTAAAATAATAAATAAATAAATAACACTAGGTTAAGAAATATACATCCTTTTTAGAAAATAGTCATAGGATAACATTGAAATCCTTCTTATAGTGGAATTTTTTTCAAACCAGGAAAAATATGATGTGGGGAGGGATTTTAAGAATTGGGTTTTGTAATTATTTTTTATGGAAAGAGGATCTTGGAGAGTGTGAAGATATGAGGAGGAATATTATTTTATAAGTGAGGGGAGGGGCACCCATGTATTTCCATAAAGTATTAAATTAATATTAATTAATTTTCATGTTCATATGAAAAAATTAATATATTTATAATTTTTAATCTCATACAATACAATTTATATAGGTTTAGTTCATGTTTTTACAATTTTTTTGTAGTTTGAACCCTTTATTAACCCTTTTGATGACTAAAATGATATCAATGTTTTTACTCTTTAGGGGAAAATATAGTTCATATAATAGAACAAATGACCCATAAGTGTAAAATGAACGATATTATTGATTATATTCAATTAAATTTTAAAAATTTACCAAATTTATGAATTTTTAATCATTTGATAAAATAATATTTAACATAATAAACAATTATAGTTATTTTTAGGACTAATCACATAGTTTGACTTTAAAGGCATAAATACTAAAATTTAATTCGATTATAAACTTTTGTCACATCACTAATATGTTATATTTCTGTTAAAAATCATGTAACACAATTTTTCATCCAAATTTTATTACATTTAATATTTTAATTTCATTTTCTTGATTTTTATATTACATGAATAAGTATTGTGTATGCACTACAATAGAATTCATGGTAACAATTCTATGAATAAAATTTATAAATAAATTTCCAAAATAAAAAAATTAATTAATATTTCAAATAAAAATTTGTAATAAAAATAACATATTTTTATCCATATGAAGAAATATTGGATATATTAAAACAAATAGACTGACATTTTTTATATTCTTTACTTAAAATAATATTAAGGTCATTATTTAAAAAAAAGTGGAAATATATTCCACATTTTCTAATTTTGGATGATTATAGTCAAAATAAAATCATAAGATGATATAATTAATGTTTTTTAAGAATTTAATATCATATCCCATAGGCTTAATCTTATTTTACAAATTTTCTCATTTTCATGGTGACAATATTTTTACAAGGAATAATATTCATAATGAAAAAAAACTAAAGTGAACTACTTACCAAATTTCAATCTCATAATTATAAATATGGATTCAATTTTATGAAATTTAATTCTTATTAGTGGAATAAGTTACTTTTATATTAAATCCATAAAACACATTGAAAATTCATTTTCAATAAAAAAAATTGAATTTTAAGTATAAAAATGTTTTTATACAAAAATAAAGTGTAATGTATGTTCCAAAAAAGATGATTAAATTATACATAATATAAATTAAGTAATGATATTTTAAATCCAAACCAAAATATAATATCAATTTGTGAACACATGAAAATAAAAGAGAGTTTTCTAAAATGTCAGTATTTTTAAATATTCACCCAAAAATAAAATTTTTCATAAAATTCCAAAAAAATCGCAGAGAGATAATTTTTATAAATTTATTTAAATTATTAATTTCAAATAAAAAATAAAATAAATAAATTTGTAATAACCTAATTATAATATCTACACATAAAATTCTGTAGAACCCATTTTTTGATGAAAATGTATTTTTAAGCATAATGTGACTTTATTCTCATCATTTTCTAAATAAAAACAATTAAATGAATTCAACTTGAATAAATTTATCATATAATCCTAATATTTAATTATAGTGAATTAATAGTATTAAAAATTTTAATCTTTTTAGATAAAAAAAATCACACAAAAATAGTTTAATGAAATATATATATTATACCTTATAAAGATTTTATATTTATTTCGGACCAATTAATTATCAATTTATGACTTATTATTCATTTTATTAATGAAATGAATTATACTTATATTTTCGAACATGTTTACTTTTATTCATACCCACCAAACCAATGGCTATGTCATAATGATCATATTAAAATTATTAAATTTCTATAATATATTGCGGTTCGTTTAATCTAAAAATTATGTATACCAAATGATATGAAATTTGTTTTTAAAAAATCAAAAATCATGATGTTTTACTATCTACCACCATAATTAAATTTCATCCTACTAATTTTATCTCATGTCCCATAAAAATGGTTTAAAAACAGTTGAAAAAAATTTTAATAAACAATTGAAAAAATAATTCCAAGTAGTAGAAACTTAAACATATCATCATGAAATGAAAAAAATTTATTTAATAATAACATTTATGAAAACCCACATCGTAAAAAGGAATAAAATATCTTTTTTAAAGGTGAATTTAAATACCAAGGAATCCAATGATAACATATTAATCATTTCACACATAATTATAACATTGGAGGTATGTTAAAATCTGAACATTTTGGAGAAAAATAATTTCCAAGGAATAATAGAGAGTGATATTAAACATGATCATGTGTTAATTGATCACCAAAAAACCATAAATTAGTAATAGATAAATAATACAATTATTTTAAAAAAAATGACAGAAAAATGATAATTTTTTATTTCAGGATTATTTTCAAGCATTGATGGATTCTTTTACCATCGGGATAGTGAATATGAGAAAATATACTTATTTGATTTGTTTCAATTATATAAGAAAATTTTTAAATAGTGGTTGTTATTAGTGATGTTTTCAAAATTCTATCTAATCTTCTACTCCATTAAATTAATATTCAAGATGAATTTTACATACATGAATTTCCAATATTAACACTCAAGGGATGACAAGATCCATACAAGGATAACGAGTTATTCCCTTTGTCTTTAGACATTAGTCAAATATAAAATGGTTTGTATAAGGTAATATAATATTAAATATGAGTAAACCATCATACATCCTTCTCTAAAATCTCAATAATAATACCCAACATTCAAATTAAATCATTTCATAAATAAATAAACTTATAACTCTATAAAATATACATTACAATGTTCAAGACTGAAAAATTAGAATGATTTGATCACATTTTCTTCTGTGATCAATTTAACATTTATTACAAAAAAATAATTAGTCCTAAATTGATGTACCCAATGTTTATTTGAACTAATCATATAATCCCAAAAATATTGTAATCTTTTCCATTCAAACTTAAATAACCATAAAAATGAAATAAAAATCATATATGCTTCAAAAATATTACCTAAACTTTATTTCCAAAATAAAGTATCATCTTAGCCAAAAATATATCCATTTAATATAATAATTTAATTTACCAAATATAGTGAACTTAATCAAAAATAGTATTAATCACTGAGTAAGAAAATCATTTTTCAATCCCATGGTTATCTATATGATAAATAATATGTTCCAAAAATGGATTAATTATTTTATCCAATTAACCATAATAATAAAACATCAAAAATCATCTTAACCATAATAGTTATTAGTACCATTCAACTAATTTCCACAAAATAAAATTTATTATTCATCAATTAAACTTTTCACTACAATAAAAGTTAAATTTAAGGGTTACATAGACCTCAAATATTTATCAAAACTCAATAAATGTATCAAAGGTATTCCCATCACATAAAAATATAAAAGATTATTAATTACTTAACTCATATGATCATCCTTAAATAAAATATCAATAATTTGTGACACTGGAAACTATATTTATAAACATTTTTATAATTCAACTTTCTTCATAATCCATTAACCATGATTTCTAATCTTATTTATTACTATTTCCTTAATATGATAAAAAATATGAATCATGTCCATTGATTTGTCAATATGATTCTATTCATGTTTCCTAAATTAAAAATAAAAAACTCAAACCATTGAAGTGTAGATCACCAAACATTTCAATTCCAATTCCAAATGCGGATGACCGATAATATTATGGGAAGTGTGTCACGACCCGTCCCTCGGGGCCCGTACTGGGACTAACCCAAGCCCACCTTCCATAGGCTAGAGGACAGTGACTTGCATCGGTAAGGTGTATCCCTATAATGGGAAGGAATTGTCTTTTTAACCTGTATAGACACACAGTCCAAAAAGAAAACAAGAAGCAACCACACATACTAGAACGCAAAAAAAATGAAACCAGAAAGTAAACTCCTGTAGTAAAAGATTGATGAATGTAAAGGTGTTAGAAATAAAATCCCAATTATAATGTACAAGTACAACTGAAATGTAAAAATACAACTAAAAAGTACAAAACAGCTCTTGGATCTTCTACCGAGGATCATACCTGAGGGGTAGGTATAGATTGTCTCCACATCACTCCACGTCAGCCCATCTCCTCTATGTACCACCTAGTTCCGGTTCCCTCAAGTCTTAGCCCAGCTACTCATTGTCTGCACAAGACACAACAAGGTGCGCGTGAAGCTCGTGCGAGGGTAAGTATAACGATACTTAGTAGGGACCCCGAGACACCCGTAGGTCTCCTAGAGTTGCAAAAAATAAAAACCACAAACCAAGACCAAAACATTACTTAGGTATATGACCATACATATACCTAAGTTATCAAGATGTACTAATATCATACATGAGGGAAAAAACCACAAAGGTAACACCAAAAAGGTAGAAGTACCTCCCAGGTAATACCATGAAGGCAGAAGTACCACACAGGTAACACCGCGAAGGTAGAAGTACCACACAGGTAACACCACAATGTTGAAGTACCACATAGGTAACACCACGAATACAACACCATGAAGGTAGAAGTACCACACATGTAACACCATGAATGTAAAAGTACAACATAGTTAACACGGCAAAGACAGAAGTACCACATAGGTAACACCACGGAGACAACACTACGAAGGTAGAATTACCACACTGGTAACACCACCGAGATAGATGTACCACATAGGTAACACCACCGAGATAAAAGTACCACACATGTAACACCACAATGTTAGAAGTACCACACAGGTAACTCCATGAAGATTAAATTACCACACAGGTAAATCCACGAAGATAGAATCACCAGAAAGGTAACAACACAAAGATAGAATTACCACATAGGTAACACCACGAAGGTAGATGTACCACACCGGTAACACCACGAAGGTAGAAGTACCACACATGTTACACCACAAAGATATAAGTACCACACAGGTAACACCATGAAGATAGATGTACCCCACAAGTAACTCCACGAAGGCAGAAATACCACATACGTAACACGATGAAGTTATAAGTACCATATATGTAACACCATGAACGTAGAATTACCACATGGGTAACACCATGAAGCTAGAAGTACCACCCAGGTAACACCACGAAGGTAAATGACTCAACGCACACTAGGTCTAACATAAATACAGAAGTACATGTGATTTTTCGTAAGGATATATCATCTTATTATGTTATGTAGCACTACTTATGACCCACATAAAATTGACAGGTAACTAACCCCCACTGACCCACACAGGATCTGACCCACACAAGATTGATAGTTAACTAACCCCTACTGACCCACAAAGGATCTGATCCACACATGATCTATTTGTGCTAACCCACATAGGATCGTTGAGAACTGACACACACTAGATCTGACCCACACAAGATCAGTATGTGTTGACCCAAATATGATTTCTGAGCACTAACCCACACAGGATCGATGTTCTTTCATTATGTTACAGCCTACTACCGAATTCCGCGCACCTAGTGCGCTCGAGTTACGTACAATATGCCTCTCAGGATATTGGTTGTGCCTCGACTACCACTATGCTCCAAAAAGTAGTAACCCAAAGGAATATCAGGACATAAGGGTTCCAATATGACAGATGGTGCCTCAATCAGACACTCAGTATATAAGTTATAAGTGTTTTAGTTCTGAGGGATCAGTTGGATTCATGTTCGATCCAACCCGGTCATACTAAAACTGTTTCCAAAACTCAAGTGGAGTATACCGAAAAAATCATCTCACTCTAAGGGTCCCAGCGCTACTGATGATTCATCAAATGGATGTCTGGTTTTTAATATATGGCCTTTTAAGTATTTTTGGGCCAGGGTCCAGTCTGACCCGATTGGACCGATCAGGACCGACCCAGTCTTGGCCGACCTGAACCGTTTCAGGTCCGACCCGGTTGGATGGGGCCATAGCGGGCTCAGTACGCTGGGCTAAGGTCTGTCTTGGACCGCAAGGGGATGCGGCCTAGGCCGCAAGGGGTTGGCCCGTTGGGCTCGCGCAGCTTGGCCAGTGATGGAGAGGCCCTCTGGACTTGCACAGCCCGACCCATGGTGAAGCGCAGCCCGGCCCGAGGTGGGGTGCTATCCGGTCCGAGGGGGGCATAGCCCACTCGAGGAAGGGTGTGATCCGGCCTGAGGTGGGGCATAGCCCATCCCAAGCCATGGTGTGGCCCGCTGGCAACGTGGTCCACATGAGCTGGCATTGAAGAGGTGCATCCCCCTTCTTATAGGAAGACCATGTGGCATCACATATTAGAGCTTCCATGTCACCCACGGGACCCGATCGGGTCCCGCCACCGCGACATTGGAGTCATCGCTCCACCGGTGGTGCACAGGATGTGCCACCCTCGCCCTCAACAACTAGACGGTGTGTCATCCACCTCTTATCTCTGTCGTGTCCAGTTCCTCTGGCGGCACATGACGGCGTGCCACACCTCCTTCATGGTCGGTTGGTGCCAACCGCTCCGCTGACTACGATGGTTTAGTGTTGCGGCTTTATCTTGTAGCATGCGATGGTGTGCCGACTCCATTGTAAATGGTTGGTGCCACCATGTCTGCGTTATTCCATGGATAATGCATGGATAGCAAGGTAGCAGAGGGTCCGGGCCTGGTTTTTTAGGCCCGAGCCCTCCGCATGAGCTTGTAATCACGAGGGAAACACTACTGTAAATGAAGGTTATACCAGCGGTTCTAAACCATTGTTATTGGCTGGAAAACCATTGGAATATCGTATACCAACGATTTTCCAAACCATAGGGAAGTAATCTATGAGGAAATACCTATACCAATGGTTTGATCTAAACCATTCATATAGGACACTGTATTTATTGATTTACCATCAATTGTAGGCTAACCATTCGTATATGTTTGTATTACATTTTTACCAATGGTTCTATTGAAATTGTTGGTATATATTGAAGACTAAACACTATACCAATGGTTTTAAAACCATTGGGATTGTTTTTTTAATTTTTCTCAATTTATACCAACAGTTTAAAACCATTGGTATTGTGTATTTCTGGAACTATTGCACAACATCCCCTCTAGTATCCCCTCCAGTATACACCTGCATATAAAATAGCACAAAAAACACATACAAACAGATTTAAAACAGCATAAAAACACATGAAATAGCACAAAAAAAACACATAAAACCATCAAACTCTTCCAACAATGTCATGTACTACAATTACTGATTTAAATATTCATATGAAAACAATCTTCCAGGATAGTTGAATAAAAATTTCAATAACTCAAACATTATTTTCACCCATTTCAAACTTCATATGACAACCACTCATCGAGTAGTAATTCACGTCACCCCTACACAACCCCCCCCCCCCCCAACCAGCACAACCCCCCCCCCCCCATCAAATTCTAATAGGCATAATAGTCTGAGAAATACTTATTAGAGTTGAATAAGAGTTTGAAATTGACCCAAGTCCCATTTTTTTCTGATCCTAGATTTGAGTATGTAATGATTTGTGATGCATTTTTCATTGAACATTTATTTTTTTATAATATATGGTGAAAAGGTGTTTTCTTAGGAGTCTCATCACTTATGACCCCATGATTGAACCTACCCAACTCATGAAAAAGAGTTTGCGACTATCGTTGATGAGTGTAAATTTTAGAGACACCACCTCTTTGATTAGATACATGTTATATATACAAAATAAATGTCATAGTAATATAATTTATTCTAATGTGAACTAAATCATTTTAGATTGTTTTTGATAAAATACATTTTGATGTTCAAATATGAAATGGAATATGTTCTTTGAAAAGGAAATTTCAGTTTTGATGCACTAAGAAGGAAGATGAAAGTGGTAGGGGTGTTAATGTCAGATATTGGGAGAATGATAATGGATTTGTTGGTAGACTATATAGTGGTAATAACATAATATACTTGGGTATTGGTTTTTATACGCATAGTGGTCATGTAAAAATTGGTTGAATAAGTGGATTTTGAACATGTGTTTGATCCATAGTGCATCTTGATGCATATGAGGTAGACAAAAAACAGTCCCCTTCTAGGATGGGTTATAGTCATACATGGTCTACTACTTGTTAATGTATGGGTGAAAATTATTTATTCCATGATAAAATTAATTGATGATACCCTCTCATGCTTAATAGTGAGAAGAAAAGTGATGACACAAAATATCCTCAAAAAAATTAGATCCAACTATATCATGCCCCAAATACCCTCTTTAACCCAACCATCCTACCATTGGACTTTGACAAGTGGCAGAATATTACCTCGCTACACTTTCTTGATGTTATGAAATAAAACCCCTCCATTTTTTAAATTGTTATGTTTTTGAGGATCATAATAAATCTTTTGAGAAAGAAAGAACACCCAAATATTATCTATCCTCAAACAAAAGCAACATTTATAGAAAATGAAAAACCTCTGAAAATGGATTTTACCTAGGAGTGGTTTTCTTATTCCTAAATCTAAAGAGAATGTTTGATGATGCATGCTATGAAACTAAATTAGAAAATGGGGTATAGAAATTGACCCATGGTTCCATGGTCGTTACAAAAGGAGTAAAGTATGGAACACATTACTTTATTTAAAATTCAGGCAGAACTGAAGTGACCAGAAGTTCAACTTGTGATGGTCTAGAAGAAAGGAACTGTAAGTTTATTGACCTTAGTGAGAATAATATTTATGTTCTTAAGGCTATGAACACTAAATGGTACAAGTATGGTGTGATCTATTGATCAGAATAGGATTCCACCACATCATTCCCCGGATTGAGGTGGGGTCGACTCGTACACGTAAAAAATGACCAATATATCATTGTCCTAAAGTATCAACACAATCCAAATACGTTTGGTCAGTTTTCTGTATGTCAATTGTTGTTTTCACTTAAAATATTGTTCATTTTAAATAAACTGAGACACTTAGAGTTATATCAGCCACACCGTGCCTTGGATGGAGGTGGGGTTGACTCGTATACATCCCAAATGACACATGTATCGTTGTCCTAAAGTATTAAAATAATGTGAAAGCATTTGGTCAGTTTTCTATATGAAAGTTGTTGTTTTCACTTAAAAGCCTGTCCATTTAAATTAAAAAGGAGACACATTGAGTGATAATAGCCACATCATTCCTCGGATTGAGACTAGGTTGACTCATAAACGTCACAGATGACTCATGAATCTTTTTCATAAAGTATCAATAGAATCTGAATTTCTTTGGTCAGTTTTCCGTAAGACAGTTGTTGTTTTCACTTAAAATGTTTTACATTTCAAATAAAGGTGAGACACTTTGAGTGGTGTCCCACACATCGTGCCTCCAATTGAGGCAGGTTTGACTCTTTCAAATCACATACGAGACATGGATCATTTTTCTAAAGTATCAACACAATCCGAATACGTTTGTCTGGTTTTCTGTATGCCAGATGGTTTTGCTTAAAATGATGTCCATTTTAAACAAAAGGGATACCGTTAGAGTTATACTGACCATACTGTGCCTTGTATTAAGGCTATGTTGACTCATAAACGTCACATATGACCAATTTATCATTTTCCTAAAGTTTCAATAGAATATGAGTGCATTTAATCGGTTTTCTGTATGTCAGTTCTTTTTTTCACTTAAAATGAAGTCCATTTTAAACAAAGGAGAGACACTTTCAGTGGTGTTGCCACACTGTGCATCGGATTGAGGTGGGGTTGAGTCTTTCATGTCACATATGACCCATGGATCGTTTTACTAAATTTTCAATAGAATCTGAATGCATTTTGGTCGGTTTTCCATATCTCAGTCGTTGTTTTCACTTAAAATGATGTCCATTTTAAACAAAAACAGAAACATTTTGAGTGGTGTCAGCCACACCGCACCTCGGATTGAGGAGGGGTTGACTCGTACATGTCACAAATGACTAATGGATCATTTTACTAGCATATCAACACAATCAGAATGAATTTGGTTGATTTTTCATATGTCAGTTGTTGTTTTCAATTAAAATCATGTCCATTTCAAATAAAAGTGAGACAGTTTGAGTGGTGTCGGTAACACTAGACCTCAGATTAAGGAAGGGATGACTCATAAACATCACATATGACCCATGGATAATTTTCCTAACATTTTAATAGAATCCGAATGCATTTTTTCAGTTTTCAGTATATCAGTTGTTGTATTCACTTAACATGATGCCCTTTTGAAACAAAAGAGAGACACTTTGAATGGTTATAGCCACACCGCGCCTTAGATTGAGGCGGGGTTGACTCTTACACATCAAAAATGACCCATGGATAATTTTCCTAAAGTATAAAAATAATTTGAATGTGTTTGGTCAGTTTTCCATATGCGAGTTGTTTTTAATTAACATGTTGTCCATTTTAACAAAAAGAGAGACAGTTAGAGTGATACCGGCCAGACCACATCTCGAATTGAGGCGATTTTGACTCTTACATGTGACATATAAACCATGGATCATTGTCCTAAAGTTTCAATAGAATAAGAATGTATTTTTTCAGTTTTCTGTATGTCAGTTTTTCTTTTCACTTAAAATGATGTTCATTTTAAACAAAAGAGACATTTTGAGTGGTTCTAGCCACACCGAGCTTCAGATTGAGGAGGGGTTGACTCTTACATGTCACAAATGACCCATGTATCGTTTTCCTAATGTTTCAACAGATCCTGAATGCGTTTGGTCAGTTTTTCGGATGTCAGTTGTTGTTTTCACTTAAAATGATGTCCATTTTAAACAAAATAGAGACATTTTGAGTGGTGTCGTCCACCCCGCACCTTGTATTGAGGAGGGATTGACTCATACAAGTCAAAAATGACCCATGGGTCATTTTTTTGAAGTATCAACACAATCCTAATGCGCTTGGTTGCTTTTTTGTATGTCATTTGTTGTTTTCACTTAAAATGTTTTCCATTTCAAATAAAACTGAGACACCTCTATTGATACTGGCCACACCGTGCCTCAGATTGAGGTGGGGTTGACTTGTACACATCAAAAATATCACATGGATCGTTTTACTAATGTATTAATAGAATTTGATTGCTTTTGGTCAGTTTTCTGTTTTCCAGTTGTTGTTTTAACATAAAATGGTGTCCATTTCAAATAAAAGTGAAACACTTTTACCGGTATTGGCCACACTATGCCTCAAATAGATGTGGGGTTGACTCGTAAATGTCACAAATGACTCTTGGATCATTTTTCTAAAGTATCAACAAAATCCTAATCTGTTTGGTCCGTTTTCCATATGTCAGTTATTTTTTTCATTTAAAATGTTGTCCATTTCAAATAAAAGTGAGACACTTTGAGTGGTACCGGCAACACCATGCCTCGGTTTAAGGCAGGGTTGACTCGTACATGTCACTTGGGAGTTTTGAGTGCCGTCAAGTGTGGATTAAATATTCGGGTGAGTCTAATCCTCTCCCTGATTCCTCTTTTCGATTAGGATTTTCACTCTTCTATCAACTTTTTCTAAAGCTATAAAACCTGCTTTTCCATAGGGATTTATGGTGAATCTTGAAGAGAGCATAGATTGGGATTTGAGGTCCAGGGAGGAATGTTGGGGGGGCTATCTGGGGGGCTGTCTAAGGTCTAGGGAGGATGGTGGGGGGTTTGTCCAGGGGGCTATCTGGGGGGCTGTCCGAGGTCCAGGGAGGAGGGTGGGGGGATGTCCGGGAAGCTGTCTGAGGTCCAGGGAGGAGGGTGGGGGTTGTCCGAGGTCTAGAAAGGTGGGTGGGTAATGTATCTAAAACTCTATCTTGGTAACATACATCAAATTTTGGAAGAACTGTGAACTTCCGCGGGGTGTCGTCCTAGAGCAGGGCCAAATCACGGAATTACAGCGGCGTGACCGCGGCATGACCCCGGCGTGATCACGGCGTGTTGGCCCGGTTCAGCAACATTTGTGGGCAGCTTCTTCCGGCTAGGAGCGAAGAGAGCGGAAAGAGGTGGGGAAACATTCCTGTCATCACCTATCTCCCCATTAACTATGGGTAGGTAATGTATCTAAAACTTTATCTATGTGTCATACATTGAATTATGAAATGACAGTGAACCGCCATGGGGTTTCTTCCTGGAGCAGAGCCAAATCATGGCATTACCGCAGCGTGACTGTAGTGTGATCGTGGCGTGACCATGGCGTGACCACGGAATGACCGTGGCATGACTACGGCGTGACGACAGCTTGACTGTGGTGTGACTGCAGCATGACCGCGTCGTGTGGGCCTAGTCCAGTGACATTCGCAGGGCATCATCTTCCGGCCAGGAGCGAAGGGAGCGGGAGGAGGCAAGGAAAAATTCCATCCATCGCCTCCCTCCCCATTAACTATGGGTGGGTAATGTATCTAAAACTCTATCTAGGTATCATACATCAAATTATGATAGGACTGCGAACTATCGTAGGGTATTGTCCTGAAGCAGGGCCAAATCACGACATTACTGCAGCGTGACCACAGCGTGACCACGGCGTGAATGCGGTGTGACCGCGGCATAACCGCGGAGTGACCTCGGCCTGACCGCGGCATGACCACAGCGTGACCGCGGCATGACCGCGGCATGACCGCAATGTGACCATGGCATGACCACGGCAAGACGCGGCATGTTGGCCAGGTCCAGCGACATCTACGGGGCAACATCGTTCGGCCAGAAGCGAAGGTAGCAGGAGAAGGCAGGGCAACATTCCACCGATCGCCTCCCTCCACATTAACTATAGATGGGTAATGTATCTATAACTCTATCTAGTTATCCTACATCTAATTCCGACAGGACTGCGAACCGCTGCGGTGTGTCGTCTTGGAGAAGGGCCAATTCACAGCATTACCGCGGCATGACTGCAGCGTGACCGCGATGTGTTGGCCCGGTCCGGCGACATCCACGGGGCAGCATCTTCCGGCTAAGATTCCAAATAAATACAACGTAGTTTTCCTTCACATTATAGAAATTGACCTTATGTTATAAAAAATAGACTCTTGATTTGGGATTCTGGTATGATAAAGAGATATATATATATATATATATATATATATATTCGTTGTTATCAAAAGTGGTACTAGGTAGTTGAAACTAATAATTGAGAGGCAAATAATTCAGGTGTATTACTTATCAATGGTATATTAATTTCTTGGAACTCTCATAATAAATCTTCAGTCACCTTGACAACAATATAATTTGAGTATTTTTTAACATCTCAGGATGCAACACATATCTTATGGGAGAGTTCATATATGTAAAAAATTAGATGTGCATCGAGGCCAGGAAAACACCCTAAACAGTGTTAAGATGAAGCCTATGGTGGGGAGAACCATAAGACTGATAGGTGTTAAACAATGACACCATCAATGTTTTTTGATATATAGGCTCAGGTAAACACCATAAGGGGTGGCCAAGAGACCAGGAAAACACCCAAAACGGGTTTCTCCAAAAGATAATGTCACATCAGACATGATAGAACAAATCAAATATTTAATATGTTATAAAAAGGGTTCATCAGAAGGATGTAGTGAGTGGCACAGTGACACAACGTCTAAAGGGGAACAAAACAACAAAAAAGAATCATACACCTGAAACTATCACTGTGAGTTTTCATAGACAGTGCACCTTTGTTGGAGGGGTATTATTATAAAAACATGACTTTATTAATCAAATGAAACAATTATATTAAAGAACACTTATTCAAAATTTTCAATTCAATATGATTAATCAGAATTAAGGAAGAGGCTAAATTCAATTTAAAGCATTCTTAAATTAAAGAGGCTATGAGAGGGAATCTACCTCATGGTGGAACCAAGCCATCCACTTCGGCTCTTAGAGATTTCTAACTAAATTTTACTACTCTTCCACTAGGTATACACACCTTCACACACACGCAAGGACACTTATCCCCTATGAACACACCTGCATGGCCATGAGCATGTGAAAGAAGATCCTGACGCATATTCTTATATGGATATATCAGTCTCCACTAAACTTCGTATGCATATATATATATATATACATGGGATTACCTAGCCCCATACGTGCATAATCACTGCCATTGGTAACTATACATGTAACGGGGGAATCCACATACATATACTTACATACCTATGCACACGCCGGCGAGTCGCCCTTGACTTGCCGACTCGAAACCAACAAGAAGGGATCAACACACTACACAAAAGATATTAAGAACCATAAAACACATTAAAGATGCTACATAACTAGTGAGAAACCAACCAATGGCATTAAATCCTTACCTAGATTGGAAGCGGAGAACCAAATCCACCCGAACCAAAACGAAACGATCCAACGCCCTATGAAAAACATTATATGGAGTAAAAAATATTAATTCCCCAAATACATGATGTGCGATGCAAGTAGTAACCATTTAATCTTACCTCGGATCATAGGTGGTGAACTTAATCAATTTGAACACCTTCTGGCAACCTTCACAAGAATAAAACTACCCTCTATCAATAGAAAGAAGTAAAAGATATATATGACCAATGTGATAGAAAAAATAAAATAAAAACTAAACTAAAACATAACTGTCTCCTATGACTATACCTGTCAACGCGCAACATATAAGTACCACAACTCTCCATGGGTCAAATTATGTTCCTGCAAGAAAATGGGAAACAGATCAATATTTCAAAATGATACTATCAAATAGTACATTCATATTAATTAACAATTATTCTTCCTATTACTGGTATATAATAAATTTTGCATGCGTTTCAACATAGTTTGGTTTTGTTCGATATAAGGGATGAGGTATTATTATTCTTGGTTTTTACGTTTAGACTTGAGATATTTATTTAAAAATGATGCATGTATTTGGTATTATTATTTTTGGTTTTAGTTCTTAGCCTGTTTCCGGGTGGCCTGTCCACATGAATAATTCTTGGAATTTAGGTTTTAGTTGACATTTATGCACTTTAAAGTGATTGATATCACTAACGATGAGGATTTAGATCAAGCAAAATATTCCTAAGAGGATTGGGCCTTTTAGTGATAGGTGTGGAAATTGTGCATCTAGAGTTTGATGAGGAAATACAAATGAGAATGGTTTGGAATCATGGTATGCTCTTAGAGTGGGATAGTCCCTTTGATTATATAAAATGTATTATTAAAGGTTTTCCTCCATTTAATGATTCAAGAGTTCAACTAAAGAGATGAAGGATGAGATTCTAGTGTGGGTATTTGGTATTATCGAACATATTGGCATTATAATTCCAAGTGGCTTGGTATGATTTAGCTTAGGATGGAACCTGGTTAGTGGGGCTAGGTTATAATACATGGTTTTGATGAGGTTATTGACCGGATTATTGATAATATAATGTATATGGGTTCGACATGCTGTGCTTTTGTGACTAGGATAATCATAAGGTGAATAATACTCTTGTCTAGTTGGAAGATGATATGTGTATCGAGGCATGGGATAATCCCTGAGATATGAGTCTAGACTATGTGACAGAGAGGATAGACTAGGATAGGGTTGTTAGGATTGAGTGAGTGGCCAACCCGTGCGAGGTTGGTACGATGTATGGAGACACATGGAGACACTTAGGGTTATTTATGCTATCTCGTTGGGACACATGGGGTTATTTCCTGACTCCAACATACTCAAAAAATGTTCCCATAAAATGTTATATAAAAACAATTCCATCTCATGGAAGACCCCAAGGCTCCTTTATCATCCAATGTTTCCTCACACTCACACATCATGGTATTACAGTATACATGTGATCTACATTAACTAGTCAGGATAGTATCACTTCCCTCCATCCGTTGAAATAAGTAAAATACCTAAGTGGCCATTGTGCTAAATAAAATAAAATAAAAACTAAACAAAAACATACATGTATCATGTGACTATACATGTCACCGCCCAATATACAAGAACCACACCTCCCCATGGGTCAAATCAAGTTCTTGCAAGCAAGGGGGAAACATTTCCAGTTAATAATCTCTTCATTTTTCATTATGTTCATTATATAGCACGTTGTTTGAAACACCATACTAGTACACTTATCCATTTAATATGAACCTATGATACAATAGTTGAGTTGAAGATTGCGCACATAACCCTCTTCACTATGAAAAAAACCTCAGAGGGACCACAATTAATGTTTAGTATTTGATCCTACCCTTGAACCTAGTTGGGCACCAGTCCATGAACCAGATGGTCTACTTAATCATAAGGGTGTAAACCATTTCATTATACTATACTAAGAATAAAGGTGCTTGTATCTTTTCTACCAGTAATGGGAATTTCTCAAGGCTTGAGTTCCAATCAACATCAGTTCCTAAGTTAATGTCCCATTAACTATCTCTAGATGTCAAGGGGTGTCTCCTATGGGTGTCTTGTGGTGTGTAGTGTCTATCTATGATTTTTATAGTCCTTCTGTATTGTGGGAAATGTGTATTGCATGGTCTGTTTAATAAAAACATTATTTAATTGGAAAATACACCCATATTCAATATATATATACCCAATTTTGATAGATAATACCGTCCAAATAACCGAATCGAAAATCCGAGACCAACATTTTACATTACCAATTCCAAATACATACTATATGCATCACCAACTTATGTTTTATGAACCAATCAATTAAAGGGAAGGAAAATCCTCACAATAACCTATAATATCTCATATAGCATCACTCACCTCCAATAAACCCACATCATTGGACATCTTAATGACTATACAACCACATCACATATATATCATGATTAACAAAAGAAATCCAACACAGTATAAGGTCTAATAAAAGTCTATAGTGGAAAATATGAGGTTTTTAAAAGATGATGAACTTTTTATTGAATGCACTGTTTGAATGAATAGAATACAAACTGTGAATCTGAACCTACATTTTTGGAAGATTCTATTTTGAAAAAATTTACAATTTACCGAATAATTTACCACACCATGAGTTGGTTACTATCCAAAACTCTAGAAAATTCATGGTTAATATTAATTGTTATCCTAACTATGAACCTAACAATTCATTCCTTGTTGCCTCATTTTTTAAAAAAGAAGACTAATTCATACCTAGATGTACCCATCAAAAATCCTGGCAGGAGGAGAGGGAGCCAAGATAGGGGGACGTCCCGCGGGGTGTTCGGCCATGGGGGGTCTAGCGCGTAACTGGAGAGGGGGATGAGGGATGCTGGAGGAGGAGATTGAGCCAAGAGGGGAGGGTATGTCACCAAGAGAGGGATACGAGAGTGGAGGGGGGAACATCGCTGGTAGTCGAGAGGGGAGGGGGACACCTTCATCAGTGAAGGAGACGAGATGGGAAGGGGAACATTGTCAGAGGAGAGGGAGGGGGTCGGGAGGCAGAGGCGGAGGCCGAGAGGCGGAGGAGGAGGTCGGGAGGCAGAGGTGGAGGCTGAGAGGCGGAGGCAGAGGCTGGGAGGAGGTCGAGGTCAGGGAGGGGAGGAGTTTGCGGGGATGAAATATCGTGAGGGAGCCCTAACTTGGGTATATGTTTCCCCAATGGTTAATAAAAACTGTGGTTAATAGTTTTATTTCCCAACAGTTTTCTTAAACCGTTGGGAAAACCCAACATATAACAGCCCAGGACAATGTTTTACTAGAACCATTGGTATAGGTTATTTTTCCCAACAGGATTTCTAAACCATTGGGAATAAAGTGTTGGTATAGGCTTGATTTTCAATAGGGAAAATTAAAGGGTTCAAGGAATTTGCTTGAATTAAGAAAAAAAGAAAAACCCTACCACGTATACTTATTTGAGAATATCTGCACTTGAAGGTGGATTGGTTACCTTCATTCCTGCCACATGATTCCAATGATGTCTATTACACGTCGTCCTTCGGTTCAGGGTTTGGTGTCGCTCATCACCGATCGCCGAAACTAGCTCCATCCTCCAAGGGTTTGGCATCTGGGTACTCCTTCAGCACTTCTTTGGTTGGCAAAGCTGTGATGACACCCCTCCCCAAGCTCCATATAATTATGAGAGGGGGAGAGTGTTTAACAGTGTTGGGAATTAAAGGGGGATTATTAATTATGAAGCATCCCAATTCCCCAATGATACTGTTACGTATAAATGAAAGGACAATCCATTTAAAGTCTTGATACATTGCTGGTCCCACCCTCCATTTGTCCGTTAGAGGATATGAAAGAAAACAAAATAATAATGTTATTTTATTTTATTTCTTTAAATAGTCAGAAAACATAAATTTTTCTCAGGACCCACTGCGTTCAAAGTAAAGTCTCCTTTAAGAAAATCCCATCACTTTAGATTCAACGGTTCCCACGTATTTTTAATCCGAGAACTGGTTCAAAAGTTAGAAAACATTTCCCACATGTTTACTGAACATACCTTAAAAAAGTTCAATAATTTATTATCATTCACTATCTGCCCACACCGATCGACTTTAGGATCTGCCTAAGGGAAACACACCCCAACGAACTGAACTGTACTCTCGGATTTTTAATCCAATTTACCATTCATAAGATATGGATTTAAACAATAAAATAATTTTTATTTAATTATTTTATTTATTGCCAAAAACAAATATCCACAGTTGTCATGTACAGGCCAATGTTATTATCTACATAAAGAAAGCATACCCCCACAATCTTATCGGTGGTCTCGGATTTTTAATCTGTGTCACCATTTCTGAGTTATAAGAATTTGTAAATAAAATAAATTTTTATAATTATTTTATTGACGATTATGACATTTTTGGGGTTTCTCATAGGAGGCATGTGCCGACTAATATTAAGTAGTGCTTAGGGTAAAACTGACATCATAAACGCAATAGTTCCCTATGATTTCTGATCCGGGAAACCGTTTAATAGTTATTCTACCTTCTTAGGAAAATTTCTTGTGGGTGGTAATTAAAGATTAACAAAACATCGATGGATCATTTCAGGCACTCCGGGCCACGGAATCACGCGTTTTTAGATTTCATGGTCATGAAATAATCCCATATAATAAAAAAATCATGGAAAATATGGGTCATTACACTCTCCCCACCTTATGGATTTTCGTCCCCAAAATCCAAAACATAGACTAAGAAAAAAATGGGGGGTACTGAGCATGATTTTGAGCCTCCTGCTCCCATGTGCTCTCCAGAAGTTTCTCGTGATACCAGCAAACATGCACCAGAGGTATCAACCGCCCATGAAGGACTCACTCCCATCGATCCTCATTCTCTAGTGGAACCCCCGTAATCATCACCCCCTCATCAACGTCCATCTCGTCAGGGTCAATGACGTGCGATGGATCAAGCACACATCTCCTTAGCTATGACACATGGAAAACATTATGCATCTAGTGCATCTGTGGGGAAAGAGATAGATGGTATGCCACCTCACCCACACTTCTAGAAATCTAGAATGTTCTGATAAACCTCAGAGATAGCTTGTTGCCCCGACCAAACCTCTGTAATCCTCATCTGGGTAAGACCCGTAAGAGGATATGATCTCCCTCCTCAGACTCCAAAGGTCTCCATATTTTATCGTCATAAGAATTTTGTAAGATATGTGCATCCATCACTTGCAGATAAGTGAATATTCATGATACAAACTCTATCACTCTTGTTGGGAACTAAAAACCCAAACTCTTGCTACCACGAGTGTAAGATTGGCCGACTCAAGGTTGATCAGTTGTACCCTCCTTTGCGTGAGTTTATCTTGTGCTTCATGGGTTTCATTTTTCTCCAACCAAGTAAAATCCCATTCCATCATTTTATATAAACCACAATCTTCCTTCCTAATACAATCAATACGAGTATGAACTGGGGATGACCAGTCCTAACCCAAACTAACTTTGTAAGGCCTCATCTCTGCCACCAAGAGGTTCCAACCAAAACTCTTTCCTCAAGGGTCATATCACACCGTCGACATAAGTGTGATTATCATTTCTCCTCCCAAAGGTATCTTCATACGTAAGGGTCAAGCCTTTGGTTTAACCGGAAAATCAATGTCTTGAACAAGATTCATGCTAAGAAGGAATGATTGGATCCTATGTCTATTAATACAGTAGCTAGTAGTAGACTGAGACCGTACATATAATCTTTTCTGGATCCCTTCGGTCACACTTCTTTAATTCAGGTAGATACTCCCTTCCCCTATCCTCCAGCTCCCTGAGCCTGGTTGGGACCACATTGTGGTGGTGGTTGTAATATGTCGAAATGTATACCAACTGATGATTCTCTCCTACCTCCATTTACATGTCTGTTTCCCTATAGATACATCTGTCCCTATGACTTTCTCTTCCAAAAACATTTTACACGCCCAGGTCTCTGAGACTGGCATCAGTTTCATGCTTTCCCAGTGTTAACATTCACTAGATATATCCACTCATCCAAATTAATTTCAACTAAAAAGGTTCTATCTAGAACCTTAACATAACTAGGAATGCATAAAAGAATACTGTTAGATCAAATGACCCTTAGCACACCTCTCTCAGAGGTATAATCCATGAAGCATTGAATTTAGTGTATTCATCGAGTACCTGGGATGGTCGGTACACCTCAATGAATACATAGCTACTAACATGTCATCCTTCCAAAACTATATATTCTTAAGGGAACACGCATCTCTTAGATATTTATGGAAAGAGACCCCCTTCTTTGAAGAATTTTCTCAATATTTTCCACAGAAAAAGTCACCTCTTCACAAGATCTGGGTAATCTAAACCCTGTCATCATCTTGTAGAGCCACATAGAAGGCTCTCTACCAGGACTGCCATTTGATTAAATGGTCCCCTAGCTAGATGTAAACTAAGCGACCTCCAAAACCTAGTCCTTATCCACCTGTGAGTCAGACATGACTAGGAACCTGAGGTGTATCTAATGCAGAAACACGTGTAAGGCACTAGACCTACATGTATCTTTTACCGGTACCACCGGTTGTAACTATTGACCAACAGGAAGTGATATAGCTGGAACACTATTCGGAGGTACCATCTCAGAAATGGTACACGTATCGTAGCCTCATAACCATGTAGAGAATCCTCATGGTCACACACTGATAAAGACTAGCATCTAAGATCACCATCTGATTTGCTGGTGTCCCAACTAGGTGGAGAACCCTAGCCACAACCTCCATTTAGTCCTTAGCTACTTGGGGATCTGTCTCACCTCGAAAACACAGAGGCCCCTGCCACTGGAACTCGTGCAGCATGCTCAGGCAGTGTGCACCGTCCTCTAGTGAGGCTGGTGGTAACTGCTGCCCAATAGGTAGTGGTGTTGCTGGTACACCACTCGAAGGTGCCAACACAGTAAGAGGGACCTACAGTGAAACCTCGTCGCTAGGTTTGCCTTCATCGTGTACTCTCTCAAGAATCCTGGATGGTTGTCTATGTGGCAGCATCCTGATAATGAATAGGTGATCCATGGTCATTAAGTTATACTTGGTGAGAAGACTCAAAGAAATCAGAAGAAAATATTTTCAAAAAACACACGCAATCAGTGTTTTCGTGTGCTGAGTTAGAAATCAGAATTCAGGGTCATGGTGTAAGGATATGTCGACCACTTCACCCAAACTAGATTCCCCAAACTGTAAAACACACTCAAAACAATTATAACTACTTCTATATTGAAAATATCATAGTATTAGTTACTCAGTAGAACCGAATCCTCTGATACCACTTTGTCACGACCCATCCCTCAGGGCCCATGTCGTGACTTCCCCAAGCTATCCTTCCATATTCCAGGGGATGGATACTAGCACTGGTATGGTGTATCCCTATAACAGGAAGGCATGGGCTTTTTAAACTATACAAACCCACAGTTGAAGAACAGAATAAGAAAGAGCCACATAGAGTAGAACGCAACAAAAAGAAACCACGAAGTAAAATGCTTTAGTAAAAGAGTGATAAAATTAAAGGGGCTAGAAATACCATCCCAACAGTAAAGTAAAAGTACAAATGAAATGTAAAAATACAATTGAAGAGTACAAAATATCACCGGGATTGTCCAACAAGGATCCTACCTGAAGGGTCGGTATAGATCGTATCCACAGTACTTCACATCTTCCCATCTCCTTTGTGTACCACTTGGTCCTTTCCCCCTAAAGTCTCAGCCCAGCCACTCTTCATCTACACAAGACCTAACATGGTGCGAGCGAAGCCCATGCAAGGGTGAGTATAATGACATTTAGTTGGGACCTCGAGACTCCCGTAGGTCTCATAGAGTTCCACAATGGAAAAAACCCCAAATCAAGGAAACAACTTTACTTTGGTATTTTCCAATACATATACCTAAGTAATAAAGATATAACCATATATTACTTGAGGGAAGAATACCACAAAGGTAAAACCACAAAGGTATAAGTACCACACAGGTAAACCACGAAGATAGAAGTACCACACAGGTAACACCACGAAGGTAGAAGTACCACACAGGTAACACCATGAAGTTGATGTACCACACATGTAACACCACAAAGACAACACCACAAAGGTAGAAGTACTACAGAGGTAACACCACGACGCTAGATGTACCACACAGGTAACAACTCAAATATAGAAGTACCATACAAGTAATACCACGAAGACAAAACCACGAAGGTAGAAGTTTCACATAGGTGACACCACCAAGATATAAGTACCACACAGGTAACACAACCGAGATAGAAGTACCACGCAGGTAACACCATGAAGATAGAAGTACCACACAGGTAATGCCACGAAGATAGAAATACCACACAAGTAACCCCACGAAGAGAGATGTACCACACATGTAACACCATGAAGATAGAATTATCACAGAGGAAACACAATAAAGGTAGACTCACCACAAAGGTAACACCACGAAGATAGTAGTACAACATAGTTAACACCACGAAGCTAGAAGTACCACTCAGGTAACACCAAAAATATATAAGTACCACATAGGTAACACCATGAAGTTATAAGTACCATAGAGGTAACACCAAGAATATAGAAGTACCACATAGGTAACACCAAGAAGGTATAAGTACGACACATGTAACACCATGAAGCTAGAAGTTCCACACAGGTAACACCACGAATGTAAAAGACTTTACTCTCACCAGGTATAACATAAGTACAAAGTAAAGATGATTAGTCATATGGATAGATCATATTATTCTATTAAGTAGCACCACTTAACATCCATATAGGATCTATAGGTAACTAACCCCCACTGACCCACATAGGATCAATAGGTAACTAACCTCTATTGACCCACATGGGATCTGACCCACAGAGGATCGGTATGCGCTGACCCACACAGGATCACTGAGCACTGACCCACACTGGATTTGACCAACACATGATTGGTATGTGCTGACCCACACAGGATTGTTGAGCGATGACCCACAAAGGATCCATGTTCTTTCATCATGTTACATCCTTCCAAAGGATTCCTTTCACCAGGTGTGCTTGAGATCCATAGAATCTACCTCTCGAGATATCAGTAATACATGGACTACCACTATGATATAAAAATTTTAACCCGAAGAACTTCCATGTTGTAAGGGTTACAACGCGACACATGGTGCGTCAATCGGACTCCCATTTTAGAAGTTATAAGCGTTTTAGTTCCAAGGGACTGGTTGGATTCGGGTTCAATCCAACCCGGTCATACATCAACAGTTTCCAAAACTCAGGTGGAGTATACCAAAAGAACTGTCTTGCTCCAAGGGTCCCATCACCTTAGTCAGTTTGTCCAATAGATTTCTATTTCTAATGATATGTCTTTTTATGTGTTCCTGGGCCCGGGTCTGGGCCCACCCGGTCCATCCGACCCAGCCCGACCAGGTATGGGCCGACCCAACCCATTTTGGGTCCGACCTGGATGAGCGGGGCTACGACGAGCTCGGACCGTGGGTCTGATATCCGACCCTACCCACAAGGTGGTGGCCCGCTAGGCTCGCGTGGGATGGCCCTCAATGGCATAGACCATTGGGCTCTCGCGGCCCAACCCGCGAAGGCACGACCCCTTAGCTAGCGTGGCCTGGCTTGTGGTGATGAATAGCCCGACACGAGGTGGGGCGCGGCCCGCTGGTATCACGGTCCGCCCAAGATGGCACCGAAGAGGTGTGACCATATTCCATTCAGAAGACCAATCGGTGGTGCCTATTGGCGGTACCAAGTCACATGCGGGAACCGAGCAGGTCCCCCTGGCACAGAATTAGAGTCACGAATCCCCCGGAGGTGTGTAGGTCACGCCTCCCTTGCATTCCGTGGGAAGACTATTTGCTGACCACCTCTTACGTCTGCGGTGACAGGTTCCTCCAGCGGCGCGCGATGTCACACCGCACCTCCTCCGTGACCGGTCAATGCCAACCGCTCTGCTGACCATAGTGGTTTAGTGTCACGACCATCTCTTGTGGCTTGCGACGGTGCGCCTCCTCCATTGTAAACGGTCAGTGCCACCACGCCGGAAGAATTTCATGGAGAATACATGGATAGAAAGGTAGTGGAGCGTCCGTGCTAGGTTTGTTTGGCTTGTGCCTGATGTGTTAACTAGTAATCATGAGATAAGATTATAGGGTTCAAGTAATTTTCATGAATTAATAAAAAAGAAAACCCCTGCCTCTTAAACCCATTGGATAAAATCCACGCATGAAGGTGGATCGGTGTTCTTCGTTCTCTTCATAGGCTTTCAACAATGCTGCTTTCACTTCGTCTTTTGGTTTAGGGTTTGGTGTTGCTCATCACCGGTCGCTAGAACCGGGTCCGTTCTCCAATGGGTTGGTATCTCGGTACTCCTTCATCACTTTGTGGCTTAGTGAATCTATGCCGACACCCCTCCCCAAACTCCATATAAATAGGATATGGGGAGGGTGTCTAATAGTTTTGGGATTTAATGGGTCTCATTAATTAGTAAGCTTCTCAATTTTCCTACGATACTGTAACACAGTAATGAATGGTCAACCAATTTAATGTCTTGACACATCGCTGGTCCAACACTCCATTTATCCATTGGGGGATATGAAAGAAAATATAATAATAAAGTTATTTTATTTTATTTCTTTTAAAAAGTCACAAAACACAAATTTTTATCCAGAACTACCGCGGTCAAAGTAAAGTATCCCTTAAGAGAATCACGGTGCTGCATATTCAATGGTGCCCTCAGATTTTTAATTTGAGCACCTGTTCAAAAGTTAGAAAACACCACTCGCACGTTTACAAAACAGACCATACAAAAAAGTTCAATAAATTATTAACATTCACTCTCAACCTCTACCTGTTGATGTTAGGATCTGTCTAAGGGAAACATGCCCCAACGAACCCAACAGTACTATTGGATTTTTAAATAGAGTTATAGTTTAAAAGTAATGGATTTTAACAATAAAATAATTGTTATTTAACTATTTTATATACATCCTAAAACTAACTTCCATAGTTGGCCTGTGTCGGCCAGTGTAAGTGTCTACTTAAAGAAATCATACCCCCAAAAGCTTATCGATGGGATTGGATTCTTAATCCGAGTCACCGTTTGTGAGTTATAGGCATTTGAAAAATAAAATCACATTATTTAATTTTTTTTTACGGTTATTCCATTTTTGGGTTTTCTCACAAGAGGCATGCGCCGACTAATCTTAAGTCGTTCCTAGGGTAATACTGCAATCCTAAACGCAATGATGCCCTCAGATTTCTGATCTAGGAAACCATTTAATAGTTATTCCACTTTTTTAGGAAAATAACTAACGCGCACTAATTAAAGCTAATCAAAACTTCAACGGATCATTCCGGGACTCTAGACCTCAGAATCGCACACCGTCAAATCTCACGGTCTCAAAATAATTATATATAGTTAAAAAAGTTAAATGTAGAATAATGGTCTTTAAATTATACCCCACCTTTAATATTTTTCCCCCAAAATCCACAACATAGACTAAGAAAACAAATGGGGGTACTGAGCAAGATTCTAAGCCTCCTGCTCCCGTGTGCTCTCCTGAAGGTTCTCGTGCTGGCAACGAACATGCACTAGAGGTATCAACCTCCCATGAAGGACTCAATCTAATCGATCCTCAATCTCTAGTGGAACCTCCATGAATGTCGCCCCATCATCAGAGTCCATCTCTCTATGGTCGATGACATGCGATGGATCATGCACAAATCTCCTTAGCTGTGACATATGGATAACATTATGCACCTGGTGCATCTGTGGGGAAAGAGATAGATTGTACATCACCTCTCCCACTCTCTTGAGAATCTAGAAAGGTCTGATGAACCTCAGAGATATATTATCACCCCGGCCAAACCTCGGTAATCCTCGTCAGGGTAAGACCCATAGAATGACGTGGTCTCCCTCCTCGTACTCCAAAGGTCTTCATTCCCAGTAGGTATAAGACTTATGTCGGATCTTTTAAGCCTTCACTTGCTGATATGTGAAGCATCGTGATACAGGCTCTATCACCCTTTTTCGAAACTGAAAACCCAAAACTCTTGCTGCCACAGGGGAAAAGCTGGCTGACTCGTGAGTGATCTGTTGCACCCTCCATGGCTTGACTTTATCCTATGCGGCCCGGGTTTCCTTTTTCTTCAACCAAGGAAAATCTAATTCCAATGTTGTAGATGAACCAAAACCATTTTTCTTAATACAACCAATATGAGTATGAACTGTGGATGCTCAGTCCATACCCAAACTAAAGTCGTAAGGCCTCAACGCTTCCACCAAGAGGTTCAAACCGAAACTCTCACCGCAAGGGTCAGATCAAACCATTGACATAAGTGTGATTATCGAGTCCCCTCCCAAAGTTATCTCCAAACATAAGGATCAAGTATTCTGTTTTATAGGAAAATCGAGGCCTTGAACAAGATTCATTGTAAGAATGAATTATCGGTACCTATGTCTATTAACACGAAAACTAGTATTTGACTCAAACTGTACCATTAATCATTCCTGGAGACCTTAGGTCACACTCCTTGACCACATGTAGCTACTCCCTTACCCTATCCTCTAGCTCCCTGTGCCTGGTGGGGACCTCATTGTGGTGGTGGTTGTAACATGTAGAAATGTATAACACCTAATTCTACTCTCCTAGCTCTAGTTCCACATCTGTTTCCCTGCAGATTCATCTATCCCTATCAAATACTCTTCCTGAAACATTTTACACACCCAAGTATCTAATACTAGCATTAGTTTCCTACTTTCCCACTATTAACATTCATTTCCTGCATCCTCTCAGCCAAATAAATATCAACCACAAAGGTTCTCTATAGCACCCTAACATAAGTAGGAATGCATAGATGAATAGTGCTAGATCATCTGTCTCTAAACACACCTCACTATGATGTCTGAGCCCAGAAGCATTGAACATACTGTATTCATCGAGTACCTAGGAGGTTCGGTATGCCTCAATGAATGCTCAACTACCGACATGTCATCATGCCACAGTTGTAGAATCTCTTGGGAAAACTTATCTCTTAGCTCTTTATGGAATGATGACCCCTTCTCTGAGGAAGGTTCTCATGCTTTTCCCAGTAAAAAGTCACCTCTACGCATGATCAGGGTAATATAAACCCTGTCATTATCCTGCTGAGCCACGTAAAAGGCTCTCCACCAGGACTGCCATTTGATCAAATGGTGCCCTAACTAGATGAAAACTTGACCAGCTCTTCATCTCAGTCCTTAGCCACCTGTGATTCATGCTTGACTCAGAACATGAGGGGTATCTAATGTTGAAACACGTGTAAGGAAATAAGACTCTATGTGTCCTTTACCAGTATCACCGGTTGAAACTGTTGACCAAAAGGCAGTGATATAGCTCGCACACTATCCGAATGTAATATCTCATCAATGGTCCACATATCAAAGCCTCATAACCATGCAGACTATCCTCATGGTCACACACTAATAAAGACTATCAGCTAGGATCGCCATATGATCTGTTGGTGTCCCAACTCGGCGGAAAACTATAGCCACGACCTTTAGCTAGTTCTTATCTACCTGGGGATCTATCTCTCCATGAATCCTCAGAGGCCCATGCCACTATAACTCATGCAACGTGGTCATTTAGTGTGCACCATTCGCCAGTGCAGCTGGTGGTAACTTCTTACCAATAGGTGATGGTGTTGTTGGTACACCACCCGAAGGTGCTAACACGGTAAGAGGACCCTACCCTAGAGTATCATCGCTCAGTGGGCCGTCATCATGTACTCTCTCTAGAATCATGCATGGATTTCTACGTGGTAGAATCCTGATAAGAAACAGGTATTCCACGGTAATTAATTTATACCTGGTTAGAGGACTCCATTAAATCATAAGAAAGACTTTTGAAAAACACATTCATTTAGTGTTTTCGTGCGCTGAGTCAAAAATCAGAATTCAGAGTCCTGGTGTATGGATACGTCGGTCACCGCACCAACACCATATTCCCCAAACTAAAAATCACACTCATAACCCTCAAAACTATTTCCATATTGAAAATATCAGAGTCTTTGTTCTCTAGTAGAACCCATTCCTCTGATACCACTTTGTCAAGACCCATCCCTCGGGGCTCGTGCTGTGACTACCCCAAGCCCACCTTCCATAGGACAGGGGCTGGTGACTAGCTCCAGTAAGATCTATCATTATAATAGGAAGGCATTTTTTTTGACCTGTACAGACACATAGTCCAAGAATACAACAAGAATAAAATAAACCGACTAAAACACAACAAAAATTAACCACGATGTAAACTGTTGTAGTAAAATAATGCTGAGAGTTAAGTGGCCAGAAATACAATCCCAACTGTAACATACAAGTACAACTGAATGGTACAAATATAATAGAGAAGTAAAATGAAACTCCTCGATCATCCAACAAGGATCATACCTGAAGGGTAGGTACAGATCGTCTCCACAGTACTCCACATCAGCCTGTCTCCTCTGTGTACCGCATGGTTCGGGCTTCCTCAAGTCTCAGCCCAGCTACTTGCATCTGCACGAGACTCAACAAGGTGTGGGCGAAGCCTGTGTAGGGGTTAGTATAACGATACACAGTAGGGACCCCAAGACCCTTGTAGGTCTCATAGAGTTCCACAAAGGAAAACCACCAAGAAATACAATAACTTTACTTAGTTATATTCCCATACATATAAATAAATTATCAAGATATAATCATCTCATTCATGAGGGAAGAATAGCACAATAGTAACACCACATTGGGAGACGTACCAACCAGGTAATACAATGAAGATAGAAGTACCACACAGGTAACACCATGAAAGTAGAAGTACCACACGTGTAAGACCACAAATACAACACCAGGAATGTAGAATTACCACACAGGTAACACCACGAAGATAGAAGTACCACACATGTAACACCACGAAGATAGAAGTACCACACAGGTAACACCATGAAGACAACACCACGAAAGTAGAATTACCACACATGTTACACCACTGAGATAGATGTAGCGCACAGGTAACACCGCCGAGATAGAAGTACCGCACCGGTAACACCACGAACGTAGAAGTACCACACAGGTAACGCCACAAAGATTGAAGTACCACACAGGTAACACCAAGAAGATAAAAGTACCACACAAGTAACACCATGAAGATAGAAGCACCACATAGGTAACACCACAAAGATAGAAGTAACAGAGAGGTAACACCACGAATGTAGAAGTACCACATAGGTAACACCACGAAGCTAGAAGTACCGCACAGGTAACACTACGAAGATAGAAGTACCACATAGTTAACACCACGAAGATAGAAGTACCACATAGGTAATACCACAAAGGAATAATTACAACACATGTAGCACCACGAAGATATAAGTACCACTGAGGTAACACCATGAAGGTAGAAGTACCACACATGTAACACCATGAAGCTAAAAGTACCACACAAGTTACACCACGAAGGTAAAAGACTAAGCTCACAACAGGTATAAATTAAGTATAGAAGTGCAGATGATAATTCATAATGCTAGATCATCTTATTTTGTAAAGTATCACTGCTTCTGAACTTCCTAGGATTGATAGGTAACTAACCCCCATTGACCCACACAATATCTGACCCACACAGAATTGATAGATAACTAACCCCCACTGATGACCCAGGATCTGACCCACATAGGATCGGTATGCGCTGGCCAACACAGGATCGCTGAGCACTTACTCATACTGGATATGACCCACACAGGATCGTTATGTGCTGACCCATACAAGATCACTGAGCATTGAACCATATAGGATCGATGTTCTTTTATCATGTTATTATCTCCCATAGGATTCCTCGCAACCGGTGCTCTCGAGTTCTATAGAATCTAACTCTCGAGATATAGTTTGTACATAGACATACACTAAGCTCCACAAAGGAGTAACCCAAAATACCTCCATGTAGTAAGGGTTTCAACGCAATAGATGGTGCGTCAATCAGACGCCCGGTCTGTAAGTGATAAGCGTTTATGTTCTGAGGGCCGAGTTAGATTCGAGTTCGATCCAACTTGGTAGTACATAAAATGTTTTCAAAACTCAATTATATTATACAAAAATGAAAATCTCAATCCAAGGGTCCCAGTACCGCAGATCGTTCGTGAAATGGATGTATGGTTCTCAAGATATGGTCATTTAAGTGTTCCTGGGCCCGGTTGGGCCCAGGTCAAGTCCGACTCGGTCGAACCGACACGGCCTGACCCGGTCTGGGCCATCCCAACCTGTTTCAGGTCTGACATGGATGGTTGGGGACGTGGCAAGCTTGGCCCACTGGTCTGAGGTCTGGCCTGACCTGCAATGGAGAGCGGTCTGGCCCGAGGCGGGGTGCGGCCCGTCCCGGGGTGGAGCGCGGCCCGTCCTGAGGCGGGCCGCGGACCGACTCGGGGTGGAGCGCGGTCCAGTCCAAGAGGGAATGCATCCCAACATGAAGAGGGTCGTGGTCCGGTCCGAGACGTGTTGAATCCGGGATCGAGGTGGGGCGGCGCCCGCTGTCAGAGCGGTCCGCCCGATCTGGCGCTGAAGAGTGGCGGCCCCCTTCCATTAAGAAGACCAATCAGAAGTGTATATTGGTGCTTCCAAGTCACCTTCAGGACCCGAGCGGGTCCCGCTAATGCATAATTGGACTCGCGGATCCACCTGCAGCACGCTGGTCACTCCCCCCTCGCCTTCTGTAGCCAAACGATGTGTCAATGACCTCTTACTTCTACCGCAGTTTAGTGTCGTGACCTTCTCCTACGGCATGCGACGACACGCTGCCTCCATTTTAAAAAGTTGGTGCCACCATGTCGGTAGTATTCCACAGAGAACACATGGATATCAAGGTAGAGGATGATCAAAGCCAGGTTTGTTAGGCCTGATCCCTCAGCGTTAGCATGTAATCACGACGTTAGATTAAAGGGGTCATCGAATTCACTTGAATTAATCCAAAAGAATACCCCTACCTCGTAAACCCATTGGAGAACGTCGGCGCTTGAAGGTGGATCAATATTCTTCATTACTGCTACATGATTCCAATGATGCCTCTTACACGTCATCCTTCAGTTTGGGGTTTGGTGTCCCTCATCACCACTCGCCAGAACCAGCTCCATCCTCCAAGGGTTTGGAATCTCGACACACCTTCAGTCCTTCGTTGCTTGGCGAAGCTGTACAGACACCACTCCCCAAACACTATATAAATATAAATGCGGGAGGGTGTCTAATGGTGTTTGGAAGTAATGGCAGCTCATTAAATAAGAAGCTTCCCAATTATCCAATGATACTATTATGTAGGAATGAAAGGTCAACCCATTTAATGGCTTGACAAAATGCGGGTCCCACACTCCGTTTATCCGTTGGAGGATATGAATAAAAATAAAATAATAAATTTATTTTATTTTATTTCTTTTAAAAAGTCACAAAATGTAAATTTTTCTCTAGACATACTATGGTCAAAGTGAAGACTTCCTTAAATGAATCTCGTCACTACAGATTCAACAGTGCCCTCAGATTTTTAATCCGAGCACCAGTTCAAAAGATAGAAAATGCCACTGGCGCATTTACTTAACGTACCTTTAAAAAAGTTCAATAAATTATTAACATTCACCCTCAACCCGCACCGGTCGAGGTTAGGCTCTGCCTAAGGGAAAAAATCCCCAACGAACTCAACAGTACACTTGTATTTTTAATCCACGTTTCCATTTAGAAGTCACAAATTTTAATAATAAAATAATTGTTATTTAATTATTTTATTTATAGCCAAAAACTAACTTCCACAGTTGGCCCGCGTCGGCCAATGTTAGTATATACCTAAAGAAAGCATAACCCCAAAAGCTCAGTGGAAGTCTCAAATTATTAATTTGAGTCACCGTTTGTGATTTATAATCATTTAAAAATAAAATAACTTTAATTGATTATTTTATTTATGTTTATGCCATTTTTGGGTTTTCTCACAAGAGGCATGTGCCAACTAATATTAATTCGCGCCTAGGTTAAAAAACCATCCTAAACGCAACGATGTCCTCAAATTTTTGACCTTTGAAACCATTTAAGAGTTATTCCACTTTTTTAGTAAAACTGGTTACACGCACTAATTAAATCTTAACAAAACATTGATGGATCATTCCGGGCACTCCGGGCCTCGGAATCACTCGCCGCTAGATTTCACGGTCTCGAAATAATTCCATATAAATAAAAACAATTACAAGGAAAATCTGGGTCATTACAACAATTCCTGATATTTTTATAATGCCTCAAAACCATGTAATGTTTTTATGCTTCTTTATCCCTGTAAAATTATTAAATCTTGATTTATGTGAATGGTCATATAGATGTAAATTTATCACTTTTTGTGTATATAGTTTTGACACATCATCTTGAACTTATTTCCCATAATACATTAGGATATGGCTTCACAAGAGTTTTTCAAATAAGTGTTTGTGTTTTAAAAAATAATAAAAATAATAAAAATAAGAGAGTGGCGTAATATGATTGATGGTCACCCTTCTTTACAGTTGATTAAACGGTTAGAATTTGTTTTTTACCAACCATTGTAAATACATAATAATGTCTCTTATAGTGTTTTCTAAAATAGGTATGATGAGATATTTTTTTATCAAAACATGCTCAAATGTATCACATGGAACATCATGATATTGATGTTGATAATATGATTGGGATATATTATAAATTGTCTCACTGATAAGTTTAACACTAAAGATGGGTATCTAAATCACATGAGTAATATTTTCACTTATTTGTGAAATTGATTCCTCTAGGATAAATTTTTTTATTACCAACCATCCACATTGACGAATAAATACTACCTTTATAAATAAAAAAAAATTAGTTAAAACTTAATAATTTCCATAAGGATATCAAAGTGAATAAAAAAATTAATTCTATAAGTATATATTGTGAATGTATTACTTTATGAAATCCTTACGTTAGTTTATAATGATTTTGAGTAAAAATTGGTTCAACCTAGACTTCATTGTGTTTAGTTCTCATATATTTCTTAACCAATTCAAAAAATATCCAAAATTCAACATAGAGAATTTACCTCTATGGTTATAAAATTTTAACATCATAACCTATAAAGTTATCTAGACCTTTCTGCGGATACCAAATATAATGATGCATATATTATTCAACAAAAAATAAATTATTTATAATAAGGGTTTCACGTTCATACATTTTGGGTATTATTAATTTAGAGTTTTAGATAAATAGGCAAAACATTACATAGTAATCTGGAAATTTCTACATAGTCTCCATTTTTTCTAGAAAAAATTTTATTTATAAAGACACACTTACCTCATTCAAGAAAATGTTCCTTTATTAATAGCTATATATAGTATTAGTTCCTACTCATTTGTAGGCCCTGTAAAAACACTACTACAAAACACACATTTAATAGCACGAGTATTTATCAGTTCTAGAAAAAAGCTGACAAATGGAATATTTATCGGCGCTTTTTTTACAATGATAAAGGGAACCTTTATCAGTGCTTTATTTTCAGTGCTGATAAATGTCTGTATAAAAAAAATTAAATGATTTAAAAACTAAAATAAAAAATTTAGTTTATTAATAAAAATATTAAAAATTTATTATTTAAATAATTATTGATAAAAATGAATAAATTGATTATATATTATTAAATATTAATTCATTTTATAAATTAGATAATTATGATAAATTATATTACTAAATTATATATATAATATATATAAATATTAATGTCTATAAATATGATTTATACCATACCAAAATATTTATGTGATTTACATTAAATAGTCATATATTTATTGAATAATAGTTTATAATTAAAAATTAATATGAAATAAAAACATTGACTAATTACATAGTACTCGACATATAATTGAATATCGTTTTGTTTCTCAATTTAATATAGATCAAATAGATATTATATTAATTTCACATATACATATTTAATGTACTTTTATATTTAATGTAGACACATAAAATTAGATATTCATTAATAACATTAAAAAATATTTTTAAAAAAATATTTTTTAAAAAATATTTTTATAAATGTAAATATACTATATTTATATAATTATAAATTTATATTTATGAATTAATAAATATTTTTTAAAAATGTATTTACATAATTATAAATAAAGAATTATATATATTTAAATAATTGTTAAATTTATCATAAATTTAATTAAAATAATGAATATATTTTATATATTTATATATATTTGTTAAATATATATTTGTATAATTTTATAAATATATTTAATGATATAAATATTTTTTATAAAAATATTTCTATAATTTGAATGAATAATTATAAAATTATAATAAATATATTTAAAAAGGAATATATTTTCTATATTTATATTTATTTATATTCATTATATATATATATATTTATAATTTTTTATTTATAATTATAGTTGTAAATATTTTATTAGCGTGTTAATAATAAGCACTGAAAAAATGAACATTTATTTGCGCTATAATTTTAGCACTGATAAATATTGAATTTTTCATCACTTTTTTTGCGCTGATAAAGGCCTACTTTTATTAGTGCTAAAAAATCACCTATAATAGGACTCTTTATGAGTGATTATTTTTAATCGATGATTAAAGTGTCCAGATCTAATTAAAAAAACTAACCATTTGAAAAATCATCGTGATATCATAATCCTTCCATGGAAGACACCATCTTTTGGTGCTCATCCTCAGTGAATCGAACCTTAGATCACACCACTCGGCTACATCTCAAACATATAGTTTTAAATCTATTGTTTGATTTATTTTAAGGGTTTCAAATACGGTTTCATATTTTCTTCAACCTAGCTTGGTAGGTCTTTCAATTTTCTTTGTGTATTTTTTGTGGTGTATTTATTTTATTCTTCAATGATGTCTTTATTTGTGGTGTAGTGATTTTATACTAGTGTTGTTGGCCTTATGAGTTTTCCAGTTTACAATTTTGATTCTACTCTTGATCACTCAAAGAGATTTTATTTATTTTTTGGACTTGATGGTGACACATAGAGTCACATGGAGTTTAGTAATTTATTTTTTTACATGTCCCAAATTGATCACCCAATGCTATCATACATATTTTTCATTATTTATTTTAACAACAGTATTCCATACATGTGAAATTTTAGATATTGATACTGGGGATTTTTAGTGTGCGGGAGTTAAATTTAGGTTATGGACTTTCTTTTGTATTATATTGATTCATATATTTTTTTTACTTAATTGGGTTGTTTTGAGAATCAGATATATGGATGCATCCTGGAAGTTTTTATTCAAATTATCATTTTTCTAGTTGTACTTATTTTTTGAGCCAAATCATTCCCACTATGTTTTTTTCATTCCATGGTTTTTGTTTCCAACCTAAGGGGGGTCGAGAATGTCCCTTGGACACTATCATGGTCTAGCTCGTGTGTTTGATATATGGTTGTCCTAGGTTTATTTTGGAAACTATATCTATCGTTAAATGTGTTGTTCCTTTTATCAATAATCCAATATGCCATGTCTCTACACTTTTTAAAAAAATCTATTTTATTTTTCAACATATTTATATTAATCCTACATTATTTATAAATCATTTTAATAATAAAATATGAAATATTATATCCTGATGTTATGTACTATTTAAAGACTATATTATAATTTTTCATCATCATCCTACTCCCCCTCTCTCAATAATTTATCAAAAAAATATTCTTTTGAGATTATCCCTTTCTGGTTATACAAATTTTTGGAGAAATATAAACCACTATAAGACATTATAATTTTGTGCTTGTAAATGTAGATTTTCAAGAATTCTCCCTGTTTTTGAGTATTTAATTAACTAATAACATGTGGATTTATAAGGAATAACTTTGATACCTAACTATAAGACATGTATAAAAATAGTATGTCAAACATTTTTATTATAAAAAAGTGGTCATATAAAAAATCTCCCACACCCCATGATATAAACTGAAATTCCATCCACAACATTTGAAAATTTTATTCAATTTTAAATGGGTTTCAAGGTGTGTTTTCAGTCTTCCTTTTGAAATCTATAAGAAACTTCCCTCCCATTCATAGATTGGGAAATAAATATCCCATCAATTCCATTATTCTCCATTAAATCAAGGAACATTTCAACTCACTAATCGTCAACATTTAAAAATTTGTTATTGTTAACGTAGAAAATTGTTATCATAATTCATCTATTAGACCACTAGAAATTATTTCGTGCACATTGATAAAGAAATTCATTATATCCATAAAATTATTTTTTATGTAATGATTTTGATCCATTCACCTTTTTTTAAATTAATTTTTTTTTAATAATTCATCTAACCCTCAGTACCAAGATCTTATTTCTTTCTTCAACTCATAGATCTTCATTTTCAATTTATAAAAATTATTCACGTGTTTTATAATGAGAAAACAATATTTTTGTTTGATGTAAACATCATCTTCGTGTAATCAATTATTAAATGCTAATTTAACATATTGGTAGAGTACCTTGAATTTTCTTTGGGATGGTTCAGTGTGGTGATATGATATCCCAAGTTTCATAAGATGTTTTAACATATCGATATACCATTAATTTTTAATTAATAATTCCATAGGATTCTACATCACTTATATTAATACATTTTTATATCTTCTAGTCGATTGATTGAGAGTTTATTATACTTGTTTTTTTCATATTTTAGTTTCTTATTGCTCTTTAATTACATATACTATATTTTCATTTGTTAAGGGGATTGGAGAATGATTTGATGTGGAGAAACCCTTTTCTAAAATTCAATTACCCATTTTCATCCCCATACTGAAATTATTTAAAATAATAAACATTTGAGTATCCCTTATTAGAATTGTCTATAACTTTCAGTATGGATAATGAATATAAAATGGGTATTTATTTATATATTTTATAAAATTAATATTTTATGAACCTAATAAGATAGATAAGAACTAAAAAATGGATGCATTCTAATCGTTTTAAAAATGAATAGGGTGATAGAGTTAAAGAGTTCATCAAGTTTTCAACAGAGTATGTATAATATCCTTTTAATATATTTATCCCGTGTTTATGTTTTTTTATTCAAGACAAATTAATATAGAAGAGTTGTAAGAACATTTAATTTTTCATGGAATAGATCAAAGATATAAATATTGGACTAAACCTATGAAAAAACAAATTTTGGGCATAATTTTGGATGATACTATGATTTATTATTCATTTGATTTGAATACCTTTATAGAAGATGATGGAAATCACCATGATTAAATTAAAATGAAAATTGAACATGGACTTCTTGATTTTAAATTTTTTTTGAGGAGTTAAAATAGATTTTACAATAAACCATTGTATACTGGTTGTACTAAATACAAAACATTGTCTGATGTATTGATGTTATATAATTTCTAATCTAGTAGCAGATGTTGTGATACCATCTTTACAGAACTACTTGCTATTCTGAAAGATATTATACCAGATGAAAATGAACTAACATGCAAAATATATGACGCTAAATGAATTTTATGTTAAATGGTACTAAACTACAAAAAAACAAGCTTCTCTAGACGAATTCATATTGTTTCTCAAGAACCATGAATCACTCATAAAATTCCCTAAGTGTGGCAGAAATTGATACAAGAAAAATAAATCAAATCCTTAAAAATATGTACGGTACATTCCTTTGATTCCAAGGTTTATATGACTATATGGATGTCAAGAAACTGCCAATTAATTAACATGGAATCCAGTTACAATAATTAAAGATGGGAACTTGCGTCATCCTGCATATTCTCTTTAGTAGATGGAAATTGATTAAGAGTTTCCTAAATTTTTAGATGAGTCGAGAAACATTCATATTGCATTATCTATAGATGGAATAAATTCTTTAGTGAACAGATTATTACTCAAAGTAAATGTCCCTTAATGTTGGTAAATTATTACTTTATTACATGGTTGTGCATGAAGAGAAAATACATTATGTTATCTCTACTTATATCTGGACCAGATCAACCAGGTAATGATATTGATGTTTATTTGGATCTGTTGATCTAAGATCTGAAATTGATGTGGGATATTGTATTAAAATTTATTATTCTCATAGAAGTATAAAATTCACATTGAGGGCCATGTTGTATGGGATGATAAATTACTTCCCCATTATTGAAATATTTTAGGTTTAAGCATTAAACAAATGTTGGGGAGTCCCATTTATGAAAAATTCACATACATAGTTAAGTTGAAACATTTATCAATGAATGTGTTTTTAGGACATCATAATATTTTACCATGATGACATAAATACTGATCTTGGATGATAGAATTTTATGGGAATATTGAACAAGGTACAACACTATCTCCAAAAATGGGTGATCAACTATAAAAAATTTAAAAACGATTGACACTATTTTTGGAAAACCATTTCTTCAAAACCATACAAAATCTGGTTATAAGAAGTTATCAATTTTCTTTGAATTACAATATTGATTTTTTTATTTTAGACATTTTCTTGATGTCTGACATGTAGAAATAATGAATTTGATAATGTTATTGTAATGTTACTAAATTTTCACAAAAAAAGGATGATGGCATCAAGGCTAGGTTGGACTTGGCTAAAATGGGGATGAGGGAAGAGTTGGCACCGCTGAATTGTAGTAGGTGTAATTTTCTTCATCTAGTAGCTTACACTCTATTCGAATAGAAAAAAATTTAATTTTTTCTTTACTAGTGTAAAAGTTCCACAATGGGATTCATAAAATATCCATAAAGTCATTTGAATGACTAATTTCAAGTTACAAGGACTAAAATACCTCAACTATCATGTTTTGTTGAGATTTTTAGTGCCTTAGGTTTTCCATTTCATTCTGGCTCAAAATTTTTGCCATATATAACCAGACTCTACATCATTTTTAATTCCATATGAAGTAAATTTGTAAAACCCAAAATGTTTCCCATTTGTAATAAGGATATATGGGTCATATTATGAGAGTTAGAGATGTTCTTAACACCATCATTCAATGATATAATGGTCTCCATGATGGTTCACTTGGTGAGAGAGGTTCAAATTTTTGGTCTTGTCCATTACAGAAGGATGTACCCCATTGAATGGTATATGATGATTTGGAAAGTATATGTTACGAATCGAAGTTATCTAGAGGTTTTATTGTAGAATGCTACATTTTTGAAAAAGATATTGAATTATATACTGACAAGCTATTAGATGTTGGAAGAATCTGGGTCCCAAAGTCTCGTTGTAGTGAACGCCTTATGGGTGACTGGATTTTAGAAGATTTGTTGTTACAATGACCTTGATAAAGTGGGATCAATCACATTTAACATATTACATAATAGTGAATACATCATACCTTGAATCCCATAACTAAATTATTTTAGATTTTAATCCATCAAGGGATGGAGGATGGATATCAAATACACATAATCAATTGTTTATAAGATTTTTCAGATATCAAATTTTTAAGGTTTTATTTGAAAATATGTATTCAATTACTGAATGACTTTAGTAGCTAGCCTGAGGACTGAATGAAGATGTTATATCATACCCTAGCTTTGTAATCAATGACTATATGTTCTAAAAAAATAACATGATGACTTTTGTATGATGAAAAATCATGGTGTTACACTTGTGGTTGTAGCGATTCTCATGTCTGGTTCAATGGATTGAATTCCAATTTATTAAAACATGTATTATTTTTTAATTATCTAATTGATATACAAGTTGTATTATACAACATTTATAGTGTTTATTTTCTGTTGCAAATGGGTTGACAATTTCAATAGAGGTAATGTTGATGAAATGGTCTTTTTGAAGGTGATTTTCAATGTAGAAGTGGAAAAATATGATCTATTCATAATGGAATCACATGAAACGCAAATATTTAATGTATCTAATCAAAAAAACAACAATTAGTGTACATTCCTACTGGTGACTAAAAAAATGTTGATATAGATGAAAATTCAATTGAGGATGACCCTTCCATTGGGACATCATAATCAATTCATGATAGTCCTAATGTAAAAATTTTCTTGTATGATATAGGGGACCACAAAGAGCGGATTTGTATTCTTGATAGAGGAACCAAATCCTAGAAACCATTAAAAAAAGAAATAGGTTTCAATGATAAGGTTAAAGTGTTTTTTTAAAATATTTTTTTTACTCATAATATTATATGGTCTCTACTATATTAACATATTCTAAATTAAATGATTTGTTATTCATATTGAAAATGTATTCTACACATGATGGTAGAACAAAACATAATGAGGGAAATCCATTGGAAATATGTAAATGTAATGTTACGATATACATTCTCTTTTTTAATAAAATATTATATAATCAAACACTAATTTAATTTTCATTTTTCCATGAAGGGTTTGATTATTTTAGAAGATTTCTGTCCGTGTTTCATGTCTTTTCAGTTATAAAAATGAAACTATCTCTCCTACATCATAGAGGCAATCTTTATATTTTCACCATAATATAATTTTCCATTAAATTAATTTATTTTTTATTACTACTGTAAAATTTATTTCATTTTAGTATAAATCACTTCATAATGATTTTCTTATACAGGAGGATTATTATTTTATAGTTGGGGTGCTCTATCCAACTTCCATGTTTATTATCCCTTAAAACCTTTTCACCCATATATTGGTGCATTTATCACTTTCGTTCATGTTAACTCTACTACCTTTATAGGAAGTGAAACGATGCTTCCCCTTTTTAATTATAGATTTATTCTTGATGTTTTCATACTAAAATGATTTTCCATATAATTAATGTATTGTTTCATATTCATGTTTAATTTATTTCTTTTTAGTATTACTGATATACTAACTGTTTTATTATACATGTGTATTTTTTTTTCATGTTTTGGTGCTTTGTCCATCATTCGTGATTCTTCTCCTTTAAACATTTTAACCCATGTAGTGCTGAATTTATCACTTTTTTTATGTTACCACCATTTCCTTTATAGGAAGAGAAACGATGTTGCCTCTACTCAATTACAAAGGTAATCTTGATTTTCACATTTTAAAATAATTATCCATAAATGTAATTTACTCTTTTATATTTATGATTAATTTATTTGTTTTTAGTATTACTCGCAAAATAATTTTTTTCTTATATTTGTGGAATGTTTTATCGACTTTATGGGGTTTGTTTGAAGATTCTCATTCATGGTTGGTATTTGGATAAATACAGTTAATGGAAATAGTGGTAACATTGATTGTTAGGATTGTTTTGTGACTTTGGGATGTGTAAGAATTAGCCGCACCTCAATCTGACCCATGATTTGATCGATATGACTCCACAAACTTTAACATATTTTAAATTGATATTTATTTTAGAAAAAACAGATAGATGAATCAATGTGTTTTTTAGGAGTTTAAAATCAACATTTGACATTAAAATGTTTCACCCACTGAAAACTAAGAAAACACACTCTGATTATCTTGATAATTTAGAGCATCGATTCATATGTTTTTTTGATGTATAACAATCAATTTCATGTAAAACTGATACATGATGTGATATTTATATGTTAATTTTCGTGTTCTTAGTTTAAAATGACATTTTAGTAATAAAATATAAGTGACGAACTCAAAAATGAGAAAACACATTCAGATTGTTTTGATAAAATATGAAAATATATATAAGTGATTGGAACATGTAAGAATCATTCTCACCTCAATATGATGTACAGTGTGAATGATATGACATTATGTTCTTCTATATTTAAAATTGACATCAATTTTAGTAAAAAGACAAACTGACCTACTCAAAACTAAACAAAAAAATTTGTATTATTTTGATACTTTAGGAAAATTATCTATATGTGATTTTAGACATGAATGAACCATCCACACATTAATCTAATGCACCGTGTGACTAATATGACTCAAAGTTCATGTTTTTAATTAAAATTGACATCAATTTTAGTAAAAAGTCGAGCTAACCTACTCAAAACTAATAAAACACGTTAAAATTAATTAAATTCTTTAGAAAAATGGTCCTTAATTCATTTGAGATAAGTATTAATCAGATGCACCTAAATTAGATGTATAGTATGATAGGAATGACTCAAAGTTCATATTTTATCTAATTGACATAATTTTTCAGTAAAATTAACACTTTATATTAATTTATTTTGTATGTTATTACTAACATTATAATTTTTTTTTCATATACAGTTTTTTTATTTTTCTCATGTAGGGGTGGTTTTCTCAACAATAGCATGAGTTAGGTCAAGATTAAAAGATAAAGTTACATTGATTTTTTAGTGTATGTAATAATTTTTATTTATGTAATTGTATGAAGCAAAATTTAAAATTTCTATAATATAGTGTGTTTTTTTGTAAATTTCATTTCATTTAAATCATGTATTGGGACTTGTTTTTGTCAGTGTCAGGTGTGTTTCTAGTGTTGTGGTGTGCTGTTACAGCACACTACATTATGGCCCTTTATCATCTCTTTTAAAATCACAGATAAAGGTCTGCATTATTAGCACTTACATAAGCACTAATAAACGGTTCATTCAGTGGTGTTAAATTAATGCTCTGACCAAGGAATCATGTATCAACCTTTTTTTAGTGTCGATAAAGGACCCATGTATAATTTCATTTTCAACACTAATAAAAGACTATGTCTTTTAGCCTCACTCATGTACTAAAAATTTTTCTAGCATAAATAAAGTTTATTTCGAGTGCTGCTAAATGCCAGTTATTTAGTAGTGAAAACATTTAAAAACATTGGTAGATAAAAATGAGGCTCATTAAGGAAAATAGAGGAAATAAATTTGTTAGTCCAATGAAAACATGAAATCCAATAAACATTTTACCTTTTTCATGTTATTATTGGATCCTATAAAATTAATCATATCCCTATAGGGAAAAACTTTTCATATCAAATATAACCTTTAAAACAAAAACCATGAAAATAGAAACCCTTTTCATAATTTTAGAGAATTATATTAAAAACCCTATTCCACTCATGTTAGAAACAACTAGATCCTAGTTAAATAAAAAGGAGAAACCTCCCTAGTTAACTCCCTCCTTCTTTCTATTAAATTAAAGAAAGATTACCCAATTCATTATAGAGCTATATTGTTCTCACTCGAAATATAAGCTATATGGGTATCACCCATCGTATATGTTGTATCAAGTGCATGCACCCTCATCTATAATTCTCATGTACCATATAATAAAAAAAATTAATCATTAATCATTTCATCAATAAAAACCTTGAAACAATATTTTGAATTCACATGAAAAATTCTTTCGTATATTGAAATAAATTTTCCATTTAAAAACCCTATTTTGAAAAACAAAAAATTTAAAAAAAATGTAAAAGACTTTTGATTTAGAACAATGGAATACTTTAAATGAATCCAAAAAATTAATAATGTCCATGATGGAAGGAAAATGATTTCAAGTCATATATGTTAAAATACAACATTTCTATTTTCCTATTGAAAATAATGTCAAAACATTCTGTATCAAATATGTAAAAATATACCCTTTTAAAACATTTTAAATAATGTTAAAAAAATTCCCTTTATAATTTATTTTTGTCAGTATAAATACATCAATAAAATAATTTTATTAATATATATATATAGTAAAATTATTTAGAAAATAAATTGTTAAAACATTTAAAACGAGCTTTTAAGGTAAAGGTTCCCTCACCTCGAGTCTGACTCGTCACATATGTTCTTATTTTTCATGAATAATTAACTTAGGATAATTATTTAATTTAATAATAAATTTTTAATAATTTATTATTCTATTTATTTTATTTATTACCATGTAATATTCAATTACATAATTGATTAAGTTTACATAGAATATTTTGAGGTTGGTCGGTATATAAGTCCAAAATGAATTAAATTGGTTAACTATGGTAATATTGAAAATGGTTATATCATATAAATTTTTTTCAACATTATATATATATAATTTTTATACATTGATAATACTTTGACAACCAACTATGTAAGGTGGTTATAAAAATTATTTATGTAACAACTTGGAGATTAAGTCCATACATACACATGAGTAACGTTTCCATTTTTCAATGAACATGAGTGAACGAATATAATTACAATTTTATATTTATATAATGATTATATATCTTAAATATAATTTTAATTCTTTAAATCCACTAATATATACAAATCATGTACCTGTGTGTGAAGTTCAAATTTCTTCAATTAGATGTATAATTAGATGAAGACCGTTTATACCATCAATAAAATAATATTTAATAATATTGGGTATACTGATTTTATGAGATCGTATTGGTTAGGATAGACTTTAAGGAGTTAAAATAATAAATAAAAAAGAAAAAACATGGTAAATAACATTACCTCCTCTTTAGAAAACCTCTTTAAGTTTTCAATTATATCCTTTTTCTTATTTTATTATGGTAAAAAAACCCTTAGGTTATGTTTAGGTATGTTATTAATGGATTCATCTAAGAAATTTATGATTTAAAAGGCTATAGGGAATAGTGGATGGGTGGTTTCCTTTAATAAGTGAGGGGAGGGAACCATTGCAATTACTTAAAGTATTAAATTAACGAAAACAAATTTTCTTTTTCATGTGGAAGAAAATATATATATTTAGATATAGGGTAGTTATGATCTGAAATATTCGCATACAATAAAATTTATACATGTATATGTTATTTTTATGCTTATTTCTTAGTTTTAACCCCCCCCCCCCCATTAACCCTTTGGATAATTACCACGATATCAAAGTTCATTACTCTTTATGGGTCAAGAAAGATACCATAAACGGTAAAATTACACATAAGTGAAAAAATAATGATATTCAAAACCATATATATTTATAATTGTTACAGATAATATTTTCATTAATTTCTAATCATTTAATAAAATATTATTTAACATAAGATAACATTAGATTAATTTTCAATACTCTTTACAAAGGTTGACTTTAAAGACAATAATATTACAATGTAACTCAAATATTTTTTTTAACACACCAATAATATTCTATATTTATATAAAAAATTCTTGGAACACAATAATTAAAAAAAAAATTATTACTTTTGATTCTTTTAAAATTATTTACTTGTTTTTTGTATTACTTGAATAATCATTCTGTCGATGTTGCTTATGCGTTAATGGAAATTATTTCATCAATAAAAATTAAAAATAAATGTCTTTGATAAATAAATTAATTCATATTTCAAATTATAATTTATAACAAAATATATCCTTTTTATCCCTATCAAAAAAATATTATTGATAGTAAAATAAATAGAGTGTCATTATGTATTTTTTCACTCTTAAAATAATATTAAGGTTGTTATCAACGTAATGTGGAAATAAATTGAACCATTTTTATGTTTTTAATGATAATACAAAAAAATAACTCGTCCTGTTATATAAATTCAAATATTTTGGTGATTTTAGTGTCTTCACATCTAATTTTAATCTTTTTTTACCTGTTTTATCTTTACCACAGCAAAAAGAATTTTACCATGGTTACTATTCACAATGAAAAAAAGAACCTATTTATAAAATATAAACCAATATATTCCAAATGTGGAATCCATTTTATCAAATTAAATACTTATAAGTGAACAGAATTTTTTTTAATATAGACCTAAAAAATATGGTGAACAATAGTCTTATAGAAAAATGTCATTTTTAGTTTAGAAATTTTTTATACCAAAATATAATGTAATGATATTTCAATAAAATTGATTATATTATTTTTAATAATAATGAACTAATTAAATTTTAAATCCAAATAAAAATAAAATGTGACATTTTAAATACATGAAAATAAAAGGCATTTTTCTAAAAAAATCTATATTTCTACTATTCAACAAAAAATAACTTTTTCAGAAAATTCTAAAAATTTCACTCAAAGATAATAATTAATTTTTCAACTCAAAAAATAAGTTCATTTTTTAATTAACTTTTTTAAATTTGGTAGAAACCTATTAAAATATTCATAAAGATAACTAAATAATAGCCATTTTGGAATTAAATATATTTATGAAGCACAAAATTATATTATTCTCATTCCTTTCCAATAAAAACAATTAGGCTATTGTTAATTAATTAAATTAAATATATAATAAAATTATTTAATTTGAATAATTTAACAAAATTTATTATTTTATATTTTTGAGATAGAAAATACATTTCACAGAAATATTAGTTTTATAATAAATATTTCTTTTATCTTTAAATGATTTTATATTCATTTCCAACCAATTGATAATCAATGTAATATTGAAATTTACTTTGTTTAAGGAAAAATTTTATACATGTATTTCATAATAGGTTTATTCATTTTCATACCCACCAAACCAAGAATAAGTTCATAACGATCATTTTCAAATAATAATATTTCATTATTATATTGTGGTTTTGTAAGCATAGAATTGCATATAACACAAACTATAAAATATTTTTTCTGGAAATTATATTATAAAATAAGGTAGTGATAAAACATTTGTTTTGTTATGATTAATAGTAATCCATGGGTATTATTATGATGAGAAAATATCCATGTTTAAATTAATTCATTATTTGGGTAATAATAAGAAATAGTCGACGAGTTTTGCTGATCCATAATTATAGATATAACGAGATATAGTGATGTGTTTGATAGTGCTATAATTTTTTCCCCTTATTTAGTTAAGACATTACCTAATAAATATATTGGCTATCCATTATGATTGGATAAATAATTAAAATAGGGTGTTGAGGTGGCTTGATAAGCACTCAATTATATTGAATGAGTATTGTTTTAAAATCTCAAATTAATCATATAAAATTACATGATAAATTTTTTAATATGTTAGGATCTATGATATGTTTGAGGTTATTTTTGAAAACATACTATGTTTATTATAACTCTTTATATGCAAACATTTCAGGTACAAAAATATTTTACTCTTTATCATGCATGAAAGGGAAAGAACAATGTATTTCTCGAAGTTTACGATTGGGATTGTAATGAACCTAATTTTAAAGGTCATTTACATTCATATAATATTATCTTCTCAAGAGTTTAATTGGTAAAATATTATGTTGGAGAGGGAATGGATTTTTGTAGTGCTGATGCAGAAGTACTAGGTACCCAGTGGCTTTGTACGAGATACTCAGTTGAAACTGTGTGTTGCTTGTGGTTTTGTTAGAGTCATCGAATACATAGTGTCCTTATACTAGGTGTCTAGAAGAAACTGAGGGCTCATTATTTTAAAAATAGAATATTGGTCATTTCAATTCCAACCTTTTCCCCTAAAATTCCTTCTCTCTAGATTTCCTCCACATTTTATCAGTATATATTCCCTCCTAAGATCTCATTCCTCCCATGGCTGAACTCATCTTCAATAGTTTTCCTAGAATTCATCAAGAGTCCATATATTCACATAATCAAAAAAGTTAGTTTTAAGGGATTAATATAACCCCTTATTTGTTTTTTTCTTCATGAATGTGACTTGAACTCTACTCCTTGTATTCTAGGTCTTATTAAATATTTATCTTTTTTCTAATTTCCTATACATTAGCCATCATGTGTGTTGATACCCAAGTAGTTGAACGTATATTTTATCATTTCATGATTCCCTATTCTTCATTGGTAGTGATTAAAACCCTGGAGTAACATTATTATAGGTTGGAAAAATCATTATAGTGGGTGCATATCAAGCTTCCTAAAGCATAAGGATTTTTATCTACATAGACTAGGTGGATGACCGCTTCTCTTTATCACATACTAAAAAAGTGTTCCTATTCCCAGGGAATTGGATATTGTGAGGGAAGACTGGATAATGGTTTTTATCTAAAAAAGTTCTAATAAAAAAAAATTAATAATAAAATTAATTATTTATCCTTTTGTTATTTATGAATATGTATTCCTTGAAATTTTTGATTTTATTACACCCGAATATTCTTGTAGTGATTATATTATGATATGATTAATTTTTTTGTTTAAATTTGTTCATAACATCTCTATGGACTACTATTTTATATGTTCTTTACACATGGTTTTCATTGTATTAAAATACTAAACATGATTCATTAATGATTCATTGATAGGATTAGGAATCTCAAATCCAAATAATATGTTTTTATCTAGTGATAAAGCCACATTTATCATAATTATGAATTTAATTTAATAATGTTTTAAATATATATCATTTTACTTCCATGTATTGTATATGAACGGTTTTGGGCGTTAACTTGTAGGTTCTTGTCTGGGATATGTGTAGTAGTAACACACTAGGATTTGGTATATACAATTGATATATTACCCCCTAAGAGGAGAGAGGCCTCTTATATAGTAGGGAAATGAATATTAGTGTTATTTTTTATATATATGTATATATTTCTCCCTATAATAGGATAAAGGGAATCCTCGATGAGGTTGATGCTAATGAACAAGTGTGGTACCAATCTATAAGGGGAAATTGGACTCCCCGGAAGGATAATTATGTTTGTTTTGAGTGCAATGAAATTTTAAATTAGTGGGTGATATATTAAAATCTCTTTAAATAATCGTTGCCCGAAACCAATAGCGAGGATCTTACACGTAAAATTTTTAATTTATTTATTTGATATCTGATGAAATAAATACTTATGATTAGGAAATTTTTTCTTTGATGGTTGTTGATTATTTGAAAAGGACATTCTTGCATGCCTTTGTTGTAGTTGCAAGGATCCAATATTACAGTCCCTATAGCGGTAATCCACACGTACTTCAATTTTCTATAAGAAACACCATTCTTTCTCATAGTGCTAGCACAGTGACTTGTATGTCTTTTGTTGTTCATTACTGATTGACCATTCTTCAGTCTTAAAGAATTTATCTCTTGGGTTTCTCATTCTTTAGAGGAATAGAGGAGTCGAGATATAAATCATTGTGCACAATAATTCTCTATTCCATTTATAAATCTGGGATTTCGGTTACAAAATTTAATTTCATAACTGCAATTAAATATAATTATTACCATTAATGAAATCATATTATACATAATATTATTATTATTATTGGCATTTTTTGGTGTTCCAACTTACACAAAATGGATAAATAATATTTACCGACTCATAAAAAAATATTTTATCACCATATACGGTCTTGTTCCATTCAAACTCCTCTTTTATTTTTTGAATAACTGAATAAATATTTTATTATATTATATAAATATTATATTTAGAAACTAGTAAATAAACATTTTGTAAATATTCAATTAAATGAATAAATATATATTATTCATGATCTAGTGAATAAATATTTATTTAATATCTATGATCAATATAGCATAAATAAAATTATTCCTTGGTCTTGAGAATAATATTTTTTCAATTAATTAAATTCGAAATAGAATTTAAATGAGACCACTAGAAACACATTGCGTGTGACCCTCAAGGATTATTTCTCATTGAGAATAAGTGGGCTTTCCTAAAGTCAATGATTATTGTCTTGAAATTGCTCAAGGAACCCAATAAAAAGAACACAAAGTCACAATGACAATAACTAAAAACGAATGCTCATTGTGTAATATAATCCCTTTGTCACATAATCTCATCAAGAAGGTTGCATGATGGTTTCATCAACCTATATTCTTGATACATAATTCTTTGAATATCTGAAATAGACTTGGTGTTACACTATGGACATAGAATATCAGGTGAAGGTTTAATTTCAATAAACAGGTCAAGATATCAACTTCGATCAATATGGAATGGGGAAATAATTTCATGAAATATACATTAATAACATGTCATTCATGATGCACCCAACATACCCTACTTCATACCAACATATGCTGTGATTTTTTTCGTAATCAATTCTATGTGTGTGAGTCAAGACATGCATTAATGATGATATTAATGTCCAAGGACTAATAAACATGCTCACAGATAGGAATATATGATGACACCAAAACATGTGGAATTCCAACTACAGGGTATGTTCTCATAATATCCCATCATAGAGATTACAATGTGAGAACTTCATGAGAATAAGTCTCATATGATTTTGAGTACTCACACCTGACAATCTATATATAATGTGTCATGTCATACTATGTTATCCAACTATAGAACTATATTAAGAATATTTTCATAGCACTTCATGGTTCTTATTATAGTAGAGATCTATTATGACCATATCAATGCGAAAAATACTGTAGAATAATATTACATTATGTTCATGAATAATAATGAAATATATGTAATAGGATGTTAAATTTAATATTTAAAACAAGAAATGTTCATGTATTCGAAGTAAAAAAAGTTGGTTCTAGGAAACCAACTCTAAAAAACTTCTACATGGACTAGAGTTAACTACATATGAATTTTACCCTTTTAGACCACACATGATAATCATGTTTTTGATGAGTCATGGATTTATCCAAGGGGTATACCTTGGTGTCTTCCATGGAAATACTACACATTGAAACTTTACCTCTTTAAGAAAAATCCCTCAAGAGATGATACTTTTTATATATGTTCATCATCTGTTGATGTGGCCTGGGATCTTTTGTGAGAGACGCCGCTATAGTATTATCACAATAGAGTTCGATGGGATCATTACCTCAAGGTACCACATTATGCTCTTAGATGAAATTTTGCATCAAAACTGATTCTTTAGCTACCTTGGAAGTAGTGATATATTCGGAATCTATTGTAGAATCTATGACCACAGCCTTATTTGATCTTTTTCATCTCTCTATACCTCAATTCATAGTTAATATGTATCTCCTTTGTGACTTTATGTTAGTTTTATCAGTCTGGAAACTAGCATCCACATATCCTTTGATGACCAGTTCCTCATCCCCACTATAATCCAGCAACATCTCTTTAGTACACCTCAGATACTTATGGTGTCATGACCTCGTCCCCACAAGGTGTACCCCTCTTGGGCCAGCAATGTGAGAATGGAGATAATGACCCCTGAGTCCCGCCTTCAGTAGGCCTCGGGTTGGAAACTAACACTGAAGGTATTGTAAACACACAAATGGGAGGCATTACCCTTTACGGGAACACATTCAGAAAAGAGAGATAAGATAAACACCAACCAAATCTAAATTAGATATCAATATAAAAGAAATACCAAGTACACATATGTAATATCAGGCAAAAATACTACAACTGAAAGTGGAAAAATATAAATACTAAAGGAAATTAAGAACATAGCAGCAACCACATGCCTGAAAAACTCGTGCTACCCTAAGCTAGTAGAAACTAGTTTGATCTCCAACAAAATCCAAGTGACCTGAAAAACATTATATATATATATATATATATATGGTGAGTATAACCGTAAACGCAATACGATCCTCCCTAGATCCTTTCATGAAAAGTTAAAAAGCATTCTAAAGCATAGTGAACAATAAGTGAAACTAACTTGTCACCTAAACAGGAATTCTAGGTTCCTAGCCTCACCATGGATACTCTCACTAAGTATCGCACACAAGAGTATATAATATAATTAATAATATAATGGGTACCCCTCTACAACTTCCCTACTAGTTATCCTATTTTCCCTAACTTTGCATGTATGAAGCCTTCTCTATCCAAAAAGGATTGCTTGTAGACACCTGGGAAAAGCACCACAACATGCACCTCATGCAACAAAACCACCACATCCACATAAGAAAAGTAAATAGTTAGTTTCTAGGATCCACCATATCTCACATAACATGTATCATACGCCGGACATTATACCTCAATCCATTGTATCCCACACACATAGTAAGGATCCTCAATCCATCCCAACCTATACACGTTACACCTATAGTAGTCCATAAAAAAAATATCCTAAATATATGTGTGTAAATAACCATAAGACATTACAGCCCTCTACACACATATATGGGTAAAAATAACTGTTGTGCCTACCAGCTCATGTAACTACCATGAAAAGAGAGTGGGGCCAAATGGGGTAGTCATCCATCCATCCTCCCTCCAGACTGTTGGGGAATACACACCCATTAGGATCAAAATTCCCGGGGTGTCAGTTTCCCTAACTGATGTGGTGGAGTAGAATATAGAAACATAGAAAGTACAAAATATATTATAGATCAAAACCATACTTTAGGAATAACCTAGTCATAGACTCAACTATAGTTATCATCTCTCGGACACCCGACTGTTAATTCTATGACTAGGTATCCAATAATCACCCAACCTTTTAAAGATCTTGATTAAATTCCTTCATTCTGTTTTTATCAGTTTTACATTACGTTCATTAATTATATAAACATTAATTAACTATTAACAATTTCCAAATTATATTTCATTAGCATCAAACCCAAAGTCCATTATTACTTTAAATTGAAACCCCGTCATTGTGTCCCAGCAAGATCCAACGCCATGGGTTAACATCATTTATTAAAAAATTTATTAACAACATCATTACTATCCCTTATTCCCAGGAATTCTATAAAAATATTCCAAGATAATAAGCACAAGGGGCTCAACACAGTGGGTAGGTGAACTACCCATCGAGTATTTTCCACCTATAGTAAGAGCGTAGACCCATCTTGCACCTAGAAGTTAAACACAAAAATCATGTGGCATACCCCACGCATCTTCACCTATTTTGGAAGGAGGTTAAGCAAACCAGCTTCCTTGAGTAGTATAGAAAGTAAAGAAGATAAACAACCAATAAGAAACAGAAAGCATACAAACATTCACATCCAACCGGTTCTATCATCTCCAGTGTCCTCCCTGAAACCCACATGCATAAACCGATGCATCTCGCCACTCTTGGAATCAACTTCTTCCATAACCAATAGGCCTTCATGCCCCACATATCACAATACACTACTACAAAAACGGCCATTAACAGCGCTAAAAGCGGGCTTTAATAGTGCTAAAAAGCGATGTAAATCTCGGAAATGATAAAGGGGGTCCCCATTTATCATCTCTTAGTAAGAACTGATAAAGGGTTACTTTATCGGCGCTAAAACAGTGCTGATAAATTTTACCAGCACTCCTTTAGCGCTGATAATCTTATCTTTTTTCAGCGCTTCTTTAGCGCTGATAAAGGTGGTGTTTATCAGCGCTTTTTTAGCGCTGATAAAAGCTCGATTTATCAGTGCTAAAATAGTGCTGATAAATGCTCTCTCTGCTACTACGATAAATCTGCAGCAGCACACCCGAACTCCTGCAAAAAAAACAGCACATCAATAATACAATTAAAACAAGTATACCCATACAAAATTAACTCATAAATCACAAGAAAATTAGAAAAAGTATACACATACATCAATTATACCCGTACACCATTAACACATACTTTATAAGTTAATAAAGTACTTAAAGAAATCAATTCATAATTCAGGGGGTTTGGGGGCAGTTCAAGGGTTTGGGGTGGCTATCCAAGGGGGGGTATGGGGTGTCCGGGGGGCTTTCCAGTTCAATCCTAAGGCTCACATGGGTGTGATTTATCAATACATAAATCTTTGGACTTTTCACTATCCACTATGCATCATGTTCTCAACCTCAAAGACATTATAAGGTTTGTACACACACTGAGGTGCACATACTTGGGGGGGGGATGAATCTCATTAATAAACCCCCAATATTAAACCCGCAATAGACTATTGTACGTGCATGATTAGGAAATATACACAACCAAGTTGAGAAATAACTAAAATAAAACTAATAAAAAATCATCATTGATCCTCAAATCCATGAACATGATTAAACCCAAATTAATTTTCCAAGTGCTGAACTTTTACCAAGCATTTCACAAGTATCGTGTCGACATTATAAAAATATAGTTTGACCAAGTCCTACACCATCTACATCATGACACATTGATTCTCAAGTATTAAATCTTGTTCAACCATTCCTACTTCATCCAATGTTAGGGTTTCTCAGAGTACATCATAGGAACCACACAAAACATATAATATACCATGGTCTCCCCACTATATACATAATTATCATTGACCTCCAATATGTGAGTTTTATTTATAATCCATCATTTAAATCCACTTATGGGAGTTTTCTCATCCAGGGAATACCCTCAACAGTATCTCAGACCACCCATATGTGTTCTTCCAATTCCGAGGCATAAGACCTACAAGGATCTCCTCCCTATACTATTGGAATACCCTTATTTAAGGAATAATACTAAGAAGCATATATTCTTTACCATATGGGAGTATTATCACCCAAATAATAATCCCTAGAAGCATATCAACCCTCCTATATGGGTGTATTATTATTTGAGGAATAATCTATATAATCATCTCAACCCTCCCCTATGGGATTATTTTCATTTAGTGAATATTCCTGATAAGAATACCATCCCACTCCTATGGCTGTATTCTTATTTGGGGAATAATACCTATATACATCTCATCCCTTACCTATGAGAGTATTCTCATTTATGGAATAAGACCCATAAGCATATCAACCCTCCCAAATGGGAGTATTTTCATCCAGATATAAGCCCATAAGTATCATAGAACCAAACACATGATCACCCTAGTATACCAGGCCAACCATGAATTCATCTATATGAGGCCCCTAATAGATCACATTCCATTACCCACCATTTAATAGATCAATGCAATCCAAATGCGTTTTTTCAGATTTCCGTAGGTCAGTTGTTGTTTTCACTTAAAATCTTGTCCATTTTAAACAAAATAGAGACCCTTTGAGTGATAGCGGCCACGTTGTGCCTCAGATTGAGGCGGGGTTGACTCATACACACCACCAAGGACCCTTGTATCGATATTATAAAATATAAATGCAATCCAAATGTGTTTGGTTGGATTTCCGTAGGTCAGTTGTTGTTTTCAATTAAAATCGTGTCCACTTTAAACAAAATAGAGACCCTTTGAGTGATAGCGGCCACACTATGCCTCGGATTGAGGCAGGTTTGACTCGTACACATCACCAAGGAACCTTGGATCGTTATTATAAAAGATCAATGGAATCCCAATGAGTTTGGTTGGATTTCCATAGGTCAGTTGTTGTTTTCACTTAAAATCTTGTCCATTTTAAACAAAATAGAGATCCTTTGAGTGCTAGCGGCCACACCGTGCCTCAGATTGAGGCGGGGTTTACTCGTACACATCAACAAGGACTCTTGGATCATTCTTATAAAAGATAAATTCTATTCTAATGCAATTGGTTGGATTTCCGTGGGTCAGTTGTTGTTTTCACTTAAAATCTTGTCCATTTTAATCAAAATAGAGACCCTTTGAGTGCTAGCATCCACACCATGCCTCAGATTAAGGCGGAGATGACTCTTACATGTCACCAAGGACCCTTGTATATTTCTTATAAAAGATCAATGCAATCCGAATGCATTTAGTCAGATTTCTGTAGGTCAGTTGTTGTTTTCACTTAAAATCTTGTCCATTTTAAACAAAATAGAAACCCTTTGAGTGATAGCGGCCACACTGTGCCTCGAATTAAGGCGGGGTTGACTCATACACGTCACCAAGGACATTTGGATCGTTCTTATAAAATATCAATGCAATCCGAATGCGTTTGGTCAGATTTCCATAGGTCAGTTGTTGTTTTCACTTAAAATCTTGTCCACTTTAAACAAAATAGAGACCCTTTGAGTGATAGCGGCCACACCGTAACTTGGATTGAGGTGGGGTTGAATCATAAACATCACCAAGGAACCTTGTATCATCCTTATAAAATATAAATGCAATCCGAATGCGTTTGGTAAGATTTCATAGGTAAGTTGTTGTTTTCACTTAAAATCTTGTCCATTTTAAATAAAATAGAGACCCTTTGAGTGCTAGCGGCCAAACCATGTCTCGTATTGTGGCGGGGTTCACTCTTACACATCACTAAGGACCCTTTTATCGTTCTTATAAATGACCAATTTAATCTGAATGCGTTTGGTATGATTTCTGTAGGACAGTTGTTGTTTTCACTTAAAATCTTATCCATTTTAAACAAAATAAGGACCCTTTGAGTGCTAGCGGACACACCGTGACTCGAATTGAGGAATTGTTGACTTATACATGTCTCCAAGGACCCTTGGATCGTTCTTATAAAATATAAATGCAATCCGAATGCGTTTTGTCAGATTTACGTAGGCCATCTGTTGTTTTCAATTAAAATCATTTCCACTTTAAAAAAAATAGAGACCCTTTGAGTGATAGCGGCCACACCGTGCCTCGTATTGAGGCAGGGTTGACTCGTACACATCACCAAGGACCCTTAGATCGTTCTTATAAAAGATAAATTCAATACAAATGCTTTTGGTCATATTTCTATAGGTCAGTTGTTGTTTTCAATTAAAATCATGTCCATTTTAAACAAAATAGAGACCCTTTGAGTGGTTCATAATTCATTCATGTTGCTGGTGCATATCATCTGTTAAAAAGGGAAAATGAATCATTGAATAATGGCTGTTTTATTTAATAACAATTACAATTTTCCTAATAACGTTTACATACAACAATGTTTCATCTTTTGATCCCCTTAACCACTCTAAAAAATGACCACAAATTGTACATGTCCCCAAGTCAGATCTTAATTGTATTTGTGTACAATCTTCCATCAGGTATGCGGACCACTCTTTTCTGAACACATCTATATCATCTTGTGAGTATGAGGCTTTTCGGCAGTCATAGTAGTAGTTCGAAATAAAAAAAATAATGAATTAATAAATAACTTAAACAAAATAGTAGTTGTTTCTAAAAATACCTCTTTAGGGATGCTAGTTTTCTGATGAAAAAACGATCTCTTTCATAAATTTACAAACAAAATAACCACAATAATTATCGTTTGTTTTTTTGGACACTGCAAGAAAATTGATCATTAGGAGAATAAGTAACTTGTGTTGAGATGTGTTTTGATAGTGAAATTTTATTATATATACCCTGATATTTTTCCAGACGTAGTACTTGATCACCTCCTTATGCTTAGCCCCTGGCCTCATTCATTTTTCAGACAATAATGATACACCACCCTATTAGTAAAAGATAATATAAATTATATTACTTGAGGTTTATACCTAAAATGTAAGATGTATTTTCTTACAGATTCACAAACTCCATCATGTGTGGTCGGTTTGAGGGATATCCTTGCTTTGAATCCAGAAAATAAATCTTCGGAGTATCCAAGTTCACCGTAATTAGCAACCAATGTTTCCTAAAAACACAAAAAGGAATAAGTAATAAAAGAAGTGAAAATATAATTGATATGATTTAATCGTAGAGTATTACCCCTACATGGTTGGTATTAGGAAAAGTTTGTCAACTGTAATCTTGCGTTCAAATGTTTTCAGCAAGACATTCACTATTTCATCCCTTTTTTATGGCTCTATTTTTGTTAGGTGTGTTGATTTGATATGAGGACTAACCAGTCCAAATCTTGGCTCATGGGAAAATTCCTTCAATTGTTTTTCATAAATGCGTCTTTCAACAATATAAAATGAATTTAGTTATAATTTTCCCACTAGATCGCCTTTTGGAAAATCAATTCATGGAATCATACCTCATATATACATTTACAACTGTAACACCTAGCCAACCGTTTTCATGGATTTCATTTACATTTTCAGTAGCAATGAAATCTTGACATTCCTCTCCATATTTATTCTCTTCAAAAACCACTATATGACTATTACCATCTTTTAGCTTTGTATCCACACGAGTCTTCAATTCTAGTAAATGTGGAATGAGAAAAGGTGGTGTTATTGTGCTTTCAATAGCTCATTGGGATCGATTGTTCGATCCTTTTGATGGTTTTGAGCTAACGTTTGTCACCCCCTTCCCTTTCTCCATCTATAACAACAATCATTGGTTCAGACCCTTTTTTCATTAATTGTTAAAGGTTTAGCTTTAAAAGAAAAAGAAATAAATACCTCTTTGTCCTCATGTACTCTTACATGTTGTGATAGCCATGCAAGGAATGTCCCAATATCCTTTTCAACCGTATGAATATCATCTTCATCAAGTGTAATTTGTAGCTCTGTCTTTGGCTCATGAGCTATAGTAATCGTCATCTTCAGATGATCTTTCGGAAGTGTTCTATTATGCAGTGTGGCATCTGAGATATTTAACACTGTAGCCCTTGCTACAAGGTGATAGGTGGGTGTTGACAGATATAAATCACAATCGTTATCACCCTGTAGAAGATGAGTACAGAAAAATTATCAGTGTTTGTCTGATTCATATTTCATGGGAACAGTTATTATAATATTGATTTCCACGGCTAAGACAGTTCTTTGAGGTGAATGGCTCGCCTCAAAGCTGGTGGGGGTGGGGTGGGTTGTTCATGCGGTGATTGTTCTTGATTTGTGGCTTTCCTTTGCTTCCCACCCATAAAAGTAGCTAGAAAATCTCCCTACCATTGCAATTGTTCTTCAATGGTTGTTATTTTTTCGCTCATTTGTTCCTATTTTTAATCTGTATCATCCATTTTTTTCTTCTTCTCAAAATATACTCGGGGTGTCACCCGAAACCCTGCACCTATTACACGATCGTATTTTTCTGGCTGCTTCAATGCCATCGATAATAGGTCTGTATCAGCTACAGGAGTAGCTGATTCTTGTGACTGTCGGATATAAGAAAATTACTAATTATTTTTATGTAATGGCAATTTTAAACAAATTATTTTATCGTTGTGTCATACTTACACATATTTCCCACACTTTCTGTGTGTTCTCATCTACCTACATTTTATCTTTGTTCACACATCCCTCCTTCCATAGCACATGATGTGGGATGGAAGTGCATTTGTTTTTAGACTCATCAATCTACATATAAACATAGAAAAATAATTATGATGTTGTTTATTGGCACCTAACAATATTATTGTAAATTAAAAATACGTACCATTTTCTTTTCTAATGAAGCGTACCCCATCCTCGCTTTACAATAGTGGTATGTTGGTTTTAAAGCACATTCCTTATTTTCAGTACAGAGTTTTTATTTCATAAATGAAATATTGAAAATCAAAGTGATGAATACAGGTATCCTCAAACAACGTATTATCACTCACAATGTACCTGTAACTTCGCATCCCCACGATGGCCAATAAATTCATCCCATGCTTCTTGGGATATCAGGTGATCATAGATAATGGGTGGGTGCGGGTTTATTTTACCTTTAGAATCATTGAGGTGACATCTTGTTAAAATAGTGTGAAAACCTCGATTAATCTTTCCTGAAATCCTTAGTACATAATCCTTGTGTGAATCGTCTACTATAAATTTACTCTGCAAGAGATTGAGAAGAGTAAGACATTGTTTCATTATTTTATTTTCTATTGAATTGAAGAAATAAATTCATAATGTTACCATAATTTCTTCCCAGATCACAGCCTTCATCCCGGACACAACATGGTGCCATGAATCTATGTCAATCGGCACACGTTGCCGAGTGAAAACTCAAATGTAGCTGCTAAACATATCCTTGTTGGGATTCACATGTTGGCCTTGTTCATTCCATCAGACTTCAAATTTGATGCCTTTGCTTTTCGCCTTAAGAATTTTGGCTAACACTGTCAAACTATGACGCAACTATGATTTCTGGGATGCTGGTCCTTCATTCCCGACCATTTCATCGATATCAACATCATCTATATGTTCATCTAGAATGGTATCAACGACATATGTTGATGGTTGTTGGACCTCAACACTAAGAGAAGCAGGAGTCGTAGCAGCCGGAGCAATAGGAGGAGCAGCAGTAGGAGCATTAGCAGCAGGAGCCGCAGCAAGAGGAGCAGCAGGAGCAACCGGATCCATAGTATGAGAAACAAAAGGAGCAGCATGAGAAGCAGGAGCAGCAGCAGGAGCAACAGAAGGAGCAGTATGAGCTTTAGGAGCAGCAGCAGCCGCAGTAGCAGCAGGAGCAACATCAGCAGCAGCATGAGCTGCGATAGCAACAGTAGCCGCAGCAGCAGCTGCTTGAGAGACTTGTTTGGCCTCAAGGTTAGGAGAATCAGAATGTGCAGAAGTCAGTATCTGTAAAAGTGGTTGAACAGTTAATTCAGATTACATAAATTCAGTAATGATAAGATAATAACATGAGATAACAAGATCTATATTACAAAAAAAATATAACATGTTTACTGAACTCTCTTTCTTTTTTTCAAATGTTGAAGGGATTTGACACCTCTATCGACTATCCAAATCCCTTCATTGTGGTCTCCTCTAACATAAAAAACATCATCTGCATTGGGACCGCTCCGAAATGATTGCGACATACCACTAAAAGGATCTTCCTCAAATGAATTTTCATCAGAACCTTAAGTAGTTTTGGACGATAACAGAATAATTGACCACTTTCGGTTTTTGGGATCTGGAACATAAAAAACTTGTACTGCTTGTGATTCCATTATAAACTATTCGTATTTGTACCCTTCTTTACTAAAATCAACTTTCACTAATCCCCATTCATCTATTTTAACACCACTGTTGTTATCAATCCATTTGCATTGAAAAATAGGCAATTGGAATGTCGTATAATCCAACTCCCATATTAGTTTTATAATGACAAAGTATGACATATTTGTATAAATCGGATTTCTGTCCTTACAACCAGAAACATGAATCGCTTCAGCCACTAGTGTAACTCCACTATTTTGCATGGTACTATCTTTATCATGTTCATCTGTATAGAATGTATAACCATTAATTACATAACCATTGTAAGATAATACATACACACTTTGTCCAGCAGCTAGCCATCGAAGACATTCTGAAATTGAAATCGGATTTTCATCCAACTGCTTAAAAATATGGTCCTGAAACCATCCTATAAACTGGTGATTATGTGTATCTGATAACCATTTTCAGCCCTCGATGGATTCAACTACCTAGGAAATTCATTTTGAGTTTCAATATATGGAGCAACCACCCAACTATTATGCAAAACATAAAGATGAGCCTGCTCCCGATCTGTAATACTGATTGTCACAACTTCTCTTCCAGAAATTCCCTCACCCTCAATGCGTCCAGTGTGATGAGATTTCAGGAGACCAATGCTTTCCACATCAGATAGGTATTCAATACAAAATTCAATGGCTTCCTCAACAATATATCGCTCCACTATACAACCTTCTGGCCGACTTCGATTTTTGACATACCCTTTCAAAATCTTCATATACCGTTCAACAAGATATATCCATCTATAGTGAACAGGGCCACAGAGTCGAATCTCTCTCACCATGTGAATCATAAAATGAACCATCATATCAAAGAATGTTGGCGGGAAGATAAATTATAATTCACATAATATGATGAAAATTTATTTTTCCATAGCTGGAAATTTCGTCGGGTCTAAAACATTGCTACATATAGATTTGAAAAAGTAACAATGTTTGGTTAACATATGAAGAACATTCTTGGGAAAAATGAAACGTAAAGCAATTGGAATTAGATCTTGCATCAAAACATGGTAATCATGTTATTTCAAAACTTTTAACTTCAAATAATTCATTGACACAATGTTCTTGATATTTGATGAGTACCCCTCTGGAACCTTTACATCATTGAAGAAGTTATAAAACTGATATCTCTCTGCCCTATAAAGAGTATAAGCAGCTAGAGGAAGAAACATTCGATTTTCACCCTTCACGGGAGCCAACCCTTCTCGTATTCCCATGTAAACCATGTCCAACCATGCCTTAATTCCATCTTTTGTTTTTACATGGGAATTTAGCAACGTTCTGATAACACTGTCACATACATTTTCCTCCACATACATCACATCAAGAAAATGTATGACGTACAAACAATTCCAGTATGGTAATTCAAAAAAAACTGATCTATTTTTCCAACCGATTTTCGTAAGGTTTTTAAAAAATGGTTAACCAAAAATAGTGTTCAGATATTTTACTTTCTCAAACTGCTGATCACCTGTTAGTGGAGACGGTGTTGCGTGTTTTTCTGAACATCCATTGAATGATGTCGTCCAAGATTGGTACTTGTGCCGACGAGGTAGAAATATACGATGTCCTAGAAACACAGATTTCGTTGAATGTTTCAACATTATTGATTCTGTATCTTCTTCGCACGTGGGACACCCTTGAGTTCCTTTAATGCTATAGCCTGAAAAATTTCCATAAGTAGGGAAATCATTTATTGTCCCATACAACATCACTCTCAACATGAAGTATTCACTTTTATAAGCATCATACAACATTACACCTGAGTCCCACAATAACTTCAAATTCTCGATCAAAGGAGCTAGATAAACATCAATATCGTTACCTGGTTGTTTTGGTCCTGATATAAGCATAGATAACATGATGAATTTCCGCTTCATGCATAACCAGGGTGGCAAGTTATAATTTACCAACATAACAGGCCATGTACTATGAGTGATTGTTTGAAAACCAAAAGGATTCACTCCATCTGTAGATAACGCAAGACGAAGGTTTCTCAGCTCTTTTCCAAATTCAGGATACTCATGATCAATTTTCTTCCATTGTGGAGAGTCGGCCGGATGATGTAATAACCCATCTTTATTTCTTTTATCTTCATGCCACAATAATTGTCTTGCAGTTTCTTCACTTGCATATAGATGCCTAAACCTTGTAATGATTGGAATTTACCATACAACATTTGTAGGATTGGATTTATCTTTCTTGAATCGAGAAGAAAAACACTTTGGGAATTCTGTAAGTGATTTTTTCACTTTGAGAAACAATATACAGTCTTTCGGGCATGCATGTATTCTTTTAGAAATCATTCCCTTCAAGCATAGCGTTCATCTAGCTTCATATGTCCGGCTTGGGAACTCATTATCCTCCGGGAGCATGTCATTCAAGAGAGCAAGTAGTTCCGTAAAACTGACATCACTCCATCTGTTGTTTGCTTTCAATTTATACAACTTCAGTACAACTAACAATGTTTTATACCTAGTGCAAGCTGCATACAATGACGTCTTTGCACAACTCTTTAACTTCTCAAACTATTTTGGGCAATCACGGAGTTCATCTTGAATTGTCTTTGTCATTTCCTCAATACGATCTTCATCATAATTGACATCTATAATCACATCCTCTATATGGTCTTCTTCATTATCCATATTTGTATTCATATCTAAAGATCCATATAAAGCATTTTTATCTCAACTAGTATCTACATTCACTTTTTCTCCGTGTTTATTCCAACATTTATAACTCCGATCTATTCCATGACATATCAAATGTTCTTCTAACTGCTATGGAGTAAGTATTCTAGAATAACAACAATGTAAACATGGACAAAGGATTTGAGAAGGATCCTTTGCGTGATCCTCTGCAAACATGATGAACTCTTTCACTCCTTTCTCGTACTCTATTGTTAAACGATTAGCATCCATCCAATCATTATTCATCTCCATCCTATTTGAATCTCAAATATTAGTATTTATGGTTCAATTACACAAAACAAGAAATCTAAATACAGTAGAAGAGAACCAATTCCTTATAAAAATGGAGATTAATAGAGCCTAACCATTATTATTTATTCATCATGCCTAAATACTCACTACTGGTGGAAGTGAAACCGTTCCTGATGATCATGCCAAGAAGAAATGCAAACCAAAAGGGGGGAGTGAATCAAAATACCCCAAACAAGATGAACAAACATGGTATTTGAGAATAGGTTAGTGACCTATCCAATAGACTCCACAAGCGGTGATGGCCCCTACATAAGGATTTCTATATTCATCAACTAATAAATCGTGTTTTTATCACACCAGGTAAGAACATAAGATCGTCTACTAAGGGAAGTGTTTAGTGATCGTATACTCATCACATAGGGGATTCTTTGGCACATCGCCTAAGGAATCTCATGCTCCTCGTGTGAGGTATAATCCTAGGATCATTACCTAGGAGATGAAGAGATATTATGATCATCACTTAGGGGATTCATAGTCATATCCCCTAATGAATCTATTTATAATCTCATGAGGTATAATCAAGGGAACATTATTTGGGAGATAAAGAAGATCTCATATTCCCATAACATAGGGACTTTATATCCTCTTCAGCTAAGGAAACCTAGGATTATCACCTAGAGTTGGATGTTTCTTGAATTAAGAGTGGTCATAGGTTTATATCTTGGAAAAGGAACTCACATATTTGAATTTTAGAAGAGGGAACCACCCAATACACTCATCGCGTAGGGGGTGAGCATAGTTTTATAGCCACCATTTCATTTTTATCCAGGAAGTTATTCAATCCCCACTAAACCATTTTCAATTTCATCATTAACAATTATATTCTATGTCACTGGGAAACTAAAACTAAAACCCATATCAACTAACGATGTCATCTCCCACAATAACCCACTCATTACATCTTTTTAACAATGTAAAGGTTGATGCTTCCCCACTGCACGATTTACCACCTCAACTATCTCACATTTTCCCCCAATGGAATCTATCACAACCGAACTAATAAAACAATTCTCAAACAACCCCACCGAAAAACGATGATGATTTTGGACAATAAAAGTAAACAAGAACCATGTTCTTGAGAAATATAATGAAAATTATTAAACACATGTGAATCATCCTCTTCACATCATTTTCCATCAAGTATGGTCCATTTTCTTCAATCGTTCAATCCATAATACTCACCCATAGAATAAAAAAGAATGTTAAAAAATTGATATACAAATGGGAGAGCAGAACAATATTGAAAAAAGATTTGGAAAACATGCATTAAAAGAAGGTCCGGCAAATCGAAGCTTGGAAGCGTTGCGGGCGGCGTAGGTCCGGAAAACTGAAGCTCGAGGGCGGCAGAGGTCCGGAAATGAGAACTCAGCGGGCGGCGGAGGTCCAGCCATGAGAAGCGAGGGCGGCGGAGGTCCGGAAACGTGATATTAGCAAGGGGCAGAGAGGAGTCACAGGGTTCCAGTACCGCGAGAGCTTTAAGTCACGATAAAACGAGGGCATTGTGCGACCAACTTTATAAAAAAAATGCACTAAGGTTTTATGAGCGCTGATAATGACTACCTTTATCAACACTAAAATTTTAGCACTGATAAAGGTGTCCTTTATCAGCACTTTCCTAGCGCTCATAATAATACCCTTTATCAGCGCTACAAAAGCGCTGATTAATTCTTACTGTATCAGTGTGAAAATTTTAGCGCTGATACAGGGAGTCTTTATTAGCGCTTTTCTAGCGCTGATAAAGGGTCTTTTTATTAGAGCTATTTTAGCACTGATAAAGGTTACCCAGTATCAGCACTAAAATTATAGAGATGATAAAGGATTTCTTTATCAGCGCTTTTCTAGCGCTGATACAGGGAGTCTTTATCAGTGCATTTCTAGCGCTTATAAAGACTCCCTGTATCAGTGCTAAATTTTTTGCGCTGATACAGGGTTTCTTTCTCAGCGATTTTCTAGCGATGATAAAGAGGCCCTATATCAGCACTAGAAAAGCGCTGATAAAGGTCTCCATTATCAGTGCTAAAATTTTAGCGCTGATATAGGGTAACCTTTATCAGCGGTTTTGCTTAGCGCTGATATAAGGGAGCGCTTCCCTAGCCCGTTTTTGTAGTAGTGATAGCCTTCATGGCTCACATCACAACACAAGTAGTAGGAACACAAACATTATATAAATTGGGCTCTTTGCCCTTAAACAAGAAAGTGGGTAACTCATAACCCTAAAAGGAATTATCTTTTATCAAAAAAATGAGTTCTTTATTACATATTTAGTTAACCAATTTATTATTTGTAGGTTCCAACTTTGGGAAACCTAAATAGTAAGATATCACAAATTGATTAAACATGCTTACTGCATCAATTTGATTAACATCAAACATCAATAAGAAGAAATAGATTCATTTACATGTCACTTTATCATTGACTATTAATTTACAATTAATCCATGTTTAGTTTCTTTACCAATTTCTATAAATAACTAAAAGATGAAAAATAAAGGCATAGATATCACACTATCTAGAAAAACAATAGGCAATAATATACGATAGATATCAATTTATGTATCCTATTCAAATATTTATTATGTCAATTATATTGTGATCTAGTGGTATAAAACATGATTACTCTATAGTTGAACCCACAAGAATAGAGAATCAATGATTACCCTACCTCAAATGATTCTTGATGCTCTATATACGAGAACCATCCACATAACGGATCACGATCGCATCCTCCCATGACAATTGCATCCACCCGAGGATGTAGCGGTATGACATCACTGCCCAAAACCCAAGAAAACATTATTAGAAGAATATATATCACATACCATAACATAGAAAGGAGAAACAAAATAATATGAACCCAAAATAAAGATGAAAAAACTTACCTTATATCAACAAATGATCGACCCATGCTGCTTACACCAAAACAAGGGGTGCGCATGTAGTCAGAAGAAACATCAAGGGAAAATGATCTGAGGATTAAGGTTCATTCACACCACTCCTATGGGAAGAAATAATTATTTGAGAATCTTGCACACGGTATAATAAGGTTAGAATATATCTCTTACCTTTAGAATATTTATGGAGCAGTCATATAAGATACGCTTGATTTTCTGTTAAAATTGGATCGCATTAAACCACATGGTTTAACTAAGTAAATAAATCCCAAGCCTTAGGAAAATTAATATAGGTGTTATTGGATTTTATTTGTCCTTAAAAAAAGGCCTCGAATCCATTTCACGTCAAAGAGAACAACAAAGGGGTGAAACTATAAGAATCGGGAAACACTATTCACAATCATGGAAACACCGTACACTAACTGATCCTAGAAACACTGTACACCCACTAATCCTGGAAACAATATTCCCAGAATGACTCATCGAGGCTGATGGTACCATTCACTGAACGACTAAATGATACCTATGGTACTGTTCATAGAATGACTCACTAATGCGGGTGGTACTGTTCATAGAACGACTCTCTGATGCCGATGGTACTGTTCACATATTGACTCACCGATGTCGCTTGTACTGTTCAAAGAATGAATCACTGATACCGATGGTACAGTTCACAGAATGAATCACCAATACTAATGGTCTTGTTCATATAATGACTCACCGATACCAATGGTACTGTTCACATAATGACTCACTGATACTGATGGTACTGTTCACATAATAGATCCCTGATACAGATGGAACTCTTTACAGAATGAATCATTGATACCGATGGTACTCTTCACAGAATTAATCCTCGATACCTATGGTACTATTCACAGAATGACTGTCAAATGTCGATGGTACTATTCATATTGGTCTCACTGATGGAAATATTCACTTAGGTCTCACCTATGGAACTGTTCACATCGGTCTCTCTGATGGTACTGATCACATCGGTCTCACCGATGGAACTGTACACATCAGTCTCTAGTGTTTACATAACCTACTAAACATGACTGACACCATATCTCTACCAACCCATGCAACCCCACCAATTCCTAACACCAAACTCCATCATATCTCTCAACCAGACCTTTGATACCACTCTATTGTGACCCCTCCCAATAAGGCGTACCACTCCTGGGCCAGAAATGTGAGATGGGAGATACTGACCCCTGATTCCTGCCTCCAGTAGGCCCTGGGTTGGAAACTAACACCGAGGGTATACTAAACACACAAATGGGAGGCATTACCCTCTAAGGGAACACATGTTGAAGAGAGAGAAAAGACAGACACTAACCAACTCCAACTCAGATAGAAATATAAAAGAAATCCCATATACAAAAATATAATGTCATGCAAAACTACTACAACTGAATGGGGAAAAAGTGTAAATACCAAAAGAAAGTAAAAATAGCAGCAACCACAAGCCCGAACAGTTCCTACAACCACAAGATAGAAGAAACTAGCTTGATATCCAACCTTCTCCACGTGACCCAAATTTTTTATATATATATACATAGGGTCTGTATAATAGAATAATCTGCTGGATCCTCCCCAGAGCCTCTCATGAAAAAGTAAAAAAGCATTCTGAAGCACAATGAACAACAAATAAAACTAAATATTCACATAAATAGGTATTCTATGTTCCCAGACTCACCATGGAAAGTCTCACCAAGTATAACATATAAGAGTATATAATATAATAAATAATTTCAAGTGTAACCCAATACTACTTCCCATTAGGTTTTCTGATTTTCCCCAATGTCGCACATCCTAATCCATCTCTCTCCAAAAATGATTTCCCACAGGTAGTTGGGCGAAGCACCACAACATTCACCACGTTAAAAAAACCACCACGTCCATGTAAGAAAAGTATCGAGGTTGTTTTCGGGAGCCACCATAGCTCGCATAACGTGTATCATATGTTAGGCATTATACCACAAGCCATTACAGCCCACACACCGAGTAAGGATCCTCAAGCCATCACAGGCTATACATGTTACACCTATAGTAGTCCATCGGAAAATATATCCAGAATATATATGCGTGAATAACCACAAGCCATTACAACCCTCTAATAATATTTATGGGGAAAACTAACCAATGTGACTACCAACACAAGTAACTACCAAGAGAATAGAGCAGGGCCAAAGGGGGTAGCCAACCATCCATTCTCCCATCAGAATATTATGGAAACAACCTCCCATGTATCAGAATACCCAGGGTGTCATTTTCCCTAACTGGAGGGGTGGATTAGAATATAAAAACACAAAAAGAACAGAATATACTATATCTTAAAACCACACTATGGGAATAACCTAGTCTTAGACTCAACTACGACTACTGTCTCTCAGAATCATATATGCCACTTCTAATACTAGGTATCCTATAATCACACCACCATTTAAAGATCATGATTACATTCCATCATTCCCTTTTTATCAGTTTCACATTATATTCATTAATTTTTTAAACAATAATTAACTATTAACAATTTCTTTTTTATATTTCATTAGCATCACACCCAAAGTCCAATGTTCCTTTAAATTGAAACCTCAACATTACGTCCTAGCAAGCTCCAAACCCATGGGTTAAAAACTTTTATTCAATCATTTATTAACAACATTATTACTTTCCTATATTCACAGGCATTCTATAAATACATTCTATGCTACTAAACACAAGGGGCTCAACACAGTAGGTAGGTGAACTACCCTTTGATTATTTTACACCTATAGAAAGAGCAAAGACACATCCTACCTTGGGAAGCTAATCACGGAAATCATGTGGAATACCCCATGCATCTTCACCCCTTTTGGAAGGAGGGTAAGATAACTAGATTTGTTGAGCTGTAGGGAAATTAAAGAAGACAAACAACCAACATGAAACAGCAAGTTTCCAAACATTCACATCAAACCCATTCCAACATCTTCTAGGTCCTCCCCAACACCCACATGCATAAACCTATGAATCTCACCACTCTAGGCATCAACTGCTGCCACAACCAATTCACCTCCCTAGCCCACATATCAACAGAGCCTTCCCGGCTCACATCACACCACAAGAATCCGGAAAACGAACATCATATCAATTGTTTTCTTGGCCCTTAAACAAGAAACAGGGTAACTCAGAACCCTATAAGGAAATATATTTTATCAAACAACTAGTTTTTTTTTCATCTTTAATTAACCGATTTATTTTTCATAGGTTCCAACTTCAGGGAACCTAAATAGTAAGTTATCAACAATTGATTAAACATGCTTACTGCCTCAATTTTATTAACATTAATCCAAAACAAGAATAAATATATTCATTTACATGCCTCTTTATCTTTGATAATTAATTTACAATTAATCATAGTTTACCTTCTTTACCAATTTCCATCATGAACAAAAATGTAAAAAAATTAGGCATAGAAATCGCACTATCTAGAAAAACAAGAGGCAATAGCATATGATCGATATCAATTTATTTATCCAATTCAAATATTTATTATGTCAATTCCTTTGTGATTTAATGGGATAAATCATGCTAACTCTACAATTGCATGTAAAGGAATAGAGAAGCAACAAATCCATTACATCATATGGGTATTAACGCTCTCAATACAAGAATTATCCACACAACGGATCATGATTGGCTCCTCCCGTGACAACTACATCGACCCAAGGATGCAGCGGTATGACCGCACCAACTGAAACCCAAGAAACCTGCATTAGAAGCATGTTGATCACATACCATAACATGTCAAGGAGAAATTGGAGAAGATCAACCCAAAAGAATGATGATAAAACATATGTTATATCAATGAAGGATCAAACCATTCTGCTTGCGCCAAAACAGGGGGTGCGCATATAGCAGAATGAAACTTCAATGGGAAATGATATGAGGATTATGGTTCAATCAAACTGCTCATATGGGAATAAGGAAAGGTTTGAGCATCTCACATAAGGTAGAATAGGGGAGGAAGATATCTCATCCCTTTAGATGATTTACAGAGTAGTTTTTTATGATACGTTGGATTTTTCATTAAAAGCGGATGGAATTAAACCACGTGTTTTCACCAAGTAAAGACATCTTCGACCCTAGGAAAATTAATATATTACTTATGGGATTTGACATGACCTTAAATCCCTTAAAACAAGGAATTAAATTTGTTTTACATCAAAGAAATCATCAATGGGGTGAAACTATAGGAAGCTGGAAACAATGTTAACAATCATGGAATCACTGTACACTAACCGATCCGGGAAACATTGTAAACCTACCAATCCAGGAAAAACTTTTCATAGAATGACTCACTAATGCCGATGGTACCATTCACAGAACTACTTTTCCGATGCCGATGGTACTATTCACAGAATGACTCACCGATGTCTGTGGTACTGTTCAAAAAATGACTCACCAATTCTACTGGTACTGTTCACAGATTGACTCATCGATACTGATGGTACTGTTCACATAACGACTCACCGATACCAATGGTACTATTCACAGAATGACTCATCGATACTGATGGTACTATTCACTGAATGACTCACCGATATTGATGGTACTGTTCAGAAACTGAATCATCGATACCGATGGTGCTGTTCACTTAATGACTCACTGATACCAATGGTACTCTTCATAGAATAACTCATCGATGTTGATGTTACTATTCACATCGGTCTCACCAATGGAACTGTTCACATCAGCCTCAATGACGGGACTATTCACATTGATCTCACCGATCGTATTGTTCACATCAGTCTCACTGATGGAACTGTTCACATCGGTCTCACGTATGGAACTCTTCACATTGGTCTTACTGATGGAACTATTCGCATCGGTCTCACCTATGGAACTGTTTGCATCTGTCTCACCAATGGTGTTGTTCCCATCGGTCTCACCGATGAAACTATTCACATCATTTTCATGGATGGAACTATTCACATCTGTCTCACCGATCGTACTGTTCTCATTGGTCTCACCGATGGAACATTTAGAATCAATGTCAACGATGGAACTGTTCCCATAGGTCTCACCGATGAAACTGTCTTCATCGGTCTCACCGATGGAACTATTCGCATCGATCTCACTGATGGAACTATTTACATCAGTCTCATCGATGGTACTGTTAACATCAGTCTCACCAATGGAACTCTTCGTATCGGTCTCACCGATGAAACTGTTCGCATCGGTGTCAGCGATGGGACTATTCACAAAATTTGAATTTTATAAAAGTGTTGGTATAAGTCACCTTGACCACCAGAACACCTCAAACAATAGAGTTTCGCAGAGGAATGGACCAGAGAGTCCAAGCCATTACATAGGTATAGTTTCTACTGACATCTGATGGAGGTCACCTAGACCATATTGATATCTACCTACGACACATAATGCATAGGAGACGTCCAGCCAAGTACATATCATAGCATACAAGATTTACCAAATCCCTGATTCATATGGAATCCTTGCCAATTTATTTTTTTCTTCATGGGTATAAGGACACATTTTCTAGGAAACATGAATTCCATGCAACAATAGAAACTATCCCCTCTTGGATTTTTCCATAATGAATCTCTTTATTAACTTGACAATGTATGTACATTCACTAAGGTTGAGAAACCTCTTGGATCTATCATGATGGATCTAAATCCCAAGAATATATTCTACCGCATCCAAGGCTTTCATGGAAAATTATTTATTCAACTGTTTTTAATAGACTTGAAGACTGGTATTTCATTTTTAATAATTAATTTTTCATAAACATATACTATTAATAAAACGAATGCACTTCCATTAAACTATTTGTAGACAAAATGCTCACATTATTTCATATGAATCAAAATGATTGTTTCATGACCTGGATGATTTCTTTAATAAATAGAAGTATTTTTGAATTTGTATTATCTTATTCGCATCCTTTGGAGGAACAAAAACCTTTATGTTATGTCATGTAGACGTCTTCCTGAAGGTTATCATTAATGAATCCTATTTTGAAATCCATTTTCGAAATCTCATAGTCATGGTAAGACACAATGGAAAGTAGAATTTTGATAGATTTAACCATTGAAACTAGTGAACATGTTTCATCATAGTCAATACCTTGACACTATTAAAACCCTTTTTCAACCAGTTGTGCCTTATAGGTACTAAATTTTCCTTCCATGTCTATTTTATTCTTGAATTTCCATATGTAACCTACAATATTTACATCCACTGGAGGATCTAACAAAATATTGACTTAGTTTTTTTACATGGAATCCATTTCAGAATTCATGGTCTCTTTCCACATGGAATCAAATGTTCCACTTAATGTTTCCTTGTATGTTAGAGGATCATTATTATGAACTAATAATGAGTCACTAACCTCGGTAACTTGAAAAAAAATATCATTCTAGTTCAATAACATTTATTATACACTTACATAGTTCTTGGGTCTCTGGAATAGTATCTTCTTCCATGTGGATTTGTGGAATCCGATATTATACTAACTTTTTTGTGCCTCAAGCCTCGAATTCATCTAATTTTGTCTCCCACATACTATTTATTTTGTAGATGTTATTCCTATTAAGTAATATGGAATGAATTTTAATTATAACCCTTTTTCATAGGGGTTGTAAAGGTAATATCCCCTTTTTTCCTTGGGGCATCTAATAAAGGTAAACATTGTGCCTCATGGTGAACGTTTGTTACCAAAATAGGCCTTAAAAAATGACTCACTTCCTCACACATGTAAATTCGATAACATGGTTTTTAATCCAATCCTAAATTCATATGGAAAACAATTTATTGATTTATTTGGTACATAGTTGGTTATGGGTGCCATTGTTTGTAACTTATATCCCCAAAAGGATAATGGAATTAATTTATTACTAATCATTTATCTCACCATATCCAACAAGTTGAGGTTCCCCCTTTCACTTACACCATTTCCCTAAGTCATATAAATAGGAGTGAGTTGGGATAGGATTCCCAACTATTTTAAGTAATCAATTAAGTCTTGATTTAGATATTCTCTACCTCGGTCTAAGTGATGTTTTTTAATCTTTTTACCAAGATAGTTCACACATTCATTATTTTATTCTTCAAATTCATGAAAATAACTTGACTTATTCCTAATTAATTAAATATATCCATATCTACTAAAATCATGATTAAACATTATGAATTTTGAGTACCCACCCCTTGCTTCACCAAGAAATGGTCCACACACCCTGGTATGAACTAATTCAAGAATATTTTTAGCCCTTTCACCTTTCCCACTAAATGCGGATTTTGTCATTTGGACTTGTAACCATGTGTGACATAAACCAAGTGGTTTTAGTACAAAAGAATCTCAATAACCATATTGATTTAATTTTTTAATCTTTTTTTATTTACCTGACATTGTCGGTGATGCCAAAGTTAGGTGTGGTATGAATCTTGTGAAGAAACTTTGTTATTAATTTCCACTACATGGTTCATTTAATTCAACATCTAAAGACCATTATGTAAATTTCTATTACAATAAAAAATTATCTTTATAAAATAAGAAAAATTTTCTTCCAAATTTTAAAATGAATCCATTTGTATGTAGTCTGGATACAGAAATAATGTTTTTGGTAACTAATAGCACATTATAACAACCCTTTAAAATAAATATCATTCTAGTTACCAATGTGTGGTAGCAGTCCCTGATAGATATAACAATGATTTTATATATGTTGGATGATCATATATATAAATCCCCTCAGCCAATTTTTTTTTAATATACTTTCTGCCTATATTTGAATATATATGTGATAACCACACACTATATCCAATACTCGATATCTAGAAATAGAAAAATTGAACTCGATAACAAACTCCCCTGATGTTTCCCCTATTATATTTAGCTCGGTTTAATTTTTTTCTTCTGGTTGACCTTCATTCCACATAAGAAATAAACAACATCCAATTACCTTGATTCCCCTTTGATATTATTCTTATTGGAATGGCATGATGAATCTTTGGGATTAATGATCTTTGCTTCACTATTTTGTTTGATCAACATAATTATAGAAGGAATCTCACACATCAAATCATTATCTATATTGTGAGGAAGGATAAGAAGATCTGGCATATATATCTCAATGTTTTTCATATTGAAACTCATATGAAATGGGATAAGATATGATGGAGGGATGCCATATTGAGGTTAGTGCCCAGTTATTTGGGGAGTTTAAACCCTATAACCTTTTGGAACTCAATTTAGAAAATGAGCAGGACTATGTTATGCCTAGTATGGGACCCCCTCCATGTTTATTCTAAAAGAGATCCTTTGAAATATCAAACTATTCTGGTCTCGATCTATCATAGTAAAGACCATATAGGTGCTCAATCATGTTATACGCATCCCCATTTTCATTAGACTTCATGAGTTCACTAGACATATATGAAAGAATGAAACATTAAACATTTATTACTTCATTCATATATTTTTCATAGACTAGTAACTCTTCATCAATCACCTATTGATCAGGTGGATTTGACATTGAGGATTCTAGAATGTTATATTTACATTCATGGATTAAAAGAAACCAAATGATTCTAAACCTCTCTTAGAAGTTACTGCTGGTGAGAAGATAGTCATTATCCAATATCTTTCATTGGGATAGTGGGATTTTAATTTTATTATAAAATTAAAATATAATATTATTAGTAAATTTCTTGGTTACAAATTTTGTGAGAAATAATTAATTGGTTTTATTAATTCTCTCACTATTTTATAAAGTTCAAATATTACCTACCATTTAACTTGGAATGTCTAGTTTAATGAAATTTTTTCTGAATGGATCCATATCCCCCATTCACATAACCCCAAAAGTTTTGGTCTTTCTATTTTGAAGGTATTTAAGTAGGGAAGTCTTTGAAAACTGTGGAATTATAGCTACTTGATCTGTTAAGTGGACTCTCTAATCTAGATATCTGGACATGTATGTTCTCAACATGTGCCTCCAAATTACACCAATTATAGAAAGGTAAACACCTTTAGATGTAAAATGGTTAATAAAACTTGAATCATTCTTAATAACTCCTCTTATAAAAGCATGTCTCTCAATAAGGGTTGGTTACACACATAATTCTATTGAGTTTTGTTCAGAATCATGTAACAGAAAGCTTAGTCTGACATATTATTAGATGGTGTGATATTATTTTATAATTCATACATTTTTATATTGTTTTATATTTTACATGTCTTTTTAGTATTTAAGTGGATGTTTACCCAAGTAACTAACCAGGTTTGGATAGAAAATTTAGGCATAATCAATTTTATTTAAATTCTGTCTTTGTATATTAATTCATTCATTTATGAGATCATGGTCTTTCATCAATAAATATAATTTTAGTGTATTTTGATAGAAAATAAATAATTAATTAAATGATTTGATCATGATCTTATCTAATGGTTGGTTTAATGATCCAAAATTAAATCAACCTATGACCAATAGGAAATAAGTCCTTACACCATACATGGCATGAGCTACAACAATCCACATGTCCATATATATATGACTGAGTTGGAATCATTTTGGTTCTGTCATGGATCCATCCCCACACACATTGGGATGCTCAATTAATAATAAAAATTTATTACTCACATACTTGTGAGGGGAACCAAAGGATTTGTTAATGGGAATTACATAAATATCCTAACACACGTAGGTACTACATAATAATGGAGGGAGTAATGACTCCCATGAAATATTTTTATTTAATATTAAATAATTTAATAAACATGCAATAAATTTCATTAAATAAATTCCAACACATACATAGGTCTTGGTCAAGATCATGAAAGGTCACACATGCAACAAATAACTAAATGTAAATAACTAGTATTCATTTATTCATGATTATATTATTTAATATTAATGTTATTTAATTAATTCAAATTTATCTTAATGATAATATGATCTTATTTGGAGATACCCATCATTATTTCCATTCATGGAAAATGAACAACAGAACCCATAGTGACATATAATTAATAATACATTCATAGAGAATTTTAATATTATTTGAAACCATTTCTAAATTTTCAAACACACAATGGGGTGATAATAAAAAAAATAATATTTTTATGCTAAAATTTCAAATTTAATATAATTTAAATCTTTTACAATAATGGGAGATGTAATGTCCCAACTCGACTCACTACTAAGATGGTGGTCAGACCGGTCTCCACATGACCTCAAGCGTGCCTCCTTATATGCAAGAGGCTACCGACTTGCCGCAAGGGTGTAATGATAGTCAGTGGGGAGACTATACCATCTTATCAGAGTTGTTCAAAGGTATAATTGAGTAAATTACAATCCATAGTAGAAGCAGTAATAAAGATAATAAAGAAGAAGAAATCATATTTCATATAAATTAACAAAATCGACCAACAGCAGTCTATAAAATAGATGAATCCATGAAATGGTATTGATAAATGATAGAAATCAGTTAATAGAACAACAAGAGTTTAAATAAAATAAAATATACGACTCATGTAAAGAAGGATCTAAAATCCCAATGGAGATCTCCACAAGAATCCTGAGCTCCATCTCAGTTCTTTTCTCCAAACTCTCAGGTACAAGAAAACTACAACAAACAAGGTCCAAGGCCTTGCGAACAAGAAAGGTCTACTCAGGTACCCAAGTGCAATGGAAGCCTGAGTAGGGTGTGGAATATAAATCTCAGTAGACCAGCACCACTGGTGTCTAACCAAATCCCGATAGTGTAATATAAATTATAAAGGGTGAAAGCATTCATAAATAAAGAAAGCAGTACAATGTGTCTAAATACCCAAGTACCTACTTCATCCTTCAACCGGTGTCTAAACATTTAACCAGTTCAGTAATTGAGTATTGCCATTTTACATATAAGTCACATGTGTGTAAGTCGCCTACTAGGTCCAAATAGTTTCCTCCTAGGTAAAACAATGCTTAGCAATGACCAGTCATGATGGGATTTAACCATGGAACCTACTTTTCAATGCTGGACCCAAGGTGTGTATCTGAGTCATCCAGTGATAGTATAAGTAGTGAAGGTTCCAAGATGTAGCAAGGAAACCTAGAAAATATATCCAGTGAGGGAGTTACAGGGTAAAAACCAATGTAACATAAACTCACAAAAATCTATCTCATTAGTATCTGAGTCTATCTAAGGGGTAAGAGTGTAATACAAGGATAGTAATTCACGAAATTACACAATAACTCACCTATCGAGTCCATGGTTATTGACCAAGGAAAAACAGGGCAAAGAAAAGATAGGGCCTAATGGGATTTAACCTTGTCACCTACTAGTCAGTGCTAGATCAAAGGAATGTATATATGGTATCCTATAAGAATAAGGGACCCAATGGTATTATACTGGGAATCCAAGGAATTGACAATAATCAGAGTCTATGTGGGTATCAACCTAGGAAAAATGTATCATTGAATTGGAATGGGGTTCCTGAGACCCAAGGTATTCTCCTATTAGAATACCAGGCGAGCATGAGTCAGTCCTTTCTTATTTGATAAAGATGTCATGTAATAGATCATCTGGTAAAAGTCTTTCCTTCCATTGGTGTGTATAGTTCAAGTAGAGGTGAAACCATTATTTATTGGTTCAAGACTTTCCTTCCATTAGTGTGGAAAGGTCAAGTATCATTGCAACCATTTATTTATTGGTTCAAGTCTTACATTACATTAGTATGGAAAGGGAAAGTAGCATTGCAACCAATTATTGATTAGTTCATGCATTACCTTCCATTAGTGTAGAAAGGTCAAGTATCATTGCAACCATTTATCAAAAACCATTAAGGAATTTTCAAAGGTCTAGGTCCACACTAGTACCTTCCCTTAGCATGGAAAGGGTTTCCGTGGACGTGGAACCAATCCTACTCTAATGAACCTTAGTCCATACAAAAAATTACTACTTGAAAATCCATGTATCCCTCAAGGTATGGGCACGAAAACCCCTTGATTCCATCATGGTATTCCTACTTGGGAAGCCACGTGTCATCCAAGGCTTTATTAGTATTCAAAACAATTGAAAACAATTTCAAAAATTCATTTAGGGTCAATCGCTAAGCATTAACCATTCAATTAGCTAAACTCATTCCATTTATCAAAACATTTCAATTACATTTAAATGGATCCAAGTATCCATAAAAAGAAAAATTACCTACATTGGTAATCCCAATCCCAAACTTGACCTAATAATTAGACGGTGCTTTGGTCCTTTAATCATTTTAAAAAGGGATACTCAGTGTTTCTAATGTCATTAGGGCCATGTGCTATGAATTTTGTATCTCAACATAACATCAAGCGTAAAGATTATAAACATGAACATTCAAGAAATAATGTTCTAACCACTACTTTATATCTTGAATATAGGTCACCTTCATTTGAGGGGTTTTATTATAAAAACATGATATTGCTTATCGCACAAATCATTTATCACCATTAGAATTTTAATATTAAACATGTTAAATAGAATTTAAGAGCATTCAATATAGATGCTTCATTTCATGAATTTAAATTCTAACTAAAGTACTGTAAGAAATTAATTAATGCATTTATATAATTAGAGGGCTTGGAATGGGACCCTACCACAAGGTGGAACACAACCGTCCACACAGGCTCTTGTAGCTTTCTAACTCAAATAAAAAAATTGACTTAGAACAACTCAAATCACTTCCAGAAACATGAAAGGGTCTCATAAATACCAAAATCCCCAAAATTAACACGTGAAAAACTAAACAAGAAGTGAAAACCCTACCCTGAAACCATACTGACAGACTGAAACCATCCTAACCGCCTCACCGTTGGTGACGGTTTTTAGAATGTGCATCCAAAGGTCCTGAGAATGTTTTCAGTCCAACATAGACGGAAATAAAACCGAAATTCAGATCACCCCACAACCCTAGGGTTTGTATGATTTTCACTAGGTGCTGATTTGGTCAAAGTGAAGCCAAAGAAAGAAGGAGAAGGGTGAATTGGACTCACGGTAATGGATCGGCCAAGAAAATTGAAAGAAACTAGGTGAAGATCAAAGAGGAGAAGAGGACGGGAGGGGTCTCATGGGCATATCAAAGTGGATCCTCCATGGTGTGTTGCAATTTTAGGGAGAGAGGGGATATTTTAGTTTAGGTTTTAATTTTAATTTAATTTAAAAATAATTAAAATCCCAAAATAGGGTGTCTCACACGGTTTGAACTGCATGGTTTTCCAAACTGTGCACAAACCGTGTGGAGTTTACTGCCTCCAAGATGCACCCCGGATGGGCTAGGTGCATAGTTTTGGAAATTTTTTGCAGGACGTGTGCAAGAAATTGTCCCCTTAAAAAACAGGTTCGCACGGTTAACTATTGTGGGCCGCACGGGTTGGTAGATCATTCGTAAACCGTGCAACCTCTACTATCTTTAAAAACATGATGTTTTTCAGGACAGAAACTACTAAAACTTCTTTTGACATTCGAGGTACTTCTCGAACCTTTTCCCAATCCTAAAAACATCACTTAAGAGTGATCAAACTCTCGAAATTAGGTTCTGAAACTCGGTTTTAAATCCAACCTGACCAGCAAATAAAAAAGTTCAAAAACCATTGTATTTTAGTCCAGATAAAAACAATAAATTCTACAGGAGGCTACATGGAATGTACGTGTAGATACACACCATGTACCTCAGTTTCTGTATATCTATGTCACATGCTCAGGGCTTTGGTGTGTGGACTCAGCCAGACTACATGGTGTGCATATAATAATTACACACACAGTATCAAATTATTGTGTGCTAGTTTGGCCCGGTCAACATGTGGTGGGTGATTATCCAATGAAAACATATATTTTAATTACATTTTAATGGTATTAAATGTTCATTTATGATCTTATGGGCCTGATTTAGTGCATTTTCATTATGAACATCCATTCTCATCATTTGTGCACTTCATGCCTAATATACACCAATTTAGGCCCAATGAGTCATATGATTATAAGGAATTTAATTTTCAATATTTTAATTTGATATATTGGGAACTATATCTACACTTAAATTTGAAAATTTTTCATTCAGGGATTAATGGATGATTCATAAATGATGATGGAGATATTTGGAGATGAATGGAAGCAATTCTAGAGAAGGCAGATTGGACACCAGCCCACTAATGAGACTGTGGGGCCCAGCATACAGGACCAATGAATCCCATATATTGTGGTATGATATAAGAAATTTTGAGGAACAAATCACTCTTCAAGAGATAATGCTAATTCGGCCTCTATGGTGGTCATTAAGGCGTACCAAGTTAGAGATACAATTCTGGGCCATATTCTGCGGCCTAGAAAAACAGCCCACTAATCTGATCATATCTCCGAATATACAAATCCAAATGGGCCAAAATTTTACAGGTGGTTAGGAGAAATATGGGGCTCAATTGTATTCTTCTATGGCCCACTCTGATTCGGCAATATAGAGGGTCGTAAAAGCGCGTATGTTCGGTGGAGGAAAGCTGGCTCCCACCTCGGGTCAAATGTGGAAAAGTCTAAGTTCCAAAAGCTTTCCACCACCCTAGGCCTACCATAATCAAGTGGGATTCTTTGTACTGTTGGAGGATCTACCCAAGGCTTCCAAAATGACTATTTAAGGTAGTGGTGGTGGAGGAGTTGATAATCTTTGAGCTTGTTTTCATCTTAATGTTATGCTACCAATTTCACTTTTTAATGTTCTTCCTTCACATTTACGTTGTTTTAATTCGTCCTTGTTTCTTAATAAAAGTTCTTCTTATCTTATTATTCTGTTCTTCTCCTTATCACTTTGATGCCATTGGTTCAAGGTGTGAACTTGTTCATACCAAACCTTGTGAGATTATCACACAATGGTGGAGTGATTGTTATTTTATTGTGTTTTTTTACTTCTCCATTTCCTCCCTCATTAGTCTACTTTCCGCTTCCATTGAAACCATATAATCATGGAGGGATAACCCACTTATGGGTTGATCCAAGGGAGTATCAAAGGGATGGATTGGATGTTATTTCTCACCTCATTAATTTATAATCACTTCTTTAATTGAGATTTTTATTTGATGATTTTTAAACTCCATCGTCCTTGTTGAATTTAAGGCCACACACTTCAAGTGCTAATACAAACCTTTACATTGAAGTGCTCAAAACATTGATCCTTCAAGTGTATAGGTGATTAGTATTAAAGGGAGTAGGCATTAAACCAGTAATTTATGATGTTGTTTAATCTCCTTAAATTAACCCATCTCAAATTTAAGAAATTGAAATCATTAAAAAGAAAATATGTCCAATCCACCCCGAGCGATAACCTTGGATCAACTCATTATTTTAAATTGAATTCACCTAAATATGTTAGTTATACATTAAAACCATATAAAATCAACCCAAGTTGGCCACTTCATAGCCAAAAACAGTCCATAGAATGTACGTGTCTATAGGTTTCTTCTTAGGTCTCTGAGGATTTGATAACACAAGCTAAACTACAAGGATCGTTCTACGTTCATCTCTTAGGTAAATGTGAGAGAGAATCAAATTTTGGTGCTGTTACCAGGGACCAGAGTAATCCATATAAACACCAATTCTATTCTCCCCCATTTCTTCTTTTCCCATCCAAATTCTCTTATCTTGTCCCTTTCTCGTTTTTTTTCTTTTGGCGCATGTCTGCCTACACCCACGTTCAATCGAACAGTCTAGTTAGGGTAGATAGTCCTGGGGTTGGGGAGTCAAGTACAACAAGGGAACTCTTTTCACTAGATCATAATCTTCCTAACACCCCCGAGTCAAAAATTGAGTTCATTTCAGTGGAAGGACTTCAATGAAACCAACTCATAAACCCGGTTGGGAATCAAAATGGAAACCCAAATGAGGCAGCCCCAAACTTGGGGAATGCAACTGATCAAACCATGAATGACTAACTCACACCTTCTTTATAACGACCCATACTTTACATACATTTTTATTACTTCAAAATTGAAGCACACTTATTACAAAATATAACAAAACCAGGAAAGAACCGTATAGGTATAGTGTCTTTAGAAACTGGGAAAAATAAACAACTGGTTCATAAAGCGTCTACACTGTCTCCCATTTATTTCATCATATCTATAGTCCCTTTTGGCATATCTTACATAATAACCTTCTTCCTGACCTGGGGAAAGAAAATATACAAAAGGGTGAGCTCAAATGCTCAGTAAGGGTAAACAAAATAAAAATCAATCACATCATATTCATAAGAACATAAAATTTTTGGAAATCTTAACCTGCAAAAGAGATCATAATATCATAACATGGGATAAATCATAGTAGTCAAATGTAATCCCAATAATCATAACATAAAACATGAAACTTATTTTCATGCAAACATAATCATAGAGAATCATTTCTTATTAATAAAGACTCATTTTCAAGACTATCTTAGTGGACGAAGTCCATTTCTGAACCGAGTTCACTCCTCGTTTCAGTCCAGTTTCACTGAACCGGTTTAACCTGCCGTTCCAGCCATGTCTATCTCATGAGATATAAAATATTTACCCAATGCATTGGAGGGAGATACAGGTCCCAATCATCTCATAATGATACCATTCTTATGTGTTCCACAAAATCATAAACCATACATCATAGCATAACCCATGTAATAAAAATGGGAATATTAAACATCGTGACATCATAAAACAATTCATATAAGATAAAGGAATTCATAAATATATTTCCATCACAACATAATAAAATAAATATAATAATAGGGATAGAAACATAACTTTATATTATCTTAGATGGAAAATAATTTTGATAAAACACTTGAACTCCATTCTTGAGGAAAATATCCTTAACACTTTTCCTTTCTTAACATGACATAAAATTCTAAACTAAAAGAAGTTGATTAAAAATAAACATGAAAACATGTAAATTAAGCTTCTTGGAAATAATTTTTTAAAAATCCACTCATTCCTTATAAGTTAAAAAACATTCTTCTCGTACTTTTGTCGGATAAGTCAAAAAGTACCTCGTACAAAAAATGACAAAAGATTCCTTTCATATCTTTTACTAAAAACTCACCGAAGGGTAAAATTGGATTTAAAAAATTGTAGGTGAATTGAAATAATATTTCATATTTAGGAAACACGGATGTGGATGATAAAATACACCACAGAAAATTTCAAAGTATAAACAATCTCGGATAAAAATGAGATTGTGATATTTCCCTTACCTTAGGCCTGATTTGCTTCGTAAGTGTCCAAACCTCCTGTATAATGATTTAACTAATGTTATTGACTTATTCCAGAATCATACTTATTTTTATGATATCATATATAGTCATATTATTAGCTTATTACTTGTAATATTTCATTACTACTTGTTTATTCGGGTGTTTATTACTTTTTGTTCTTATGCGTGTTTTGTCAAATAAATTCTTATCCTTCTTTTTAGGTTATAGATACCTCATTTCCAGAATGGTATTAGTGTAATATATATCATATTTATTAATTAAATTCATTTATATAATCATTATTCAATGAAGATCATGTAGAACGAGTTGCATCACATCGTGGAGACGGTATTCCGTACGTATGCACGAGTGATGATATCGTTCCTATGATCGTGGAATTGTATTGGAGTTTATGTATACTATTTCAGAATCAATATCACTTCACATTAATTATATATATTCATTCTTTACACCATTATACCCATCCAGGTAAGGTGGTTGTGGAAAATATATTACACCACAACGTGAAGACGGTATTCCGTACGCACGCACGCACGGTGATTTCATTTTCTATAGGATGGATAGATGGTGAAATAGTGTTTTTTCAAACTTATAATAACATATAATTATATGAGTGATACTTATGTTATTAATTAATAATGAAACAACTAAAGAAGAAGAAATGGAAGCAGAAATAATGTTTAAAGAATTGGTAACGGACATTACATCTTCTTTGAAACGCCTCTTTGAGATCTCCTTTTAGGGAACTAAAATTGGTCTTTGAAGAAGACCAGGACCTCTAGGATGTCTCTATGGAAGTGGAGAGGAGAAATTTGTAGGGGTTGGCCGAGATTGAAGGCTCAATGTAGTTTGAGGAAGAGGGGGAGGAGGTTCCCTTTTATAAGGGAGGAGTGGGGCACCTTTGGAATAACTAAAACTATTATTTTATTATAAAGTCAAATTTGGTTTTAAATAGCTCTAAATTGATTTATTTCGATACTAAGGTGGGGATGGGTCTAAATAATCTCATACAATAGAATTTAGACAAGTTTAGGTTCCTATTTTAACCTTATCATTTAGATTTAACATTAAGTTAAATAATTTTACTTTTACTGTGTCTTCTTATGTTCTTATACTATTAGGTTAATAAACTAACTATAAGCAGCCAAACGAACCCCAAGTTGTTTATTATTTATATATATAACCTTATCTAAGTCATTTGGCCGAACCTTAGATTTTTAGGAATAAAATAACAATTTCTAATATAATATTTGTTTTAAAAACAATTTATGTCAATTTTGACAATATTTAGTAATTGATTTTTGTGAAAATCATAACAGAAATATTAGTTCAAAAAAAGTTAATTAAATCAATAATAACATGTCATATTAACCTATAAAATTTGTGTAATTAATAATAAGTCACAAATTATATTAATTTTGGTATTTATAACATCAATTATGTCAATATTTCATTAATAAGATAATTACTGCATCATATTTGTGTCATAAATAAATTAAATTATATAACGTCTAAAAATTACAAATAAAATATAATTATATAGGAAATCTTTTTATCTTTCTAATTAATATTTATAGTCTAATTTATCTTATATATAACACTATATTAAAAATGATATACTTATTAAACTTTGATTTTAACTATTTTAACCCTTCTTTAAATAAATTAATAATAAATGTCCAAATCTAATCCAGGTGGGACTAAATGGTCATATTTTATTCCTAAGGTTGTTTTTGGCCGAATTACACTTATCCAATAGAATTAGGACATGTGTTAGGGTAATAATAATATCATTTTTACCCTTAATTACCCTATTTACTTTTAACCGTGGCAAATAAAACTAAAAAGTTACTATTCACCGAAAATTATTTTCATCTCATTGAACCACATTTTACTTACTGACATCAACCGTATCTCTTGGATTTTTGAAATTCCACTCACAGAAGCTGTAAAATTACGTATTATGAAAAATTCATTTTTTTAAACAGCCACTTAGTGGTTTCACTATTCATCAAAAATTGAAAGTTTTCAGAAAAATACCAAAATTTCACCCTAGGCTAATTTCAATATTCCAAATCCAAAAATGAAGTCAATTTTGAAAAAAAAATTTACAAAATTTCAAAAAGTGGTTATTACTATTCAAAAAGGCTAGTTTTAATAATATTTTAATAGCATATCATTGTTTAGTGAAACTCGGTATTGCGTACGGCGCAAGCTATCGAGGAAGGTCGCGATTGCGTGTAAAGAAAGCCAAGCAAGTGAAAGATTCCTTTGATGATTTATATAACATAAAATTTTCAGGTGTTACATTCTACCCCCCTTAAAATGAATTTCTCCCTTGAAATTCGTCACATTGTAACAAACAGATAAAGATACCTCTCCCTCATCATATTCTCAAGCTCCCATGTAGCTTCTTCTAATTGGTGGTTCTTCCATAAAACTTTCACCAATCGAGTGGTCTTGTTTCGTAGGACTTTTTCGCTACGACCCAGAATCTCTATCGGTTGTTCTTCATAAGAACGATCTTTCTCTAGCGGTACAACTTCTGAGCTGAGTACATGTGAAGGATCAGATATGTACTTTCTCAGGAGAGATACATGGAACACATCGTGAACTTGAGAGAGATTCGGTGGAAGCACCACTCGGTATGCTACCTTCCCAACACGATCTAGTATTTCGAAAGGAACGATATACCTAGGGCTCAACTTTCCCTTCTTTCCAAATCTCATTACTCTCTTCCAATGAGATATTCATAAGAACACTTTATTACCCACTTCAAACTCTAGGTCTTTTCTTCGGTTGTCGGCATAACTTTTCTGTCGACTCTGAGCTGCTCTTATGTGTTGTTGAATAGATCTGACCTTTTCTGCCATCTCATCAATAAGATCAAGTCCTAATATCTTTGTTTCCCCACCTTCATCCCAGCAAGTTGGAGTCTTGCATTTCTTTCCATAGAGAGCTTCATAAGGAGCCATCTGAAAACTGGAGTGAAAGCTATTATTATAAGAAAATTCAACCAAAGGTAGGTGTTGATCCCAACCACCTTTGAAATCCATAGAGAAAGCTCTCAACATATCTTCTAGAGTCTGAATTGTTCTCTCAGACTGACCGTCTGTCTGAGGATGATAAGCAGTGCTGAAACTCAACTCTGTATCTAGAGTATGGTGAAGACTTCTCCAGAACGTTGAGGTAAACCTTGGATCCCGATCAGATATAATAGAAAGTGGTACTCCATGAAATCTTACCACTTACTTCACATATATCCTGACAAGCTTATCCAGAGAGAAATCCTCTTTAATAGTGATGAATTGTGCAGACTTTGTAAGACAATCAACTATGACCCATATAGCATTATTGCCTTTGGATGTTTTAGGAAGTCCTATGACAAAGTCCATAGTGATGTTTTCCCGTTTCCATTTGGGTATGGGTAATGGTTGTAACGTCCCCTTAGACTTCTGTCTCTCAGCTTTAACTTGCTGACAAGCCAAGCATCGAGAGACATATTCAGCAACATATCTTTTCATGCCATCCCACCAGAAGTACTCTTTCGGGTCCCTATACATCTTCGTGCTTCCAGGATGAATAGAGAATGAATAACTATGAGCCTCATCTAGCAGATCCTTCTTTAATTCTGGGATGGGAGGAACACAAACCCGATTCCTGAACATTATTATCCCATCACAATCAAGGTTGAATTCAGGAACATTTCTCACCTTCTTTTTTAACTCAACATCTTCTTTCTGTGCCTCTCTAATCTTCACATGTATAGATGGTTGAACATTCATTTGAGAAAGATACGATTTTTCCACTTTCATTATAATTCCAAGATCCATCCTTTGTAAATCCATAAATATTGGATCTTTTGTGATCCTCATCATGGATAAACTGGCATGGTCTTGTCGACTTAATGCATCTGCCACCTTGTTTGCTTTCCCAGGGTGGTAATGGATTGAGCAGTCGTAATCCTTAATCAGCTCCAACCATCTTCTTTGTCGCATATTCAGCTCCTTTTTTGTGAAAATATACTTTAAACTTTTATGATCAGTATAAATCTCACACCTTTCTCCATAAAGATAATTCCTCCAAATCTTTAATGAAAAGATTACTGCAGCTAACTCCAAATCATGAGTTGGGTAATTTTTCTCATTTATTTTTAATTGTCGTGAGGCATAAGCTATCACCATATCATTTTGCATAAGAACACACCCCAATCCCTTCTTGGATGCATCACTGTAGATCACAAACCTTTCTCCACTACAAGGCAGTGTGAGCACAGGTGCACTGGATAACCTTCTTTTCAATTCCTTGAAATTCACTTCATATTCCTCTGTCCAAACAAACATAACTCCTTTCCGAGTCAACTTGGTGAGTGGATTAGATAATCGTGAAAAATCTTTCACAAAACATCGATAATATCCATCCAAACCAAGAAAAATTCGGATCTAAGTTACTGTTGTTGGTCTCGAACATCTTTCGATAACCTCTGTTTTTGCTGGATCCACAGATATCCCCTCTTTTGAGATTACGTGACCCAAAAATGCAACTTTTTGTAGCCAAAATTCACACTTGGTAAATTTGGCATAAAGATTCTCCTTTCTCAGGGTCTTCAATATAATTCTCATGTGATCTTCATGTTCTTCCTTGCTCTTTGAATAGAAAAGAATATCGTCTATAAAGACTACCACAAACTGATCAATATAGTCTCTAAAGACTCTATTCATCAGATCCATGAAGATAACATAGGCATTAGTAAGACCAAATGGCATCACTATAAATTTATAGTGTCCATAACATGTACGCAAATCCGTCTTTGGTATATCCTCCCTTTTGACCCTTAATTGATGATTCCCTGAACGAAGATCAATCTTGGAAAAGTATTGAATTCTGCATAGTTGGTCAAATAAGTCATCAATGCGTGGGAGAGGATATTTTTTCTTGATAGCGATCTTTTTTAGTTCTCGATAATCAATGCAGAGTCTCATTGATCCATCTTTCTTCTTAACAAATAGAACAGGTGCTCCCCAAGGTGACGCACTAGGGAATATGAACCCCTTATCACGATTCTCTTGGAGTTTCTTCTTCAATTCTTGCAACTCAATTGGGGCCATTCTATATGGTGTCTTTGAAATAGGAAAAGCACCCGGTACGAGTTCTATGGAAAACTCATCTTCACGATTTGGTGGAAGACCCGACAATTCCTCTAGAAAGACATCGTCAAACTCCCGTACAAGGGGCATATTCTTAATCGTGAGTTACTCACCAACCATTTGAGATAAATAACCTTCATTTAGTGGAATCAAGACCCACAAGATGGATGAAATTTCCACTGGAAGGTTATGTTCATCCTTGCATTGATAGAAGATCATAGATTGATCTGGAATAAGAAATGTGACTTACCTTCTTTGGAAATTGATATGAGCTCCATATAAAGAAAGCCAATCATGCCAAGAATCACATCAAATTCCACTATAGAAAGGATCACATGATTTACAGGAAGCACTTTCCCACAAACTTCAATCGGAGAAGAATTATAAACTTTTGATGCGACTGTTGTTCCATTAGGGGTTGTCACAGCTAACTCAACATCTAATTGTTGAGGTAATACAATGATATCCTTAGAAAATTCTTCAGAAATAAAGGAGTGGGTGGATCCAGAATCAAATAAAACATTTTCTACTTTAGAGTGGATGGTAAGTGTACCTTTCACCACATCGTTATCGTACTCCACATCACTGATAGAAATTGCATGTGACTTTCCTTTATCTTTAGCATTAAGATTTTGTTGACGTCGACCATCATCATCAATCCTTGGATTTGGGCATTGATTTTCATAAGGCCCCATCTTCTTGAACTTGAATCATTGATGTGTAGTAGGTTCATTTTGTGTATCCCTTCATTTGTTTGCATCATTAGACATCTTCTTCCCATCATTGCAGCATTCAAATGCCCTATGACATTCCTTTCCACATTTAAAACATTTACTTGTCCCTTTAAGACAACTCCCTCCATGTTTCTTTCCACAGTTTGAGCATAAGGGAAAGCTCATCTTCTTTTCAGTGTGCTCTTTAGATTTTCCTTTGAATTCCATTTTCCTCTTCTTATCAAACCCATATGACTAATGGGTTACTCAAATCTCCATCTCGACTTTGAGAGCACATCGAACGATTTCATTGTAGCTATTGAAGTCCCTCATGGATAACTCCCTTCGAAGACTTGGTTTTAATCCACTAAAGAATCGATCGATCTTACTCTTAGGTTGGATAGTAATACCAGAAGCGTACCTTGCATGTCTTGTAAAATTTACTTCATAGGTACCAACAGATTCATCATCCTTTTTCTTTAGTTCAAGAAACTCCTTCTCCATCTTTGTTCGGAGAATACGGGGGAAGTACTTATTGAAAAATAAGTTCTTGAAATCGTCCCATTCCATGGACTCAATTTCATCCCTTTGCCTCGTATTCTTAATAAGATTCCACCGTTGATCAGTATCACCTTCCAAATGATACACTGCTAAGATGACTTTATCATGTTCAGAACATTGAAGAACTGAAAATATCTTTTCAGTAGTACTAATCCATTGTTCAGCAACTAATGGATCAGTAGACCCGCTGAATGAAGGTGGACGTTTTCTCATGAAGGATTCAACAGAATGTTGCTCCTTCCATTTCTCGTTTGGAAGTCCTGCATGATTCATAGCTTGAGAAAGTTGTGTGAGCATGGCTACAAGATTTTGCATTCCAGCTCCCATAACATTTGGTTACTCATGGGGAGAATCATTGCATTTCCTGTCACATTCCGCATTAACACGGTTCCTTTGGGTTCCAGCCATTGACTAAAACCAAGAGAAATAGTGTGAGAAACACTAATTATAATTGTAAAACCACATAATCAAGAATAAAATTTCACACTTAAGGTCTTATTCTAGGTTATTCATGGAAATGTCCAAAACACTAAGATTGTGTTCTATGCTTAGACTTATCCTTAGGGTTCTTACTAAGGGTTTCACATCCTAGTTTCCAAAGGTTGACTATACCTTTCCTCTGATACCGAATATAACGACCCAAACATTACATACATTGTTATTACTTCAGAATTGAAGCACACTTATTACAACATATAACAAAACCAGGAAATGACCGTATAGGTATGGTGTCTTTTGAAACTGGGAAACATAAACAACTGGTTCATAAAGCGTCTACACTGTCTCCCATTTATTTCATCATATCTATAGTCCCTTTTGGAATATCTTACATAATAACCTTCTTCCTGACCTGGGGAAAGAAAACATACAAAAGGGTGAGCTCAAATGCTCAGGAAGGGTAAAAAAAATAAAAATCAATCACATCATATTCATAAGAACATAACATTTTGGAAATCATAACCTACAAAAGAGATCATAATATCATAACATGGGATAAATCATAGTAGTGAAATGTAATCCCAATAATCATAACTTAAAACATGAAACTTTGTGGCATACACACATAATCATTGTGAATCATTTCTTATTAGTCAAGACTCATTTCCAAGACTATCTTAGTGGACAAAGTCCATTTCTGAACCGAGTTCACTCCTCGTTTCAGTCCTGTTTCACTGAACCGGTTTAACCTGCCGTTCCAGCCATGTCTATCTCATGAGATATAAAATCTTTACCCAATGCATTTGAGGGAGATATAGGTCCCACCCATCTCATAATGATACCATTCTTATGTGTGGCACAAAATCATAAACCATACATCATAGCCTAACCCATGTAATAAAAATGGGCATCTTAAACATCATGAAATCATAAAACAATTCATATAAAATAAAGGAATTCATAAATATATTTCCATCACAACATAATCAAATCAATATAATAATAGAAATAGAAACAGAACTTTATATTATCTTAGATGGAAAATAATTTTGATAAAACACTTGAACTCCATTCTTTAGGAAAATATCCTTAATAATTTTCTTTTCTTAACATGTCATAAAATTCTAAACTAAAAGAAGTTGATTAAAAATAAACTTGAAAACATGTAAAGGAAGCTTCTTCGAAATAATTTTTTAAAAATCCATTCATTTCGTATAAGTTAAAAAAACATTCTTCTCGTACTTTTGTCGGAAAAGTCGAAAAGTACCTCGTACGAAAAAAGACAAAAGATTTCTTTCATATCATCAACTAAAAACTCACCGAAGGGTAAAATTGTATTTAAAAAATTTTATGTGAATGTAAATAATATTACATATTGAGGAAACATGGATGTGGATGATAAAATACACCCCAGTAAATTTCAGATTATAAACAATCTCGGATAAAAATGAGATTGTGATATTTCCCTTACCTTAGGTCTGATTTGCTTCGTAAGTGTCTGAACCTCCTGTATGATGATTTAAATAATGGTATTTACTTATTCCAGAATCATAATTTTTTTATGATATCATATATGTTCATATTGTTAGCTTTTTATTAGTAATATTTCATTACTACTTGTTTATTCGGGTGTTTATTACTTTTTGTTCTTATGCGTGTTTTGTCGAATAAATTCTTCTCCATCTTTTTAGGTTATAGATACCTCATTTACAGAATGGTATTAGTGTAATATATATCATATTTATTAATTCAATTCATTTATATAATCATTATGCAATGAATATCATGTAGAAGGAGGTGCATCACATCTTGGAGACGGTATTCCATATGTACGCACGAGTGATGATATCGTTCCTATGATCGTGGAATTGTATTGGAGTTTATGTATACTATTTCAGAATCAATATCACTTAACATTAATTATATATATTCATTTTTTACACCATTATACCCATCCAAGTAAGGTGGTGGTGGAAAATAGATTACACCACGCCGTGGAGATGGTATTCCGTACGTACACTCGCGCGGTGATTTCATTTTCCGTAGGATGGATAGATGGTGAAATAGGGTTGTTTAATATTTATAACAACATATACGTATATGAGTGATACTGATGTTATTACTTCATAATGAAACAACCAAAGAAGAATAAGTGGAAGAAGAAATAAAGTTTAAAGAATTGGTAACGGACATTACCTCTTCTTTGAAACGCCTCTTTGAGATCTCCTTTTAGGGCACTAAAATTGGTCTTTGAAGAAGACCAGGACCTCTAGGATGTCTCTAGGGAAGTGTAGAGGAGATAGTGGCAGGGGTTGGCCGAGCTTGAAGGCTCAAAGTTGTGTTAGGAAGAGGGGGAGGAGGTTCCCTTTTATAAGGGAGGAGAGGGGCACCTTTGGAATAACTAAAACTATTATTTTATTATAAAGTCAAATTCGGTTTTAAATAGATCCAAATTAATTTATTTCGAAGCTAAGTTGGGGATTGGCAAATATCCTCTCATCCAATAGAATTTAGACAAGTTTATGTTCCTATTTTAACCTTATCATTTAGATTTAATATTAAGTTAAATAATTTTACGTTTACTGTGTCTTCTTGTGTTCTTATACTATAAGGTTAATAAACATACTATAAGAAGCCAAACGAACCCCAAGATTTTTATTATTAATATATATAACCTTATCTAAGTCATTTGGCCGAACCATAGATTTTTAGGAATAAAATAACAATTACTAATATAATATTTGTTTCAAAAACCATTTTATGTCAATTTTGACACTATTTAATAATTTATTTTTGTGAAAATCATAACAGAATAATTAGTTAGAAAAAAGTTAATTAAATAAATACTAACATGTCATATTAACCTATAAAATTAGTGTAATTCATAAAAAGTCTCAAACTATATTTATTAGGGTATTTATAACATCAATTATGTCAATATTTCATTAATAAGATAATTACTGCATCATAATTGTGTCGTAAATAAATTAAATTATATAACATATAAAAATTACAAATAAAATATCATTATGTAGGAAATCTTTTTAGATTTCTAATGAATATTTATAGTCGAATTTATATTTTTTATAACCCTATATTAAAAATGATATACTTATTAAACTTGGGTTTTAACTATTTTAAACCTTCTTTAAATAAATTAATAATAAATTTCCTAATCTAATCCAAGTGGGCCTAAATGGTCATATTTTCTTCCTAAGGTTGTTTTTGGTCGAGTTACACTTATCCAATAGAATTAGGACATGTGTTAGGGTAATAATAATATCATTTGTACCCTTAATTACCCTATTTACTTTTAACCGTGGTAAATAAAAGTAAAAAGTTACTATTCACCAAAAATTATTTTCATCTCATTGAACCACATTTTAATTACTAACATCAACTGTGTCTCTCAGTTTTTTGAAATTCCACTCACAGAAGCGGTAAAATTATGTTTTATGAAAAATTCAGTTTTTTAAACAGCCTCTTAGTGGTTTCACTATTCATCAAAAATTGAACGTTTTCAGAAAAATACCAAAATTTCACCCTATGCTAATTTCGATATTCCGAATCCAAAAATGAAGTAAATTTTGAAAAATAAAATTTAAAAAATTTCAAAAAGTGGTTATTACTATTCATAACGGCTAGTTTTAATAAATATTTAATAGCATATCGTTGTTTAGTGAAACTCGGTATTGCGTACGACACAAGCTATCAAGGAAGGTCGTGATTGCGTGTAAAGCAAGCCAAGAAAGTGAAAGATTCCTTTGATGATTTATATAACATAAAAGTCTCAGGTGTTACATTCTTAGACCAATTCTCCCTCATGCATTAGACACAATTCCCTAGGAGATTCCAACTACATCTTTAAACCCCATGTCCTAAACCACCTTCCCACATTCCATGGAATGGAGTCCGTGATGCCATACCTACACATTAAGGAGTTCAATGACATTGTAGAAACCATGTGTCCCCCACATCAACTATAATCAGCTAATATGAGGCTATTTCCTTTTTCTTTAAAGGATCGAGCTAAAAATTGGCTAAACAGTTTGAGACCATCATCCATCAACTCTTGGGACCAACTACAAAGAGAATTCTACAAAAAATAATTTCCCCACCACAAAACAATTCCACATAAAAAGTGTATCCAAAACTTTTTTGAAAAAGAGGGAGATTCATTATATGAAACATGGGAAAGGATCAAAGACAATCTAAACATGGTTCCCCACCATGGTTTTCCTATTCCTGAACAAGTGAGAATTTTCTATGAAGGGTTGGGTCCGGGTAACAAATAATTCATTGACATGATGTGTAATGGATCCTTTAAAAACAAAGCCCCAAATGATGCTTATGAGTATCTACAAAGCCTTTATGAACAAAACCAAACATGGGGAACTTCACCTTATTCTGAAAAGCCACAAAGAACTACTAGAATTCATACACTTAGAGAAGAGGAAAGCCATAGGGCTAAACTCGCAGCACTCTCTAGGAAGGATTAAGAGATAGACCTTAGGAAAGTACATGAAATCCAAACTGTTGACCCTGTTTGCACAATTTGTGAAAAACATGACCATAAGACAGGCAAATTCCCAACCATTCCATCCATCAAGGATGTTCTTTTAGGAGGACCCCCAGTAGAAGTAAATGCTTTGAACTTTCAAAAGACTCAATACCAAAACACCTTCAACCCAAGGTATAACGACCACCCAGGCATCCGCTGGAAAGATAACCAACAACCTTTCCCACCACAGGGACAAAATCCTTAGCCCCATCAGAACTACCAAACCCATAACCAGTTCCAAACCCAACCTATCCAATACCAACAGCCACCGGTCCATTTTCAACAATCCATCTCACCTCCAAAATATCCCCCTGGGACAAACCAACCTACTCAAGCACCCACCCAAACTATCCCACAAAGCCTACTAGAACAAATGTGAAAATAAATGGAGAGGATGAACTCGGAGGTATCTTCCCTAAAACAAGAACTTCAAACCATCAAAACTGGAAAGGCACCCTTGCCTACTCAGGCGGTGCCATCCTCAACTTCAAGGGGAGAGTCATGTTGTGCTCAAACAACTCATGAACAACTAAAGGCTGTGACTGTTTTAAGAAGTGGGAAATCAATTGAGAAACCTGATCAACTAATTCAGAACCCACCTTAAGATTCAAAATTGGATGAAAATTCAAATGAACCACAAGATCAAACTGAGGAAACAGATAACATTTTCAAGGAAACAACTCTTCAACAAACAACCCCACAACATGCACCATTTCCTCAACGCATGAGGGGGAAAACCAATCCTAGACTAAGTGAAACATTAAGGGAAATCATTTCACAAGTCACGTTGAACATACCCATTCTCGATGAAATCCCAACCATACCTACCTACTCAAAGTACCTTAAGGACTTGTGTACTTTTTAAAGAAAATTTTCACATAAAAACCAAGTCCTTTTGGATGCTAATGTGAGTACCACCATTCAAGGGACTATTCCTCCTATGTTGAAAGACCCGGGTTGCCCTTACATCAATGTTGAACTAGGAGATATCAAAGTTGTCAAGGCCTTGTGTGACCTAGGTGCTAGTGTCAATCTCATCCCATATGCTGTGTACTTCCAGTTAGGCCTAGAAGAACTCCAACCCACATCTGTCACACTTCAGCTTTCTGATCGTAGCATTAGGGTTCCAAAGGGGATTTTGAAGTATGTTCTGGTAAAGGTTGAAAACTTCATCTACACTGCTAATTTCATTGTCCATGAAAACCGTCCAATCATAGGAAATAAGGAACAAACCCCAATCATCCTTGTTTTTCCTTTCCTTTCAACAATCAACTCTGTTATCCGAGTCCGAAATGGGGACATGACCATCACCTTTGGGAACATGAGTCTAGACTTGAACATATATAATGAAAGCTCACAAAAAGGGGATGACGAGGACATTCATGAAGTAAACATGATATGAATCATTGATAATTAATCCATGTAACATCAAGGAATATTTGATGAATGTTTAAGTCAGGATGAGATTGATTTCATTTGTTCATATGAAGGAAGTTTATCTCCTTGGCTTGAATCATTTTCAAATTGCTCTTATGATGAATTCTTAGGTCCAACAATCAGTGAAGCCTTTCAAGAAACCACTTTCATGGAGACCACTCCAATTTCCTTCCCTAAATCTGATCAAGCCAATCTAGTAGCTGAAACATATACATGTGGGGAATCAATCGTATCTGAAACTCTAAAAAAAGAAATTTATCCTGATCCAATGTCCCAATCTTCTGCTGATATTCTGAACCAACATGATCTTGAATTGAAGGAACTTCCTACTGCACTAAAGTATGCCTTCCTAGGGGACAATCAAACACATCCTATTGTCATTTCTTCTTCTCTTGAAGCCGATCATGAGGGGATTCTTCTAGATGTCCTTAGGAAACATAAGAAAGCCATTGGTTGGACCCTATCTGATATTCCCGGGATTAGCCCACATGTTGGGACTCATAGGATTGTTCTGGAATCTGATTCAAAGCCATATCGTCAACCTCAATGGCGACTCAATCCTAATCTCATGGAGGTAGTAAGGAAGGAAATTCTGAAATTGTTAAAAGCTGGAATCATATATCCCATAGCTGAGAGTGAGTGGGTGAGCCGAATCCAAGTGGTTCCAAAAATGGCCGGAATCACAGTGATAACCAATGAGGATGGAGAGATTTTTCCAACAAGGGTGAGTAGTGGATGGAGGATCTGCATTGACTATATGAAGCTAAACTCATTCACCAAGAAGGACCATTTCCCCTTACCATTCATTGACCAAGTCCTTGAGAAAGTGGCAGGTCATGCCTTCAACTGCTTCATAGATGGGTACTCCGTGTACAATCAAATTAAGGTCTCCCTAGAGGATCAAGGGAATACTATATTCACATGTCCATTTGGAACCTTTGCTTTCAAAAGCATGCCCTTCGGGTTAGGCAATGCCCCTGGAACCTTCCAATGGTGCATGATGGGAATCCTCTCAGACATGGTAGGGGATTTTCTAGAGGTCTTCATGGATGACTTCTCTATGTTTGGGGATACATTTGAGGGATGTCTGTAGAATGTGGAGAGAGTATTTTCAAGATGTGAAGAAAAAAATCTGATCCTATACTGGGAAAAATACCATTTCATTGTTAAAGAGGGACTTGTTCTAGGTCAGCTGGTCTCGAGTAGGGGGATTGAAGTTGATAAAGCAAAGGTTGACATCATTCATCACCTTCCATCACCGAAAACTGTCAAGGAAGTGAGGTCTTTCTTAGGACATGTTGGTTTCTATAGAAGATTCATCTAGGACTTTAGTTAAATATCTCATCCCCTTTGTGATCTCCTAGTAAAGGATTATCCATTTGTTTGGACAGAAAGCTGTGAGGGTTCATTCTCAACCCTCAAATCCTCTCTCACCTCTCCTCCTATTATGAAATCTCCAAATTGGAACCTTCCTTTAGAACTTATGTGTGATGCCAGTGACTTTGTTGTAGGAGCTGTGTTAGGACAACATTGTGATAAAAATCCTCATGTCATTGCTTATGCAAGAAAATATTTAAATGATGCCCAAATCAACTACACCAGCACTGAAAAGGAGTTACTTGCTATTGTGTTTTCCTTGGAGAAGTTTAGGTCCTACCTCTTAGGATCCCCCATCACTGTGTTCACTGACCATTCTGCACTAAAATACCTCTTCCAAAAACAAGATGCTAAGGCTAGACTGATTAGGTGGGTCCTTCTCCTACAAGAATTTGACCTCACAATCAAGGATAAAAAGGGAGTTGAAAATGTTATAGCTGATCACCTCTATATGATGGAATTCAAAGAAAACTCAAATCACCTTTCTGTGTCTGATTTGTTTCCTGATGATCACCTATACTCTGTGAGTGACTGCCCTTGGTATGCTGACATAGAAAATTTCTTAATGGCAGGAGTCATTCCAAAATTCTGAGGGACTCAAGCTCGAAGGAAATTTCATTCTGATGTTAGACACTATATGTTTGATGATCCAAACCTCTATAAGTTCTGCCCTGACCAAGTCATTAGGAGGTGTGTTCCAGAACCTGAACAAGAGTCCATCCGTAAATTCTGTCACAGTGAGGCATGTGGAGGTCACTTTTCCTCTAAGAAAATATCTTCTAAGATTCATAAATGTTGTTTTTTCATTAGCCCACCCTCTCAAGGGACTTCTACACATTTTTTCAAAGTTTTCCTAGGTGTCAACAAGTAGGGTCCATCACAAAAAGGAATCAAATGCCACTCACTCCCATCTTAGTTGTTGAAATATTTGACTGTTGGGGAATTAACTTCATGGGTCCCTTCCCAAACTCTCGGGGATACCTCTACATACTCGTAGCTGTTGATTATGTCTCAAAATGGGTTGATGCCATTCCCACTAAGTCCAATGATCATCAAGTTGTGATTCGATTTCTGAAAGAGAACATATTTTCAAGATTTGGAATTCCTTGGGCTATAATCAGTGATCGAGGAACCCATTTCTGCAACCGACCATTCTCTTCACTCATGTCTAAGTATGGTATTTCTCATAAAGTGTCCACTGGATACCATCCTCAAACCAATGTTCAAGATGAGTTAGCGAATAAGGAGATTAAGCAAATTCTTGAAAAAACTGTCAACCCCTCTAGGAAAGATTGGTTTGAGAAACTCTTAGATGCTCTTTGGTCCTATATAACTACATATAAAACCATTTTAGGAATGTCCCCATATAGGTTGGTTTATGATAAAGCATGCCATTTTCCAGTGGATATTTAACATAAGGTCTTTTGGGAAATTAAGAAAACGGATTATGACCTCTCATTGGCCGGAACAAAAAGTAAATTAGACCTCAATGAATTGGAGGAACTAAGGATGGGGGCTTATAAAAATTAAAGGATCAATAAAGCTAGAGTTCAAGCCTTCCAATCTAGGAATATCAAGGTAAAATATTTTGAACTGGTAAAACTTGTGCTCTTGTATAGTTCAAAACATCATTTACACCCGGGAAAGTTTAGGTCTAGATGGTCATGTCCTTTCATAGTCCATCATGTATACCCCCATGGGGCAGTAGAGATTCAAGATCTCACTAGTGGTAACAATTCCAATGTCAATGGTCAATGGTTAAAAACATTCATTGAATCATTCAATAAACTAGAAATAGATGTTGAGTTAATTGAGCCAATCTATGAACTAGGAAAAAATTGATAAATTTAGGATCTATGTCGGGCTAACGACGTTAAACAAAGTGCTTCATGGGAGGGAAACTGTGGTTTTTATGTTTCCAATATTTCTGAATCATCTATATTTTTCAAATTAAGATTAATTAATCATTTTTATATTTAAAAATAAAAAAAATAGACTTTTGACCTATTCTTCTATTATGAGTATGGATGGGTACGAAAGGGGAGCACCATATTCATCCGTGTCACGTGGTGGGATCCTTGAGTAATACTTTACCCAGAAATTTAAAAAGAAGACAATGTATCATGAGTTTATTTTGTTGTTTTTTTATTTTATAGGTTAAGATTAAAATAATAAAAATAATAAAAATAATATAATAATTAAAAAAGGAGACACGCCATAGGCCGTGGGGCAAACCCCGTCACAACCGGCAATGCCGCGGGGACTCAAACCCAGGACCGAAGGGAGACAGGGGCGCGCGCTTACCACTGGCCTACGGCTTAATGTTCTTACTTATTCTATAATATTTATATATATACTTATAGTTTACTTATATATATATATTGTTTTGTTTGTTTGTTTGTTTTCCTTTTTCCACTAGGGAACTTTGTAAGCGACATAGATGTCAAAGGACTAAATTCGAGCGACAAGAACTTCAAACATCAACCACCAGGTGACTTCATTCCATGATCCTCATATTTAAATTTCCATATTGAACTCCCCTTTTATTCCTCTACCCCATTCTAAATTTTATTTTTACGAAATTATGGACAGTTTCATTCTAAGTTGGGGAGTGTGGAAACAAAATGTTTGTTTTTAAAAAAAACAATGAAAAAAAGAAGTAAAATTCCTTTATCATTCATATAATAACATCTTTTCTCACATTAAAACTATATAGAAAATAACTTTTATTTCCTTGACTCTTAATTTAATTCATGATTAAGTTTAAAATCATTGATTTTGGAAGTTTGTTTGTCCAATAAAAATTTTCATCATTTTTATTTTCATCAATTAAATCAAAATGCCACAATGCACGTCCTCGAGACTATGGGGTAATAATTTGAATTTTTGGGGTCCCATAATAAATAGCATATGATTGTTTAATTTTTATGAATAATATGAGTATTCAAATAATAATAATAATAATAATAAATTGCATGTAGAGCAATGGATTGATAAAATGTGAGGCTTTCGTCACTTGGGGATCGTGACCCCAGAGTTGTGTAGCCCTGAGTTTTTCAATATATCTATATTTATGGTAATATGACTTTGTTTTTGATTAAGTTAACTCGAGACGATGCCCGAGTATGTGGGATTCACTTGGTGCCCTAAGGCCTTTGAGTCTGGGAGTCATCAGCAAAGTCTTTCTACATGGGTTAATTTGATTAACTGCAATCTCAATTACTATAGCAATATTGCAAAAAAAATCCAAAAAAAGAGGAATGAAGAATACTCATATTAGGATTAAATTTGATTCCACCTAGAGCTTCCATGATTTCCCCCTTGAATGAAAATGAACCCCCATATCTATTGTGATTCACAACACATCATTACACCTAATTGAGTTGGATGAAGTATGATGATGGATTTGATCAAAGGAATGGTCTTGGGATTGGGATCTGCTTTTAAATTCATCTTTTTTTAAATTTTCTTGATAGGTTATAAAAATATATTTGTGTGCAGTTTACATTGTGATCACTATTTGTTATATTATGTTTGAAGAAAGGAATTCAAATAAAATCATTGAATTATTTTCTCGAGACTAGAAAATCTCAAGTTGGGGGTGTGATTATCCAATGAAAACATATATTTTAATTAAATTTTAATGGTATTAATTGTTCAATTTTGATCTTATATGCATGTGTTAGTTCATTTTCATTATGAACATCCATTCTCATCATTTGTGCACTTCATGCCTAATATACACCAATTTAGGCCTAATGAGTCATATGATTCTAACGAATGTAATGTTCAATATTTTAATTTCATATTTTGGGAACCATATCTACACTTAAATGTGAAAATTTTTCATTCAGGGATCAATGGATGATTCATAAACGATGATGGAGATATTTGGAGATGAATGGAAGCAATTCTAGAGAAGGCAGATTGGACACCAGCCCACTTATGAGACTGTGGGGCCCAACATACAGGTCCAATGAATCCCAAATTTTATGGGATGATATAATAAATTTGAGGAACAAATCACTATTCAGGAGATAATTCTAATTCAGCCTCGATGGTGGTCATTAAGGTGGCCCATGTTAGAGATACAATTCTGGGCCAGATTCTGCGGACCAGAAAAACAGCCCACTAATCTGATCATATCTTCGAATATACAACTCCCAATGGGCCCATATTTTATAGGAGGTTAGGAGAAATCTGTGGATATATTTTATTCTTCTATGGACTACTCTGATTCGGCCATCTATAAGGTCGTAAAAGCGCGTCGGTTCGGTGGAGGAAAGCTGGATGCCGCCTCGGGTCAAATGTGGAAAAGTCTATGTTCTACAAGCTTTCCACCACCCTAGGCAAACCATAATCAAGTAGTATTCCCTTTACTATTGGAGGCTAGACCCAAGGCTTCCAAAATGCCTATTTAAGGCAGTGGGGGTGTAGTATTTGATAATCTTTGAGTTTGTTTTCATCTTAATGTCATGCTGCCAATTTCTCTTTGTAATGTTCTTCCTTCACATGTACGTTGTTTCAATTCATCCTTATTTCTTAATAAAAGTTCTTCTTCTCTTAATATTATTTTCTTCTCCTTATCACTTTGATAACGTTGGTTCAAGGTGTGAACTTTTTCATACCAAACCTTGTGAGATTATCACACAACGGTGGAGTGATTGTTATTTTATTGCGTTTTTTTACTTCTCCATATCCTCCCTCATGAGTCTACATTCCGCTTCCATTGAAACCATATAATCAATGGAGGGCTAACCCACTTATGAGTTGATCCAAGGGAGTAGCAAGGGTCTGGATTGGATGTTATTTATTACCTTATTAATGTATAATCACTTCTTTAATTGATATTTTTATTTGATGATTTTTAAACTCCATCGTCCTTGTTGAATTTAAGGCCACACACTTCAAATGCAAATACAGACCTTTACCTTGAAGTGCTCAAAAACTTTGATCCTTCAAGTGTATAGGTGATTAGTATTAAAGGGTGTAGGAATTAAACCAGTAAGTGATGATGTTTTTTTATCACCTTAAATGAACCCATCTCAAATTTGAGAAATTGAAATCATTAAAAAGAAAATACGTCGAATCCACCCCGAGCGAAAACCTAGGATCAACTCATTCTTTTAAATTGAATTCAATTAAATCTGTTATTTATACTTTAAAACCATATAAAATCAACCCATGTTGGCCGCTTCATAGCCAAAAACAGTCCATAGAATTTACGTGTCTATAGGTTTCTTCTTAGGTCTCTGAGGATTCGATAACCCAAGCTAAACTACAAGGACCGTTCTACCTTCATCTCATGGGTAAATTTTAGTGAGAATCAGTGGGAAATAAAATCACCACATGTAATTAATTACACAATTCATTTAGATACATTGTGCGTGGGTATAAAACATTTTCCCCACTATATACCATGTAACGTAGTTTTACTGACCAATTATTTGGAAATTTTCAATGGAATCTTCATTCATTCTTCATTTGTTCTTAAACCTTTATGAAAATGAAACACTAAATGGACATTATTAATATATATATAACATTTTAACTAAAATAGGATTAAATATTGAATAACATAAAATAAAATCATACCATAATTTCTCATAGATCAATAATCAAATAATTAATTATAAATTTAGGCATGACTCCTTTGATACCACTTACTGGTTCTAGGTGCAGTGGAAGCATGCATTGGGGTGATATATTAAAATTTATTTTACTAATAGTTTCACAGAGATCAAGAGTATGGATCTTTAATATCAATTTTATAATTAATTCTTTTCATATCTTAAAAAATAGATCCATGGTCTTAATAACTTTCTTCATTGATGATTTTTTATCATCTGAGATGTCCCTTCCAGATTCATTCATTGCACTTTCAAGGATCCAAGGGTAGAATCCCTCTTACGGTAATCCACACATGATTCAATGGAATTTGAGAAATTCCACTCATTATTCGGGTGCTAGCATAGTTAATTGAATATCTTCCATTTTAATTCTTGACTGACCATTCATAAGTCTTGAATAAATTTGGTCTTGGGTTTCTCGTTCTTGAGAGAGAGACGTGGAGGATTCGAGAGAGAATTTATTTGGCACAAAAATTCTATATTCCCAAACATGGAATTGGATTTGAATGAATTACTCAATAGACGTATCCATCTATATATAGAGCAGGGATTTTGATTAAAAAATTTGATTGTGTAGCATCTATTAAATAAAGTTATAACCATTAATGAAATCACATTCCAGATAATACTAATAATAATATTATTATTTTATTGTGAGTCAACTTGTAAAAAATGGATAAATAATATTTAAACACTCATAAATAATTATTTTATCACCGATCATAGTCTTGGTCTCTTGAAACTCTTCTTATATTTACTATACACCTGAATAAATATTTTATTCTCTTAAATAAATATTTTATTCTCTTAAAATATTATTCTGTTCAAATACTAGTAAATGAATATTTGTTAAATATTCCATAAAATAAATAAATAAATTATATTCATAATACAGTGAATAAAAATTTACATAATTTATGTGATCAATATAATTGAAATATAATTATTACATAGTATTGAGAATAATATTTGTTACATTAATTAGATTCAATATGGAATTTAATAGAGACCAATAGAAATACTTAGTTTGTGACCTTATAGGACTCTTTCTCATTGGAATTAGGAAGGATTTTCTATAGTCCAATATTACTATCTAGAAATGGGTCAAGGAACACATGGGAATGAACAAAAAGTCATGACGATGACAACTACATATGAATGGTCACTATGTAATATAATCCCTTTGTCACATAATCTCATCATGCAGGTTTTATGATGGTGTCATCAACATATATTCTAGTTACATAATTCATCGAATATCTGAAATAAATTACTCATTACACCATGTCTATGGAATTTAGGGAGATGGATCTATTTCCATCAAAGGTCCGAGATATCAACTTCCATAAATATGGAATGAGAAAATACTTTTTTAATTTATCCATTAAAAAAATGTCATTCATGAAGCACCCAATGTACCTTAATTCCTACCAACATATGGTGTGAGGGTTTCCATCAATAAATCAAAGTGCATGAGTCATGACATGCATTAATGATAATATTAAAGTTTGTGGACCATTACATATGCTCGTAGATAGAAATTTCTGTTGACACCAAAACCTGCTGAATTCCTACGGGAAGATTTGTTCTCATAATCTCTCATATTAGAGATTACCCAGGAGAAAATCATTAGAAGAATTCTAATCATTCTATGAGTAATCGCACCTGGAAGTCTATATACTATGTGTCCCATCATAGTATATTATTCAACTGTATAACTATATTAAGAATATTATCGTAGCACTTCAAGGATCTCATCATATTATGAGACTTCAATAAACTTATCAATGCAAAATAATAATCTAGGACATTGTTACATTATGGTGGTATAGAAAAATGAACAATATGTAATAATATGTTTAATTTAATATTTAATAAATCAAATATTCATGTAATCAAGGTAAAAATAGTTGGCATAAATAGACCAAATCTATGAAATCTTACATATATACATACATTCATATATATATATATACATATACCCACCTATAGTGTATGGTTTCCAATAAACATCTATAAAGGAAAGGTCACTTATGAGGGATATGTACTTTGATTTCCTTCATGGATCAAAGATGGTTTGGTTGATACCACTAAAAAATATTTGTGTTCTATTAAAGCTTACTTTTTTAAATTTATTAACTAATATTAATTTCCAATTTATTTATCATATATTTTATTTTATTGGAAGCATATTATTAATATTTCCTACATAATTTTTGATCTTTATTTCTACACATATATTTATAATAAATTGGATGAGGACAGCTCGTGACTCTGATGGCGTACATTGTAATCAGACCCTACATGTGTTCCATTATAATGAACATGGACCTTGCATTATGTGATATATGTAATGATAAATATGATAAACATGAGGTTTGAGGGCACTGAATCATAATAGGATCTCAGATATGGTATGTGAAGTGGGGTCGGATCATTTTTAGAGTTTTTTGTAGTTGGATGGTTCATGGAAGTAGGGGATTCCTTGGTTGTTTATACAGGATAATACGCATTCAAACCTTGTATTTTTATTCTTTTCTAATGTTTTTGGTTGGATCCCAAAGTGTATATGTAGTTTTTGTTAAGATTAATCATTTTGTGAACATTGTGTTTTCTAGAGACATCTTATGCATAGAGTTTCATTTTATATAAATTAACCATTCTATATTATCTTGGTACCCTGGGGGGAAAATTATCTCAGTAGTGAACTAATTTAAGCATCTTGTTTCTCTATGTTCATAATTATCATGTTAAAAAAATTTTGTGATTAACTAGGTATTTATATGTGATTATGGATATGGTAACGCATCTATATCATGTACTTCTATTATCCATCATCATTTTTCCAACTTTGGTGACTAGAGGGTGCTTCTGAGATCTAATGGAGAACTGGATCAGGGGTTTCCTTCCTCATTCTTCTTAATTCTAATATGGTCTTCAAATAATGTTCTTATGGGGTTTTCAAATTTTTGAGTTATGAGGATCTATTTTATGTGATTGAAAACAATTATATTTACCAATTTATAATCATTTTTATTCTAATATTAGATTGAAATTAATTATTTTTATGAATTATTATTAAAATTTCAAGTGTTTCATTTTTTGGAAAAAATTGGATATTATGATCTTAAACTAATAAATGTTTTTTCCATTTATCTGGAACATTATATGGACCAGGATAATTCATGAAAATCACTTGGTCACCATTACATGGAATAAAATTTACAAACCAGATGATATAGGGGGATTGGAATCAAGGACTCTAAATTTTCAATGAGGCATGGATTACCAAATTTACATGGAATATTTTTAATTCCAATGATGAAACACTAGAGTTACTCAAATAAATATTTTTTTCAAATATTATTAATGGATATTATCTCTGTCTCTACTAAATAGTGTGTCCATATATAAAATACTATTATCAAGAGATAATGGACATGTTGAATTGGATGGTTACCATATAGTTTGAACTAAATTTATGGAGTATGGTTTCGATGGAAAGGCTACTAAATGATATTTTTCATCCCACAATGATAAAATAATCTTTTTATAACATGAATTTTTTTTTGAGATGTATGGAATCATTCCTATGGGTATTATTTTGAAAATAAAATATTATTTCTAAATTGATAGAGACATTTTTAATTTTAATGCCAAATTAGGATGGATGCTTTATTGAAATCGAGATATATAGATTAAAATTTGATCATGACTCCAATGTTCCTAGATAGATTACTTGATCAAAAATAATTTCATTACACCATCTAAGTTTCCAATTACTTTGATGATCTGGTGAAACTATTTTCTACTTTTTGATTAGTTCAAAAAAACTGTAATTATTATTGTTTTAGCTCGTGTTCTTTATCTAAAATCACTGAAAGATCTTTGGAACCTCTTTGTAAGTATTATATTTGTGAGGAGGATATAGGCTATATAGATTAAAATGTTATCATGACTCAAATGTTCCCAGATAGATTATTATCTTCAAAAACTCTTTCATTACACTATCATTGTTTCTATTTATGTTCAAGTTATGGCAATACTATTTTCATCTTGATGACCAGTTGAAAAAATATTGAATAAATCTCATTTCATCACATGTCTAATGAACCAAGATTGAAGTATATTGTTATTACATTACTTTTTTAGAATACATAATACATTATCCAAATAGATGACCAAATACCATATTATTTTCGTGACTCTGGAAACATAGAACACATTCCTCTAATTTGGTTAAAGATCATAAACATCTCTCATAAAGTTATTACCCTTTAGTACCCCTACCTAAAATAATTATTTATAACCCTAGGAAAAGAAAACATAAAATGATGTGAAATTATATGCTTGGTAAGGGTAAAAAAAGGAAATATGTAGGCATATCCTGAGAATAAGGGTATGATAACAAGATCCTAAAAATAAAATATCATACCCTATATATCAAAAAACATAGAATAAATTTTTTACAGTTCATAAGATATGAATCATAAAGGAATCAAAGAACATGATCTATGAAGTCATAACATTGATACAAGACAAAAAATTATAGAATACACATGAAATTGTAACATTTAGAATAGGTATAAATTGTAACAAGCTCACTCATTAAATTATTTACAGGAAATCAGGCCATTTCGTAAACATATGGACATGAAAAACCAAGTCCACACATAAAATTAAGGGAATGAAATCCAGGTCCACACATATAATTGAGAATATTTAATCTAGTTCATGCATAACATTTATACCTCATGAGTAATACATATATACCCAATTCATTGGATTTAGATATAGGTTACACCAATCTCAAAATGTAAGCATTCTTATGAGTTTCACCAAAAATTAAATCATTAATCAAATGATCACCTAAGGAATAAAAATGGTTTTCCTAGATATCAATACATAATATCATAATCCATGTATAAAATTAATTTCATAGACAGAATAAACATAATAAAACAATAATGGGGATAGTATACCTGATGCATAACCCTATTAAATAATTCTATCTTATATGGAAAATAAATTTAATAGAACACTTGAAATTAATTCTTGAGGAAAATATCCCTTCTTCTTCAGAAATGTTATATTTTCTTAAAATAGCTTGAAATTTTAAAAGAAACTAATTTCTTGTAAGAAAAACGTGAAATATTATGAATCAATACTCATGTAAATGATTTATTATGAAAACAATAAAATATTTTCATGACTTATAAGTTAAAAAAAACATTATTCTCGAACTTTTGTTGGATAAGTCAAAAGTAAATCATATCAAAAATGGAAAAATATTCCTTTAATACAATTTAATAAAAATTAACCAAATGGTAATATTGACTACAAAAAATTGTATAAGAATAGAAAGAATATTTTGGGATACAAATTTTGGAAATATTCCATATATTATAAATATATCCCATAAATACTTATGTATAAACAATCGCAGATAAAAATGAGATTGGAAAAGTATCCCTTACCTTATGTCTAGGTTCCTCTGTATATGTGTGAACATCTTGTATAAGGGTTTAAATAATTTCCTTAAATTATTACAAAATCAAATTCAATTTATTATATCATAAGTTAGCATATAATTACTCATTTGTTAATAACAATACTACTTGTCATTTGGGTATTAACTACTTTATTTTCTTACGCATGTTTTGTCAAAAAATTCATGTTACTCTTATTAGGATATAGTTATATCATTTCCAGAGTGATATTAATATAATATGTATCATATTTATTCATTATAAACATTTATATCATCATGATTTAATTAAGATCATGTAGAATGAACTGCATCACATCGTGTGATGGTTGGTCGTACGTACGCATGAGCGACGATATCATTCCCTTAATTATAGAATGGCATGAATGTTAATGGTATATATATTGTTCAATAATAAAAATATTGTTATAATAATGATATATATTTATTATTTTCATCATTATACCCATCTAGGTGAGGTGTTGGTGAAAAACAGATTACACCACAACGTGGAGATGATAAGTCGTACGTACGCACACATTGGGATTTCATTTTTTGTAGGATGGATATAAGGTGGAATATAGTTATTCCATAATCATAATAACATATCATAATATATTTTATAATGGATTTATAACATTATAATATATACAATGAATGAATATTTTGTAGAAGAAGAAATAATTTTGAAAGAATCGGTAGAGAAGATTACCTCTTCTTCGACGAGCTCCCTCTAGATCTCCTCTTATAGGCACTAGAGTTGGCCTTTTGAGAAGACCTGAAGATATAGAATGTAAATAATGAATTTTATAAGGGTAAAATGGGAAGTTAATGGCTGATATTGAAGTATCAAATTGATGTGAAGTTGTGAGGGATGATGTGTCCATTTATAATTTAGATGAGGAGCACATTTGGAATCTCCAAAAATATTATTTTATAATAAAATAAAAACCCATGTAAAAACCTAAAAAATTTATTATCTTCAAAATTTATATGAGATAAGGTTCCAATATCATCATCCAAAAAAATTTAGACAAGTTTCTCTATCAATTTAAGCCTTATCATTTTAATCAACACTTAGTAATTCTATTTAATTTTTAACTAAGATAATAAATATTTCAATACTAATAGGTTAAAATAATTAATTTTTTGTGGTAAATTAGACCCTAAATGAATAATTTATTATATTTTCCATGATATTATAATATTTTTATATTTTTTAAAATGTTTTTATACTTTAAAATAATTTAATAATACTTTATTTTGATAAACAAAAAATAGTGTTGATTTTGATACTATTCAAATTATTGATTTTTTATAATATTAAGATAATATTTTATCATAGAAAAACATATTTTATTATATTACTAATGGGTCGAGGTCCTATATAAAATTATTTTTATACATTAATTACCCCAAATTATAATTATTCGAGTGTGATTAATAACATTAATAGTATATTATCATTAATAAAATAATTAATATATTAATTTTGTGTAATTATATAATATACATATTTGTTGGGTAAGAGTTAAAAATAAAATACAATAAAAATTATAATTCTTATATATTTTCTAATAATTATTATAGTCTAATATATCTCTTGAAAAATATTACATTAATTTTTTTTAATAAATCATGATTGTGATAGCATTAACATCACATTAAATAAAATATTATATGTGGTATAATCATTTAAATATGACTCCAAATAGAAAATAACAATAAACTTGGATGATTATGGTCTAGATATAATTGACCAATAATATTTGTTTAATTAATTTATTCTTTTAATGGTTATTATCATTTTAATTAATTTTATTTTATTGATTTTTTATCATTTAAATAATTTATGCATCATCAATGAATAAGCCTTTAGAGTTATTATTTATTTCTAAAAATGTACAAATAAATTACCATGATAAATGAAATCATTTTATGATTTAAATGAGTATTTAATGTAGAATTTATCTTCTGTATATTCTAATTTTATTGATGGTAAATTTATTAAAATTTTAGTAAGACATATTTAACAATCCTTTAAATAAAATATATTAATTTTTCAAATCTTATCCAAGTGGATTCTAAAAGATAAATTTTTACCTAACTATGATTTAGGTTAAAAAACACCCATTCATCTATATTAGTACAAGTATTAGGGAGATTTTATAATATTATATTCAACCTCAAATACATGATTTACCCTTTTACAATATTAATAAAAATTACCAAAGTTACTATTCATAATGCCCATAAAAAAGAAAAATGTGTACATAATTTGTACCCACTAATTCTAAATATGGAATTAATTTTTCAAATTTCAAAAACATAGAATTTTTATTAATTAATTCTAAATTAATCTCGTTGTCTGAATGAGAAAAGGAGTTTTAGAAGATAAAACATTACAAAATATTGTAATGTTTTTACATCAAAATTCAATGTAAAATTAATGTCAATAATATATATTATATTAAATAATAAAAATATAATCTATTATAAATTTTAAACACATTAAATAATATAACATTACTATTTAAAATATTTCAACGAAAAAAGTTGTTTTCAATTAAAATTTAGTATATTTTTACATTTCATCAAAACTTGAAACATATCAGAAGAATATCAAAAATTAATCAAAAGTAAATTATTATATCATACTTCCAAATTAGAATATTATTTTGTAAAATATTATAAAAAAATATTTTAATAACTTGATTTTAAATGGGTAGACCATTAAAATGTGACGAAACTACATTTTTTGAAAAACACTTATTTTATATGAAAAACTGAATTTTTTCTTATATTATATGTCTAAAACATATAATATGAATTTAAAATATTTTATTTAATATATTGCATACTTTTAAATTAATAAGTTTCCATCAAGAGTGATTTTATTAGTTTATAAACTCAATTGTTTTCATTTAAATAGTTTTTTCTGAAGAAAGATAATATTGATCATACCAACAATTATAATTACTAGGTTATAAGGTAACATAATAATATTTTTTATCACTTAATCATGGTCTTTCCTAAAATTAAATATATGAACTGAACTATAAATTTTTTGTAACAAAATCTAAGCATAGTATTTCATATACTGCAAGTTAAGTCGGTGTTCTATGTAGCACAAGGATATCATCTTGTTGCATAATAAATAAAAAATAAAATAATTTTAAAAATGTATATATCAAAAAAATAACGAGGTTTCACACTGTACCGTACATGAATTTAATTTCACCCTCGAAATTCCTCTGGGTTATAAAAGGATTAAACCTCAAATATTTCTTTCACAGAAAACCACATCGTAAAAATAAATAATAAAACTTGTTTTAAAAAAATAATGTTAGAAATATAAAGGTTACCCAAAGTCACTCATAACTGGGTTTTAAACTATGAGAACATAGGTGTAAAGTTAAAACATGGACATGGAAGAGAAATCAAAATATCAAGTTCTGAGTGAGAGTGATTGGGAACATCATTAGGTGAAAGTTAACAATCAAAAGAAAAAAATATGTGATGATCTATGGGACCATATTATTAATAGGTAAAGAATGTAACAGGATTTCATTTTGTGTTTCAAGATATGTTCCATATAGTTTAATAATGATAATAAATAGTAAATTTATTATGTATAATCTCATCCTTTCATTAAGGCTTGATCAATTTCCACATCATCTCTTAATATAATAAATGATGGTGAATTTTTCGTTCCCTAAGCATTAGCAGATCACTATACCCAAAACTAGAATGAAAATTCATTCCATATGTATTTTTCACAAAAAAAGGTTATCATAATTTTACCAAATATGATTAATTCCACCAATTATGAGATAATAATTTATTCTAACCAACATCAATAGAAGTTTAACTTAAAATTTCCATAATTCGAGAACCTTACAATCCTTCTAAAAATTGAAAATCCAAAACTTTTGAAAGAGGTGAACTAAACCATCTTAACATTTATCTCCCATATCTCATGAGGTATCTCTTGTTGGTAACATTCTAAACATTTGAATTGTTTCATCATGTATTTTCATTCCATGTACGATAAATCTAAAAATTATAACTCTATCCATAATCTCATTATATTATTCCCAAGGTAATTAGTAATATTAAGAATCACTTTATTTCCATATCAAAACATTATGAAAATATTAGTTCTTATTATTCCACTAATCATGTGTTTTCCAAAAATATCTGAATAACTTTTCCTGATTATCGGTACTATTTAACATATACTCTTAGATACATAATGAAAAATCCACAGTGGAATAATTATTCCATAATACCATTAATGTGATTCTACAACATTATTCTGGAATCCTATTACATAAACACTTAATCATTGCACCACTTCATTATCATACTCTACATCACCAATGTTGATCACATATGATTTTCCTTTTTCTTTACCCTTAAGTGGTTGCTGATTTCAATCATCATTGATAACCCTTGGGGTAGAGAATTGTTTAGTATAATTCCCCATTTCCATTCACCTATACCATTAAAGTGTGGGAGGTGCATTTTATTTATCTTTCACTCCATTTAATATCTTATTTAAATCACTCTGACAATATTTTTCTTGATAGCCATTCTTCCCATACATGAAGAATCTTATTTTTCCTTTCTGGCATTCCCTTGAGTGCTCGTTTCCAAATTTTTGGAATGTAGGAGGTTGAGATTTTTTATTCTCTAGTTGTCAAAAACCACTAGAGTTTCCATTAAGATATAATTTCATTTTTTATATCTATAAAATTGGGAGTTACAAAATTCAATTTCAAATTTTAGGGCACAACGAATGACTTTATCATAGCTTCAAATTTCCCTTATGGTTAAGGCCTTTTGAAGACTTAGTTTTAGGCCACCAAATAATGGGTCAATTTTTCTTGTAGGGTTGATGATTAATGCAAAATCATAGGTGTAATAACCCGGATCTTCGTTTCAGGAACGTCTTTTCTTTTTCTGGTTTTTTTGAGATAAAATAAGTTTCAGGAAATTTTTGAAGTACACGCCGTATACTTTCTGAGTACACGCCGTGTGATTTCTGAGTACACGCCGTGTACTCTTTTCCCACCTGAAGTTGTGTGTTGGACATGTCCGAGCCACACACACGGTGTGTAGGGGTGACGTGGAGGCCAATTTTGGTGAAGTACGGGAAAACCTACTACACGCTGTGTACTTTTCATTTTTTCACTAAACGGACTGGGGTCGCGTCTCATAATGATTCTCATCTTCATCGTGGTTTGGTTCTTCCGAGATCAAGCCGTACGACCGGATCTTCGACGAGCCCCCACCTCTCCATCAGTTCTCCGATTCGAGGACGGTTGATTGCGTTGGAAGCGCAGCGGTGAGTTCTCCCTTCTTCTTGAGCCTTGTTTTCCAATTCTTCCTCTTCCTCAAGTTATCTAAGGTTTAATGTTTTGTGAATTTTCTCAGATCTACAATGTTATAGGGATAATTAGCCATTTTGGTTCACGTATATCATATTCCGAGGATCGAGGTATGTGGTTTGTGCCTTACCATTCAAAGTATCTGAGTTTTATGTGCAAATTCCACCAATACCCGTGAACAGGGTATTGTGTGTTTACCTTTTTTCCATCGTTGTTTTACTGCCATTCTTGTATGCTTGTGTAGAGGTAAATTGACCTTGTTAGAGGATATTTTGTTGTTCTTGGATGTACTTTCCCTTTCTTTGTTTTGTTTAAGGCCTTTGGGTCTTGTTTGCCTTTGGCTGCTACACCTATTACATGCCTTGCAGTTACAGGTTGATGTGAATTTAATGACATGCTCGTTTCCTTGTAGACTATTTAGATAAGTAGCTCTATAGGTTTACTTTGGTTATCCATGTAGCTCTATAGGTGTAATTTACCCTTATAGAATTATTATGCACTGACCGGCATGGGGCTGAGAGAACCTGGTGCTATAGACTATAAGGGATAGACTGAGTGAGCTTCCCAGAGAGTCTTAGATATTACATAATACAGAGGGGTTAGACTGAGTGAGCACCTAGAGAGTCTTGGATTTTATAGACTATAGGAGGGTAGACCAAGTGAGCTTCCTCGGAAAGTCTTACCTTGTTTGAATCTCTTTAAGAAACTTCCCAGGCTAGGGGGGGAATTGACCGAGTGAGCTTCCTCAGAGAGTCTGTGGTATACCTGAGGCTATAAGAGTAATTGACTGAGAGAGCTTCCTTAGAGAGTCTCTAGACCATGGGTATAAGAGGATAAGACCGTGTGATCTTCCTCAATTGAGTCCCTGACTACCCTATACTATAAATGGATTTGACTGAGTGAGCTTCCCTAGAGAGTCTTATAAATGCGTTTGACCAAACCAGAGGGGTTAGGCTGAGTGCACTTCCCAGAGGGTTGTGATACTTCTTGTTTAGGACCCAACGGGATGGCTGCGAGTACTTACCATAGGGGTTCCAGTTTGATAGCTTTGTGATTCACTGCTATTGTTGGTTGTGGTTTGATTACTATTGTATCATCCTGCCTGAATGCTTATTGTTACTGCCTATTGCTTGCTGTTTCTGTTTACTACTTATTGTACTTTTACCTGCCATATACTCACTTTCTGTTAGGCACAGATCTTCGTTTGAATTCCTACTGGGATTTTATCTCACACCCTGTTTGGGCCATGCTTTTGGGCCCAAGCAGACTATGTTGTTGCAGGTATAGACAAGGGAAATCTCCCTTCGACTTCTGGAACTTGATTGCTTGGAGCAGGGGAGTATGGGACCAAGATTTGGCTTGCGATGCTGAGGAACTGTTTACTTTTCTTTTTATACTTGTTTTGGAACTGTAGTGTTTTCCATCATTGTGACTTGTTTGGATGCTTTCCTAGTCATGTATCATGCATCATTTCATATATATACATTTGTGCTCCAGTTTTTTGATTTAGTCTTCCGCTGTTTATATTGTTGGTTATTACTGCTTCCTCTATTGCATGTTTATTCTTCTTCCATTGTGTACTCTTCCAATAAGGGCATAGTTTCCCCAATATCACACCCAAGGCCCTCGCTGCTAGTCATCATCCTCTGGGATTTGGTGAAATGCGCTTGATGCCATGTGACCAACCGGGTACGGGGCGCCTCTGGGTGGCTTTCGGAACCGGGACGTTACAAAGTGGTATCATATGATTCTTTTCTCTTGCTTTACTATTTGGAGACTTTAGCCCAGGATAGGATGGATTTGGTACTTGGTAATATATTGTTCCCAGGAGTAGCTAACTCGTGTACAGGGAAAATCCATAATACCTCGTTTATTGCAGTTTTCTAGTTTTTTGATTTTACGTTTGATCTGATTTCACCTAGAGTGATTCATATGTTTTGTACTGTTACTGTTTTGATAGTACGGTTCTATTTCTGTCGCAACCTGATGAGATGAGGGTATTCCAACTCATTCATCGTATAGGAACTTGTAGAAATCACATGCCATGCATTCTTGCCATGCCATTTAGGGTGCATTAGCGATTTCATTCTGTTGTGATAGGTGTTGTGTAGATTATGCATGCTGTTGTGATAGATGCTTAATAGAATCTCTACTGCTTGTTAGAGAATTGCTGTGTTGTACTTTGTTTAAATTAACACCAAATTTTGATTCTTGAGGTGTTATGGTCCCTCTTGAATCGGAAATTTGTGGATCATGATCATGTTTTCTGTTATACATGACTATAGGGGATGCCATGCATTGATTCGTGGGGAGTATGGGCCCTCACAGATCGGAATTTGGCACCTCTTTGCCTTGTTTTCCGTGTTTCTGGGTTTCTGTGTAGTTTCTGAGCTACATCACAGGAAAACACAGAATACACGGCGTGTACTTTCTGGATACACGCCATGTAGTTTCAGGCCGTGTCTTTGACCGTGTGAGCAAGGACACAATGTTTTGGAAATAACTTCAGGAACACGCTATGTAAGGTAGGTGCACGCCGTGTATTTAGAGCCGTGTACCCGATCGCGTCACTAAAAACACATGTTGGGAAAGCTCGAGTAGAACATGTTGTGTTGTAAAAGAACACGTCGTGTAGTCTTGCCCAGGTACTCGACCATGTCACGAACAACAGAGAGCAGTGTCACCTTCTCCTATACATGCCGTGTTTGTTCGGAACACGCCATATAGACGGAAATGTGACCAACAACAGGGGCCACCGAGTCAGTGTCTAGTACACGCCGTGTCCCTTGGGGACACACCATGGGGTCTGAGGTTAGTTTGAACCATGTGAGTTAGCCATGTAATGGGACTCGGGTAGGGGAATAGTCTTCAAGTACACGTCGTGTGTTGGGTCAACACACTGTGTAGTTTGAGGTGTTACACGACCTATAGGGTAGGGGTACACGCCCATGTCAGTGGCTTAAGAGGACACGCCATGTAGTTTTTATACACGTCGTGTAGTCATGTTTTGTAAACTTGTGTGTTTTTCATCCCATGTTCCTGTTCTGTACTCTTGTGTTCTCTCTCCTTGTTTTCTGATATAAGGCATACTTTTGATATTTCATAGCTATGCCTCCCAGACATCCTCTGGTTGTACGTCTATCGTCAGGCAGTGATCAGATGCTAGATATGGCTGAGAAGGGACTTCCTACCAATCCTCCAGTTGAGTCAGCCTTGGCACCGACTGTCATAGCCGTTGCAGGCGCAGTGGCGTAGTTCAGGGTGGACTTCATAAGGATGATGCAGACCTTCCAGGGACCACCGGTTCCTGCCCTGTTGATGGCTGATTTGATGCGGGTTTTCCAGCAGCAGTATCCTCCTAATTTTTCAGGGGATGGAGGACCTCAGGCTGCAGATTCATGGATAGAGGCCACACTGACCATCTTTGAGCACCTAGAGATCCCTCCGTATAAAAGGATAAAGGTATCTACTTATATGCTCCAGGACACCGCCAAGAGGTGGTGGGAGGTGATCTCATGGTCAGGGCGTCAGCAGGACATGTCTTGGGATGAGTTTCGACGCACCTTCTATGACTACTTCTATCTGGAGATTCTGAGGGCCGATCGAGCCCGAGAGTTTATGAGTCTGCAGTAGGGTACTCTCTATGTTATGGAGTACTCATCTCGTTTCACTGAGCTGCAGCGTTTCACACCGATCCTAGCAGGTGATGAGTTGTTCCTTGCTAGGAACTTCAAGGACGGTCTTAGGCAGAAGATCCATTCCTAGGTGAATATCTTCCAGTTGACTTTGATATCCTCCTTCGTCAACCAGGCGCTGATCACTAAGCGCAATCCGAGGGATTCTGGAGCAATGACCCAGGGCGGTTCGATATCGAGAGTTGGTGTTCCTCCTACGGACAATAGGAAGCGTTGTAAAGAGCCTTCTCAAGGAGATCGAGGTTCACATGATGCGTCTTATGGCAGCAAGGTTGTATGCTACCAGTGCGATAGGAGTGGGAATTCTAGGCCTCAGTGCCTGAGGGATCCGATGGAGTGCCGGTCTTGTAGAAATATGGGCTATCTTCAGCGTTTCTGTCATATCTTCTCACCTTTAGCTAGTGGTAGGGGTTCCTATATGACCCTGCATTCTGGAGATGCTTCACTAGTTTCCCACCAGTCAGGGAACTGGAGTTCTTTCGGTCGTTCAGGCCGAGGTAGAGGTCATGGTCGTGGTGGTCAATCACAAGGTCCTCAGCGACAGCAAAGTGGATCAGCTCAGAGCAGTCATCCAGGGGCGCAGGACCACAGCGCAGGCTAGTCTTTCGCCATGGAGCAGACCAATCAAGAGCAGGATCCTGGCCTGTCATCCGTTCGAGCTATGATCTTAGTAGCCTCAGATTTATCTTCAGTTCTTTTCGATATTGGTGCCTCTCATAGCTTTATCTCTGTTGCGGTTGTGGAGAGCATTGGGCTTTGTATCTTTTTGTCTGCCTACTTGTTGACTCTTGACACACTATTGAGAACGAAAACATCTAGCGTATGTCAGTGCAGAGAGTGCCCTCTCGAGGTTGCAGGGTGTCATTTTTTATGGGACCTTTATATCCTAGAGATGACGGGCTATGAAGTCATTCTTGGTATGCACTGGATGGTTCCCTTCCAGGCAGTCATCAACTGCTACCACCTCAGGGTGAGTTTTATATCACCAGAGGGAGGATTATTCCTTCATATAGGTGAGTGGGATGTCTAGGCAGGTAGAGCTGGACCAGAGCATCATGGGCTAGGAGAAGTTACAACCCAGATTTTCATTCTTTATCTAGATGACTCGGGGACTTCACAGTTAGACTTTCCTCCAGTGGTGGATCGTTTCATGGATGTCTTTCCTGAAAAATTTTCATGTTTACCTCCAAAGCATGAGGAAGACTTCTCGATTGAGTTCGTTCCAGGAGCGGCACCGGTGTCCATTCCTCCTTACAGGATGGCTAAACCTTAGTTGCAGGAGCTCAAGAGGCAGTTGGAGGAGTTTCAGGCAAGGGTTTTCATCTGACCCAGTTCTTTTCCATGGGGTCCGCCTATCCTATTTGCGAAGAAGGCCGCCGGTACCCTTCGTCTTTGTGGGGATTATCGGAACCTAAACCAGTTGACGGTCAAGAACCGATATCCCTTTCCAAGGATCGATGACCTCTTTGATCAGCTTCGAGGAGCCCGGGTGTTCTCAAATATTGACTTGAGGTCTGGTTTCATCAGTTGCACGTTAGACAATCAAATATACCTCTGACAGCTTTCAGGAGAAGGTATGGTCTTTACGAGTATACAGTCATGCCATTTGGACTTATGAACGTGCCTGCAATCTTTATGGAATTGATGAACCGATTGTTCCATCCGTACTTGGAATCCTCTATCGTGGTCTTCGTGGAATATATCTTGGTGTACTCTCACACTCTACATGACAATGCCACACAGCTGGAGATCATTCTGAGTACACTGAGAGATCATCGGATGTATGAAAAACTCTCAAATTTCCACTTTTGGATGGATCAGATTCACTTCCTGGGTCATGTTATCTCGGAGATAGGAGTTTCAGTGGACCCAGAGAAAGTGAGAGCATTAGTTTCCCAGGAGCATCCGAAGAACAACTTTGAGGTATGGAGTTTCCTAGGACTGTCTTGATACTACAGATGCTTCATTGAAGACATCTCACACCTAGAAGCACTGTTGAAAGGTCTGACCAAGAAAGGGGTGAAGTTTTTATGGTCAGATTCTTTTGAGTCAGCCTTTCAAGAGCTGAAAGAGAGGTTGGAATCGGCACCGATACTAGTCTTACCTGATCCAGAAAGGGCTACATAGTTTTCTGTGATGCTTCAGGTGTCGGGCTGGGAGCTGTGCTCATGTAGGGAGATAGAGTCGTTGCATACGGGTCTCAACAATTGAGGCCACATGAGAGGAACTACCCTACGCATGATCTAGAGTTGGTAGCTATTGTTCATTCCTTACACTGTTGGAGACACTATCTTCTTGGAGATCATATTTTGGTATTCACCGACCACATGAGTATCAAGTATATCTTCACTCAGCGTGCTCTGAATCCGAGACAGCACAGGTGGGTGGAGTATCTTCAGTCCTTTGACTTCGAGCTCGCCTATACGCTGGGAATGGGAAACGGAGTGGCTGATGCTTTGATCAGGAGAACTCCGATTCAGGCAGTTCTGGAGGCCAGCAGTGAGTGGCATATTAGGGCTCTATTATCTAAGACGCATCTGGAGGTGCACGATAGGTAGGGATAGACTTTACTTTCTTCTGTAGCTGTTACCTCCACACTTCTTGATTGGGTACGAATGAGGCAGCTATCAAATTCGGAGGCCTTAGTTCTGCGGGAGAGTGTGTCAGGAGGGGACCCTCTTCCTAGGTCGACAATAGTTGAGGATGAGATCTTGCATTTCCAGGGATGCGTTTGGGTGCCAGCAGACATACGTGAGGAGATGATGTGGGATTTTTATTCCTCAGTTTCGGCAGTTCATCCTAGCACCACGAAGATGTATCTGGATCTTCATCGCCAGTAGTGGTGGCCAGGTATGAAAAGAGATGTTGCTGGTTTTGTCATGAGATGGTCTACTTGCCAGCAGATAATGGCAGAGAATCAGTGACTAGTAGGGCTTTTTCAGTAGTTACCCATTCTATAGTGGAAGTGGAACGATGTCGTGATGGTCTTTTTGACCGGGTTACCGAGGTCACCTCGGGGAAGTGATGTTGTTTGGGTTGTCGTCGACATGCTTACGAAGGTTGCACACTTTTTTCCGATCAAGGAGACCTTCAGTGTTGATGATCTGGGAGGAATGTACATCTGAGAGATTGTATGTCTACATGGAGTTCCACACTCCTTTATTTGAGACAGGGATGTGCACTTTACCTCTCGGTTCTGGAAGGGACTTCAAAAGGCCTTGGGTACACAGGTACTTTTAAGTACAACATACCATCCCCACACTGATGGCCAGTCCGAGCACATGATCTAGGTGCTTGAGGATATGCTCCGATCTTGCATTCTAGACTTCGGTGATTCTTGATATAAGAATATTTCTCTTTTGGAGTTTTCCTACAACAATAGTTTTCAGGCGACCATCCAGATGGTACCATACGAGGCTCTATACGGTAGGCCATGTTTATCACCCTTATGCTGGCTGGAGGCAGCTTTGCTAGGACCTCATCTTGTTTAGGAGACCTCAGAGCAGATAGAGTTCATTCGGAAAAGAATGGCTACATCACAGTATCGACAGAAGTCATATGCTGATCAGTGAAGACGACCTCTGGAGTTCGAGGTTGGAGGTCGTTTTTTCCTACGCATCGCACCGAGGTTGGGACACTAGAGGATTCAGAGACAGGGTAAGCTTTAACCACGGTACGTAGGTCCGTTTGAGGTATTGTAGAGAGTTGGGCCGATTGCGTATCGGTTGTAACTACCTTTGAGGTACTGGGCTATGCACGATGTCTTCCACATCTCTCAGCTTCGACGTTACTTTTCAGACCCGTCTCATGTCTTTCAGCCCGAGGATGTTGAGATCAAATCGAATTCGTCCTTTGAAGAGCATCATATCCGAATTGTCGATCACAATACAAAGGTTCTTTGAGGTCGGTCTGTTCCTCTGGTACGAGTGTTATGGCAGAACGGGCGATTACCGGATGAGACTTGGGAGAGGGAGGCCGAGGTTCGATCGCAGTGGCCGGAGCTGTTCGAGGTTTCTTCTTCTACGCCCATCTAGGGAAATTTGGGGATGAATTTCTTTAAGGGGGAAAGATTGTAAGAACTCGGATCTTCGTTTCAAGTACTTCTTTTATTTTTCTAATGTTTTTGAAAAAAATATGTTTCTGGAACTTTTTGAACTACACGCCGTGTACTTTATAATTACACGCCTTGTACTTTCTGAGTACACACCATGTACTCTTTTCCCGCATGAAGCTGTGTGCTGTCCATGTCCGGGCCACACACATGGTGTTTAGGGGTGACGTGGAAGCCGATTTTGGCAGAGTATTGAAAAAACCTACTACATGTCGTGTACTTTAAAAATACATTCCATGTACATTTTTTTTCACTAAACGGACGGGGGTCACGCCTCATCACGTTTTTCATCTTCTTCTAGGTCTGGTTCGTCCGAGAGCGACCCTTATGACCAGATCTTCGACGAACCCCCACCTCTCCGTCTGTTCTCTGATTCGAGCACAGTCGATTGCGTTGGAAGCGCAGCAGTGAGTTCTCCTTCTGGTTGAGCCTTGTTTTCCAATTCTTCCTCTTCCTCAAGTTATCTAAGGTTGAACATTCTGTTGGTTTTCTCAGATCTATGACGTTCTAGGGATAATTAGCTATCCTGGTTCAAGTATATCATTTTTCTAGGATCGAGGTAGGTGGTTTGTTCCTTACCGTTCAAAGTCTCTGTGTTTTATGTGCAAATTCCACCAATACCCTTGAATGGGGTATTGCGTGTTTAGCCTTTTTCCCTCGTTGTTTTCATACCTTTCTTGTATGCTTGTGTAGAAGTAAATTGACCTGGTTAGAGGATATTTTGTTGTGCTTGGAAGTACTTGCCCTTTCTTTGTTCTTTTTACGACCTTTGGGTCACGTTTGGCTTTGGCTGTTACACCTGTTACATGCCTTGTAGTTATAGGTTGAAGTGAATTAAATGACATGCTCATTGCCTTGTAGACTATTTAGATAAGTAGCTCTATAGGTGTACTTTGGTTAGCCAAGTAGCTATATAGGTGTAATTTATCCTTATAGCATTATTATACACTGACTAGCATGGGGCTGAGAGAACTTGGTGTTATAGATTATAAGGGATAGACTGAGTGATCTTCCCAGAGAGTCTTAGATATTACAGACTACAGAGGGGATGGACCGAGTGAGCTCCCAAAGATTCTTGGATTTTTTAGACTACAGGAGGGTAGAATGACTGAGCTTTCTCAGAGAGTATTACCTTATTTGAATCTCTTTAATAACCTTCCCAGGCTAGAGGGGGGATTGGCCGAGTGAGCTTCCTCATAGAGTCTGTGGTATACCTGAGGCTATAAGAGGAATTGACCGAGATAGCTTCCTCAGAGAGTCTCTAGTCCTTGGGGCTAATAGGGTTAGACCACGTGATCTTCCTCGAGTGATTCCCTGACTACCCTAGACTATAAGGGGAATTGACCGAGTGAGCTTCCCCAGAGAGTCTCATAAAATCGTATGACCAAACCAGAGGGGTTAGGGTGAGTGCATTGCCTAGAGGGTTGTGGTAATTCTTGGTTAGGACCTGAGGGGATGGCTGCGAGTATTTCCCATAGGGGTTCCTGTTTGATTGCTTTGTGCTTCACTGATGTTGTTGGTTGTGGTTTGATTTTTTTTGTATCATCCTACCGTACTGCTTACTGTTACTGCCTATTGCTTGCTATTTTTGTTTACTGTTTATTGTACTTTTACCTGCCATATACTCATTTTTTGTTAGGCACAAATCTTCGGGTGAATGCCTACTGGGATTTTATCTCACACCCTATTTGGGATATGCTTTTGGGCCCAAGAAGACTATGCTTCTATGGGTATAGACAAGGGAAAGAGCCCTTCGACTTCTGAAACTTCATTGTTTTGAGAAGGGGAGCATGGGACCAAGATTTGGCTTGCGATACTGAGGAGCTGTTTACTTTTCTTTATATACTTTATTTGGTATTGTAGTGTTTTCCAGCATTGTGACTTGATTGGCTGATTTCCTAGTCATGTATCATTCATCATTTCATATATATGCATTTTTCCTCTAGTTTCTGGATATATTCTTCCATTGTTTATATTGTTGGTTATTACTGCTTCTGTTATTTCATGTTTATTCTTCTTCCATTGTGTACTCTGCCAATGGGGGCATAGTTTCCCCACTGTCAAAACCAAGGCCCTCACTGCTAGTCGGCAGCCTCTGGCGTATGGGGAAATGCGCTTGAGGCCATGTGACCAAACAGGTATGGGGCGCCTCTGTGTGGCTTTCGAAACTGGGACGTTACAATACGTTGAATGTCTTGTAAGATTTCCCTCATATTTACCCATATGTTCATCATCCTTTTCATAGGCTCATATAATTACTTCTCTATCATTATTCATAGAATACGAGGGATGTAATTACTGAAAAATATTCCATTAAACTCCTCTCATTCCATAGATTCAATTTCATCTTGATCCCTCTTGTTCATAATAATACTCAACTAGTGATCAGTTTGTACTTTTAAAAGATAAAATAAAATAATGAATTCTTCATGTTCAGATCATTAAGGGATGGAAATTTTTTTTTCAAGGGTAATGGTCCATTTTGTTAGAAACTAATGTATCCGAAGACCCATTGAAAGAATGTGGAAATTGCATCATGGAGGAATAAATATAATGTTGTTCCCTATTCTTCTAATTAGGAAGTCTATCATGATTTATAGCTTTTTTGAGTATAGTGATAAGATTTTGAGTTGTATCTCCCATAAAATTTGTCTTCTCAGAAAGAAAATTATTACATTTTCAAATTTATTCATCAATAAGATGATTCCTTCGATTTCCATCCATTTACTAAAACTGAATAGAATAGTTTGATAAATAATAATCATATTGAAAACCAACATAATAAAAAGGGACATAATAGGTTTAAGCCAAGGTAATCCAATATCATTAATAAATCCAAGGATTCTATCCAATATTTAGACTTATTCTGAGGAAAATCCCTAGACACATCCTTATAAATATCTCTAGGGATCTCAATAGAGTTTTCACATCATCGTTTCCAAAGGTTAACGAGACCTTCACTCTGATACAAACTCTAACGACCCAAGATTGATATATATGGATATTACAGTACTTTTCCCAAATAATTAATACATTATAAAAACAGGCTCTCAAATGCCATGTTATTTTGGTGCACATGGAATCTTGGAAAACATTCTTCTAGTATGGTGGAATAACATTAACATCTACCACAAAGATCTTCCCCTTTAGTTCCCCTACCAAAAAACAATCTTTATAATAGAAGGAAAATAGAAAATATAAATACATGATCTCAGATGCTCGATAAGGTTATAAATAGAAAATATATAGGCATATCATGAGAATATGGTTATGAGAACACGATCATGAAAATAAAATATCACACCTTGCATATAAAAATAATTGAATAATATTTTGACAATTTATAAGACATGAATCGTAAGGGAATCAATGAACATAATACCTGAGATTTAACATTATCATAAGACAAGAAATTCAAAAATACACATAAAATTATAATGTTTTGAACATGTATAAATTGTAATAGGAGCACTTATTTAATAGAGTACATGTGATCAGGCCCTTTCTTAAACAAATGGACATGAATATCTTGGCCCACGCATAAAGTTATAGACATGAAAACCAAGTTCACACATATAATTTTAACTTGAAATGAGGTTTCTGCATAACATATATACTTCTTGCTTTATCCATAAATACCCAATGAATTGGATGAATATATTGCTCCCACACATCTCATAATAAAAATATGCATATGTGTTCCACAAAAAACATAAAACATTCATCACATCATAACCCAAGGAATAAAATGGGTTTTCTTAAATATCATTCCATCATAAATTAACCCATGTAAAAAAAATAGATTTCATTAATAGAAATAACATTATCAACCCATGATAGAGCTAGTATACTTGAAACATAACTCTATTAAATAATTTCATATTTTATTGAAAAAAAATTATAGAACACTTCAAATTCATTCTTGAGAAAAATATCAATTCTTCATCAAAAATGTTTTTATTTCATAAAATACCAAAAAATTTTAAAAGAAAATAATTTCATTGAAGATAAACATGAAATATTGTAATGAATTATTTATGTTAATGAGATGTTATGAATACATATAAATTCGTTCATGTCGTATAAGGTAAACGAAAACAATCTTCTCAAAATTTTATTGGATAAGACAAAAGTTCATAATATCGAAAACAAAAAATGATTTCAATGATGACATTTAATAAAGATTCACCAAAGGTTAAAATTACCATTAAAAAATTTTATAAGAATAGATATAATATTTTGGAATATATATTTAGGAAACATGGGCATGGATGATAAATATAACCCATTAAATACTTACATATAAAGAATCTTGGATAATAATGAGATTGATAAATTATCCCTTAACGTTGGTTTGGTTGCTTCGTACTTGTCCGAACATCATGTATAAGGGTTTAAATAATTTTATTTACTTATTCTATAAGAATAGTCGTTTTTATGATATCATGATTGATCATATCATTACACTTTTTTTAAAAACATTATTACTCGTCTTCGGGTATTAACTGAATTTTTTTTCTTACGCATGTTTTTTAAGATAAGTTCATGTTATTATTATTAGGTTACAATTATATCACTTTAATAATGATATTAATATAATATATATCATATTTTTTCATTATAAACTATTATATAATCATGCTTTGATGGAGTCATGTAGAATGAATCACATTGCATCATGGAGACAGTAGGTCGTACGTATTCATGAGCGACAATACCATACCCTTGATTGTGGAATGTTATGTAAGTGGATGGTATATATATTGTTCCAAAATCAAAACATTGTTAAAGTAGTCATATATTTTAATTATTTCATTCATTATACCCATACATGTAATGTGGTGGTAAAAAATATATTACACCACAGTGTGGAGACTGTAAGTCATACGTACGCACGCGTGGTGGTTTTGTTTTTCATAGGATGGATAGAAGGATGTATATGGTTGTTAATTAATCATAATAACATATAATAATATATATTATACTATAATTATTATATTATAATAGATAAACCTCATAAATTGGTAGTAGAAGATGAAATATGTTTGAAAGAATCGAGAGAGGAGATTACCACTTCTTTGATGAGCTCCATCCAGATCTTATCTTAAAAGAACTCGAATTGGTATTTTGAGAAGATAATAACCTCTAGATTGTAAATAAAGAAGTTTATAATGGTAAATTATAAGGTTATGTCCATTCTTAAATGATCAAATCGATGTTAAGTTGTGATGTAGGACGCACCCTTTTATAATTTAGGTGACGGACACATTTGGAATCTCCAAAAATATTAATTTATAACAAAATCAATACCCATCCAAATTACTCCAAAATGTATTTGTTTAGAATATTTTATGAGATAAGTTGAAATATATTAAAACAATAAATTTTAGACAATTTATTATGTCAATTTAGACCTTATCATTTTAATTAACACTTAGTTATTCTATTTAATATTTAATTAAGGTAACACATATTCCAATATTTAAATGGTGCAATATTTACTTATTTTATTTCCATTAGACTATAAATTAATAATTAAGAACATTTTACACCATATAATAATTAATTTATATTTTTGAAATTGGTTTATAATTTTTAAATAAATTAATAATACATTATTTTGATAATTAATCAATATTGTCAATTTTGACACTATTCAATTTATTGATTTTTTAAAATATCATGATATGATTTTATACTCGAGAAAAAATATTTTATTATATTCATAAGGGGTAATGGTCGTATTTAATTTTTTTGGATATATTAATTATCCAAAAAAATATTTATTTTATTATTTTTAATAACATTAATTTTATATATTCATTAATAAAATAATTACTACATCGGTTTTGTGTAATTATCTAATATACATATTTTTGTGAAATAAAATAAAAATAAAATAACATAAAACATATAATTATTATATATTTAATAATAATACTTATAGTAAAACATATATGATGGAAAATCTTACATTAAAAATGTTTTATTTAATAAAACCTGAATGTGACAACTTTATTATCACATTAAATAAATTATTTTAAGTGTAATAAAATTTTACATATGGATTCAATGGACAATAACTCTCCCCTTGTATGATTATGGTCGATATATACTCTATAAAAAATATTTATTCATGTTTTTATTCTTATTAATGGTTATTAAAATTTTAATAAAAATTATTTGGTTTATTTTCCATCAATTAAATAATTTATGCATCATCAATGTATAATTCATTAAAGTAATTATTTATTTAATAAAAATTACAAATAAATTTACTTGATAAATAAAATAATTATCTTTTAAATGAGTATTTATAGTAGAATTTTTCTTTTGTATAACCTTATTTTAAAAATGATAAAATTTTAAAATTTGAGTAAGATATATTTAGCTTTTCTTTAAATATAATATATTAAATATCCTAAGCACAAACAAGTGGCTCACAAAGAATATAGTTATGAACCAAGGATTATTTATATCCAAACACACTCATTCAATTATATTAGGATAATTGTTAGGGTAATTTTATAAAATTATGTCTACCTGTAATGACCTGGTTTACCCTTTAACTGTATTAATTAAAATTATCGAAGTTACTATTCCAAATATACAAAGAAATAATGATATTTAAATGATTTGGACCCACTAATTACAAATATGGAATTAATTAATTAAAATTACAAATAGAGAATTTGCAGTAATTAATTTAAAACTAATCTCGTTGTTCGATTGAGAAAACAAGTTTTAAAAGTATAAACATTACAAAAGATTAAAAAAAAAATTACATCAAAATTAAATGTAAAATTAATGAATATGAACTATATTATAGTAAATGATAAAAATACAATCTATTTATATTTTAATATAACTAAATAATATAACTTAACTAGATAAATTATTTTATTAAAAAAAAGTTTTTTTAATTAAAATTTAGAATATTTTTACTATTCATCAAAACTTGAAAATTTTCAAAAACATATAAAAAATCATCCAAAGTAACTTTTTATATACCTATTCTAAATAAGAAGTTTATTTTGTCAAATATAATATAAAAATGTGTTAAAAATTTATCTAAAAATGGTGTTACAACAAAAAGAGGCAAAACTGCATTTTTTTTGAAGAATACCACTTTTATCTGAAAAAATAATTTTTCAATATATCATATCTAGAAAACATAAAAGATGAATTTTAAAAATTTTATTTAATATATTTTAAAAATATTTCATTAATAATATACGTCAAAATTGAATTTATTATTTTATAAACTCACTTATTTTAAATTCAATATTTTGTAGATGAAAGTTAATATTGTTCATACTTGACATTATATTGACTAGGTTATAAGGTAAAATAATATTATTTAGTTGTTTCATTAAACTCATTCTTGCAAGAAATGAAATTTATCAAAGGAACTTGAAATTATATGTAACACAAGACAAGCATAGTTTTTCATATACCGTATGATATGTTGGGGTTGGGTGTAGTGCAAGGTTATATTGGTGTAGCGTACACCATAAGAAATAAAATAATTGAAAAACAAATTCATAAAAATATCAAGCTGTTACACCGTGATATTTTTATAGATGAACTAGAATATCTGAATCACCACTTTGTAGGAAAGGGATTTGTAAGGAATCTATAAAAACACACATGCAAATTATCTATCTTTAATATGTGTTTTAATAACAAATTTTTTAATTTCATAGTCTCAAACACTAGATATGATCTCATTGAATAAGTGTTTAGTTTTATATTATGATCCAAATCTATGAACACTTCTTACATATAGAATTTGAGAAACATGGAGAGGTTTGAAAACCATTCAACCTACATACATACAATAATCAATTTAGTTCATAGAGAGATACAAGCTGCCTTTGAAAATTAAAAAGATTTGATTAGAAATTATGTCTCTAACATAACTATATTTAATTTCCTTAGAGTATATGGTAGTGAAAAAATTCCTATGTGATGATATATAACCATTGGATTCCACCAATACCAAATTAGACCATGTTTAATGTTGATCGTGCACCCTTAAGAGCACTGGGTCACTCATGTTATAGATGGGTGTTTTTTTACCAATTTAGGTTTTTTCATGAAATGCTTCTATCACTAACCGAGAAATGGATTTTCTTTTAAAGAACATATTTGGGATATGATCCATGTAATAATATATTTTGTTTAATTTGTATGTAAGTGATTATGGTTTGAATTATCCTTATCTATTTTCATGTAAATTTTAATACAAAGATAAAAAAATTCCTCGGATACTTATTCCACATTGGATAGAGTGCCTTCTGGTCGATGATGATTTAAAGTTTCATGTGAAACATGATTACAAGGAGGAAAATAGAGTGGTGTATTCTCTATTAAAGAGAACCGATAAAGACGTATGTTCAATAAGGTCCTTTGTAAATAAAATTCATGTCCAAAATTAGTGAATTCAGATTCACAGGGTGATTCTCACACCCATTTTTTAAACCCCTTATTTTAAAGTATTCTTTTTACTCTCCCATGATAATCATTTATAGTGGTAATATGCATTTTACCTGAATATTTATGATTAATTCAAGAATATATTTTGAAATGAATTAGTTTGAAAAATTATTGAAATGTTTTTTTATCTAAATAAATAATGATGAAAATAAATATAGAATTATATATCTTTATAATTTATAATAAAATTTAATTTCTGAATAGTGTTTAATGAATTTTAATTGGATTTTTTTATCCTGATAGTGTATCGATTTATTTTTTGGGAATTTTTCAGTAAAAATCAATTGGGTTGTCTAGAATAATAATTTTTTTAGTCATTGGCTAGTATTGTGTTATTATATTATAATTATGTAAGAAAACATTCGGACTCATTATACATAAGAATAAAACAGAACATGAATGTGAATAATTGATTTGATTATAAATTTTTTATGAATAAAGAGTCTTGTATTTGACCATTCATATGTAAATAAGTTATATTTGGTTTTTTGAACTTATGTAAGAGTCTTGAATTATGTATGTGGACTCAATCAGTTTGTATCCAGTGTCAATTTATAATTAAACAATGGCTGTAGACAAGAAAAAAAATCATAGAATACCTTACAAGTATGATTTATCATAGGAAAAAATCATATATGTATAATTAAATAATATCTTTTAATGTGTGTTCAACTTTACAATATATATGGTGATAATGAATCCATGATTGGATAAATTTGAGTCAATACAAAATGAAGTGAATCAATGAATGAAGACGAATAAAGCTATTTTAATTAGGAATAATATTATACTTCTAGTTTTATTTCCAATCAATTAATAAGATGTTTGGAAATTAAATGAGATATTAATGCATAAATGAACAAAAAATGTGAATGTGCAATGAAATAAAACTCTTTTCCATTCCCTGAAAGCATGGAAATTAAATTATATGTTCAAAAAACCAAAATATATTTTTGAAAATTAAAGGTTGGAATATATATTTTTAACATGGAAAATATAAAATGGGAAAACCCATGGGATCTAGTATATAAAGAAGATACACTAAAATCAATGTGTATAAGGTTGAGACTCATAAATATGGGAGGGGTACCAAATGTGTAACTCTCCAAACAATAGAATAATATAGTAGGAAATTGTGGTCAGAATAATTTTCATCTCGAATATGATATAAAATAAAAAATTTAACTACATTGACCTAAGTACCACCCTTTTAGAATGAAGTACATAAAAATTCAAAAACTTAGATCAAAACGGATAATAAATATTAATCGTTCATTGTTGTTAGATGTCATTATCCCATAGAAACTAACAACATTGTGTAAGAAGAAAACTACGTTAATCATTATCCATAAACCCAATTAATATATATATATATATATATTTAATTTTTTCAATTTCTCGTGGAGTCACAATGTGATGTGGACTCCCAACAAATTACCCCACCCCCACTAGAGTGGAGATTTCCACTAACCCTGGAATTAATTGGAAAGACTCAAATTGACCTATTATTAAAATATTAGTCAATATATTAGACCTGTTATTATATTTTTTAATATTACCCATCTCCAACAATCTATAATCAAGGATTTCTAAAATCTAGTTATACTAATCATTTATATGTTTTGATTTGTTCTGAAAACTAAGGGTATTTACAAAATAAGTAACACTATGACTATAAAAAATTAAAACACAACTATCCAGAATAAAGATGAGCTCATAGATATATTTCATCATCAATAAAAAATCATTACATATCTCTATATCCAAACTAAACATAGAATTAGTTTCATATAAAGAAACTAATATCAATAATCAAGATTACAGATAGAAATATCCCTCTATAAAACCGATCAAATACCATAATGTTTACTTGATTCCATATCTCGGGAAATTTAAAAATTTTTAAAACCACAATATAACGGTTTCCCACTAAAAAACACAATTTCAAACCATAATCATCATCAATATATGAGAAAATATGTTTCAATATTCATTAATATACTCTTCAAAAACTTAAAATAAAATGGATGGACAAATTAACTATATGATCTCTATTCAGTCTATTACATTCCATTACACAAGTCAAACAACCAATATAAGATTAATAGGGTATGTGGTGAATCTATTTTCTCTCCTAACCAATATAAGGGGACTGACTTAAAATGATCTTAAATATCAAATCAAGAAGAGTAATAACCACTTTTCATTATCTATAGAAAATATCTGAATCACCTTATTAGTATATATCTCCTTAGATAACCATAATTCATTTGCCTTTATATCATGGTAGATCATCATGCTAAGAATAAATCATCTAGGTCCCATGTTTATAATCATAAAAGAATAAAAAATATCATTATTAAATTTTTCATTGAGAATAATCATGGAAAACAATGAGCATCCCCTCGACAAAATGCATTATTATAATAAAATCATCATTAGAAAATACTCAAACAAAATACATAGTGATCATAATAATCCTTTCTATATCCTGAATTAAAAATTATAGAATCAATATTTTAATACCATTTTCTTTCATATTGATTCAAAAAATAATAATTCTTTATCAACTTTTGGACATAATATGCTTTAATTATTTAAAAACCCATTAAGATGTTTGAAATAAATATTATCCTCTAAATCACCATGGGGGAAATGTTTCTTCACATATATCTTTTAAATATAATGATCTAAACTAGAATCAAAACCATTAATAACCCTATTGGAATATATTTTTGAAATAAGTAAGAATATTTCATCAAAATCAATACTTTTATTCTGATAGAAGCCTTCAATAAATAACCTTGCATTATATCATGGTTCATAACTAGATTCTTCATTTTCAATTTGATAACTCTACTGATTACAGAAATCTATCATATCCATAGATAACTTTACTGGGTCAAAAGTATATTTTTCAATCAATGATCATATTTTGTTATCTATTTTAGCAAACCATTTTTTATTTCGAGCACATTATATCACCTCATCAAAAGACTCAGGTTCACCCTCTTCAATGAGGATAACATGCTCATTAGGAAAATACATAATAAAAGTGGCACGATATCAAGACGTCTGTTTAAGTGGAACAATGAGTTCATTAATAAACCCTAAAACTATATCATAAGAAACAATATTTACAAAAAAACATTAACTCCACCCTATTAACCCAAAGAAACATTCTTCATATCAATATTATTATCAAACTCAACATCATATGGTAATCATGAATAAAACACTAGCTCATGATTAATAAACCCATCAAAATTTAGTGACATGAACTTTTCTCCCATATTAATGTATATAATTGTCTTATTCTCCATAAACACTACATCATGAATTCTAAAAATATTCTTCAAAAACTGATCATAAAACTCATATCTATAAAATTAATTTTTATGTCGTTCCTTCCATAATATATCTCTCATCTCATGGGACATGAAAAAAATACATGCAATAAAAAACCTTCATATATATGATCATATTTGATATTCTCTCCATAACAAAACCTTTAAGGGTGTTTGTTTGAAAAATGATTATATAAGATTAATTTATAGTATATTTTTCAATAAATAAGTCAAAAATTGAAAACTTTTCCTAGAAAAATTGATTTTAAAAGTAAATACGGAAATATTTCAATCAATTTTAGGTTTATTCACTCAACTAAACCATTTATATAAGGTGTCAAAGGGGATGTCCTTTAAATTTCAATAACATATTTCCTGTAAATCTTTTCAAAAGGACCACAATTATAAACCATATTATTGGTGAGATCACATTTGAAATTCATAAAAATTTATTTCTCAAATGAAACATAAAACTTCTTAAAATCGTTGGGAACATGGATTTTGGAATTAAGAATAGAAACCCAAATATTTAATGAATATTCATCAATAAAGTTCACAAAATAAATTCTTACACTAAAATACATAAACATAAAATGACCTAAAACATTAGAATTTACTAACCCATGTAACTATTACTTCCTATGAAAATGACGACTGCTAAAATAAAAGATACTCTATTTTTTGACCATAAATTGATCATGTTGGGTCTAAGATGGTTGTAAGTGGTTTCTAGATGGTTTAAGAAGATTATTATGCTTGTATTTTATTTTTTACATTATGAAAAATCAAGTCACTTTGAAATATTTTGTAATTGGTTGAATGGATTACAAGACCTAGAATATGGGATTCCAGATTCTTACGAAATTCCATCAATTTTGGTTTTCTTTCCTGAAATTTATTTCTAGGTGAAGATTTATTTAGAATCACAAGGTTTCTGGAGTGATGTTTTTATTTGAGTAATAATTAGTAGCATATCAATAATTTCTTTTGAGATAATTGACACATAATCTAACTATTCTTTTCTATTTTTTTTCAATATTAGAAGTTTTCTAGTTAACTTGTAATCCAACATTCTAAAATAATTGAGGAGAAAAGGTTTTCTAATTCATAAAATTTTCTGATGATATATTTTTTTTAACATAATGATGAATTCATGATACAATAAATAGTTTCTATAAGATAATTGTGTACTAAGTCCATGTATTTCTATCACATATCATCAGTGTGAGAATCACCAGATGTAGAAATTTTCTGATGGTTGAGAGGTTAAACTTTCTTGAATCCAGAGGCTTTGAAGAATTTATAATCAACCGATATATCAGACTATTTGATCCACTAAATAATATAATCCATAGGATCGTTCCTTATTAGCATAGAATCTGAAAGGATGATATCCTTACCAACACTAGTTCATCGGAAAGGATATGTCATGATCTATCAGAGGAGACTCTAACACCGATCCATCAGACAAGTTGTTATTATCATTTAAAAAATAGATGTATAATTTCATCAGAGTTAGGGTATAACTATTTATTGACAATAAAAATAAATTTTTTTAAAGCTGATTAATAAGTTGGGGTTGTTTTGATCGATGAATGAGATGAGATCCACAGATAAATTGTCGCATGGGATCAGAGACTGATCAATCTTATGGAGTTCACTGTTACAGTTAACCATTTTCATTTTTATTTTCAAAAACAAAAAATTCATGAATTTTTAATTTCGTTCAAGAGACATTGGACAAGACATGACACTGAATCACCAAATGGAAATAGGGACTAATCAATCAGATACATGATGACACTGATAATTCATCTAATTTTGAACTTCATTGGAAATAATTTTTCTTCAGTCAAATAATTTTTAAATTAAATAAATAAAAGTTGAAATATTTTTGAGATTCTAAAGAAGTGTTTTTGATGGATTTTGACGACTACAAATGTGGAAACTATGTTTATGGAAGATGAGTTTCAAATGGTTTAAAGAATCTACTTGGGAAGTCATTAATTTTTCATATATTTAATCAGAGTGAAAAACTATATGAACAATAAAAAATTGTACTAGAAATAATTATTTTTTGAAAGTATGAAAAAGGATAATTTTTTGAGAGGACTAAATAATATTCTAGTGAAATCAAAAAGAGTTTAGAATAACTGATGTGGTGAAAGGTGAAGTTTAATTGAATGGGTAAATTTGAGTTTCTGGAATTTGGTAAATAATGAAAGTGAAATTGGTTTCCCAACCATCCCATTTATGGTGAACCTATAAATAGAGGTTAATGTATAACATAATATAAAATTGTTCTTTCATTGGAAAAAAGTGAGTGACAATGTTTTTAATTGGTAGAAGAATGTTTTTGGACTTAATTTCATGAAGTAAGTTTTTGGAATAGTTTAAGGGAGAAGAAGAACTTTTTGTCAAGGTTTTCTATATCAGACTAAGCAATCAGACATACTAATTTAGGTAAATAATGAATTTATTTATATATTTTTTTAATATCTATTCAGATGTGTTTATAAATTTAGTAATCATGTTGAAAAATCAGAATGAGGTATTGAGTGAGTTTGTTTACGAAGCCTATAAGATTTATTTATATCTTTTTTAAGGTAGGAAAGTGAATAATTGTTTTATGGAGTATCAGAGAAGTGTACATTTTTTAATAAAAGTGACATATTTAGAACTAATTGGTGAAGTCTTGTAATCTTATTACAAAACATATTTTACATAATTTTTTCTAGAAGAATAACATTAACTATTTTATTGATCATAGTGTTACACAAGTGTAAGGGTATTTACTACTTATTGTATCCAAAAAATGTATTGTTTTCTAATGTATTTTTTTTAATTAGATTATTTCGAAACCTTGTTACAGACTACATACACTTATTTAGTAGTGAGCCTTATAAATATTTGTGTTCCAATTGATGTGTTAATGTTTTGTTTTCTTAAAAGTGATAATTCTTTAATAAGCGGTAGAGGTTGTTATACAATAAAGATAACATAAAAGAGAAAGATACCATTGATTTAACCCCTCATACTATCATTGATAAATTGATATTATATGGGACTTTTCATGTGGTATTATAGAGAATGTTCCCCTTGTTTACTCTTTGCTGAAATTTTCGAAGAGAAGTTGTTATGGAGAATTTCAATTTTTTTAATAGTTATTGGATTGTAGTCTCCAATTTAAAGAACTATCATATCTAAAAGTTATGAATATTTTTTTATCTTATGTCTCTTGGGTAAGATATTTTGGAAGCTTATGAAGATGGATTTATCCATATTGTTTAAAATGTTTCTCTTACATATACAGTGAAGAAGAATCTTGTGAATCATGAAAGAGCTAATAATTATTTTCTCTCATCACTTTATTAATGTGAATTCCTTATAGTTATGGGATTTTATCCTACTAATAGTATCTAAGAGATGTTTAAAAACATTTATAAAGGAAATATAAAGGTGAATAAGGAAAAGTTACAAATTTGGAGGCTAAAGTATGATGATTTAAAAAAAATTGAAAATGAATGTGTTGGTGACTTATTTACAAGGATTGATGATATTGTTAGCAATATAATATTTCTTGGTGGGAATTTGGAATATTTTGTTGTTGTTGAAAGGTTCTTGATAATTCCTCCTGAATGTTTTGATGCTAAAGTCTCATATTTAGAAGATATAGGTCTTGAAACTCTATATTTGTATGCCCTTCATAGTAATCTAGTTACTTTTTAAATGAGAAGGGATAATTTTATGAAAAGGAAATAAAATTTTCATTGAGAAATTTCATTAAGGGTTTCCAAGAAAGGAAAATATAAGAATATTCTTGAAGATGAAGCAGGTGGTGATATGGAATCCAAAAAAGAGGTTAGTAAAAATATTGATGAATTTTTATCCGTGTTTTATATGAATTTGAAAATATATACAATATCATACAATTGGAAGTTACCCCTGAAATGTTTTGAATGAAAATCTATTCGTACCATTACTATTAATTGTCCTAAAAAAGAAATAATGAAGATAGGGATGAAGATGAAACAAGGCCATGAATACCTTGGAATAAACATGTTGATAAATCAATATCTAATTCCAATGGAAAAGATTAAAATTTCTTCAAATATAAGATGATAATTTGTTTATAATGATGTTGAATATAAAGATTCTGATTTAAAATACCATACATTTACAGGTGTTTTTATAAAACTATTTCTTATTGCAACAGTTAATGATGACAATTTTGGAAGCAGTAGTTCAAAATATAAAGAGACTAAATTAGAGTTTCACCTGAAGAGAGATTTGAAATAATTTCTTAGAAATATAGTAAGACTTGAAAGAAAAATCAATAAATTGAAAAAAGAATGTCCTACAACAAAAAATCAAGAATATATTCATTAAGAGAAAGATATTTTGTCATAGGAGGATGATTTTTTAAAGAATAATCTTGATAAAAAATAACTAGAATGAACATATTTGAATAATGTTTAATCTAAAGGATGATGAGTTAGAACTTGTTCAGAAATTGTTCTCTAAAGTTGATACTAGAGTTACATGTCTCAAAAACATTATCTATGAAGATGGAAAATTTTCTGGAATGTGTGAAACTATGTATGGTTAAAAAAGTTGTCTTCAATGTTTGAAAAGAGTGTTGAAGATGTTTATAAGAAGAAGAAATAGGAAAAAATCATGTGTGTGGCCAAAACAATCAATTTTGTGAATTCAGAAGATTATAATACATTAGAGTCTAAAACAATGGTTTTTATTAAATTTTAATCATATATAGTTGATAATATATTCGAATTTAAGAATAATATTTTGACTGATAACCAGATGTTCTAGGGGGAATAATGATCTGATGGGAAGGATAAGAGATTTGATGAAAACATGGTCTCGACCCCATACAGTATAGCAGTTATGGAGGAAAGAATTCCTTAAATGTGTACTTATCGTATTATGATTGATTTTGTAATATAACATATATTTTTTTGTTTAATAAATATTAATATAGTTTTTCCATGAGTTATAGGAATAAAATCTCTAGCGGTAGTAAATCCCATAAATTAATGAATTCTAAAAAAGTTATTTAGAAGCTCAAAAATAAGTTCCAACAACTATAAATTTTTTTTAAAGATGTAAAAATCCTAAACCTATTTCTAATGGATGTCTTGTTTTTCTATCGGCACAAAAAAATGGTTATGAAAATTCTAAATAATCTATATTTGTTGAAAGATAAATAGAAATAAATATCTCTTATTGTAGAAACCGATATCAAATATTCAAAAGTATAATGAACCTAGATTTTTTATTTTGGGTGCTCCTTAGATATGAATGGATATTTGAAGCTTTTAAAGAATTTAAAAGACTATAAAGAAGGAATACTGACATTTGGAAATGATGAATCCCTCAGAATATTTGGGGTTTGATCTGTTATTATTGGCGAATAAAAGTTGAAATCTAAAAAACCCTTGTTTGTTGATAGACTGAGACATAATATGTTGGTGATTAAAAAACATTTTTATGATGTTAATAAAGATTATTTTATAAAAAAATCATTTTTTGTTAAAATATTGTAAAATGGTAAAGTTGTTACAAAATTATAACATATAAAAGGGAACTTATTTCATGTTTGTTATATACATAATTCATTTCTCAAAAACATGATGGAAGAAAATTAGTTTTATAAAAAAACTTGGGACATATGTGTCAAAGAAACAAGAGAATGTTATCAAAGTGATATAGTGTCTATGGTATTCATGATATGATAAGAAGAAGTGATTGAAGTTGTTCAATTTTTAAAAAGGGTAATATCAAAAACTCTATGCAAAATAATTTTGCTATTCATTCATCTCAACACCTATAACTAATTCATTATGATATTTTTGAGCCAAATTGAAAACAATCAAGTTCATAGATAAAAAATTCATTTCATACATTTATGAATTTACATGAATTAATTTTACGTAAATTATAATCTCCAAATATGTTTAAGAGTTTCAGTAGAATACATGAAAAAGAATTTTGTTATTCTGTATAGAAATTGAGGACTGATAGTTGTGGGGAATACAATAATAGAATTTTCAGAAGTTATCTTAAAAAACATGGAATTCATTCCAAGTTTAGTACACCATACATACCCCAAAATGGTATTTTTAAAGGAATAATAGAATTTTGTCAGCGATAGAACATAAAAAGTTGATTGAGCATGTCTTTTATCATTAATTATGGAATAAATCTATGAGAAAAAAACTTATATTCAAAATCAGTGGTTCTATAAGCCATGTTCTGATATGACTATGTATGAAATGTTCTATGATACAAATTCTATTTTGAAACACCAGAGTGTTTTTGGGAGTCTTTTCATCATAAATAACATAAGAGGAAATCTGGGAATGTTTTTTTAGAGAGGTGAAGGTGAAATCTTTCGTGGTTATCTTCCATATGGTAGAAGATATATACATTTCAATTAGTAAACATGATGAATTTTTTATTCTTTTTAAGTAAAAGTTCTTGAAAAAGTGGAGTAAGATATGTCAGAAACACATTCCAATTAGTAATATGAACAATACGAAAGTGTTGTTTTTATGAAACAATAAAAGAATTCAATAAATTGTGATTCCACTAAACCGAAAGAATCCGACTCATATATTTTTAGTGATGATGAAGAATTTATTACATCTCATCCTTGGATGAGGAAATATGTAGATGATAAAAACATGATTAGTGATCTACATCAAAAGTTTCTAATTAGAATAACATCCAAACATTTTTCAAATACTTATTTTTACTCAAATGTTGATCCAACAGATGTTAATGATGATTTTTAAAATCAATAGTGGGTTTGTTCTATGAATTAAATGTTGTATTATATTGAAAAGAATGATACTTGGTTACTTATACCTAAACCAATGAGCAAAAATGTTATGGATAGAAATTGATTCTTCCAAAATAGTTTGAATGAATATGGTGAAGTGAGAAGAAAAAAATAAAGATTAGTCCAAAAGGATACTCACAAATTGAAGGGATTTATTTTGATATGGTTTTTCTCTAGTTACATTGTTAGAAACTATCCAAATATTTCTTGTAGTTTCTACATATTGATGTTATAAAATTTTTCGGATGGACGTGAAATCATCATTTCTCAATGGAGAACATGAATAATAAGTTTATATTGAACAATTATGTGTCTTTATTATTGTAAAGGGTTAATGTTCTTTTTGAAACTTAATGAAATATTTTTATGCTCTAAGGAATGCTCTAGGAGCTGGGTATTCAAAATGGGATGCCTACTTAAGGAATTTCAACATTATGAAAGGATGAGTAGATATTAATATATGTATTAATGAAATTTAGGATATTTCCCTCATATTTATTTAAACTTATTATTATATTATCTTTTTTAGGAATAATGAAAGAAATTTTGTTTTTTTCTAAAGGAATGATGATTTTTTAAAATTTCTATGCTTAGTGAAATGAAATACTTTATTTGGTTATAAATTTACAAAAATTATAAATATATCATAATTTATAACGAATTATTCTTGATAAAATCTTAATAAGATTGGAATGAATAATTAAAAACCTTTTTCCACACTAATTATAGAGGGAACCATGTTTTCAATTGATTTAGAAGGTAAGGATGTTGATTCTAAAGAGTTTCAGAAGCTGAATGGGTGTTTTTTATATCTGACTACTTCATGACCAAATATTTTTGATGTTGTTACCTTATATGAAATATTAAAAATTTACCTAATTTAATCACATATCTTGGATGGAAAAGTTTATTATTAGATACATTAAAGGAACAAAAATTATTAGAGTCAAATATAATAGCTCTAAATGTATTGATTTTTCTGGGTATAAAACGGTTGATTGGGAAGGAAATTTAGTTGAAAGAAGATCTACAATAAGTGAATTTTTCTTTTTAGGGGAATGTGAGTGAGATATAATACTAAAACAACACCGTACCTATTACCATTTTTGATGTTTGGTATGTTTTCTCCATTCATTCTACAACTTATATAGATGAAGACTCGATTGGATGATTTGTTTTTTAAAGAGATGTTACCTCTACTCTTGGGTTTTGATAATCCAAGTGCTATGAAATATACAAGAAATAAAGTTCAAAAGTCTCATTAAAAATATATTGATATCAAATATCGCTTCATCAAAGTTAATGTGGAGAAGAATAAACTCATTCTGGAGTATGTTTCTATAATAGAACAAGTGGCTAAAATTTTCCCAAAACCATTACCAAAGGATGAATTTTTAAAATCAACAATGAGAATGGGTGTCCTGTATAATTTCACACTAAGGTTAAGGTATTTTGTTCCCCCTCTCTCGTCTATAGTTCAGATAATGTGGTAAAGGAGGATAAAATTGATGTTTCCTAATTCTATCCTTTGAAATGTGATAAACCATTTAATAAAGAATTTATTTAGGGGTGTTGTGGGTAATATATAAACTAAGAATGTAAGTGTGCTAACTATTCTAATAGTTTGTTGAATTTTTTTAAGAGAAATTTTTTTTTACAAAATGAATTTTTTTTGAAGTGTTTTAAATTTCTATGTTCGATATGTTTTTTATGCCACAACTTATAGAAAACATTTTCTTTCTATCAATGATTTTGGTTTCCGATAATGAGTTCACTGAGATAGTCTCCAGATAATTTATTAGTTATCCATATATTGAGTTATAAAATTTCATTTATTTGTGAACCGTTTTAGTAAAAAATTGAAAAGGAGATATTGTTGGGACCATGATTGATGGATTTAGTATTTTAATGTTGGAATAAGTTTATTTTTATTGTTTTGTAATTTTTTCATTACAAAAAAAACACATTTTTTACGTATTTTTGATTAGATGATTGGGGTAACAAACTCAAAATATCATATACAAGGTTCTTAATAAAGTATATAGGTTTTGTTTTTCTATTTTGAAAGTGTTTTTTGGGTGAAGTTTTTGATGGACTCTCATTTTTTCATTAATGATTTTTTTGATCGGAGTGAGAATTTGTATCAAATATAGTATTCTCTCGAGATGTCTGATATAAAATATAATGATTATTTTCTATTTTTTATGTTTTTAATACCAAATGTTTTCAAATAAATCTTTTAATCTATCTTTCTTTGAATGAAAAGAGGAGACAAGGTTTTCTAAGTAAGACGATGCTGTATTGATCACAATGTTCATTAACATCATTAGAAGGTCATGGTGTAGAAAAGAGTTTGTAGAAGATAAGAGAGTATGTAGTAAATAATTTTTGAAACATATAATTAGTGTGATAATTATCAGATTAAAAATATTATAAAGGATAAGATGCTGAATTTTCTCAAGTAAGAGGTTTTTATAGAAGTACCTATTGATCGATCAATTTGACTGACCAATCCATCAGGCTGACTGATCCTTTGGATTACCTCCACAACAAAACTAGCCAATCTATAAGATCAATCATCAGTTACATATAATATAAATGGAATAAGTCACTACTGATACTGATTCAATGGATATGATGTGTCACTGATTCATCAGAGGAGACTCTCACATCGATCAATCAGAAAAAATTGTTTGTATGTTTACAAATTTTGGTGCATAATTTCATTGAAGGTAAGACAAAACTTTTTTTTTCTGATGATCAGATGTTAATTTTTTAATTTTGATCAATCATTTAAATTTATTGGGACTAATGAAAGAGATTATTTCAAGAGACTCTTCTATCTAATGGCTTCATTTAATGATTAATATGACGAATTTAAACAATGTAGTCAATAATTTTAACAAAGTAAATTTCTTTCGGTTTTACGTTATTTAACAAAACAAATTCTGGAATTCATTAATTGGGGATAAGAGTCATAAAAAAATACATGACACTTAGAATCTATATGTAAATCGATCCAATCAATCAGACGTATACAACACAAATAATTCATCAGATGCAAGGATTCATCAAACACCATTTTTCATCGGTCTAATACTTTTTAAAAATATGAAGAAAATATGAAATTTTTTTAGGATTATACTGATGTATTGTTGAGGGTATTTGATGAATATATAGTATTCCACATTTTTTATAGAAGGTAAGTATTAGTTGTTTTGGAGAATTAGTTAGTGAACTATTCATAATTACATATGTTTAATCATTGTAAAAAAAATATTGAAAAAAAATTATACCTGACTATAATTTTTTATAAGTACAAAGAATGATGAATTTGTGATAATATTTAATAAATTTTTATACTAATCCATAAGAGTTGATAAGAACCAAAGTGGTCAAATATGAGGTTTAAATTATTGAGTAATTTCATGTTTCTAGAATTTGGTTGAGTGGGAAAAAAATGGTTTCACAGCCATTCCATTTATAGAGTACCTATAAATAGAGGTAAAAGTTAACATACATAGACACTAGTCATGTACAATTGAAAACTCAAGAATTAATGTTTGGAGTTGTAAAAATAATGTTTTTGGGATGAATTTCATGAATAATTTTTTCTATACGTAATAAGGGTGAAGAAGAATTTATTGTCGTGGTCTTTCATATCAGATTGAGAAATTGGACTGGCTGATTCAGGTAAAGAAAGAAGGGAATTAGATTTGTTTCTGGACTATTTATTCAAACATGTTTCCAAAAAAATGAATTATACTGAAGAATCAAACTATGGTATAAGACCTATTTTTTATAAGAATCCCAAATGACTCATTTATACCCGTTTCTATGCCATAATCTGTAGGATTTTTTTTAAAATAATCACACAACGTGTAGTTTTTTAGGAATCACAGTGATATGTTTATATGTAACTTGTTATGGTTTCTAAAATTGTTAAAAAACGTATTTTACACCATTATAACTATAAATAGAATACGTACTATCATATAGATCATAGTATTTCATAAGTTTAAAGGTATTTATTACTTGTTGCATGAACAAAAAAGGATTATTTTCTAGTGGATGATGTGGTATTGGATTATTTCCAATCCATAACAAGGACTGGCTACTCTTATTAAGTAGTGAACCTTGTAAATACTCGTATTTTTTGTGATATGTGAATGTTTTTTCTTCAACAAAAAAGTGATATTTTTTTACATGATGAATATTTTTTATTCAATAAAGAAAAAATAAAAGAAAAATGTATCACTGATTTACCCCTCCCCATCTCAGTGATACATTGATCATGATTGGCCCTTTTTAGATCCCATGGGTCCAATTTTTATCCCTTTAGACATTGAATAAAATTTTTCATTGAAAATAAATAATTCCCTTTTCTTTAATTTGGATTAACATCTTGTTTCATAATTTTGAAGAATCATTGCACTCAAAAACACATCTAGTATCACAATAAATAGAATCTCCTATCTAGTACAAATCTGATTTAATCATTCTTCAAGCTACTATTAAGGAACTATTAAAAAATAACCACTTTTCATCTCAAAAAGTACTGAAAACCCATCGTTGTCAAGATAAATATTAGAAATAATATTTAAATGAACATTATAATCATCTCTAATTTTCTTCAAAATCAACTCACTTATTGTGTTGGTATCCTTACAAACTGCACCAATATATTCAACATTAACATGAGCATCCTTTCACATCTTCAAAATCACAAAATTACCTAGTTTATAAAATGTAATAGTCTCCATCCTCAAACTCATGTGAATTATAGAAATAATGTTAAAAATCAAAAAATAATAATCAGAAGTAATATTAGTAGATTCATAAAAAATAACAAGATTTCCCATAGTAGTTGTGATGTCGTGATCATCTCTATAACAATTTTTATTATTTTGATTCTCCTACATTATTTTTTCCTTTTCAATTGAAGAAAAAAAATCATGGACATTCATTCCATAATGATGACACCCAATATCACCATATTAAATTCTCTTATGCTGATATCTCTTAAATATCTCCCTTGACTTATTTATTAAAAAAAATTACAAAACTAAATATCACAACACCATTAGGAATAAAAACTCTAGAATAACATAAAATTAACATATGAATTTGGTAATGTTTTAAATAACTTAAGTGATAAAACATAATCCATAAAATTAATACCCATTTCTTATAACTAATCAAAACAACACAAAAATTAATTTAAATAATTATGAATAAAAATTCCTTTTTTTACATCAATTTCGTCACATATTTGAGAAAAAACATTATTTTTTATCATCATTGAATCATATGTGGTCTGAAGATTATCCAATAATGATATAGTATGAGAGATGTTGACAATATGTTTTACCATGTTTTCCTCAACCAAATATCAAATTAAACTAAAAATCAACTCATAATCGAGCATATATTATTCATCAGATTTTATTTCTAGTTCTAGGTACCATATTCCAGTAAATTCCTTCACTTAAAAAAAAGATCCATCATTTTGAATCACCACATGTGATAATTGGTTTAATCAAATAATATAATCTAACTGTAATTCACATCCATAATTTATCCTAAAAAATGTAACTCTGTGAGTAGATTTTGGTAAAGGCAGTGAGTAATGAATGTGAAAAAGAACAGAAAATGTAAATGTGCAGTGCAATAATTTTTCTCCATTCTTAAAAAAACTAAAAATAAAATTATATGTTCAATGAATGAAAATATTTATAGGAAGATTAAAGTTCGATAATAAATTTTTTTACCCTACAAAATATAAAAGGGAAAATCAACAGAACAAGTCTAAAATGTATATCCACAAAAATCAATGGGAACATGATAGAGGATCCTAAAGATGATTGAGATATCAATAATATAAATCTGCAAACAAAATAAAAAAAATAAAAAAATATAGAAAAAAGTATATATCATAATAAAAAAGAGAGAAAATAATAATTCTAACTGTATAGATATGAATACTGCCTTCTAAAAATATGGTGCTGTAAAATTCAACATAATCTTAATGAAAATAATCCTCTATAGAGAATCGATCAAAAATATAAATATTTATCTATTGTGTTATATTGTACACCCATAAAAATAGATGTGTCATATAATAAAAACAATTCCTTGGTCTTTGACCACACAAAAAGAACTGTACTCCCCTTTATATCACTTTTTTTTAGTATCACATAGAGTCCCCTTGTAAAGACTCCCAAAAAAGAGTATGTCTTATCATGTTTGAATGAATTGATGAGATCAGGTATAAGGTTAAGTGTCCATCCATTAAATCTATGAAAGAATGAAAATATTATAATTTTACTACAATTAAATATTTTTTCAAAGAAGAATCCCAAATTCAATGATTTAATTTTTTTACTACTAATTTGTATTGTGTTGTAGGTTTTATTTTGTTTTTAAATTAAAAATGTTGTTAGTTCTTCATAGCTTTTCTAGAACTCATGAAATTTTAAATTCTTAGTTTTTTCAATGGAATGAGGATTAGGTTGACCAAGGTTAAGGTAAATCACCTGAATAGAGATCTAAACCAAGGATAAAATGCTAAGTCCTTGTTTGACTTAATTTTTAAGGTTAAAAAAAGTGAGGGAACATTGGTGGCTAATAATGTTAATCTATATACATTGAATTTAGTTTGATCACAACATTATTGGATTGGTATCTAATGTGATGGCGTAAAGTTATTTTAAAAAATAATATCTATTGGTCATTAGTTAATATGAAAACTATGTGGGATTCATTGGGATATAGTGTCAGTTGAGGAAAACAAGTTCAAGATAACCTAATAAAGGAGATAAACATGCCTAACCTAGTTGAATAAATTATGGGGTAATTAGTTAAAGATGATGAATCCAATTATGGATGTTATTAAGATTGATAATGATACTATGGTACATTGGTAGGTTGATGTATACTTCAATTAAAGAAACAATCAAACTGTCCCCAAAATTAAATAAGTTCAGACCCAGAAAAAATAAAAAATAGTAACAATAATAATTTTAAAGAAAAATGAACTAAAGTAGGTTATTAATTCGTTTACAACCAATTTTAGGTGTCGAAACATATAATTCATTGATTAAATTCTATAAATGGGGGATTCTATGACACCCATAAGTCACTATTACTTTATCTATTAACTAATTTTTGGTTATTTTATGTTTTCTATGAGTTCTCCAACATTTTTGTGTTGCTCAAGATGTTTCAAAGAGATATAGTTAGGGATTTCAGTATGTTGTGGTAGTTTAATAGAGATTTACACTATAGTGTAACTTTGGTAGTTACACCTCAATTATAGTCTATAGGTCACACACAATGATGTAAGCATTAGTTTGTAGCATGTGGGTCATAATTTCATGGATAATTCATTATGTAAAGATGTTACCTTGGATGACCATTAATTTTGAGGTTTTCTAATTCTACCCCACCTAGTTTTATCTTATTTCATCAATTTTCTTTCCCATTTTTATTATCCAATCATGAGTTATATCTGAGGTATCGCTTCCTCTTTTCTCCTTCCATTGTGATCAACTTTTCTACTAATTTTAATTGGATTTTATGTTAGACCACTACAGTCTCCATGTTTTCCTTTATTATTCTATGTTATTCCATTTCCATTATGTTTTGCATTATCCTATGAATCCAAATCATTTTTTGAGTTCAATTTATGGTTTTGGGTGTCCTCAACATGGGGTTTTGTCTATTTAGAATCCGTAGATGATGTTTACCCACATGATTGGGTGTTCTTTATGAAAGGTGAAATATTGAATCTCGGTTCAATTTGACCGAGGGAGGTGTTTATTGATATTCCATTAATTGGAATGCCATTGAATTTTTATTTCTTTATAATTATTAGTTTATAAAATTAATACTATATATGATATCCAGAGTAGATTTCATAAAAATATAAATGTGATTTATCACATGGAATGAATGATATTTTAATAGTTTTATATTTTTCAAAGAGATGTTTGTATGGAAAGTGTTTGAGAAAAATCCAACAAGGACTTTTTAAATTAAATATGATGCTTAATGGTTTTTTACATCATTTTGGTCATCAACTGGGTGAAAATATGATTTTATTGAGATTCTATTTAATATGTTAAAGATGTATGGTTTCTCAAATGGTTTTAAATAAAAAAAAAGATTTATTCGTTAAATGGGTTCAAATGTGGCTTCCGTTTTATATTTTTAAATCAATTTTTAATGTGAGATTTTTAATGTTGGGAAATTATGTGGAATCCTTATTTTGTTTTAATAAAGGATGTTTATAACATTATAAATAAGATATTTCATGATATGTGTGTGTCACACTTATTTTATTATACATGATACAAATTGTGACCCCCTAAGGGGGATTATTTTTATTATAAATTATGATTGATGATGTGAAAATATTATTATTCTTATAATGGTGTTCGTGGTGGGATGATATTTATATATTTTTAATTGATATGTGTTCTTATGATCCATTATTTCTCACCTCTGGTTGCTTTCTTTCATGGGAAACCTAGACACGATGATTTAGGTCTACGCTTTTGGTAAAATAGTTTAATGAACATATGGGGTAGTTTCCCCCTTACTAATGTGATACTGTAAGAGTTAGGGGTGGTACCCATATTGATTCTAGTGCAGTCTAATCGGGTGGTCTATTTGTTGATTTGGATACAACATAGGCTGGTAGTTGGTCTCGTGTTATAGAACAATCTAAGATAGTCTCAACTTATGACCTAGTGAGTTTTAAATTATATTAATGTTTTTTATGAAAATAAAGAGGATATTCACACCTCTATATTTATTACCTCTCCTTTTTGGATTGTTTTATGTGGCATTGTGGTATTTTTTCTTTCCTTTATTCAATTGATCTTACAATTCCATACTGCATTAAAATTTAATTATCGTAATTTGATTTTGTTTATATATATATTTTTTAAAGTATAATTTGGAAAAGTATGCTTTAAAAAAATAGAGTGTTTTTATTTTATATTCATGATTTTATGTAAGGGTCAGTTTAAAAATGGATTTCAATTTAAAATAAATTAAAACAATTCTTTAAAAACATTTTAAGTGGTTATCTATATGTTATATTCTCATTTAATTGGTTTATAACATGATGTTATTTTATATGATCACTATTTAAAAACAAATTCTTCATTTTTATTTCAGACATTAATTATTGATATTTATTTTTAAAGGATTCTCACTAGCACATTGGTAGTATTCCACATGGTTTTATTTCACTCACTCCCTACAAAAAACAATCCTTGTATTCATATCTAATGTTTATTTTTTATATACCCATTTATTTGTATTATCCTTTTTTTATGTTTATATTCATCCATGGATAGACGGTGTGGGATGGAGAGATTAAGTTAAGGGTTACATATGAATCCAATATATGGATGGTAGATGCTCAATTTTTTAGTGGAATATGTGATATTATTTTTTTATTTTTAGGGTTAAATTAATCCTAATTGATTATATTTTGATACCATGGTTCTTTTCACTTATTTGGGGTGATTGATAAAATTATTAAATACTTTATTAATCCATTTTAAGTGATGGTTTAGGTCCAATGGTTTTCTATAACATTTCAATTCCACTTTTTTGGGAAACCACTCTAAAAAATAAAAATGTTACATGAGCTAAAGGAATGATTAATGTTATAGGACCATGGTGTTCTACCATGGAAAAACAATTTTTTTGTGACCAAAACATTGGCCAATATCTCTTTTGTATAATTTTTTTGGATTGTATATTTTATGTTATAATGATAATCAATTATTCCCATTTATATAAACTTTATTAAACAACTTTTGATATACACTTTTCAATTCAACTATTATTAAATGATCGATTTATATGATCTAATTTGTTAAATGTTTTTTTAATTCATTCAAATGAAGATAAAAATAAATTTCTTATGCACTACTCAAAATTGTTAACTTTCGGTTGAGGTTGTGATAATGGTGTGAAATTAGTTGAATGGAAAATCAATGTTCGTTGAATTTATAATGTAATTCTATAGAAAAAGCGACAAATTATTATAAATAAAATGGGAGACTCTAAATATATTTAATTATATATATATTTGGTTCATTACTTTGAATATTTCTATGAAAATGGATTTATATAGAGAAATAATTTGATGATCTTAGAATAGTCATCAATGGTTCGGTGATAGGATGGTCATCATTTCCAAATATGAATTCTTTTTACTCCCTTAACCCAATGTCTTTAATATTTCAATTTTTAATTATTATAATAATTTTGTTAAATTTCATAAAATTATATATATTCGTACACTAGTATTATATTGAGTAAATAAAACATAGAAAATGATATATAAATAGTTGTGTGAGTTAGCATGCCTCTATGTGAGATCAAACATAGGTCTTGTGCTATTATAATACATGATTAAAAAAAATAGAAAATTATTTATTTATTTATCCATGAAAACTTTATTATATCATCAATTGTTAATTTTTTTCAAGGAGGTGTATTGTTTTCACAAACTATTTTCCATAAAAAAATTAAAAAATTCCAAATTCAAAAATTTTAAAAATAAATTTACATTAATAAATCATATATTATGACATGTTTTGTGCTTATTATTTTCCACACATTTGTAGAATTTTCGTATAATTATTTTATAATTTTTTGTAATTATTCATTTATGCACTACTTTAACCTATTATGAAACATAATATTTTAGTGTTTTATTATATTTTGAGTAGTATTTTTATAAACACTCACTATTTTAGACTTATGTGATCTCTATTCCAAAGTGAATAAAAAATAATTTTTAGTAAAATAAATTTAATGTAATCATTTATTTAATAATACAATATCATAAATAAATATTTAATAATTTTACAAGTTAATTTAATAAAAATTATTATACACAAAATGGTTTTCAAAATAAAAAACTCATAATCTTTTCAAAATCAAAACAACTTTCTGAAACCATATATTTAATAAAATATAAAACATTCTCAAAATAAAGAGGATTTTTAAAAATCATTTCCAATTATATATAGGATAATAATTATGATAAAAAATTTCTTAATAATTAAATAGTTTAAATAACATAATAAAAAAACAAACAAGTATATTATCATTCCACCTCCATTAAAGAATTGAACGTTCAAATAGATATTGAGGGAAATAAAATTTCGTAACCACTTATTCCATTTAGGAACCATATGAAGAACATTTTTTTGGAAAAATTGAACTTTTATTCTTCTACATAATAGATAAAAGATATCATTGGAGAAATAATTCCAGACAGTGTGAGTATAGAAAATCAAGAATCTTCATGAGATTATTAAGAAAATCTATTTAAAATGAAATTCCCAATGATCCTTAAATTTTTAAAAATGAAAAATAATTACCCATATTCAATCAATTGGACTAATAGAATATCATAAGATGTTTTTTCCAAATTTGTTATATTACACTGAAAAATGAATTGAATCATTTTGAGTAAAAAGTATGCATCTCTATTTTCTACTAAAATTGATGTTTTTCTTACTAAAAATAAATTATAATATGTTGAACTTGATTATTTTATAGAAATTAATTATAAAGGATTTGATTAAATTTCTTAAATTAATTATTTTAGGAATTTTAAACAGGGATCTAACCTTAATTAAAAAAACTAAATTGATGAATTTTGTAGTGATTTTGAAACTAAAAATGGCACCAAAATATATGAGTTACTTATTGACTTAATTAAAATTGATTTATTGAATGATGTATTTATTCATATATAGATTTTTTAACAAAATTAATGAGATAAAATTTTGTTATTCTCAAATATTTTATTTTATCATTGATTGATTTATTAGTGTAAGGAAATTGAAAATGAAATTACCATTTTTAACTAATATATCATTTCAGCACTTTGATAATGAAAAGGTATTACATTTCAATGATATAATTGGTTCTTATTTTTAACTAGAATAATATATACACCTTACCATTGAGACATCATTTGAATAAATTGAGTGTAAAAATAGGGGATGATAGGCCTTTATTTTTTTTCAATAAATATTATTTGAATTAAAATATATAATTTGATATTACATATAAATTGGCACAATATTACTTGAAAGGATTGTAATTTTTCAAAATAAACCCAAATTATTTGAAAAACTACTAGTGAAACTTTATGAAGAAAATTATTTTTATATTGAATTTAGAAATTAATATTTTTTACTACTTTTGTATATGATTCCTAAATTTCTATTTACTCACCCAAAAAGGTGTTATATTTTCATTCAATCGGTAGATGGTAAAGAAAAGGAAAATCTACCTATTTGGATTAAATTTAGATTTGATCATATTGGATGGACTCACTTACAAACTAATAGGTAGTTTCCATCAAATAACTCTCATTTAACTTGTAATTTAGTTTTAAGTGTACTAAGTAGTTTTCCAATAAGAATAATATTTCCTAGCATTTAATAAAAAATATTCATTATGTTGTTGCCTTTTATTTTCATGAATTAAAACATTAACCCAACACCCATTTCTAATATTAATCAACTTTAACATCATATTTTTAAAACAACACTTTTTATCTTATAACCAATATTTTAAAATTTCCTGTTTGAAACTATTTATTTTTAAATTTTTTCAATTTTAGCCACTATAATTTATTAACTTGGTAATATCTCTTAAAATTATTAGGCTAAAAATTAATTTTATATTGTTAGTATCTTATATTTACTTTAATTCCAAAAACTAGGATAAAAATATTAATTAAAATGATTGATTTTGATATGTGGATCATAGAGAAAAATGTTACAAAAAATCTGGGGATTATTTATTTTCATAAATTCAGGTAACCCATTTCTTCAAAGCATACTGAAATTTATTTGAATATGCGATGTATTAATTTTTTAATATATTGTTAGTATATAAAATTTATCATGACCCCCTATTGGTACCACTCCTAGTCCGTCAGTGTAAAGTGGGAGAGGCCACTCAGGCATGCCTCCAATGGGCAATAGGATTTAATATAGCACACATGGTAAATAATATATCTTAATGGTGCACATTTCTATCCTTATAAAATTTAATGATAAGAGATAATTTTAAAACACCATTCAACACAACCACATAAATAAATAAATCAACCAAAACATTAATTACATTTTATACAAAAGATAAAACATCTAAAAAGTGAAAAAACACATAAGAGGTGACCAAAAACACCAAAATCTATTGAAAAACACTCTAATCTAGTAATTACTATCTTGATCATAAATTGGATTTTACAAACATGAAAAACAAATATATAAATATATCTGGTGATAATATAGGTACACTCAAAATGATCCTCCATGAAACCACTCTTGAAAATGTAAAAGAAAAATTCTAATTCCCACTGAGTAAAAAAATGAATCCAAATCATTAACTAAGAAGAAACAACTATATACCATCCACATTATGGATTTATAACCAAGTAAAAAATAGAATTAATTAATTCTATATCAATAGAATACACTTAAGAAAAGGAACTGTAGAGACCCTAATCTTGACGTACATTGACATTACATTAATTTTGCGGAATACTTAGTACATAACAAAAACACACACACAAGGACCGTAACAGTTTAGTGTCTTTGGAAACTCGGAATATAATCTTCTAATCACGGTGAAAGATATTCAACATATCCCACAAAGATATTAATTTTTTTATACCTAAAACCCCTTCTTTATATCCTGGGGAAAAGAAAACATAAAAGGGTGAGCTCAAATTCTCAGTAAGGGTAAACAAAAGAAATATCAATCACATCATATTTATAAGAACATAACATTTTGGAAATCTTAACCTGCGAAAAAGATCATAATATCATAACATGGGATAAATCATAGTAGTGAAATGTAATCCCAATAATAATAACTTAAAACATGAAACTTTGTGGCATACACACATAATCATAGAAAATCATTTCTTATTAGTCAAGACTCGTTACCAAGACTATCTTCGTGGACAATGTCCATTTCTGAACTGATCTCACTCCTCTTTTCAGTCCTGTTTCAATGAACCGGTTTAACCTGCCGTTCCAACCATGTCTATCTCCTGAGATATAAAATCTTTACCCAATTCATTGGAGGGATATATAGGTCCCACCCATCTCATAATGATACCATTCTTATGTGTGCCACAAAATCATAAACCATACATCATAGAATAACCCATGTAATAAAAATGGGAATCTTAAACATCATGACATCATAAAACAATTCATATAAGATAAATGAATTCATAAAAATATTTCCATCACAACAAAATAAAATCCATGTAATAATAGGGATATAAATAGAACCCTATATTATCTTATATGGAAAATAATTTTGATAAAACTCTTGAACTCCATTCTTGAGGAAAATATCTTTTCTACTTCAAAAATAATTTTCCTTTCTTAACATGTCATACAATTTTAAAATAAAAGAAGTTGATTAAAAATAAACTTGAAAACTTTTAAAGTAATATTGTTGTAAATAATGTTTTAAAAATCCATTCATGCCGTATATGTTTAAAAAACATTCTTCTCGTACTTTTGTCGGAAAAGTCAAAAAGTACCTCGTATGAAAAAACGACAAAAGATTTCATTAATATCTTTTACTAAAAACTCACCGAAGGGTAAAATTGGATTTAAAAAATTGTAGGTGGATGGAAATAATATTATATATTGAGTAAAAATGTATGTGGATGATAAAATACACCCCAGTAAATTCCAAAGTATAAACAATCTCGGATAAAAATGAGATTGTGATATTTCCTTTACCTTAGGTCTGATTTTCATTGTAAGTGTCCGAACCTCTGATATAATGATTTACATAATGTCATTGACTTATTACTTAATCATACTCATTGTTATGATATCATATATGGTTAACTTATGACTTTATATTACCCGTTCTTTTGTAAATTCCATGTTAAAGAGCGTTTTGGGTAAAATCATTTCATTTTTCGTCCGTGTTTTGACTTGTAATTATTCATATGATTACTTAGATCATGATTAATTAATTACAGAATATAAAACATGATTTATATAAAATATATATTCAGAATATACATATATATAATAGATCAGTAAATGGAAAGAAATACACCGTTCATGGAGACGGTAGGTCGTACGTACGCATGAACGCTGTTTTCGTTTCCTTATTGAGTTGAATGGAATTAAGTAGATGACATACATATATATACACATAAATCTAGTATAATTATTATGTCATATATTTCATGATTAATTATTATATATACTTTATAATCATATATGAATGGTTAACGTGGAGAATGAATCTCATCGCGTCGTGGGGACGGTAGTCCGTACGTACGCAAGAGCGATGATATCATTCTCATTATCATGGAATTGTATTGGAGTGTATGTATACTATTTCAGAATAAATATAACTTTACAATAATCATATATAGTTATTCTGTACACCATTATACCCATGCATGTAAGGTGGTGGTGGAAAATAGATTACACCACGGCATGGAGACGGTATTCCGTACGTACGCACGCGCGATGATTTCATTTTCCGTAGGATAGATAGATGGTGAAATAGGGTTGTTTAATACTTAAAATAACATATCATTATATGAGTGATAATGATTTTATTACTTCATGATGAAACAACCTATAAAGAAGAAGTGGAAGAAGAAATAAAGTTGAAAGAATCGGTAATGGACATTACCACTTCTTTGAAGCTTCTATTTGAGATCTCATTTTAGGGCACTAAAATTGGTATTTGAGGAAGACCAGAACCTCTAGGATGTTTCTAGGGAAGTGGAGAAGGGAATTTGGCAGGGTTTGGACGAGCTTGAAGGCTCAATGTGGTGTGATGAAGATAGGGAGGAGGTGCCCGTTTATAAGGGAGGAGAGGGGCACCTTTGGAAAAACTAAAAATACTATTTTATTATAAAGTCTTGTTCAGTTTTAAATAGATCCAAATTGATTTATTTCGAATCTAAGGTGGGGATGGGTCGATATCCTCTCATCCAATAGAATTTAGACAAGTTTAGGTTCCTATTTTAACATTATCATTTAGATTTGACTTTAAGTTAGATAATTTTACTTTTATTGTGTCTTCTTCTGTTATTATACTATAAGGTTAATAAACATACTATAACAAGCCAAACTAACCCCAAGTTGTATATTATTAATATATATAACCTTATTTAAGTCATTTGGCCGAACCTTAGATTTTTAGGAATAAAATAACAATTCATAATATAATATTTGTTTTAAAAACTATTTTATGTCAATTTTGACACTATTTAGTAATTGATTTTTGTGAAAATTATAACAGAATGATTAGTTCGAAAAAAGTTAATTAAATCAATACTAACATGTCATATTAAACTATAAAATTATTGTAATTCATAAAAAGTCTCAAATTACATTTATTTGGGTATTTATAACATCAATTATGTCAATATTTCATAATAGGATAATTAATGCATCATCTTTATGTCATAAATAAATTAAATTATATAATGTCAAAAAATTAAAAATAAAATACCATTATGTAGGAATTATTTTTAGATTTATAATTAATATTTATAGTCTAATTTATCTTATGTATAAACCTATATTAAAAATTATTTAGTTATTAAACATTGATTTTAACTATTTTAACCCTTCTTGAAATAAATTAATAATACATGTCCTAATCTAAGTCAAGTGGGCCTAAATGGTCATATTTTATTCCTAAGGTTGTTTTTGGTCGAATAACACTTATCCAATAGAATTAGAACATGTGTTAGGGTAAGAATAATAACATTTTTACCCTTAATTACCCTATTTACTTTTAACCGTGGTAAAAAAAAGTAAAAAGTTACTATTCATCAAAAATTATTTTCATCTCATTGAACCAAATTTTACTTACTGACATCAACCGTGTCTCTCAGTTTTCTGAAATTCCATTCACAAAAGCGATAAAATTATGTTTTATGAAAAATTTATTTTTTTAACTACCACTTAGTGGTTTCACTATTCATCAAAAAATGATAGTTTCCCAAAAAATACAAAAAATTAGGCCTAAGCTATATTTGATATTATAAACTCAAAAATGATGTCTATTTTACCAAATTCAAAACATATCAGTTGCATTAATTAATTTAAAAATTAATTCCTGTCGTCAAAACAAATAGCGTGTTCTTAAGAGATAATAACTATCAAAAGACTGACACTTGTTTATGTCTGGTTTAAATTTGAAATTAAATCCAATGACCAACATTATATTAAATTGTAAAAATATATTCTATATATACTTTAAAACCACTCAAATTAATAATTTATCACTATTAATTATTTCTATTAAAAAGGTTGTTTTTAATTAAAATTTAGTAATTTTCACTGTTCATCAGAAAATGAAAGTTATCCGAAAAGTACCAAAAATGTCACCCTAAGCTAATTTCGATATTCTGAATCCAAAAATGAAGTCCATTTTGAAAAATAAAATCTATAAAATTTCAAAAAGTTGTTATTACTATTCATAACGGCTAGTTTTAATAATATTTAAATAGCATATTGTTGTTTAGTGAAAATCGTTATTGCGTACTACACACGCTATCGAGGAAGGTCGCGATTCTGTATAATGTAAGGCAAGTCAAGGATGCGTGTTGTGTAAGATCCTTTTGGTGTAGCGTACAACACAAGATATTAATGAAATTAAAAAGAATATTTTTCATAAAATCTCGGGGTGTTACATTCTACCCCCCTTAAAATGAATTTCGCCATCGAAATTCGTCGGGGTTATAAATGGTTTACTACTCGAAAGTTTCTTTAATAGAAACCCACATCGTAAAAAGGAATTCCAAAACCAATCTTTAAAAACAAAAGTATGAAATGTAACGGTTTCCCAAATAAACTATTCATTAGGTTTCCACATAGGTGAAAATATGGATATAGAAGAGAAATCTAACCATCATGTTCTGATGGAGAGTGGTAGAGAACATGGCTATAGAAAAGCCAGCAATCACAAAGCCATAAATTTTTGACGATCTAAGGTACCATCTGATTCATCAGATATAAGATCACTAGGACAACATTTTTTGTTTTCAAGATCATTTCCCTAAAGTTGGTGAGATTGGAATAAGAAGAAATACTTTCGTGATTTTGGTATAGTATCACCGTTGGTCTTTCTTTGGACAATTTCCACTTCATCTCTTAAAGAAATGAAGTTGAATTTGTCATTCATGATGTGTTAGCAGATCATGTGATAGAATGATGGGTCATTCCATCTGTCTCAAACAAAAGGATGGAAAAGTTATCAAAAAATACATAAGTCCATCTATAGTGAGATTAATCATATATGGTTCCTAAAATGGACTTATACTTTATATATCATACTGGTTAATATAATAAAACTAGTTTCTACTAAACAGGGACTTCCTGTAGGCCAGTGGTAGGCAATAAAGGCCAGTCGCACTTTGGTTGTGGGTTCGATTCCCACAGCCTTGTCCGACGTGATGGTTTGTCGCCCGTCCGGCAGGTTGTCCTTTTTCTAAAGCTATATTACTGTAACATCCCATCAATAATATCGAAAAAAGTTCTATCCTTAAACAATACTGACTTCTGTCCAACATAATCCATTCCAATCTTTAGGCTTATCTAAAATACTTCGGTCCAATCTCATAGTATAAAGGAAATGATTACTTGAAATGTCACATAACAATCATGTGAATGCCATCATTTATCTCCCATCTATCATAAGATATATCTTGTTGGTAAAATTAAAAAACATTTGAATACCTTAATCATGTATTCTCTTGAAGAATGAATACCTATTAATTGAACCATAGTGAAAACATGAATGCAGTTAAAAGTTAACACTTTCCACATACAAAATCCTCAAAATTCTTTATAATCAAACCATGATATCACTTAGTCCTTATATAAATCATGAGATCATGAATACAATAAAAAATCTCATTATCTTCTTATCCCTTCATTATGCGCATATCATATGCTTACCAAAAATATCTCAATCACTTTCCATGGTTACCGATACCATAAAATTATTGAAAACCACAATATACCAATACAAAAATAATCCAATATTCCACGATACTATATACAACATTATTTTGGAATCCCATTACATAAACACTTAATCATTCCACCACATCGTTGTCATATTCAACATCGCCAATAGTGATCGCATGTGACTTCCCTTTGTCCTTTTCATTAAGTGGTTGCTCATGTCGATCATCACTAACCCTTGGATTAGGGCATTTATTAGCATAATACCTCATTTCCTTGCACTTGAAGCATTGAAGTGTTGGTGGTGCGTTCTCTACAGTCTATTCTTTATTCACATCATTAGAAACCCTTTTTCCATTACTTCGACAATCAGCTGCTCGATGACCTTCTTTTCCAAACATAAAACATTTTCTATTGCCTTTAAGACAATCTCCACCATGCTTATTTCCACACTTTGAGCATAAGGAAACATTAATCTTCTTTTCACCATTATTCTGATATTTCTCCTTGAACTCCATCTTTCATTTCTTGTCAAAACTATTAGATGTATAAGTAACACCAACTTCCATTTCTACCTTGATAGCACAACGCACAATTTCTTCATAGCTACTGAAGTCTCTTATATCTAATTCCCTTTGAAGATTTGGTTTTAAGCCACTGTAGAATCGATCAACTTTACTTTCAGGTTGGATGATAAATCCATATGCATACCTTGCAGGCCTTGTAAAATTCACTTCATATATACCAACAGATTCATTATACTTTGGTTTAGTTCAAGAAACTTCTTCTCCATCTTTGTTCGAAGAATATGAGGGAAGTACTTATTAAAAAATAAGTTCTTAAACTCGTCCCATTCCATGGACTCAATTTCATCTCTTCACCTCGTATTCTTGATAAGATTCCACCATTGATCAGCCTCACCTTCCAAACTATACACTGCTAAGATGAATTTATCATGTTCAGAACATTGAAGAACTGAAAATATCTTTTCAGTAGTGCTTATCCATTTTTCAGCAACAAGTGGATCAGAAGACCCACTGAAAGAAGGTGGACGTTTCCTCATGAAGGACTCAATAGAATATTGCTCCCTTCTCTGCTCATTTGGATTTCCAGAATGATTCATAGCTTGTGTAAGTATAGAAATAATATTTTTCACTCCATCTCCCATAACATTTGTTTGTTCAGGAGGACAATCATTGCATTGTCTATTACATTGATCAACACGGTTCCTTTGGGTTCCAGCCATCGTCTAAAACCAAAAAAGAATAGCGTGAGAGGAAAAAATCACGCTAGGGAAAAAAATATAATAAAGGGGGAGTAACTTCAATATCTAACATCTTGGTTAACCATAATTCTAGTACTATAACCTATACTTATACTTAACCTTAGGGGCATCCCTAGACATGCCTTAGAAATATCTCTAGGGATCTCACTAAAGTTCTTGCATCCTAGTTTCCAAAGGTTGACTAAACCTTTCCTCTGATACCAACTGTAGAGACCCTAAGCTTGATGTACATTTACATTACATTACTTTTTCGGAATACTTAGTACATAACAAAAACACACACACAAGGACCATAATAGTTCAGTGTCTTTCGAAACTCGGAATATAATCTTTTAATCATGGTGAAAGATCTTCAACATCTCCAATAAAGATCTTCCTTTTTTTATACCTAAAACCTTTATTTATATCCTTGGGAAAAGAAAAAATAAAAGGGTGAGCTCAAATGCTCAGTACGTGTAAACAAAATAAATATCAATCACATCATATTCATAAGAACATAACATTTTGGAAATCTTAACCTGCAAAAGAGATCATAATATCATAACATGGGATAAATCATAGTAGTGAAATGTAATCCCAATAATCATAACTTAAAACATGAAACGTTGTGGCATACACACATAACCATAGAGAATCATTTCTTATTAGTCAAGACTCATTGCAAAGACTATCTTAGTGGACAAAGTCCATTTCTGAACCGAGCTCACTCCTCGTTTCAGTCCTGTTTCACTAAACCGGTTTAACCTACCGTTCCAGCCATGTCTATCTCATGAGATATAAAATCTTTACCTAATGAATTGGAGGGAGATATAGGTCCCACCCATCTCATAATTATACCATTCTTATGTGTGCCACAAAATCATAAACCATACATCATAGCATAACCCATGTAATAAAAATGGGAATCTTAAACATCATGACATCATAAAAAAATTCATATAAGATAAATGAATTCATAAACATATTTCCATCACAACATAATAAAATCCATGTAATAATAGGGATAGAAATAGAACCCTATATTATATTAGATGGAAAATAATTGTGATAAAACTCTTGAACTCCATTCTTGAGGAAAATATCCTTTCTACTTCAAAAACATTTTTCCTTTCTTAACATGTCATACAATTTAAAACTAAAAGAAGTTTATTAAAAATAAACTTGAAAACTTTTAAAGGAATCTTCTTGGAAATAATTTTTAAAAAATCCATTCATGCCGTATAAGTTAAAAAAACATTCTTCTCGTACTTTTGTCGGAAAAGTCAAAAAGTACCTCGTACGAAAAAACGACAAAAGATTCCTTTCATATCTTTCACTAAACACTCACTGAAGGGTAAAATTGGATTTAAAAAATTTTATGTGGATGTAAATCATATTACATATTGAGGAAACATGGATGTGTATGATAAAATACACCCCAGTAAATTCCAAAGTATAAATAATCTCGGATAAAAATGAGATTGTGATATTTCCCTTACCTTAGGTCTGATTTTCTTCGTAAGTGTCCGAACCTCCTGTATAATAATTTAAATAATGTCATTGAATTATTCCAGAATCATATTCATTGTTATGATATCATATATAGTTCACTTATGACTTTATATTACCCGTTCTTTTGTAAATTCCATGTTAAACAGCGTTTTGGGTAAAATCGTTTCATTTTTCGTCCGTGTTTTGAATTGTAATTATTCATATGATTACTTAGATCATTATTACTTAATTCGAGAATATAAAACATGATTTATATATAATATATATTCAGAATATACATATATATAATAGATTAGTAAATGGAAAGAAATACACCGTTCATTGAGACGGTAGGTCGTACGTACGCATGAACGCTGTTTTCGTTTCCTTATTGAGTTGAATGGAATTAAGTAGATGACATACATATATATACACATAAATCCAGTATCATTATTATGTCATATATTTCATTATTACTTATTATATACACTTTATAATCATTCAAGAATGGTTAACATGGAGAATGAATCTCATCGCGTCGTGGAGACGGTAGTCCGTACGTACGCACGAGCGATGATATCGTTCTCATGATCGTGTAATTGTATTGGAGTGTATGTATACTATTTAAGAATCAATATCACTTTACAATAATCATATATAGTTATTACGTACACCATTATACCCATCCAAGTAAGGTGGTGGTGGAAAATAGATTACACCACAGCGTGGATACGGTATTTCGTACGTACGTACGCGCGGTGATTTCGTTTTCCGTAGGATGGATAGATAGTGAAATAGGGTTGTTTCATACTTATAATAACATATCAGTATATTATTGATAATGATTTTATTACTTCATAATGAAACAACCTAATAAGAATAAGTGGAAGAAGAAATAAAGTTGGAAGAATCGGTAACGGACATTACCTCTTCTTGGAAGCGCCTCTTTGAAATCTTCTTTTAGGGAACTAAAATTGGTCTTTGAGGAAGACCATAACCTCTAAGATGTTTCTAGGGAAGTGGAGAACGGAATTTGTCAGGGGTTTTTCGAACTTAAAGGCTCAAAGTGGTGTGAGGAAGGGAGGGAGGTGGTGCCCTTTTATAAGGGAGGAGAGGGGCACCTTTGGAATAACTAAAACTATTATTTTATTATAAAGTCATGTTTGGTTTTAAATAGCTCCAAATTGATTTATTTCGAAGCAATGGTGGGGATGGATCGAAATAATCTCATAAAATAGAATTTATACAAGTTTAGGTTCCTATTTTAACCTTATCATTTAGATTTGACATTAAGTTAAATAATTTTACTTTTACCGTGTCTTCTTGTGTTGTTATACTATAAGGTTAATAAACTTACTATAACAAGACAAACGAACCCCAAGTTGTTTATTATTAATATATAAAACCTTATCTATGTCATTTTGCCGAACCTTAGATTTTTAAGAATAACATAACAATTAATAATATAATATTTGTTTTAAAAACTATTTTATGTCAATTTTGAAACTATTCAGTAATTGATTTTTGGGAAACTCATAACAGAATGATTAGTTAAAAAAAGTTAATTAAATCAATAATAACATGTCATATTAACCTATAAAATTATTTTAATTCATAAAAAGACTAAAATTACATTTATTTGGGTATTTATAATATCAATTATGTCAATATTTCATTAATAAGATAATTACTGCATCATCTTTGTGTCATAAATAAATTAAATTATTTAATGTCTACAAATTACGAATAAAATACCATTATGTAGGAAATAATTTTATCTTTCTAATGAATATTTATAGTCTAATTTATCTTATGTATAAACCTATATTAAAAATTATTTAGTTATTAAACATTGATTTTAACTATTTTAACCCTTCTTTAAATAAATTAATAATAAATGTCCTAATCTAATCCAAGTGGGCCTAAATGGTCATATTTTTTTCCTAAGGTTGTTTTTGGTTGAATTACACTTATCCAATAGAATTAGGACATGTATTAGGGTAATAATAATAACATTTTTACCCTTAATTACCCTATTTACTTTTAACCGTGGTAAAAAAAAGTAAAAAGTTACTATTCACCAAAAATTATTTACATCTCATTGAACCACATTTTACTTATTGAAATCAACCGTGTCTCTCGGATTTTTGAAATTCCATTCACAGAAGCGGTAAAATTATGTTTTATGAAAAAATTATTTTTTTTAACTACCACTTAGTGGTTTCACTATTCATCAAAAAATGAAAGTTTCCAGAAAAATACCAAAAATTAGGCCTAAGCTATATTTGATATTATGAACTCAAAAATGATGTCTATTTTACCAAATTCAAAACATATCAGTTTCATTGATTAATTTAAAAATTAATTCCCGTCGTCAAAACAAATAGAGTGTTCTTAAGAGATAATAACTATCAAAAGATTCACACTTGCTTATGTCTGGTTTAAATGTGAAATTACATCAAATGAAAAATATTTTATTAAATTGTAAAAATATATTCTAAATATAATTTAAAACCTCTCAAATTAATATTTTATCACTATAAATTATTTCGATTAAAAAGGTTGTTTTTAATTAAAATTTAGTAATTTTCACTATTCATCAGAAAATGAAAGTTATCCGAAAAGTACCAAAATTTCACCCTAAGCTAATTTCGATATTCCGAATCCAAAAATGAAGTCCATTTTGAAAAATAAAATTTAAAAAATTTCAAAAAGTGGTTATTAATATTCATAATGGCTAGTTTTAATAATATTTTAATAGCATATTGTTGTTTAGTGAAACTCGTTATTGCGTACTACACACGCTATTGAGGAAGGTCGTGATTGTGTGTAATTCAAGTCAAGTCAAGGATGTATGTTGTGTAAGCTCCTTTTGGTGTAGCGTACAACACAAGACATTAATGAAATTAAAAAGAATATTTTTCATATAATCTCGAGGTGTTACAAGAACCTCATATCCACTTCCCCATTAGTTTTTTTCTCTCAGAACCTAATGCCAAACATATTGTGCTCACATCCCTTACTTATGTAATTTTTTACCCATGAATGCTTATCAAATATCACCCAAGTATAATATTTAGTACCCTATAACCAACTTATATGTTCCAATTGATTACTTTTATTCATTTGTTTGAATATTTATAAAATATCTTATCACATCATTACTTTTCTTTTGTGTTACCTAGTTTGTGATAATGTCCTTAGTGTACTTGTCACACTGAATGTTCATAGTACTTCCCAACAATGATGATAAACTAGAAGAATCAAGATATTATTTTTAAAAATAATTTTTAGAGCTAGATGATGTCATTTGATAGTACCTAAATGATTTAGGCTATAATCGGTGGTGACTCATAGGACTTTGAGAAACATTCGTATGTTGTATGCCCTTGGAAATCTCTAGTTTAGAATAATATTATAATATGACCCACTAATAAGAAATCCCGATTTAAATGTGTTATTGGATATTCCAGTATAATTATTTGTGTAAAGATACGTATAATTTAATAATATTATTAATATATATCATGAGTCACATTCTTTTATCTATTGAGTAAAATATTAACAATATATTCTCATAGCGAAGTAAGATATGTTGGCTACATCACGAGTGATGTTATATTAATGAATAATTTGAGAAAGTATTTATCCCTTATATTCATCAATATATGTTGATAACTTATACCCTTTAATGGGAATTTAAAACTCCCTGGACATGTTGGTTTCATCAAACAGCTCATTTTTAGAAAGTAAAAGAATGATACATCGAGTATATAGATAGATGACACTAGCCTAAAATATTCTTGATTAAAGATATTGAAATAAAAATATTATATTAAGTTGTATACATTTTTAGGAGGTAATATACATTTGTGACATTATATTCTATTTTATGGGTGTCTTGGTGTACTTATATATGTTACCCATTGAATTTAGATAGTGCATCTTAATGCCTCTATGAAAGGGGTGTAGAGGGTCACACAGTAAGAGAATTCAAACCCTTAGTTAAATTATATATGAATTTAACATGTTGGATTTATATTATTCCCATAAATCATTTAATAGTTCTTAATGTGGTTTTATTTCATATATTCAATCCTCTATTATTCGATATAATATATATGTGAGTTGAATATTTAATAAATATTAATTTATTTGGTAATTATTTATTCAATAACATGAATTTATAATATTTATTTAGATTGATTTCTTTATAAGGTAACATAATTTTTATTTATTTAGTTATGTGGATATTTAATAAATATTTCTTCACTAATTTGGTGAATATAATATTTATATATTGATTTATAATAATTTTGTGGTATTTATTTAATTAATCAAATTTTCATTATTCAAGGACACATAAATATTTAGAAGGACTAGAAGACAAGTTTCAACAGTCCAATGAGAAATTTCATATTAAATATTATTTGAATAAATTTTTATTTTTTTTTGGGGAAAATAATATTTAATTTATCCACAATTTTTGATAATTTCATGTAAATAATAAAATTATTATTATATTACAGGAATGTTAGTCCCTAGGAATTATGAAGATTATAATTGACATAGCACAATTATTTATTTTCTAACCCTACCAATATATAAACCTGGTTATGAAATTTTTCACATGTTCTAGATCCATTACATCAGTTTTTATAATGAAACCTAGAGAGAATCCTATTAGTCCTAAGATAATTCTCCTCTAGAACACTTTGAATATCATATATCAATTCTCTTCCTCTATTGTAACAAATCATTCTCCTTTTATGGAGTTAGTTATAATCATTACTGGTCATCACAAGAGTTTGATTCACCCATGATATCTCCATGAGAATTATGTGGAAATGATCGAAGGTTTTCTATGTATGTGTGGATCACTACTAGTGGGAATCTTCCCTTGATTCATCTGATGAAATGATAGTATGAAAATAGTGGTCTATAGATTCATTAGAATATAATGAATTCTATTAAAGTTAATCCATTAAATACATTAATTAATTAAAAGTTATATGTGAAAATTTATTTTCTTTTTGGATTATGGTAACACATTTATGTTTAGTTTTGAGGATAAATTAGAAGAAGTTGATGGAAAACCTTTTTTGGGAACTACCTCACACGCTTCCACTAAACCCCAAAACCTTCAACTATATCCCATTCATAACATTAAAACCTCATCATCAATATCTTATCTATAAAGAAGTATTAATTTTGAATGAAACTATAGCCCATGTAACATGCATTATACCTCAATCTATCAAAACTCATGAAAGTACACCTATTGGGAACTATAGTCACTATAGCTGAAATATAATTACGGGCTATAAAATCAATCCACTATAGGACACACCTACATGAATAGTAAAATTATATCTCTCATAGATCATGTAGATACATATCTTATATCATAATACATTACAACATTGATATATCTACACGTCATGAAATTCTAAATGGAGAGAAGCGAAGAGGTATAATTCATCCATTAATTCCCTCACAACCTATATGTTTAGGAAAACACCCATACCTAAAAAATTTAGGCATTGGTTTCTCACTCGACTCGGGTAGTGGAGTGTATAAAATTATAAAAAATAAGAATAATTATATTACCCAACTAAACTAAAGAAAAAATATCTTTTCTTATAATTAAATTCAACTATTGTCCCACATGACACTCATTTTACACCGCTAAAGCCTATGAAACATGATCTCATACATGCACCTGAGCTTCAAAATTCAACATATTTTACCATCTTCACTGGAAACCTGGCTTCCTCCTTGGGGATTTACTTTCAACCACCCCATGGTTTCTATTTATCATTGAAAACCTCAATACACATCATATAAGAACATTATCATCTTATTTATCATTACATAATCTAATTAATCTTGGAATATTTCTAAGCCACCACAGGAATATTTACTCACATTTCATAAACAAACTGAATCAGGAAGATAAAAACCAAAACAATAACAACCATCTAACAACTAACCTTCAAAATAACACATCAAATAAGAGATAAATTCCAATCTTTAAATCCATAATCACGAAAACCAAATTTTCACCAACATCGAAGACTATATAATAGTTAATCCAATCTCTCAAATTGTTCCATATATCCTAATGTTAACCTCATATCAACAATAAGAAATAAGAAAGACTCACCCTCAAATTTTTCCATCCACCCTTTTATTGAATTCTCATCCATAAAAAAAACACACACACCAAATATAGCACTGATCTACCATACTATAGAACACATACACAATAATAGAATTATTTTTACTATTCAAAAATTTTGGGGAGTGAAGGAAATAACTTCAAGGAAAACAAACCTTACATAAAATGTATGTGATGTCACATTCCCATTAATTTATCACCAGAAAATAACCATTTATACCATATTTAATTAATCAATTCAATATAATTATGTTTCAATAGAATGGAACCTATCATCAGAAAGTATAAAAATATTAGATTTATCTATAAACATTCTTATGGAAATTTTAATATATTCAAAAAAATCAAGGAAAAATAGCAACCGAATTATCATTCCCAATTTAATATTAATTCCATATTTATGTTGTTTATATAATTTCAATTATAAAAATAATTCTAAAAAACCATTATTATTAGTATATAGATATCACCCAATCTATAAAATTTCAAGAGACATCCATAATTAAGCATCACCACATGTGCTCGCAACATCCCTTCCCATTCATTCTTAATTCCAGTTATTATATTCATTATGGTAAATTTCATCATTACCCAAAGAATTTAAATAATAGTATTTTAACATAGACACATAAAATAAAAGTATAATAAATTACTTCATAACATCAATATAGAACATTCAATATTATTATTGAATGAATGAAAGGGCATGAACTGATATCCAACCTCTAAAAATTAACTCACAATCCATGTGGACATAATATCATGGATCTACCTATAAACACCAATAGAAACTCCATGAGAACCAAAGGGAACTCATTAACATAATAATTATATTAAAATGGGGGGGGTCATTCAGAAAACAAAAAACTCACCATAGATCTCCAATAGATTATCTCTATAAGTTAAGGGTAAAGCCTAGAAAATTTAACATAATGTATCATAAAGAGGCCATTAGGTATCCTAGAGTTTGAAGAAGAATGGAATAAATAAGGTGAATTTAATTGGAATACAAAATTTATACTGGTTATAGTTATAATAAACTATAGTAAAACCTATATGAACATGCAATAACCCCTATGGGTTTAACTAAAACTATAGTGAAACAAGGGTGTCCAAGTCATAAAAGTTAAAACCTCCAAAATCCATATTGAATTCCATAAACTCCTTCCTCATATCATTATAACTTAGGATAGGGATATGTAGAAACCTACCAACATACCATTGTATTATCCCATATGCAAGAGACAAGGAAACCTAATACCTTGGGATCCATAAATCAACCTATTCCCATGCCCTAGCAACCCTTATATTGAAAAAGATTCCAAAAACCCAAATCTTGAGCCTCCATATTGCAAGGAAAAGGCTATTCCACAAGGATCATCTACAAAACTATAAAATCACCATAACATAAATGACAACATATTAATCCTCCATTATTTTTTAAAACACATATAAAATTAACTTCTACCCATCCATCATCCCCCTAAACACCTATAATCGCCGCAAAAAAATAAAGGGCTTAAGAAAAATTTGGCTCTTATATCTGATACCTCCTTAGCAGTTCTCATATATGATAATTTAAACCAAAAACGATGAATAAAAAAAAGGGGGATGTAATGACCACACAAAAATATAACACTCATGGATATCACTACAAAATATCACCAATAACACAACACAATACAAGAACAAATAAATAGGAAACATCAGCAACCACCACATAAAAAAAGAAATGGTAAATCATAACATAAAAATAAAGATCAAAAATCAAACAACTCATGATACTGAAAGTGAATATGTGAAACTCACTCCTAGTTTAACCAAAATAAGCCACTATGTCACCATAGGAAATCCACTAATTTAATAATATTCTCATGTAACACCTTTTTATAATGGTGCTAAATCTCGATAAGTCATTCCTCAAAAGTCACATCATCTCCATATCCTATATATCTCTAGTCAATGATGTAGGAACCATTATGAAGATATTAGAGAAATAGTGACACATGAATTATGTTGGTAATCTTTCTCAGATATGGGGGTTGTACTAGATGATATATAATAGCTCCAACATGCACTAACAGCTCAAAAAGTACAAAAATTTTGGGGAGAAATATTACTCCTAGGAATAAATCATCGCTACCCTTGACGAGGATAAACGTTCAAGAACAACTGATCTAAGACATTAAAATATAATGGAATCTTATTATTATCATTATAAGACTTTGGACGATCTTGAGAAATATTAATTCTCTCATGGTTCACATGTAACTTTTTTATCATGTTTTTTCCTAATTCTAGTCTAAGAATAGCTGACTCTATAGTCTGAGTCCAATATAATTTAGATAATTGAGTTTGAGAATATTTATCTTTGAACTAAGCCATACGAATGGTGGATTAATAACATTTTTTGTAATAAAATATCATGAAGGTTAAGTGAATTTCATATAATATCTTAAATGAAGAAGTCACAATTTTCAAATTTACATTAAATTTTGAATAGTCCACTCTATTTGACCATATGTATGTGTATTAGAAGTAATGTTAAGGCTTATATAAGATCCAAAAGCATGATGGATAACACTATAAACATTTGACGAAATTGAAGGATCATAATAATATATTATCATCTTCGAAACTCCATGAATCACCACCACCACCTCCATATACTCACTCAACAAATCATCCAATTTTATTTACTCCATAATCAATATGATGTGAGATAACCTCATCATGAATTCCATGGTCAAATATATTTTTTCAATTGATCTTGATATAAATTAGTGATAAATTCCAATGAGATTTTATCCCACATCCACTATGGAACAAATATCGGCTGGAGCAACCCACCAAAAACACATTGATTAGACTTCACCCTCTTAGAAACAAAACATTGAGAGATAAACAAAGAAACTAATATTTTCATACAAGACCACCAAAACTAAACTTTAATAGAAGAATATATCCTAGGAAAACAAGGATGTACCACCAGGGTGAACTTTGGAACTCACAGAGAACTATGTCATGCATCACTGAAGGAATGAATAGCCTCCCCTGAAGCAACAACCTATGTTGATCATCCTAAAACCATCCCTTGGGGGTATATATGTAAAAATATGATCTAATAAGATCTCCCACATGGAATTACCTAGATTGGACTCTTCCACCTACTTCATCAATGATGACTACATCTCTTTCTGATAGAGATTCCCCCTATAATCAACTACTACCATATCAAGGCACAACATGGAGAGAGCCTTTGTCACCCTCTAAATATCACCATAATCATGCATGGTGTTGATGCATGAATTCCTTCTTAAAGCATCATCCATAGTGTTCCTCCTTCTTGGTGTATTAGAAATCAAAAATTTATAATATTCACAGAATTCCATCCACTATCAAATCAAAATTTTTAAATCAAACAGGGATAATACGTAACTCAGGTCTTTCTGAATAGTAATGACATAAAAGGATTTTCTAATGAGATAATTCATATATAACATATAATTAAATACAATTGTAGAAACTTCATGTTTGTGTGTAGCATATTTACATTCATTAGACCAAAAAATTTGAAACCCATAATAGATAACCACTCTCTAATATATAAAAAAATCCAAGATGTGAATAATTACAATAAACATCAAATTAAATTATTGTCTATGGAAAATAACAAACCATTTCATTGGAAAACTTCTCTTCTAAATGCTTAAAGGTATAATGGAAGTGGTCAATCCAATCAAATTTCTAGTCCTTCCTAATCAGTGCTACAATAGGTTTTATAATCCAAGAGAACTTGAGGATGAACCACTTGAAATATCTTATAATACCAAGGAAAAATTAAACCTATGATACATTATTTGAGGCTTTAACCTTTTAAAGATCCATAAATAGCTTATGTTGAGACACAAGATGTAAAAAAAACAAATTTCATGGGCCCAAAACATAAAAAAATATCATCTTAGATTTCTATTTTTGATAATGAACTCCCAAAAAAGCTCACAGTTTCTATTTATGATCCTCCTCAAACTCTGAAAACATAAGGATATCATTGATAAACACCACTATGAAATGGTCTGGGAATTCATAGAATATATCATCCATAATTCTTAAGAATGTTATTATAGTTCAAATAACACCAAACAATATTAAAATAAATCCATAATGTCCCTAAAAATATCTAAAATTTGTCTCTAAAATATCATTATCTTTCACCTGCATTTGATGATATCCAAACTATAAATCACTATTTAAGAACCATTAAAATATTTTAAATTAGTTGAATAAATCATCAATCTATAGAAGGAGATAGTATTTCTTCCCAACCACCTGATTCAAGTGATCCAAATTGATTTAAAATAAAAAAATTAACAATTTCTACATTATAAATATAAATAAATCACCTTAAGGTGGCACAATATACTTGAAAAATACACACTATATAAAGTCAATAATCTGAATTTGAAACTCCTGTGACTCATAAGGGGTCATCCAATATAGAGACATTGATATCAATGCAATGTCTAGCTACTTATTTATCCCAAACTTGATTTCACATCAAGGGGGTGACACCTCTACATATTTTTTAAATAGATGAAGGTAGACTTCTACAACACTGAGAAACATCACTACCCAATCCTCTACTAAACTTGAAATCATCTTGGTCATTAATAAGGATAATGACCTAAAACAACTTTAGCCTCTCAAAGGGTCTTACTCTCTAAAAACATATCCTTATCTCTATTGATTTCATAAAATATAAAATTCACCTGGAATAAATCCACAATATCGTACACGTAATGTAGAAATTTCATGACAATGAGGATGTTTTATGGTAGTATCCATAGGACTATAAAATTTCATCAAGAAAAATATTTACCTAACATGAATTCACAATCAGTAAACACAACAAATAGTCTAGAATAACCTCCCACTAAAACATTCAATTTCAATGGAACTAGAAGACTATCAATATCATATCCCAAATTATGGACTAGGGTAGGTGTAATGAAGGATTTTGTAGCTCTTGAATCAAATAAGAAATAAAACAGAGTACAATATAATAAAATAGTACCTCACACAACACTTATCTTTCCTATTATCACAAACAGTAAGGAATGCATATGACCACCTATAGCCCCATGACCAATCCTGCAGTGTTGGAGACCACCACTATAGCCCTTATATTCTCATTTACCTTAAAGATGAGGGGTATTACTTGTTTTTCCTCTACCTACCCTATCACCTCCCTTCTGATCAAGAACTTGAGATCCATGTTGTAGCTACTTCCTTAGAGGATATTGTTGTAATGGATAATCCTTAAGAGGGCCTCCATCCTAACAATGACTGCCAAGAATGTTGGGGAACTTAATATTTAGATGTGAATGACCTCCACATATATAAAAAATCATGACTGATTCACTAGTAGGGGTCTAAGAAATACTATGGCTAGTGAAATCAGATAAATAAAGATAAAACATACTCCATACTATCCAAATATTATACTAAATAATAAACTGAGACCTTTTAGCCATATCTTACTCAAGAAAGAGTCTTTCTCTATAATTTCCTGGGCATGGATTCCACTCAATAGTTCCAAAATCCTTGTTATCCACATGGCCTCAAGTGCATATACCCAAATTTGAAAGGTTGTTGACTAGAAGCAAGGGCCTAGGTGTGTCACTGGGGAGACTATTCCCTCATAACTAGAGTATATCATAGTGGAATATAAATAACATAAAAGCATCTTAAGTAGTATAATAACCAAATAAGAAGTAAAAAACATAATACTGATATATGAAAAACAACAGAACTCAACTCATATACAAAATTATGATACATGTCACATGTATCTAATAAAGAATCCAAAACATGTATACAAGGTAGATATATAATACAAGTAATAATATTACAGAAAGACCAAATGTATCCAGATAGAACTGGGAGCCTAATCTTGGTCTCATGCTCCCCTACTCCTCATCAGAAATCAAGAACCTATAATAGGTCACTTTCATTTATCAACATCTACAATCATTGAGCCTATTTGGGTACTAAAAGGTTTCCCAAATAGGGTGTGAGATATAATACTAGTAGGAAAACACATATATTTTATTTCCAATTAGTCAGGGAATATATATAACACTAGTGTTTATTAAAAATATAATTAGTAATGGAATTAATTCAAATAAAACATTCTACAAGTATGGGTTCTCAATTAATGTCCAATTTATTTGACCAAATTCAATTAAGTATTTAGTCACTAATTTTGAAGCCATCCTATTTCATTTATAAACATCTAGTTAAATATATAAGTCTATCTTAATAAATAAGTTTCATGACCCATCACAGGATGGACGTCCCCGTATAATCATAAGAACAATAGATGCCTATGTATTCCAACTAAAAGGTATAAGTGAAGACCAAATCCAAGCATGTTCATTGGTTTCACAAAATTGTCATAATTAATTAAAATCATTAATCCAGTTAGATCTTGATTCCATCCTTTTTATCCAAATTTCGAAATCAAAGTGTCACTCTAAGTATAACATAACCAACACTCTAAAATTCTATCCATGACGATCCTCAAGAACCTAGGAATCTATCTAGGTGTGTTATAAAGTCACATCCACTTGTTTATCCCTTTCAATCCACTAAGAGTGCCAAAATATCACCCATTCAATATATATTAAAATTTCTTTTAATTTAGTCCATGTTATTCTCATATAAATCCATGTATCACTCAGTATATAATAGTCAAGACCCTGAAGAGTATGGCCTTGGTAGTTCATATCAGGAGTCCAATTATCACTCGATCATATGCACAATAAATTCCAAATGAGTCCATCCATGGTATTCATCATTGGAATCCATGTGTCGCCCAAGGAATATAACATTAAATTTCAACTAATCATTTCAATTATACCAAGAGTAATCACCCTAACCAATTTAATTCAAACTCCCCTCATAAGGTGACTCAAGTAATTGTCCAAGCTTAGAAGGATTTTAACTTATCTACTCACATGGTATTTTAATTATCAGTATAATATCATGATTCAAAAGGCATAACATGGAATATCATCCACCTAACTCACATGGGAATATCAATAAAAAGATAAATTCGTGCTTACTCAACAATTTACATAGCATGGTCCAATGGACTTGGTCATCTATCTCATTGCATTATTCAATTTAATATGAAATTAAATATTCATATTGTAATTAAGCTCACATTTCAATTCATAAATGAATTCATCGATTTTATATAAAATTTCATTTACAAAACACATCCCAAGGAAAATTGAAGTAAAAGGACACCCAAGGGAATCCATTTCCAAGATCCACCACTGGTGGTCAAGTTTAGCTACTCTACACACCCATTAGATGGTTCTATTTATAGGTTCGTAATGAATTATCATTCATAAAAAACCTCATTGATTACATAGTCCGTGCCTAGAAATTTCAAGATTCAATTTTATTTCAAAGTGACACCCGAGAAATGGGTGTGCGGTACATCATCATATATAAACACCTATAATTTTAGAGAAAGGAATGAGACCACCTAAATCATACTCGTTTGACTTTTGCCATCCAGTATTAGCCTTTAGTTTGGCCTAAATTTTAAGTAATATTAAGAATGGTGAAAATCCCAAGTAAATGTGTCAAATGAGCATATACCTAAATAGCACAACAGATGCTAAGAAAAACTAATAACGACTAAAAAGAAATTGAGATCCTACCAGAATGGATCTAAAAATACTGATGGTGAATGAAACATAACATGTAACTTCAAATGGGAGAAAATCCTAACTCGTGGCTTTATTGGGCGATCCTTCATCTGAAAAGAGAGTGTGAGGGATTCATTCCTAAAAAATGGAGGTTTTACATCTTTTTTTAAAAAAACATCAGGTATTTTCATGACTTGTAAAGTCATTACACATTATGTAAATATCGGATTATTTTCCCCTAGTAGACCCCTTTACACTAGTGAAAGGCTCTCTCCATACAATTACATGTCGTGTAATTGAATACATGTTGTTTATTCCAATTACACATTCCATAATTGGCCTTCATCAAACCTATATTATTTTCCCCTTCCATTCCAAAAACAACCATACAATACCATGGACCGACTTTGGGTCTAAAACAAAAAGGAAATTAACAAGATATTAAAGTGAAAAAAATAAAGGGACCCATGCCTGAGGTAAAATTAGGTTCTTATAAGCACACCCCCATAAAGAAATTCATCCCTCAATTACCCTTCCAAGGGTGGTGAATTATATTCTAATAATAAATATAGCCATCATGATTATACATCGGCCTCCTTTTCCAAGCTCTCATCCAATACATGGTCTTGATTCCATTTTACCCTTACGAGTTGAACAGATCATCCTCAGAGAACCTTCATTCTATGTTCCACACTACATAAACGATGCCCCTAAAATGACATATATCCCTATTACTCAACCTCATTAGGCTAAAAAACATTAAATATATCTAAATACTAATGATGCATCTGATAAATATGGAAGACATCGTGCTTGGCTCGGTACCTCTGAGGTACCTGCAACTGATTGGCTATCAGTCTGACTCTCTACAGAATCTCAAACTTCCTGATACACTGAGGTGAAATTGTACCATGTATTAGGATCCTTCTATGTCCCAGTGTTACTGATACATTTATGAAAACCTGACCCCTGATCTCAAACTCTAAAAGTCATATATGGCGATGGTCATATGATTTTTTGTGAAACTGTGCAGTATCCATCTACATTTCAATCAACTACACCTGCTTTGTGGCCTCCTGAATGAGATGAGGTCCAAGAATAACAGCATCTCCTAACTCTTACCAACACATGAGTGATCATAATGTCCAACTATATAGATAATCATAAGGCATCATCTAAATAGTATCTTGAAAGTTATTGTTGTAGGTGGGCTCAACCAGAGGTATATGCCTCTCCCAAAAGCCCCTAAAATATAGGTCACATGATCTCAACATGTCCTACGACACCTGAATCATACACTCTTACTGGCCATCTCTCTAGGGGTGGTATTTTTTTCTCAGAATAAACTACATACCCAACACTCTATGTATCCCTTTCCAGAACAATTATGTAAACTAGGAATCCCTATCTGAGATGATAGTGTGCGGGACCCCATGAAGTCATACTTTATCATGAATGTAAAACCACCTAAGATCATCAAAACAGAAGGTTTAGTTGATCAAAAAGAAATGTGAAACCTTCATGACCATCTAAAAACAACTCATATTTTTTCATTACCTTGAGGTGACCTCAGTAAACCTATCAAAAGATCCATCACAATGTCAACCCACTTCAACTCAAGGATGGGTAACTACTATAAATGTGTAGACGGTCGCTGATGTTCCTCCTTCACTTGCTGATAGTTGTAACACCTCATAAAAAACTAGATACATCACTTTTTATACTCAGCCACCGGTTCAAGAGATGTAAATCCCAATACATCTTGGTGTTTCCAAGATTTACTGCCCAAGATGAATCATAAAATTCATTCATCATCTCGTCATGCATGTCAGAAGTGACCCATACATGACCAAGTACTTGGATTGTTTCAACCTCACGTATGGTCCAACCTGGATAAGGGTCCTCCCCTTCCACACTCTCCCATAGAACAGTCTCTCATAATCTGATAGCTTCCTCATCCTCACTCTATCCAGTAGGGTATATGTAACTGATAAGGAAGATTGATGATTTTCCCCCTAACTATCATGCACCTCTGAGTGCATCTCCAAGAACAAATCCATGAGGTTCAACTCACTGATGACCTACTAAACTATTAAACATCCTGTATCTTGGTCCTCCTCCTCAGTTCATCAATCACTACATAACCTTTACCATGCATGTAGAAAATGTCAAAATCAAAATAATATAGGTACTAAACCTCATTTTATGCATCATATTCAAATAATTATGTGAAAATATTTACATGGGGTTCATTGGTCGGTCTAAACCAAATAATGTTATCCTAGTTAGTAATGTCTCTAACAGCAAATCAAATAAACCACTATAACAAACTCGAGATTATTCATCAGGTAATTTATTTCATGTGGCATCAACTATTGAGACCCATACAACATGACTCTATAAAACTACATATAGACTACTCTTAGACTAATACGTAATCTATTATAGTACCTATGTAACTTTTCCTTTCTTTGGAAAAATCAGTATTCGAATTGAGGACAACCTCCCATTTAGCTCCTAGAAGACCTCATTACTGGAATCTGACCATACAAATTTCACACCCTTCTTAGTCAGACATGTAAGTGGTGCCTCATAGCATAATATTTTATGAATTAAACACCTGTAGTAACCATCTAGCCTTATGTTTTTTCACCTCAATGATGTAATTAGGCTACTCTGAGGAAAATACAGCTCTCACCTTCTCAGGGTCAACTGATACTTCTATCTTTGAGATGATATAACCCAAGAAGTTAATCTAATCTGCCTAAAAGCGGGACCTTGTGATCTTGGAATATAAATAATGTTTTCTTAGTGTTTCCAATATTATCTCATGATGTTTTACATGGTCATGAAGATTGTGTGAATTCACCAATATATCATCCATAAAAACAAAAACAAATGAATCTAGATAGGGAAAGAACAATCGGTTCATCAGTACCATAAAAATCACTCACAGTTCGTGAGACTAAATGGCATAACCAAATAATCATATTTACCATACCTACTATGAAAATTTCATTGAGGTATGTATTATAGTCTAACACACGGCTTATGATAACATGTCCTCAAATAAATTTTTGATAAAACCCAAGAACCTCATAGTTGGTTAAAGATGTCATCTATCTTAGGAATAGGATACTAGTTCTTAATTTTTAGTTGGTTAAATATATGAAAATCCACACATAGCCTAAGATGTATGTCATTCCTTTTGGAAAAAAGGATTGGCGAACACCATGAAAAACTAATGGGGCAGATAAAACCCTTTTTCTTTATATCCTCTACCTGACTCTTGAGATATTTCATCTCAGTAGTAGCCATCTCGTATGAAGAAATGGATATAGATGTAGCTACTGAAACTAGCTTGATAGATAACTCTAACTCTATCACTAGAGGTAATCTGAAAAAATTTGTTCGGGAAGGATAACCTGAAATGATCAGCCACTAGAATAAAATATTCCAAAGTTTTTTCTATTCATCTAGATACAAACTCGCAATCTTCATTTTCATCACCCCCATCCCATTATGCTCGGGTCTAACTCAGCTTTCCTAGATATCCCATTCACCCTTGTGAATAAATACTCCACCCTCTAGAGATGTGAATTTCACCTCATGATGATCTAAATCAACTAAATCATGAAAGGGAACCAACTTGACTATTTTGAGAATGATATCAAAACTAGTCATCATGGGGAAGAGGATGACCCATATGAAGTGACACCCACCAATCTTAAGGGGTCCCTCCCAGAATTGACGTACACCCACTGTTTTAATTCTTAATGTTGTGGGAAGCATCATGAATCCATCAGAAGTATAAACAGTGGGCCCAATGCTCTCCATAATGGGAAAAAAATATGAATATTTGTGAATCTCATGTTTCAGAAAGTGCAAACTTTGATGTAGAGGTTACTAGAATAGTACCTATGATAGTAAAAGTCTTGGGATTCTTCTCCTCAAGGGTGTATGGCAGTAAGAAAATCTATCCTCAACTGTGGCCCAGTGATATTGCATGTATTCCCTGAGTAGATCCACCCAATTTTCATTACATAATTGGGGTCTAACTAACACATCCACAACCATTGCCTTGGCCAGATCAGCTAGCTATACTCCATATACATTTTTAATGATAATATGTGTACCCTTTTCTTGAATGTGGATTCGGTGCAGACCATATATCAACGACTATCAGAGGAATAATTCTGTAGATGTGCTATATATGGACCATCATTCCACAATATTGGAACTCAACAGGGTCCCTTAATTACTATGGCCTCATATGTCTCAGCCTACCATATTGGAAGAACCTCACCTGGATATCTTATTATGTGCTCTATCAATCCATATCACCACATGGATGCTCCAGATGACATTTCCTACAACCACTCAATGTAGCACCAGATCTAGAACATGATCCACCCTTTCTCTCTCCACCATTCTCTCTTAGGTTACACTCTAGGATAATCACTTTATTTACTATAATAGAAATGATAGTCTGGAAAAAAACATTGACATGAAATCTCATGTCATGCCTGAGACCATCCTCGAATGACCTAGCTATAGATTACTCATCATCCATTAGAATAGGTGTGAAGCTTTGAAGAGCGGTAAAATTAGATGAATATTCCATAATAGATAATTTTCCATGATCAATATTTAAGAACTCTCTATCTCAATTGGCCCCCAACATCTCAGGCTCTATCGGCCCTTAGCATCTCATGATATAAATATTCATAGAAGGAGATATGAAGATCCATCAAAGACATCTATCTTTCTAAATGATAAAATCCCACAATATCTTAGTGGAATCATGTAGCGTATACATAGTGACCTTTATCCTCCCTTCAGGAGGGGTCTTTAATTTCTGGGAGATATAAAGCATGGCCTCAATCCATGAATCCATAGTTGTGGTCCTCTATCCCAAATAAAAAATACTGGTATATCCTCCTGGTAGAACTCACATGTCAACTCTACTATAGTCAAGGCAAGTCGCAATGATCCCTAAGAATTAGACATAAAGTGCTAGAACCCATCGTGGAACTATGTCTCATCACCCAGGTCTAGTACAACTAATGGTGCAACAAATGGATCTTTTCGTGGTTTAACTCTATCCCAGGGCCCACCACCTCCTGAGTGTGATCATCACATCCCTTTTAGTAAAATACTAGAGGTTTTTGTGGTGGCATGATTCTAAAATTCTAATCACAAGCCTAAATTAAACATAATTATAAAATTCATTTCTCTAAATCACATATATTTAAGTCAGATAGTTACAATCCTTTCTCTATAAGAACACAATCCTCTGCATTCTCCATGAGTCATGTCTTGGCGACATGTATAATGTATATAAGAATGATATACTACCAACTTCCCACTACTAAGGTAAGGTCTGGGTCAAGTTCTCTACTATAAGCAATTTAATTTTCCTTTTTATTTATTTATATTCATTTACCATTTGAATTCATACCCATTTCCTGTTGATTTCAAAATTCATTTAAAAGGATTAACCATGTGGTTCACCCAATTCTGATCCATGAGGGCCCATACTTCTCAGTATCAAATGTCTGGAATCCACCTAATTCATATCATAAACGACATTAGTATAACTATCACAATTGTAAGTATAACAATCATTAGACCTATCAAAACATCATGCAACTAGTAACGCCCACAAAATTGCATGAAAAAATGTCTGGCATGTGATTTCTATTAAGTACCAAATATGATTCATGAGATAAAATAACCTCATCTCATAGGGTTTCAGTACAATAGAACCTATAATCGTATAAATAATAATATCACAATACAAGTGAATCTCCCCAATATGGAATCAAATAAACTATAATACTTAAAATTTTAAAAATGAAAATTCAATTTGGGGAAATTTGGATTTTTTCTATAAACGGGTTATCTATGTTAGGGAAATACTCATAACCAAATATCATTTCCTTCCTATCAATTTATATTATCTCCAAAAAAATAATGAAAAGTAAAAAATAGTTTCCCTATGATACCAATTTGTAAAGTCCCATTCTCGGATGCCACTCAATAGTTCCCCAATCCTAGTTGGCCACTTGGCCTCAAGAGCATCTCTAAAAATTCTAGAGGATACTGACTAACAGTGAGAGACTAGGACTGTTAGTGTGGAGATAATACCCTCATCCCTTGAGTGTATAATAAGGAAATATCAATAAAATAAAAGTAGAAGAAGAGATATAATAATAAGATAATAATTAAATAGTTGAACATTGATAAATAAAAATCCAAAAATTCATATCATATAAAAAATGATGATACATGTCATATGTCTCCAAAAAATCATCTGAAACACATATAGAAAGAATATATTCAATACACATAACAAAATAAAAAATGCCAAAAGTATCAAGCAAGAACCACAATCCTAATCTTTGTTCCAGACTCACCTTCTCCTAAGAATAAATCAATAACCTCTAGTAGGGTACTTTACTTTATTAATACCTACAATCAAATAGTCTTTTTGGGTATACAAAGGTGGTCCAAATAGGGTGTGATATATATTCCTAGTAAGAAACTACCCATAGTCATGTTCCAATAAATCAGTGACTATATATAACAACAATGTGTAGGAAACATATAATAGGTAATGTACGAAAACGTAAACATACTATAAGAAACAATTCTCAATTAATGTTCAATTAATTCGATCAATTTTGTTTAATCATTCAGTATTTGATTTAGCAGTTAGGCCCATTTAATTTCTAAATAGGTAGTTTAATTGTTAAATCTATTTTAATATATAATTATTGAGACCTGAATAAATCCAGGAAGCCCCATTATAATCATAAGCATTGTAGATGCCTAAGAATTCCATCTAAAATTAATAATCTAAGACCGAATGCAAGCTTGTGGTTTGTCTTGGTAGACATGTTATAAATCAGTTCATTCATTAATCCATTTATAACATGATCATGTCCTTTTCTTCCCTATGTTAGAATCCAAGTGTCTCTCTAGGTATAATATAACCAACACCCTATGAGCCCATCCATGGTGATCCTTAATATCCCATTTATCACTCTAGGTGTGGTATAAAATCCCATCCACTAGATTTCATCCTTTTAGGTCCACTAAAGGATCCCAAGTATCACCCATGGCATATATTTTCAAATCCCCTTTGAGTTCATCCCTGGAATTATCATATGAATCCATGTATACCTCAACATATAAATGTCAAGCACCTCACGATTTCAACCTTGTAAGTCCATAACATGAGTCCAAGTTTCAATCATGCATATTCATGATAAATCCCAACTGAATCCATCCATGGAAATAATCAATAGAATCCATATGTCACCTAAGGAATATAATATTCAGTGTCAATTAACAAATTTAATTATACCAAGGGTCCTCAACCAATCCAAATCAATTCAAACTCACTTCATAAGGTGATTCAAGTCCTCTTACAATAATATAATGATTTCCACTCAACTACTCACATGGGAATTTCATTATCACTATAATATCATGCTTAACAAACAATTACGTGGAATATACTCCACTTAACTCACATGGGAATATCAATAAGAAGATAAATTCATGCTTACTTCTTCAATTACATAGCATAGTCTATAGGCCTTGGTCATATATCCATTCCCATTAATCAATTAAATGTGAAATTAAATATTCATATTAAAATTCATTTCATAATTCTATTTATAATACAATTAATCAATTTAATTTACAATTTCATTTCAAAAACGCATCCCTAGGAAACTTTGGGTAAAATGGAACTCCCAAATGTATCCATTTCAAAGAGCCACCCATGGTGGTATAGTTCAAATAATCAACACACACATGGGGTGGTTCTATTTCATGTTTCCTAATGAATTAAAATTCATCAATTATCCTATTTTATTTCATAGGTCATTCTTATAAATATAATAATTCGATTTCATTTCAAAAAAATTCCTGGAAAATGGAAGTGTAGAATAACAGAATATATAAAAACCTTGAGTTTTAGTGAAAGGAATTAAACCACCTACATTTTAATCGCATGACTCTCCTCATCTAGTATCAAAATTCTTTTCTTGGATCAGAGGAAATCTGCTGAATGAATCAACACCATGAAAAATAGGCAACATGATCTTGCTCCTAAATAGTGTAGCTGATACCAAAAAGAACAAAGAACAGCTAAAATAGAATCGATATCTTACAAGTATAGATCTAACAATACTAATAGTGAATGAGTTGATTTATGGATATGAAAATTGGAGAAAATCCAACCTCTTGGATTTCATGGGTGATCTTGTGCCAGAAAAGGGAGGATGAGGGATTTTGCCTAAAAAAATAGGAGGCCTTTCCCATTTTTTTAAAAAAATCATAGGAATTTACATGAAATGAAAAACGTACTGTACATCATGTAAATATCAGGATATTTTCCCCTAGAAACCCACTTTAAATGACATGAAATGTTTTGGAGAGACCATTATAGGATGTGTAATTTATTACACATCTTGTATTCCAACAACACATCGTGTAATTGGAATGCAACCATCTTATTGTCCTCCGCCCCTTCTTTTCTAAAAGAAACCCAACCAGACCATGTCATGTCGTAGGGTCTAAGACAAATAGAGCTCAAACAAGAGCTTAATGAAGAATAATAAAATTATCCATACCTGAGAGAAAATAGGTTTCTTACATGGTTACTTGCCTCCCAAGATGATATAGTTTTAGATAACACCCTCTTCATAACCTCTTCCTCAGGAGCACCATGAGATGTGTTGACAATATGAAAAGGGTGACCTAATGATGGATATTTTGATTCAAAGACTTTTTTAAATTCCTCACACATTCCTCCTTATAAAGAAATGGCTCTAAATCAAAATCAAGTTGTTCTTATACTAGATTCTAAACTCCTACAATCTAAAATTCCCCTGAAGGTAGTAAGAATAAATTTTTGATAGTCTGCCTTCATGATTGAAGAAATAAAATTGACCTAAAACTAGTCAAAAAAATATCCCACTTAATATCTAATTCCTCATGATGCCTAACAAATAAGAACCACCATTATTGACTTTCCCCATGCGGTTTCATTACTCCTAAAGAATCTCAATGCTATTTCTGGTCACAAATCAAACTGAAGATAATCACCCCAACTCCAACCAAACCTTTGTATATTGATCTTAAATGGATCCTTATTAATTATGTAGGCCATGGAACTGAATCTATTATGGTTTCCTCCTCTATGTTTCATCATTATTGATCTCCACTTTTTCTCAATCTACTACTACATCTTGTTAATCATCATCAATGTGTACCTAACTAGTGCATTGATATAGATCCATTCTTAGAGAATAAGAAATATAAAGGGATAATAAGAAAATAATATAGAATATTAATGATTAATTAATTAATTCCATTTAAATCTAATTACCATTATTTACCTAATTAAAACATATATGTAGATAATCATTATTCATGATCCATTCATAGGTCTCTTCCCTAAAAGTAGAATCACTTTGATTATCATGTTCATTAGATATGATAGTCCTTGTGTTGGATCACAGGGGGACCTAAATACCTATGTACTTACTTTTTACACTGCTTACATCATGTTTTAATCTTAGTTGATACCTTTTTACTTAAAATCTTATGCAATCTTCACTTGTTTTGTATCCTGAAACTCTATCTTATCAATTGAACATCATATTTGATACAACTAATTCATGCCCCCCCACCCATTGTTACGACACCTAGTATGGTAGTGAAGAAAGAGATTAACCCCCAAAGACCACCTTAAATAGGCCAGAATTTTGTGTCTAGAAAAGAGGGTATAATATGTATTCAAATGGGAGGAATTACCCACTATATATAATTTAATGACAAGAGATAACATAAAATCACTGGTCAACACCATCACATTGTTAAATAAACTATCACCATACATGAATATAAGTTCCTACAAAAAGGAAAATAATTGATGTGTGCTGAAAAATATCAGTTTGTGAACACTAACTTCAATAGCTTCTAAAGAACCTTCCAAGCTAGTGACACCCAACTCGATCACCAAACATCTTATACGGACATGAAAAGTAGTTTATATATAAAATTATGGTGAGAATACCAATATAATCAGTAATATACTCATTATTACCTCTCATGGAAATGTGAAAGAACCATACTAAATACCAAGGAGAAAAAAATGAAACAATCCTGTTACCTAAATAGGTTAAACTATATCATATCCCTTCCCAGGACCTCTCACTAAGTATTTCTAAAAATAAATCCCTTATATATCAAAATAATATACATAATAAAATGTACCTTACATCCACTTACCCATTATTTTATCACTAGAATAGACCAATTTCAAATTATCGATCCCCCTTATCTTTTATAAGTAATCATGCACCATGTGAATTCATACCACATCACATATTGTATATCATTCAGCTCATCACAACCCCATCGTCATCATCCCATACATAACAAATAACTAATTATGATGGAAACTAAAGAGCATGTAAAAATAACTATACCTCAATCCATAACAACCCATGACGGTACACTTACAAAAAAAATTATTTAACTACAGTTGGAATACAAGCATGTGTTATAACCTTAAGCCTCTATAGTTGGAACATACATGTATAGTAAACTGAGAGCCATAAAAACCCGTGGTGACAAATACCCTATAAATTAAACCATTAAATAAATGATATTCATTCACATCATGCAATAAAAAAGGAAGATTGGGGAATATAGAGAATTTATTCATATATTCCCTCAATAATCTGGATGTTGAGGAAAAAACCAATACCCAAAATATTTAGGCATCATCTACCTTCCTGATTAATGTACTATAGAATATTAAATAGGAAAATATAATAATAGATATATCACACAACAAAACAAAGGTTAACTAACTATCCTTGGACTAAAATATAGATATCATCCCATGTGTCACGTGGTTATCACCACTAAGGATTTATAAATATGATTTTATGCAAGAAAATGAGCATGAAGATTCAAAATCTTTACCTATATTCACTATAAATTAGTAATTACCATAAATAATTTTCTAAACCCCTTATAAATTATGGTTTAATAAATACATTTTATTAAAATTCAACAAGATTTATGTTCCCATTCAAAGTTGTAGATTTCCATCCCATACTCCTTGGTGAATTACTTTTAACCACCCCATGGTGTCCATTTAACATTACCATCATTAATACTCCCCATTAGTTCATTGTAAATTTATTTAAAATTATATAATTTTGGTACTATAAGAATATTCATAATCTAACACTAGTATAATCACTCATAATACATAAACAAACTAATTATAGAAATTAGAAAACAACAACATTCATTCAGAAACCTTTTATCAAAAGAACACATCAAGAAGAATGGCAAAGACTAGATATCATCATGTGCCCAATCAACCCAAAAAAACCAATACAATGTTCTAAAAAAGAAATCCAATCTCTCATCCTTTGAAATCCATCCCAATGTTATCCTCATTTTATTGATAGGCAACAATTTCCACTCTCAAATTATATCATTCACCCCTTATGTAACTTCCCAACAAAATAAAATCCCAAACACATCAAAAAATGGATCTACTATCCTAGAGACCACATACACAACAAATAAAGTATTTTCATTATGGAAAACTCATGGGGAAACTATGTATATATCTTCAAGGCATATGATCCTTTAACAAACAATTATGGGGTCACACCTCCACAGACATTTGACTCTCACAAGACTCTTTTTATTACCATATTTAATTAACCAATTTGTTGTTCCTAAGTTTCAAAAACAATAAAACTATCATAAAAACTATAAAAATATAATATTTATCCATAAAAATACTTCAATAAAATTTTCCAAATTCAATAGTTTTCAAGGATTAAAAATAATAAAATTATGATTTCCATTTAGTTATTCATTCCATCATTATAGATTTATGTTGTTTATCCAATTTCAGGAACATCAACCATTATAAACAACATTAATAATCATCGTAAGTAGTTTTATGTATTTTGAATAAGGAAAATGTTCTAGAGGTGGTGAATATATCTCTTGATTTTTTTAAACAGCTGAAAAAAATATAGTTATTAATTAAAGTAAATTTTAATGCACAAGAAATAATAAATAGTAGCTAAAAATAAAGATAGTGTGAGAACTTTTTATTGTAGTTTGGTTAAAGGTGAACCTAAATATACTCCTCACACTTATATACTCTTGTATAAATGTGGTATATTTTAATGAACCTATTTTTTAGGGGAATCATAACTTGATATAACTATCCTTCTCTAGTAAATTTATAACCAATAGTGTAAGAATCCAACCTTAAACATTACATATTATATTGAATTTAGACTTGGATTCACATTATTTCTATCCTAATAATTTTTTTAGTTTTGTTTTCTAGATAATTAGTAAACAATATTACATAATATCCCCATAAATTACAAGTGTAAACTTCTATAAAGTATCCAATTTTCCAAAAAAAAAGTCATTAAAATAAATCATGATTTCATTCCATTGTAAATATTCAACATTTTCCACTTTATCTCATCCTTTTCAATAATATTTCTTAAAACCTATGAAAAAAATAAAAACATGTCGTGAGAACATAAGCCCTATAAGGGACATAAAAATTGTAAATTTGTTAGTCTAGTAAAAATCATAAAATCCAATGAAATTTTTACCTTTATCTCAATGTTCTTTTAGAAAATGAAATAATTCATTTTTCATATGAAAACACAAACACTTATAGATAGTTGAAAATAATTAAAACCCATAATAATAGAAAGAAATTCCTTTTTAGAAACATATAGAATCACATGAATAAAAACCATTCAAGCACCTTTTTAAATTGAAAATCTATATGGACCAATTCTTGTATAATCAATAACCAATATATTCCAGAGCAATAAAAGGGACCACACTTAACATAAGATATATTTAGACCACCTATTAGATATAATGGGGATAAAACCTTCATATAAATGGAATAATGAATTTGGTCATCTTCCATCTCTAGAGTACCGAATGAATTGATGTTTATAAAGTAACCAACTATCATTGGTTTATCGTGGAACCACCCATCATATGGTTATCACGTAAACACCTGTAATTAGATTATCACATAACCACCCATCGTTATAAACAATTCCCAAGAACTATAACATAAATATAAATCATGAAAGATTCATAAAAACTCTCTATGAATAAGATAAACATTTAATTTTAAAATTACTCATTTTAAAGTCACTATTTTTGAAAAAGTACGCATATACAATAGAATTTTTTTATGAAATTAACTATATAAATTTGTAAAGAAATATTAATAATATTAAAACAACACATAATTATCAAATTTCATTCATTCCGTATATATAATAAAAATATTCTTTTTGGGAAAGGAACTTTAAAAAAGGATATTTGGAAGAAATTCCCTTATAAATATCATAGCATTGAAGTGAGAATTAATCAAATTAAAAGGATATTTTTATCCAAGTTAAATAAATATAAATTATTTTTAAATAAATAATAATATATTAAAAAATTATTTCACACAAAATCCTAACACAGACTAATCATGAAGTATAAGTTTAGCCAAATGAATAGAAATCGGGTTAAGAAATACTCTTACATTTTGGAATCAGTTGAATCAGATGAACAATAAAATTAATAATTATAAAATGAAACATTTAAAACCATTAATAAAATTATATTCATGATATTATATATCAACATTTATTACTTAAAAAACACAGGTTAAATTAGTGGTGAATAAGGAATACATCTCACAGAGGTAAAAGTAAGATGTGAAACCCTAACCTCACGCTTCCCATTAGTTTTTTGTAATTAAAACTAATGTATAATGTTTTAAAGAATGATATTAACCCATTAAATGACTATATTTATATTTATAATAAATTATATGATGTTTTTACAACATCTTATTACCCATTAATTAATAATATTTCATTATTTTCATGGTTTCGGGTGTGTTCGTTTCATGGTTTCATGACGAGTCTATTTGTGTATAATTTTGGATGTTCTTGTAAAATGTGATTCCAAATAAAGAATTGTAATGAAATATAATTTTTTTAATTCCCAAAGTATAAATTTTTTCATATAACATTTTTATTTAATGTATGAGGATGAATCATTTGATAAAATGTTAATGATAAGTGTTTTGGTAATTTTGGAGGTTTTTTAGAACACCATAAAATAGTTTCATTTTATTTATTAATAAGATTGTATATTAGTTATAGAAAATGAAATAGGTTATAATATATCTGAAAATATGTTATTTACATATAATTATACTTTTATGACCATCTATGAAGGTGATAATGGAAAGCATAAATTCATTGTTCACAGAGACAGTTAACTACAATAATTTGTACAATTGTTTTGTTTATTTGAATAAGAGTAGATAAAAAGTGAAATGGATATTAGATATGAAAATGTAAAAATAAAACTCTAGTATATAAATGATTATATATTTATAATTCCTTATTAGATGAAGGTGTGAGTGGAAAATAAAATAAAAAAAGAAATTAAGAGAGGTGGTTTGAGAAATTTACCTCTTGAATATTACCACCATGAAGGATCCCTTAAATACCATGGAAATGATATTTTTTTTGAGACTAAAAGAAAAAAGACATGGGGATAGTAGGTAGGATAATTTTGTACGGATTTTATGATCTTCAAGGCTTATGAGTATAAATTGGGTTCTGAGTGGTGGTATTTATACTTGTAGAGTGTTGGTTAAAGTTATAAAACAATTATTATTTTAGAATTAAATACAACCACACTTGGGTTGAATTAATTAATTTTTTAATATCTAAAGTTTTAAATAATTTTTTATTTTAACCAATACGTCAACCAAAAATTAATTTATTTAGTTTTCATTTATTTTAAGACTTTATCTGTTAACTTTAACATGTTTCATTAATTTACCTATATAGCGGTAAATCTTTCCTTTTACCATGGTAACATTTTTATTCTAAAAATGATAATGACATTAATACATAATTTTCACCTTTTAAATAAAAACATGGAATCAATTTTAACAAAAATAATTAATATAATTGTGAATTTATTTTGAATATTAATCATACAAGGGAGCCAAGAAAGAGGCTTTTTGAAGTTAAAATGTTTAAAAGCATGATGTGTTTTGTATGTTAAAATTAAATATGAAAATGATAAAAATGAAATAAATTGGATTAATATATGTATAGTTTATCTATATTCACTTTAAAAACAATTTAAAATATAATTTATCCATATAAATTATTTATACGACAATTAAGTTTTCAATTAAAATTCGGTATTTTTTAGTATTCATTAAAAAATGAAACATCTCAGAAAAATACCAAATATTCACCCTAAGATAATTTGAAAAATATTATTTCAAAAAATAATTTTATTTTTTCAAATAAATATTATAAAATCGTTAAAAATTTGACTTTAAAAAGTGTCATTAAAAGGATGTAAAATAGTCTTTAGAAAAATATAGATTTTTATAATTAAAATTAAATTTTTATTATTTTATGTCTATAAAAAATATTAAATTAATTTAAAAAATTTAATTGAATATATAGCTTATAAATTTTATTAAAATTATTCACTAAAAGTTATTAATATAAATTTTTATAATATAATTCCATTGTTGGAATAAAAATAGTTTTTTAATAAAAACTCATCTTTTATATTAAATATCTCTTTATTTTGATTTATAATAAATCGATAACAAACTAATTCATTTTATAGACATTATTAAACAATAGTTTCATAAATTATTTAATCTCATTCATTCCCAAAATTCTGAAAAAAACAATGTGTTAACTATTACATTTAAATAATAATATTTAGTCTTTTGTTTAAGCTCGATGTTGAGTATCATGTATGATATTGAAAATTGTGTTTAGTTTTAAAGGGTTAGGATGTTACATTATCCCCCATTTAAAAAAATTATTTCTCAAAATTTGAACATGGGATAAAAATTATTGGATTTTGACTTTTGAAAATAATTTTTTTAAAATCCCACATCGTAAAAAGGATCAATAAAACATCCACTTGAAAAGAGATAATGGAAAGTATGAAGGTCAACTAAGATGAAAATTAATAGGTTTCTATATAAAAAAACATGGACATGTAAGAGAAAATATAACACCCAAGGATTGATAGTGAGTGATATAGAACATGGTCATGATAATGTTAACCATTAAAAAAATATTATGTCTGTGATAGTTTAAAAGGATCATTGATTTCTCTGTAAAAAAGTAAGTGATTAATGTTTTTGTTTTAAAATAATATTCATAAAATTGAGGAATTATTTTACTACCTATAATAAGAAAATAATTAATTATACATAATTTAATATTATAACTCTATCCACTTTTTTATCCAAAAGATTAGTATTTATGATTAATTTTTCATACATGAAGCATCAAAATCAACTAACATGGATAAAAAAATCCTCTTAAGTATAATAACATATTCTTCTTTCCATTATAAAGTAACCAATACCAAAATGGGTAGTGTAAGATAAGATAATTTCCAAAACATAAAATTATGAAAAACATTTAATCTCTAATGTTTAATTGTAATACCAAAACAGAAACATAGATCACCTAATAAATAAATCTCCTTAAAATTCCTCAAAATAGTGTAAACTAATTTTGAAACCCAAACATCAAAAGTATTTAATCACATATTATTCAAAGATAGATTTAATATTTATCTAAAAAAATATCAATCACTCTTAAAGTTTCATTCCAAATATAATTTCACTAAACCCATTAACTTCCATAGATACTAATCATTTACATAAATCACAGAAATCCATAGTAAAATCTTATTTGCCTAAAAATTAAAATAAAATTCCATAGTATCATATAAGGCCCCAAAAATAAAATTGTTCTCAAAAAAAGGTTTTCATAAACCATATATTCTCATATTGTGAAAAACCCATAATTTCATCAAAATTACATATCATAAAAGAAATAGGCAGGCTACCAATAACGTTAAACTTATGTGTACCAAAAGTGGATACATTATTCTTAAAATAACCATGTTAATATCTTATAATTAAAGTTTAAATGTTACTAAAAAATTTATCCATACTCGATAAATGTATAAACAAGTATTTACCTTACTTTTATCATAAAAATAGGGTTTCCTAATACATCAAACATATGAACAACCTTCAAAATATATTGATCTCCATGGAACTGTCATCACTTCACAACAAGGTCCATTATGAAATGTTGTATTATAAAATGATTTTCCACCCCTTTTTTCTTCTTATCATGATTCTTTCCATCTGAATTAAGTGACTTTTGACACACGTTAGCAAAATTTCTAGACTCAATATAGTTAAAACATCCAACCATTTACTGGATATCTGTGATCTCATTCTTGGATGGTTCGAGACCCATTTTTATCGTCCTGAACCCTATGACTAAACTTAACTCACCGGTAACACATTCCAGATCCAAGAAATGATTGCCCAAAATTTATTTCACCACACATAACACATGTTTTTGGCTTACCTCTATAATTCTTATTTTTTCACATCCATTTCCTACCACCATGACCTTTTCTTACTCTTCTCTTCTCATGAAGCATAAGTGTTGAAAATATCCATTATGATTTTTCATCAGAAAAAAATAATTTCTCATAACATTTTTATTCTTGTGTGGCCAATGGTCATCATAAACATGGTTTTAATCCTAAGAATAATCCTTTAATTTTACAATAAGTGTACCTAATATGTCATGGAACATGTCCAACCAATATCATGATGTTTTATTTATATACTGCTATAAAATCATCATCTTTTTTCCTAAATTCCAAAAATAATTTCTGAACACATAGAAATAGTCTTAGGCAAATATTTCATAAGGAAAATATTCTTGAATTTATACCATTTTATAACATCCTGATAATCTATCTCTCTGGTATTAATAACCAAAGATAACAACTGATCATATTTACATTTAAAATAATAAATGGAAATTGTTACCATTTTATGTACTGAATATCCTATTACATCAAATATCTTTTTAGAGCATTCATCTATTCTTTAGATTCCATAGGGTTAGAGGTTCTATTGAATGATGGGGTATATAGTCTCATAAAATTATTTACTAATAACATATTCTATTGTAGTAGATTCATTTGATTGATGTCATGGATCCCACCACCATTATACTTTGAGTTAACTAATCCATTACTATAAAAACTAGACAGTTCCCATTCAAACCATTTTGGTATGCTAATTTGGGAGGATATTTTCCTTTTGGATCTTTCACATTATATATTACATATTTTCTATATGGAAAATAACTCAAGGAAGACATACTTTAAAAGGATCAACATGATAATCATAAAATCATATATAGATTCAACTTAAATATAGATTAAAAACATTCAAAGTCATGGTATTACTATTATACTAACCACTATTGTCATGTAAATATTTCCTTAATAATAACTATATGGACCTGTCCATAAAAATTTCATATTTTAGTTAATTTAAACTAGAATTGAGATTATTATATTCCCAATAATCTTTTTATTTTAGAGTTTTAGAGAATTAGGAAAAAATTCTACATTGTAAACCAATACACTAAAATCGAACACTTCTATATAGTGTCTATTTTTTCCAAAAAATAAGAGTATTTAAAATAACAAATTATTTATTTCTATGATAAATTTTCTCAATTTCCACCTTGATCTCATCTTTGTACCAAAAGATCCATAAACTCTATTAAAATTTTTTAAAACATAGGATGATAAACAAATCACAATGAGGGAAATAAAAAGTTGAAAACCATTAGTCTACTGAAAAACATGAAATCCCATGAAATATTTACCTTTATCAAAATTTTCTTCATGAAAATGAAAAATTTTATTTTTATATGATAACACACACACAACTAGCTAAAATAAAATAATTAAAACCCATAGAAAGAAAAATAAAACCCTTTCTGGAAACATAGAGTATCACATTCATAAAACCCTTTTAAACACAATTTTAAATGGTAATTCCATATATATGACTTATAATATAATCGCTACCCAATGTATTTGAGATCCATAATCGCTCTCACCCTTGTTATAAGCTATATTAGGCTCACGTGAGTGATATAATGGGGCTAAAACATTCATATAATCTATATCGGGCTCACCCGTGAACTATAATGGGGATCAACCCTTAGTATACTTTGAATAACCAATATGTTCAACTTTTATCTCTGGAGAACCCATTTTATTCGAGGATATAATCTAACCACCCATCCTTGGTTTATCACGAAACAAATCATAATTGGTTTATCATGTGAACACTCATCAATAGTTTATCACATAACCACCCATCATTTTAAAAATTTCCCAATAACTATGTTATAAACATAACTAATGAAATATTCATTAACGCTCTATGAAGAAAGAAACCTTTCATTTTGAAATCACACATTTTGAAAAATTGATCCTTTTAAATGAAAAACATATTCTATGAAAATAACTATAAAAACATGTAAGATAATCTTAAATATATTGAAGCAATATGAAATCATGAAATTATGTACTTTTTGTAAATGTAATAAAAACGTTATTTTTGAAAATTTAAATTTAAAAGTGGATTTTTAGAAAAAAAATCTTTATAAATATTTTATTGTTGAAGTGACCATTAATATAGAGAATTGAATATTTTTATCAAATGTAAATAAAAATAAAACAAGTGAAAATAAAACATAATATATTAAAAATTAATTTTACACATAATATTAACCTAACATATTCAAGAAGTATAATTTTATCATAGAGAATGTAAATTAGGTTAAGAAATCACCTTATATTTTGTAATCCATCAAATCATATTCACCATAATAGTAATAATTGTCAAATAAAACATTTAATCCCATTAATAAAATAATTTTAATGATATTATATATCATGGGTAATTACTTACATAGCACTAATTAAATGATATAGTGAATTAGTCATACATATCACAGTAGTAAAAGTGAGATGAGAAACTCCTACCTCATACTTCCTCTAAGATTTTCATACTTTAAACTCATTTATAATGGTTTAAAAAATTTATTAACTACTTATAGAAATATATTAATATTTATTATACCTTATGTGACGATTTTATATCAACTTATGACATTTTAATAAAAAATATTTCATTATTTTCATGGTTTTGAGTGTATCCATTTCATGATTTCAATGATCGATTCATTTTTGTATAATTAGGGCTGTTCTTATATAATGTAATTAAAACTATAGAAGTAGAATGAAATAGTATTAATTAACTTCCATAAGTATAAATTGTCCTATATATGACTTTTAGATCTATTATGACGATGATTCATTTGATTAAATGATAATGATAAATGTTTAGTTTATTTTGGTAGTTTTTATGAATACCATGAACTACTATCATTTTATTAAATATTATGAGTATGTATTAGTTCAAGACCATAAAATAAGTTATAATACACCTATTAAAATATTATTTGACTATAATTATAATTTTAGGACCAAAAATCAAGGTTGTAATGGAAAACAATAAAAAACACTATTGACGGAGACGGTTAATGTCATGATTTTGAAAATTGTTTCATTTCTATGAATAATAGGATATCAGAACTGAAATGGATATGAGATATTAAATAAAAAAATAAATAATATAATATAAATTTATCTTGATTAATCATGTGTTGATTTATGATGTTGTTGAGTAGAAAATAGAACAATAAAATAAATTACGAGAGCTAGTTTGAGGAAATTACCTCTTAAATATAATATCCTTTACGGATTCCTTAAAGACCATAAAAATGGTCTTTCAGTGAAATAAGAATCACATATAAATTGGGAGAGCGTGTAAGAGAGGGGTTTTTAGTGATTTTAGGAGCTTAGTGTCATTTTAGGAGAAATTTGGTGGTGATGGGTAGTAATTATACTTTATGATGGGTGGTTTTAAATGAATAAATAATGATTATTCTATAATTAAGGCCCATCACTTTTTGGTGGAATTAATACCAAATATTTTTTTGATAATTAATGTTTTAAAGGCTGTTTAAGGTTGATAAATACCTGAACCACCCATTAAATTTTTTATATTTAAGATATTTTACACCGTACCTTTTAACTTTAACCACTTTCATTATTTTACTTATTCCACGGTAAATATTTCTTTTTGGCCATGGTAATTTTTTTCTAAAAATTTAAACGAAATTAAAAACTAATTAGGACCTTATTATTACAAATATTTAATCCATTTTACCAAATTCATTTTACATAATTACGAAAATAATATTTTTAATCAATCTTTCTTATGAGATAAGAAAGAAGATTTTCAAAGTGAAAATCTTCAAAAGTATGAAAATTTTTTTATCCAAATTAAATATGAAAAATAATACAATGACCTAAATTGGATTTATATATATATATATTTTATCTAATTATTCTCTAAAATAAATTAAAAATATATTTTAAAATTTTAAATTATTTAGATAAAAGGTCATATTTCAATGAAAATAATGTATTTTTCATTATTCATCCAAAAAATAAATCTTCTTGAAAAAATTCCAAAAAAATCATCCTGAAATAATTTTTAAATTAAAATAAATAAAATAATCAATATTTTTTCAAATAAAATTTATAAAATTGTCAAAATTATGTTTTATAACAAGTGCACCATCTAAATGAGAAAAATTGCCTTTATAAAAATATAGCGTTTTTTGCTTAAAATTAGATTTATTATTATCTTAAGAATATAAAAAATTAGATGAATATTTAAACATTTTATTTAATATATATCATATAAATTCAATTAATATATTTCACTAATACTGATTAATTTAATTTACTTAGATAAAATTCCATTATGTGTATAAAAACCATATTTTATAAAAACACATCCTTTATATTCAATTAGTTTTAATTATCAATTATATTTAATTAGTAAAAACTAATTCATTTTACAAATATGTTTAAACTATATTTTCATAATTTATTTTAGCTCATTCATTCCCACTATTCCAATACCTATGTGATAGTAATTACATTTAAATAAAAATATTTAGTAATTTGCTTAAGCTTGATTAGGAGTATCTAATATGATATTGAACATAGTGTTTCCTTTTAAAATATTTGGATGTTACAAATATAGAAACATTAATTTGAATTTTGAGTCAAAAACATGGTACAATATTTACTTTTTCCATGATATAATCTTCCATTGATTTACAGTTTCAGAGTCATGTCCAAAAAAACCTGAATTTAGAATATGGGAGTCAAAAATAAAAGAGAGAATGATTTTATTGGGAAAATCTGAAACTAAATAATTCATGAAAGGATGATAGATATAGATATAATTTATAAATACTCAAAAATTACCAAGCAAGATAATTTTATAAATAAAGATTAATAATATCCATTAGTTCTTGACTAATGGATCAGTATACCTATTCGAGGTGGTAGTAATAGTCATTGAATTTTTTGTTCCCCCTAAGAGTTAATCCAAAAGATAAAACTTCTTCTTCATTGGATAAATTTGAAATTCACTGTTCTACACCATGAAATCTTAAATTTACTTTTCCCTTAAAACATAAGGAATACAATAGCTTGCTTCATACGCAACACTAATACAAAATGAAATATGTAACATTATATAATCATAAAAATATAGCCATTGAATTGGTAGGTATAATTATATGTAACTTCATTTTGAAATATATGTAGAAATATTATAAAGATGACTTTTAATACTAATTCGTTATTAAAATTCAATTACTATTATTGAATAACTAATAAGATCAATTTATTATAAAATGTAACTTTTATAAAATTGGACTTGATGTACTTTATTTTAAGAAAAAAATTTATTTATTAAAGTTATTATTGATATTAATAATATATTATCACCAAATTAATTAATAGTTGATAATAAATAATAATGAAAAGAATTAATATTTCAAAAAGTCATTTTCCTATCAAAATAGCATTCATTATATTTTTATGTGTTAATCTAAAAGATCACTTCACAAATTTTCGAATTTTTATTTGAATAAATTTACTTCATTTTCGGATTTATAATTAAAATATTAGTTGATTATAATTTTTTATATTTTTCTTAAATATTGATTTTTAGGTGAATAGTGAAAATAAACTTTACCAAAATTGTAAATATTTTGAATTTATTACTATATAAGAAAGTACTGTAGGTTTTTCAATCCCTTTAATCGATAAATTATGTATTTAAGAGGTAAAAAATATATTTTGAAAGTAAAATTTTGAATTTATCAAACCTATGATTAGTATTTCAAAACATAATTAATATTTTCGAATATAAAATATTTTCAGTATTTTATTTTAATTAAATATTATTTCAACAAAATTCTACTTTGGAAGTCACATAACGTTAATTTTTCCTTAATAAACTAAATAATTTTATAGAAATAAAAAACAATGATAATTTGTTCCTAAACATAACCTTTATTCCAAAAATACAGTTTTTTTAAAATGGTTTTTTACATTTTACATGTGGTAAAGTGATAATTAATTTTTCTTACACATTTAAAAAAGATATAAAATAATTATATTTTTATAAATTTGTTATAAATTATGTAATAAGTACAATTTTAATATCATATATTAAAATTAAATTATTTAGATAATAAGTAGTTACTCCTTTAAAGAGAATTTAGTTAAAAAGGGTCTAACTAAGGGTAAGAATCCTGAAAAATTCATAAACATGTATTAAAATTAGTGAATGATAGGTTTCTAGACCATACCTCATCTTATTTCCATTATTTTCCATTATTGGATTTACTTACCCTGGAATAGTGACTTTTCCTTTTATATTATTATAAAAATTCCACTCCCTCCACTTATAAAAAGAACCTTAACTGCCCAAAATCTCATAATAAAAAATTCTAATAATTCAAATATAAATATTCTAACATATGTCATAAATTTTTTATATCTATTACATTGTGTTTCTATTACTCTGAAAGGACTACTCTTCAAAGCTTCATATTTTTTCTAAGGAGTAAGGTTAAAATTCATAATTACTCTTTTTTGTTCATTTCAAATATTTTCTTTCACCTAACACCACCTTGAGATATATTTGATGCATAATATTATAATTAAATAAATAATATTAATATAATTAAATTTTTTTATTATGATGTAATAAAAATTTACTACCCTTTCCTTTTTTAATTAGAAAAATAAAAACGTTAGCATGTATACATGCAGAGTACCACCTCCATGAAAATAATTTTTGTTTTTCCATCGCCATCTTTTATAGATGTTTTAAGATAAGTAATTAATGGATAAATAGGATAATTATTAACTTATTAAGATTAACAAATTATAAAAAATTCTATATCTTCCTCATGTTATATAGAAAACAAATGTGTCAAACATGTTTACGGGCATATTACCTCCTCCATACAAGTAATATATTTCTTTTTTCATATAGTATTTTATTCATTAGTATCTTTTATTTAAATATAATTAAAAACCATAAATAATATAAAAAATATCAATATGATTCTTTAATATCGATATTATTCCAAAATAATCTCTTTCTGAACCACACTCACCCATAGATTATTGCTTGTTCTTTTTTGTGTCGTTTTAAGTACCTACATGAATAAATAAATAAATCTATATCATCGATGAATATAGATTCTAAACTTCCAAAGCTATTAGAAATTAATTAGAATAATATTTTTGGTTTATCGTTCATGAAAATTTATGTTAATATATATCTTATTATTTTCATATCACCAATCACTACTATAGATAGTTCTTCTAAAAGAACTTGAAAATTCTTTTAACATCGCTAGAAAAGCACTGTTAATATTAGAAAAGATATTGGGGGACCCCATTAACAACACCATAAAAGTGCTGATAAAGGGTATCCTTTATCTGCACTATAAAAATAATTGATAAATTCCCCCCTTATCATCTCTATTTTAGCATGGATAAAAGACACTTTTATCAGTGCTATTTTTGGAACTGATAAAGGACCACTTTATCAACACTTTAATTAGCACTGATAAATGGGGATTTACCAGTGCTCTAAATAACACTAATTACATGATAACCCAGGTATTTCTAAAATAATAAATTTTAATTTATATTAAAATTAATGAATAATATATTATTTTTAACATTAAATGGGATGATTTGTTTTGATAGCGTACGCAACACGCATCAATGGGTTTCATTGAAATCTTACATTGCACAGAACTTTCAGTTATCCCCAATAATAATATAATTATATTATTAATTTAAATGGAAGTTAATTCATTATCATTTTATTAGAAGTAATGAATATAATTAACTAAAATATGATTATACATGTTTGATAAATGACTTTACATTTTTATGAGAAATTTTAAAGGCTTAAAATAAGAATGAGTCTGATTTCGAGCATTAAATAATCTAATATTTTTAAAAGGTTATTTTACCTCATTTTGAGGCAGAAACCTTTTTAAATATATTTTTTTCACTTTCATGTGATCTATTTTACCTAATAAACATCTTCTATATAATCGGGACATCTAATTTTACTTTGGATAATTTTTTGGTAATTTTCGGATGAAGTTCATTTTTTAATGAATATTGAAATACACCTTATTTTAATTCAAAATTGTATTTTCATAAAAATTTATTTATATAGTTATATTGTAATTTTAATTGGTTTTAAAGTGTAATTGTATTATATTTTTTACCATTAAATACGATTTTGGTCATTAGAATTAATTTCTCGTGGAAATTGGACATAAAAATAGATAATTCTTTTGGTAGTTTTTACTTCTTAAAAAGAGGCCTTTGGGTTTTGATGATGGTAATTGATTTTAAATTAATTTCTGATACTTTTTTGTTTTGAATTTAGAGGAATGGATTCCATATTTTGAATCAGGAGTTTCAAATAGGTTAAATATGTACCTTTTATTTTTAGACATTATGAATAGTAACGTTAGTAATTACTTTATTTAACATAGTTGAAAGGTAAATATGAAAAATAAGGGTAAAAAAATAATATTATAATATAATTAATCTACCCTGAAACATTTTCTAATCATATTGTATGAGAAATTTCCTACCATTTTTATCGTCATGTCGATTTGGGGACCCCATGGAGCCACTTTGATATGAAAATGACATTTTATAAGAATTAATTTAAAGTAATGAAAAATATAACATAAACATGTCTTTTTACTAAAACAATTTTTATATGAGGGTATTATAAGTTATATATTTGAATATAAATAGTCATTAGAATGATAAATAAATTCTATACATCATTCTATTTAATTTATAATTTTAATAAATCAAATAAATAAATATATTTATGACACAATGATGATGTAGTGATTACCTTATTAATGAATGATTTAATAAATGAGATTATAAATATAAAAAAAATTATTTTGAAACTTTTTATAACATCCACAAATTTTATGAATGATTATGATTGGTAATCATTAAATTAATAAATTTTTTCGAAGTAATCAAGTTGTTATGTTTTTTAAAAAGTCATGATATGAATAGTAAACAAATGACATAAATGAGTTTTTAAAACAAATACTATTTTATTATATGATATAGTAGTCCTAAAATTAAACTATTTGGCCAAATGACATAGATAATTTTAAAAAGTTAATTAATTAATCACTTGAGGTTCGATTTTCATTTTATTGTAACTATATTAACCATATAGATTAAATATACAAGAAGACATGGTAAAAGTTAAATTAGTTAACTAAGGACTAAAGATAAAAATTAAGGTTATATTTGTGACCTATAATTTTCTAAAACATATTTATTAAGTGTTTTTGGAACCAATAGAATATTATATTTTCAATAAATTTCATTGGGACCATTTGAAACAGAAAATCATTTGATAATTAAATAATACTTCAAAACATTCTTAATGTTTCCCTCACCCCTCTTATAAAATGGAATCACCTATAAAAATTTAATCACACCTCTCATAGCCCTTGGATCATCCAAACTCTAAAAAAATAATCTCTCAAAACCCCTATATTCCTCCTATATTACATACCATTTCTAGAAGTCAATTCAAGAAATCATTTTGGCTAAAATCAAAGGTAGTTACACGTTTTCCAAAGTAGCGTCTTCTCAAAAGTTCATTTCCATTATTTTACTTCATCACTCTATATAATATTCATATTATTTTATCACATAAAAATACCATTATCCAAAATATTCAAGGATTTTTTAATGATGAGGATTACAACTACACTTAGACACACCTCCATCTAATGGATATGAACATACTATTTATGTGGACAACAAACTACTGCCTCACAAAATAACGATTGTTCAATTTTACCCTACCACTTATCGTGGAGGAAATTATGATGAAACTATATTTATATAGGATATATATTTATATTTTCTCTATTATTCATTTTTTATTAAAATCATTCCTTTATTCTTTCCATAATGTGTTAATACAATAATTTCTTTTGAGGAAGTGCGGACTACCGCCCCCTCAAAGTGATATGACTCATTCATTCCATAAATGGAACGTAAAAAGTTTGGAATTAGTGAACTTACTTGAAATATATAAAATATGATATTGTACTGGAATTATAATATACCTATGTATCATTTAGTTTTCATTCCATTAAATATGAAAAAAAATTCAAGTAGTGTCCAGGTGTACGTACGACTTCCTTCTCCATGAACGGTGCATTTCATTTATTATCTCCATATTCTATGTACAATTATAAATAAATATATACATGATATATATGATATATAAGAGATTTACCATGAATATAATTTTGGAGATTATGTACTTTTGACTACATAGACAATTTACCTCAAAACCAGTACATTTTTTACTCAAGAACCGAATATCGACGAAACGACTGATATTAACATAAATAATTATATAATGTTTATTACATCGTAATATGTGATATAAAAGGAATAATAAACTTGAGAATTTTTCTTAATCCTGTATAAATTGACATAACTTTATTACTCATGAAGAACAAGGAACATACGTGACGAGTCGGACTCAAGTTAAGGGACTTCATCTCAATCCCCTTTCACTGAGGCATATTTTGATTTATACATGACTTTATTTTATATGGTCTATAATACCCTTTGAATTTTGATTTCATTGAAAGGGAATATTGTTTCTACAAATCTTTTTACAAAATTAATAAAAGATTGTTTCTTTTTAACTTACATGGCGACAATGACCTTTCTGCCACTGTGAGTATTATTTGATATTTGGCATCCTTAAAAATTATTTATTTTTTTAAAAGGAAAATAAATACTATATACCCTTTTTATGTATTTTTTATTATAAATAGATTTGAGAAATCATTTGTTATGTCAATATATTTAAATTATATATTGTGATTTCAATGTGGAAATGTTATCTATCTTTTATGCTTTTTATATGTGTTATGAGTATGTTAGGGTTCTTGGGCATTGTTTATGTATATGGGTGGTTCTGTGATAAACCAAGGGATGGTGATACTGGTATAGATCTCTTATGAATTGGGTAACGTGGTGGAGTTAAATGTTAATGTTTCTCCTAAGATATTTTTGGAATATACTTTGATGGTTATTCCAAACGTAACTCCCTATATAGCTGTGAACGCTACAATGTAAGTATGTTATGGATGCCATATGTTACCTTTATGATTTATGTTTTCTATTTATTATTCTTATATCTTATTATTTCATGGGGTATGTTAAATATCTTCTGTTTTATGAATGAAATGTATGATTTTATTATTTGTATGTATTCGTGGACTATTGTTTTCTTCCCTTATTTTATTTCCCTTACTGATCTTTTTATAATCATCCCAATTTTTTGAAAAGTTTTTCACAGGGTATAAGGAAGGGTAAGTGAAAGGAATAATTCAATAATATTTTTATCATGAAAATAATTGTTTTTATATTTACTGAGTTTTATTATTATAAAAAAATTGTTTAGAGTAAAAGTGTTCACTCTATCATATTTGAGATGTAATTAAAATTTATGGCCTAATTCTCTAAAACTATAAACCTGAAAAGATCCCCAATTTTAATTCATTATTTAAGTCAAGATTAAGTAATTTTTTAAGTCTGGGGCCTTATAGTTGGTATTGGGGGTCGGTTTAGACATCATTTGGAGTTAGGATATTGTTAAATTAATATACATAAATTAATTTATGGGAAGAATGAAATTATATAGAATTTTAATATTACCATGTCCCTTCACCTAAGATATTTATATGTTCAAAATATTTTCCACTGAGGAAAATGGGAAGCTATTATGGGACAAAATCAAGAGGAAAACAGCCATCCAAATTAAGAATGTGATATGGTCAGAATCAGAACTGAACAGTTTGTTACAAAGATGGAATAGTTGACTCAGACTATAAAAGGTGGTGGAATCCATGCACGAGATCATCCAGATCAACCACATTAGAACATGTCATTAACGGAGCATTTCATGAGCCAAATCTCCCATCATTCAAAGGATCATTTGACCAAGTTCTAGATAAAGGGTGAATTAAAGCATTGGATAAGATTTTCAATTCCATGGGATGTTTAGAACATCGAAATGATAGTCTTGTTGTTTACTATTTTTATGGTGAAGTCGAGCAATGGTGGTCAATGCTTAGAAATATCAGGGAGAGTGAGGAGATTGATGTTATTGATTGGGATGGATTCCAAGGTATGTTCCTTGAGAAATATTTTCCTAAGGTTGTTTGAATTAGGATGAAAAATTAATTCCTAGAATTGAGGTAGGAGGATAACTCAGTGGCTACTTGTGTTGAAAAATTCACTTGACAGGAAAGGTTTTCACCAAATTTCATATTGGATCTTGATAGTAAAATCTATCATTTTAACTTAGGATTAAATATAAATTATCGAAGGTATTTAGTTTATTGTGAGATAAAATTTTATGAAAAACATGTTTGATGTGAGGAAAAGGTGGAAATGGAGTATGTCGATGATCAGGTGTTCTTTGAAAAAAAAATAAGAGGTCGAGGTGACAGACAAAAGGGAAGAACTCTTCAAAAAATTATAATGGTAAGAAACTTACATTAACATTTTGTGAAAGATGTGGTAAAAAGAACACTATGGAATGCCTTTTTAATTCTGTTAAGTGCATTAGATGTTGTAAAAATGGATATAAGGCTCATAATTGTACTAAAAAAGATCCGGGTAATGGTATGAAAAAATCATATTTACATTCAATAAAATGTTTTAAGTACAATGAAGTGGGTCATTATGCAAATGAGTTTCTAATGAGGAACACAAATGAAGGAAAACAGCAAGACTAAAAGTAGAAAGGGGTGATGAAATCCTTTAAAACTACTTTAAAAGATGTTGTCCCATCAAATAAAGTAGTTTCAGGTACACTATTTGTTTATTCGGGTTATTCCAATCTGTTAATTGATTATGGGTCTACACGTTCTACCATTTTGGAGAAATTTTCTAATAAATTTGGAATTCCATCTCAAGATATGAATCCTAAAGTTGTGGTAAAAACACCTGGAGGAAATGTTGAGACAAAATTAAATTATAATAACATTATTGTACTTATGTGCGGAAATAATCTACCAGCAAACACTATTGGTTTTTCTCTAGTAGAGTTTCATGTTATTTTGGTTATTAATTGGATTTACATTTATCATGATAAGATTGAATGCAGATCTAATGTGGTTGATTTTTAGAAATAATTTATGTTTGTGTACATGAATGAACCCTCACTTTTGATAACATAACAGGAAGTTGAGAAACTAGTAAAAGATGGAAATTAATGTTACCTTGAACATATTTTTGAAAACAGTGTAATTGTTTTGATTAATGATGTTCCAATTGTAAATGAGTATATGTTTGTTTTTTCTAATGAGTTTTCTGGTATAATACCAGATTGAGAAGTTGAATTTATAGGTGACTTATTTACTGATGCTAATCCAATTTCAAAAAACCCTTATCGAATAGTTCAAATTGAACTTTTATAGTTAAAGAAGAAATATCATGAGTTATTAGATAAAGGTCTCATTTGACTTAGAACATCACTATGGGGAGCTCTGATAATGTTTTTTAAAAATAAATATGGTTAACTTAGACTTTTCATTGATCATAGATCCTTGAATAACATAACTATTAAGAATAACTATCCTTTGACTCATATGGATGATTTTTTTATCATCTCCTGGGAGCTCTGTATTTTTCTTTGATTGACTTGAGGTTTTGGTATCATGATTTGAAATTAAAGGAAGAAGACATTTCTAAGAATTAATTTCATACTAGATATTCCATTTATCTATTTATATTTATTCCTTTTGGCTTAACCAATGTTCCTGTTTTATTCATGGATCTTAAGAATATAATTTTCGATGAGTTCGTGGATAAGTTTATTATTGTTCTTATTGATAATATTTTGGTATATAATTAAGGTGATGAGGAGCATGAAATTAATTTAAGGGTTGTCTTGAAAACCTAAAAAGAAAATAAAATGTATGATAAATTTAGAATGTGTCGGTTTTGGTTATAAAAAATTTCATTCCTTGGTCACATTGATTCTAAATATTACAAAACTATTGATCCTGTAAAAACAAAATTTTGTTAAAGAATGGTAAAATGCACAAATATAATCAAGATTCATAGTTTTCATGGATTAGTAGGTTATTGACGGATGTTTGTTGAAAATTTTGCATGGTTATCTATCCCACTGACTAAGTAAACATGAAAAGGTGTTAAGTTCCTCTGGACAGAAGAATGTGATGAATGTTTTCTGGAAGTTAAATGGAGATCAGATGATGATCCAATTTTGGAAATACCTTCCAGAAATATTGAATTTTTTTTCTATAGTGATTCTTTGATGAAAGGAAATGGATATGTCCTTATGTAGAATTACCAGGTAATTTATTATGATTCACGTTAATTGAAACCTCATGAGTTAAATTACCCTACACATGATTTGGAATTAGCTTCAATTGTTTTTGCATTAAAAATTTGGAGGCATCATTTGTATGGTGTAAAGTGTTAAATATATATTGATCACAAAAGTTTAAATTATATATTCACATAGAAATAATTAAACATGAGATAGAGGATATGGGTATAATTAATCAAGGATTATGAATGCACAGTCCATTACCATCATGGAATGGAAAATAAAGTGGTAGATGCTTTGAGTTGAAAGAGTAATGCTACCTTAACTATGCAATGTTTGGAATGAGATCCTTTGGTTTTTGAATTGAAGATTTTTGGATTAGAAGTTCTTGGTGCACGAAATTCCTCTATTTGGTTTTAGGTGGCAGTGAAATCATCTCTATCATATAGAATTATGAAAGTACATAAAGATGACAGTGAGTTGTAGAAAAAGGTAGAATTGGATTAGAAGGGTATGCTACCTAAATTTAGCATTGATAATGATAGTGTTTTGAGGATTGGAAGGAGGTTATGTTTGCCTTTTGATTCACATTTGGAGAAAGAGTTGTTATGTGAAGCTCATAGTTCTCTATTTTTAGTTCATCCTGGATGTACTAAAATGCACCGAGATCTTCGGAAGTAATACTAGTGGGATGGAATGAAAAAAGATATTGTTTACTTTACTATGAAATGTTTAACTTGTCAACATGTTAAAGTAGAAAGCTGGATACTGAAAGGGGTGCTTCATCTATTTCCAATGCCAGATTGGAAATGGGAAAATGTGTCCATGGATTTCATAGTGGGATTACCTAATACTTCTTGAGGTAACAATTCAATTTAGTTTATTGTTGATCAGTTCACTAAATAAGTCCATTTTCATCCTATTCAAGATACTCTATCTCTAAATCAACTTTCTCGATTGTATATTAAAGATATAGTCAGGTTACATGTATTTCATCTCTACATTATATCTGATCATGTTCCTAGGTTCACTTATAACATTTGGAAGGGCATTTGGAAGTCATTTGGAACTGAATTAAATTTTAGTGAATCTTTTCATCCTCAATCAGATGGACAATTTGAATGACCAATTCAGACATTGAAATAAATGCTACATGCTACTTCAATGGATTACCAAGGAAATTGGGATCAACATGTTTTTTTGGTTTATTTTTCTTATAATAATAGTTCTCATTCTAGTATACTACTAGAACTGTTTGAAGGATTATATGGAAAGTGATGTCGAACTCCAAATTTTTGGGGTAAAGTAGTTGAAAGGAAGTTTATGGGACAAGAATTGGTAGAAGAGATGGCAGAAATAGTTCATTTGATTCAAAAGCACATGAGAACAGCTCATAGTAGGTAGAGAAGTTATGCAGATAACTAGAGGAAGGATATTTCTGTAGAGGTAGTTAATCATGTCTTTATCAAATTTTTTCCATGGAAAAGTGTGATGCATTTTGGTAAGAAGGAAAAGCTGATTCTGAGGTTCAGTAGACCCTATGAAATCCTAGAGAAATTTGGATCAGTTTCTTATAAAGTGGATTTACCTCAATGTTTATCCCAAGTAAATGGTTTTTTTAATATTTCAATGTTGAGAATTTATATACCATATCCATATCATTTTCTGAGTCTATAGGTTGTTTAGTTGGAAGAGAATCTTTCTTATGAGGAACAACCAGTCCAGATTCTTGACTAAAGAGAGAACGTGTTGCAGAATAAGGTAATTAATTAGATAATGGATTTTTTGAAAAACTATATGGATGAAGAGGAAACATGGGAATCTTAAAATTATATGACTGATAAATACCAACACTTATTTGATAAGTGAATATAATTCTGAAGATGCAATTCCCAAAAGGGGGAAAGGATGTAATAACCCAAGTATTTATAGAATAATACTTTTCATTTAATTTAATTTTTATGAATAAGATGTTATTTTTAACATTAAAGGGGATTCTTTTTCAAATAGTGTACTCAACACGAAACAATGAGTTTCTTTGAAATCACACGTTGCAGACATCTTTGAGTTTTAAAGAAAAATAATATAATATAATTATTATTGTAAATGGTAGTTAACACCTCGTTATTTTATTGGTGGGAATGAATAGAACTAACAACAACATGATTATACATGTTTGTTAAATGAATTTACTATTATCCAATAAATTTTAGAGTCTGTAAATAAGAATGAATATGATTTCAAGCATGAAATACCATAATATTTTTAAAAGGTTGTTTTATTGTATTTTAAGGTAGAACCCTTTTTAAATTGGGTTTCTCCACTTTAATATGTTAAATTTTACAAAATAAACATCTTATATAAAATAGGAGGGTCACATTTTACTTTGGATAAATTTATGGAACTTCTTTTTGAAGTTCATTTTTAATGAATAGTAAAAAACACAGCAATTTAATTCAAAACTTCCTTTTCATATAATTTGTTCATATAGATATATTGTCATTTTAATTGCTTTTATAGTATAATTGGATTATATTTTTATCATTTTATCTAATTTTGGTCATTAGAAGTAATTTCACATTTAAATTAGGCATAAAAACATGTCAATCTTTTGGTAGTTTTTACTTCTTAAAAATACTCTTTTTGGTTTTGACGAGGGGAATTAATTTTAAAATAATTTCTGCAACTTTTGTGTTTTGAATTTTGAGGAATGGATTCCATATTTAGAATCATGAGGTCCAAATTGTGTAAATAGGTACCTTTTATTTTTATACATTATGAATAGTAACTTCTGAAATTATTTTATTTACCATGGTTAAAGGGTAAATATGGTAAATATGGTAAAAAATAATATTATAACAATATTAAACTACCCTAAAACATGTCCTAATCAAATTTTATGAGAAATAACTGACACTTTTTATCCTTGGGTTGATTTTGTGACCCCATGAATCCACTTTTATATGAAAATTACATTTTATATGAATTAATTCAAAGTAATGAAAAATATAACATAAATATGTATTTTTACTAAAAAAAAATTATATGGGGTTATACAAGCGCCTATTTTACAATAAATATTCATTAGAAATATAAAAATATTTCCTACGTCATGTTATTTTATTTATAATTTTTAGACATCAAATTAATAAATATATTTATGACACAATAATGATGTAGTGATTACGTTATTAATGATTGATTTAAAAAAATGAGATTATAAATATTAGTATAAATTTATTTTAAAACTTTTTATACTATCCACTAATTTTATGGATTCTTATGACTTGTTATATTTGATTTAATGAATTTTTTTAATAATGATTTTTTTATAGTTGTAAAAATGTCATTATATGAATAGTATAAAAATTGATATAAATAAGTTATTAAAACAAAAACTATTTTATTATTTGATATAATTTCCCTAAAAATATAATATTTCGCCAAATGACTTACATAATGTTGAAAATTTCATCAATGAACCACTTGAGGTTAGATTGGCATTTTATAGTAACTATATAAACCATATAGTATGAATATACCAAAATACATGGTAAAAGTAAAATTAGGTAACTAATAGATAAAGACAGAAGATAATGTTATATTTGTGACCTTGACTTGTCTAAAAAATATTGATTGAGATTTTTTCTACCCAATAGAAAATTATATTTGAAATAAATGTCTTTGGGAACAATTGAAACTGAAAATCCATTTATATTAAAAAAAATTCCTCAAAACATTCATGAAGATCCCCTCCTCTCTCTTATTAAAGGGCATCACCTCTACCCATTTAATTACGAATATCAATCCCTTTGGGTCGTCCAACCATTTCCCAAATAATCACCCATCATCCCTCTCTTCCTCCTAGAATCCTTACATTGTTCAGACGTAAATTCAAGAAATTATTTTTTTTCAAATCAAAGGGAGTTACACGGTTTAAGAGGTAATGTCTTCTCTAAAGTTCATTTCCATTATTTTACTTCTTTACTCTATATTATATTCTTATTATTTTACCAAAAAATAACAACAGTATCATCAATATACTATGATGTTTTTATGACAAGGATGTGAACTACACTTACACACACATAAATCTAATTGATATGAATATATTGTTTCTGTGGAAGGCGAACTACTTCCCTGTGAAATGATGATTGTTCAATTTTCCCCTACAACCTCTCATTGTGGCCATTATGATGGAACTATATTTATATATGATATATATTTATATTTTCTATATTCTTCCCTTTTTTATTTAAATCAAACCTTTATGCTTTCCTTAATGTGTAAATATGATAATTTCATTTGAAGAAGTGCGAACTACGGCCCCCTCAAAATGATATGACCCATTCATGCCATACAAGGAACACCTAAAGGATGAAGTTAAAGAAAATATATAAAATATATAAAATATGATATTATACTAGAATTATAATGTAACTATGTATCATTTATTTTTCCATCATTTAAATAAGCAAAAAAAATTAACGTAGTGTTCATGCGTACGTAAGGCTTACCGTCTCCATGAACTACGCATTTCATTTTTTTTCTCAAATTTTATGTACTATTATAAATACATATGTACTTGATATATATGGTATATATGATATTTAAATCAATAATATAATTCTAGATATAATTTAATTTTTACTACAAGAATATTTACCTCAAAACAGTTCATTTTTTACTCATGAACCGAATATCGACAAAACGACTGACATTAAATTAAATAATTATGTAGTGTTTATTAAGTAGTAATAAGTGATATAAAAAGAAAAATAATGTAACACCCCGACCCCTATAGGCTAGATCCGGTTCATTACATGTGATATTTTCTTGGTTAGAAGAAATGATAATCCTGATGTAACGATCAGTTTAGTAGTCTTGAAGAAACTAGATACATAGATGTTACTAAAATTACATTAGAAAAGTTTACAAAATATAATACATAATGAAAACTAAAAATTGTATCCACAAGAACTCAATAAATAATATCCTCTTTGTCACCTGTTGACAGTAAACAGTGAAAGGGGTGAGCTTAACTGCTCAATAAGTGTTACAAATAGAGGAAGCATGAATAAAATAATAAGTGAATCGTAATCAATCTGATATAATCAATATGGCATGGTGAATAGTTGAAAAACTCGTGCCATTATGAAATTGAGAATGAAACTGCATCCATAGATTTTGTCATAGGGAATACCTCAGGGATAGTAATAACTAATAATGAATAAAAAAATTCTTATTAATTGGACAACATGTATCTGGCACATGAAACCAAAATACTGTTAAAGCAGTTTAGTTCTATGGGTAGAAACCCTTCAGATTTTTGGAAACAAACTCGAAGGGTTTGTCTCTAAACTGATTTGTCTCATGAAACCTACCTATACATCATGGGGCTATAGCTGGCCCCACCCACCACTGCATGTCCAAATAATTCTTTATAAATTGATTCAATACAAGATCAACATGCCTTTTCGATATCCGTATAGAGTATAGTATACAGATTCATCAAAATTTCCATAATTAAAATAAATTCCAAATAAACACCGTATATAAAATGTTATACGGTTTAGGAAACAAACATATCCATGATATGAGATTACGTTTATTTAATATAAATATAGTCTCAAATTATAAGTGACCTCAAATGAGTATTAGGTACACTATATAAGGATTATTAGGTGCGCAATACAATGTTAGTCACAAAAAATTAGTAGTTGAGACAAGGTCTCTTGCCATAATGTAATCGATCGAATCATATGACCATAACTTAATAAACCTGAAATGTATCAATGAATAACATGAATATACATAGAATAATTTTGTTATATGTCAAATTACCACACACATAAACCACATACAATAAATAAGTGGCGAATAATGAAAATCTCACAGAAATGAAAGTGAGATGAGAAACCCCTTAAAAACATTTCAGCATTGTAATGAGTGTCATTGCGAGGGATTAATGAGAGTTAAAGATGTATTTTATTATTTATATGTCACAAGGTCATTTTGGGGGAGGTGAAAAAATATACTCAATCATTAGGGATTAAAAATAAAGGGCACAACATAGGGTACATTCTTGAACAAAAGTGAGAGAGAGGATCCCTTACAAAGATTGTGTCATTAGTGTGATGATAAATCAATGAAATATTTATGTGTGAAAAATAAATAATCCACAAAATATAATTGGATATACAGTATAAAACAATCATAAGTCATTCCCACATATTCTTGGAACAATGTAACCAATGAAATAGTTGTTTAACTCAAAGAATGAAAATTGAGATAAGCAATCCCTTACCTTATGCTCAAAGGTGTTCTTGTTTCTTCTTAACAACATGAATAATAAAATTTAGCTTCATTAATTAATAATTATGTAACCTCATAAACACTTAATTGATATGGTTTAACTTTATTAAGATCATTAATGGCCTTTTTATGGGTTTAAGAGATTCAATTTTATTGTTTTGGAATATTTTTCTTACTTGGTTTCATGATTTTTTTTACATGTATTCGTGAATGGATGTTCATTTGAAATGTGGTTAAAAATAAAAAATTGTTAATATACAATATTAGTGAAATTAAATAGACATAAATTATATTATAATAATTCTGTTTATATACCATGAGGATGACTCATTCGATGAGTTAAAATAAACGCTTGGATTTGGCTTGGCTGTTTTGTGCATAATAAACTTATTTTGTATTATTATTCCATATTATGAACGTTAAAATATTCCAGAACATTAATCAAGGTAAAATACATATATTTTGACCTATTTAAACCCTTGAAAATATTTCATGACCAGTATTGAAGACAGTAATTCAAATTTGATACTTGCCTTCATTAAGTGTGATAAATTTAAACATCTCTGATAGTGTTTTAATTTATTGTATAAAAGGAGGGGAGAAAGAGAGATTATGATGAAATATTCCATTATCACAATTAAAATATAGTACATGTAAGGTAATAGAATTATCATGGAATTTGGATGAGGGTAGGATAGAAGGGACAACAAAAGAATGGAACTTCGTAAAAGAAAATGACAGAAAAGAGTAGGAAGGTTCACCTCTTGAGTACTCCTCATTGGGAATCTCCTTAAGGAATTTGTTTTTGTCCTTTTGGTGAGACCATAAAGACTTGGACGTGGGGAGATGACTTGGGAAGAGTAATTGGAAGAATTTAGTCAAGTATTGAAGCTTGAGTGGTGTGAGAGGAAGAGGGGGGAGGGGTGGTTTATATAGTGGAGGGGAGAGGAGTTTTATTAATATTATAATCATTAATTTATTATTTCCTCTCAAGAAAACCAATAGTGAGTATTCCATGAAAAATAATAGTAATATATGCATGTTAATTCGAACCAATTGGACTTACATCAACAGATCATCATCAATGAATCCATAAATTCCATATTTAGAATTTATCGTAAATTATCGCATTTTACTATTCATCAAAAATTTATGTATTTCAGAAAAATTCCAAAACATTCACCCTAACCATTTTTTGACATGTATAATTAAAAAATAAAGTCCATTTTTTAAAAATAATTTCTTAAATATGTTTAATTAAATATATATTTAAAATCATTATTTAATTGAAAAATATTAACACTTAAAATATTCATCTTCACTTTTAAGGTGCCTCAGTTCACTTATACACTCAAGGGTATGGATACCATTCATAAAAGTCATATTACTATTCATAAGGGTAAGATACTATTCATAGGGGAATGATACTATTCATAAGTGTAGGTTACTATTTACCGAAAATTATGTTAATTCTATTAGACTCTAAATAGCATCCTGAACACAACCGTGTATGTAATATTTTTAAAATTAAAATCACAGAGTTGGAAAATTTAAATTTAATGGCTAGGTTATGGATATATCCTATAAGTAACCATGTTTTGTTCCATATAGGATTAGTGATTCATGAAATATAGGCTATAAGTAGAATTTATTTAAGGGAAACATACCATGAAGTGTTTGGGGTGCAACATTATTCCCTCCTTCGGAAATTTTATCCTCAAAATTTTATGTACGAATCCCTCCAAAAATATTTTTGTGGTTCTTTATCAAGAAATCCACTGGTTCCGATGTTTCTTCCCCCATATTCTATTTCCTCGAAAGAACCTTTACTAGACGAGTTTCCTGATTCCTCAATACCTGCCCTCTTGTGTTAAAAATCCCCATAGGCTTTTCACAGTATGACAAATCAAGTTCCAGTTCAATTTCGTCATAGGTGAGTACATGCGTTTGGTCGGGCATGCATTTCTTCAAAAATGAAACATATAACACATCATGGACTTTAATTAGATTTGATGGCATTTCTAAATAGTAAGATACTTCTCTGATTCATTCCAAAATTTCAAATGGTCCGATATACCTGGGGCTCAATTTCCCTTTCTCACAGAACCATAAAAAACCCTACCATGGAGATACTTTCAGAAAGACATGATCACCCACCTAGAATTCCAAATCCTTCCTCCGATTGTCAGCATAACTCTTCTTCCTACTTTGGGCTACTTTAATATGGGCTCTGATTGTCTTGACCTTTGTCTTGGTCTCTTCAATAATTGCAGGGCCTATAAGTTTCCTCTCACCAAATTCATCCCAACAAGTTGGAGTTCGACATATCTTTCCATATAATGCATTATATGGATCCATTTCAATAATATAATTGAAACTATTGTTATAAGAAGATTCCACCAAAGGCATGTATTGATCCCAAATACCTTGGAAGTCAAGAGAGCATGACCTCCACATGTCTTCTAATGTTTGAATAGTCCTGGCATACTATCCATCAGTTTGGGAGTCATAAGCAGTACTCATATGAATCTCTATATTCAAACACTTCTAGACACTTTTCCACAATTTTTATGCAAACTGGGGATCTCGATCAGACAAAACCAATATAGGTGCACCCTTAAGTCTTACAACTTCATTAATATAACGTCTTTCCAAGCGTTCAAGTGTAAAATCCTCTCTTATAGGAAGGAAATTGTCTCATTTTATTAGATGATCAACAATTACACATATTGCATCATTCCCTCTAGGTGTCCTCGGTAGTCCAGTGACAAAATCCATCGTAATGTTATCCCACTTCCAAATAGGAATAGATAGAGGTTGCATCACTCCTTTGGGATGTTGTATCTCTGCCTTCACTTGTTGATAAACTAGTCATCCTGACATGTAGTCAGAAATTTCCCGCTTCATATTATCCCCCCAAAAATATTCCTTCAGACCTCTATAAATCTTGGTGCTACGCAGGTGTATAGATAAATTTGAGATGTGAGAATCGTCTAATAGTTCAATTTTTAGCTCAGGTAGTGATGGAATGCATAACCTCTTCCCAAATTTCAGAAATCCTTCTTCACACACGAAGTCATCCAGTCTCCCTTTATTAACTGCACTAATTTTCTTGTGCATATTCTCATCATCAGATTGATAGCTTTTTATCTTCTCTAGAAAAGATGGTTTAGAAATCATTTGAAAGAGGAGTGATGTTTCCCCTTCCTTAGAAATTTCCATATCCATATCTAGTAGATCCAAAAATATAGGATCTCTCTCAATCATTATTTGAGTCAGAAGTCCATGATCATTCCTGCATAATTCATCTGCCACCATATTCGCCTTTCCTGGGTGGTAGTATATTGAACAATCATAATATTTGAGTAACTCTATCCACCTTCTTTTCCTCATGTTTAGTTCTTTTTATGTGAAAATATATTTCAAACTCTTGTGGTCTGTATAAAACTCACATCTCTCTCTGTAGAGATAATGCTTCCATATTTTCAAACAAAATATTACAGCTGCTAACTCAAGATCATTAGTTTGATAATGTTTCTCATGAGTCTTCAACTATCTTGATGCATAAGTAATAACATTATGGTTTTTCATAAGGACGCAACATAGTCCATTGTTGGATGCATCGCTGTATATTACGAATCCATCACTTTCATATGGATGAGTCAAAATTGGAGCATTGGCCAATCTTCTTTTCAATTCATTGAAGAATTCTATACATTCTTTTGTCCACACAAACTTAATTTCTTTACGTGTGAGCTTGGTTTGTGGGTTAGCCAGTTGAGAAAAATTCTAAACGAATTGCTGATAGTAACCTGCTAAGCCTATAAAACTGTGTACCTCAGTTATGTGTGTTGGCATGGGACAATCTTGGATTGTCTTTGTCTTTATACAATCAACTAGGATTCCATCCTTAGTGACAATATGGCATAGAAAATAAATTTATTGAATCCAAAATTCACACTTAATAATCATCCCATATAATTTATTTCTTCTAAGAGTTCTCATAATAATCCCCAAGTGATCTCATTGTCTTCATATCTTTTTGAGTATACAAGGATATCATCAATGAATTGCACATAAATAGTTATCAATATATTCCTTGAAAAGTCTATTCAATAAATCCATTAAAATAGAGGGTGAATTTTTCAGTATAAAAGTCATCACTGTAAACTCGTAATGCCCATACCTAGTTCGAAATACTGTCATAGGAATATCTTCCTTCGTCACACACAGCTAATGATATTCGGATTGAAGGTCAATATTTGAAAATTATTGACCTCCATGAAGTTGATCAAATAAATCATCAATCGGGGGATGAGGATACTTATTCTTTATTGTAATAACATTGATTTCCTTATAATCAATGCATAGCCTCATGGATCTATCTTTCTTTTTCACAAACAAGACGAGGGCACCCCATAAAGAAATAGTAGGTCAAATAAATCCTTTTTCATTGTACTCCTGTAGATGTTTTTTAACGCCACTAACTCCAAAGTGGCCATTCTATAGGGGGTATTTGATATAGGTCTTTCACTAGGAATTATGTCAATAGAAAACTCAATTTCACACTCTAGAGGATGTCCAGGTAAATCATATGGAAATACATCAATGTATTCTTGCACTATGTGTACATATTCAATTTGAAGATTTCTTTCCTCACCGATAAATATTGGTTTATGTTCTTATCTAAGTATTGCATTTAGTTGAGCTACTAGGGGTGGTTCTAGATAAGAATCAGGTGGCAATGTTTCTACCCTAAAGACAAGGGATTCTACACCATTTTCAAAAATTGTAACTTCCTTCTTCTTACAATAAATCTTCGCATCATAATTTGACATCCAATCCATACTAATAATTATATCAAATTTAGTCATTGGTATAATGATAAGGTTATCAAATAAAGAATGTTTTTGTTTTTGGAGGGGTACTAGTTGACATGCCTTTATTGCAATGATACATCCCTTGGGAGTATTGACTGACAACTCTTTTTTAAAATAAAATTGGGCATATAAATTTTCTTGGAAAACTCAGAAGATATAAATGAATGTGATGATCCATAATCAAATAAAGTGTTGGCTATGTTTAAAGAAACAATTAAAGTACCTGCCACCACATCATTAGGAACTTCATCCTCCACGGTTTTAATCTCATAGGCTCTCCCTTAATCTCTTGTCTTTTTCTGAGACATGTTTCCTTGGAGCTTAATACACTTATTTACATAGTGTCCCATATCTCTATAATTGGAGCATTAAATATCATTGAATTTTTTCTTCCCCTTGCATTCATCAGATCAACAACCCTTTTCTCCAAAATTATAGCAGACTCTCATGCCTTTAAAGTATTTTCCGTGATGATTCCTTCCACAGTTCTCACATGATGGGAATAGCTTTGTTCCCTTTATCTTCCTTGGTGATTCTCCCTTTCCTTTATTATCAGAGTACTGCTTCTTATCTTGGTTTCCTTTGAAAATATTTGATCTAGAAAATTCCTTCTCTGTTTTGATGGAACTTGACACAATTTCATCATATGATGAAAATGATTGAGAAGCCAGTACCCTTAGAGGACATGGCGTAAGACCTTAAAAGAAATGATCAATCTTGTCTGTCGAGTCATGTACGTAATCTAAAGCATACCTGGCCAGCCTTGTGAGGCTAACCGCATACTCTGAAACATTGTCTTCTTCCCTTTGTCTTAATCTATGGAATTTCTTCTTCATTTCAGTTCGTTGCTCACGAGGGAAATATTTTTCGAAGAATATTTCTTTAAAATTCCTCCATTCCATATCTTCTATTTTTCCTTCCTCTATGGTATTCTGAATCATTTACCACAATTGATCAGCGTCACCCTTAAGACAATATACTACCAATACTACCTTTTCATTTTCACTGCATGTTAATTACATGAATATATTTTCAAGGGAATTGATCCATTTCTCAGCAACAACTGGGTTAGTAGTCCCGCTAAAATATGGGGGCTTCTTCCATGTGAAACGATCCTAAACACGAGTGGAATGGTTATTCGTTACAACCTGAGTATGTTGTCCCAATATGGTCATGATCTGATCTACTCCAACATTGATTGTGTTGACTTGCTCAGTAGGGAGATCCCTACCATGCCCACAATCATTGATTTTGCTTCTTCCATTAGACGACATTTCTAAATAATGGGATACACTATATTATTTTATGAATCTCAAATAGAAAATCACCTAATAGAGATTGAAATTCTACGCATGGCCAATCTTATAAACATGGTTTCTCTGAGGAAAAGTTTACATTAAACTCCTTCATAATTTCTTGTCAAGAAAATGTGAATTATCCTCAGTATATCCCCTGGGAGTGTCCTATCCAAGAGTGCAGCAAGGCCCATTTTCATTCACTAGTTACTGTTCAAGTGTAGCTCAAAGCGGTGTCTTTGGGTTTTACCCCTGAATACATTTTTGGCAGAGCCGCCTCTACGTATTCGTATCCACACATGGACATATTGATTAAAATATCCAGATAATATATTCCAGACCAAAATACCAGGACATTCTTGTACATTTATCATCAAATAATACCTTAGGGATTTGTTACCTACTATACATTTGCTACTCCAGTTTCCAAGTTTTCTACAAAACTTCCTCTGATAGCAACTATAACACCCTGATTCCTCTATGCTAGAGTCGGTGCATTACTTGTGATATTGGCATGGTTAGATGGAATGAAAATTCTGAATGAAACATAAGTTTAGTAGTCTTGAAGAAACTAGATACATTGATTTTACTCAAATTACATTTGAAAAGTTTAAAAAATACAATACATAACAAAAACTAAAAATTTCAACCACAAGAACTCAATAAATAATCTTCTCTTTGTCCCCTATTGAAAGTAAACAATGTAAGGGGTGAGCTCAAAGGCTCAGTAAGGGTTACAAATTGTGAAAGCACGAATACAATAATAAGTGAATCATAATAAACCTGACATAATCAATATGGTATGGTCAATAGATGAAAAACCTACGCCATTAATAATCTGAGAATGAAACTACATCAATAGATTTTTTCATAGTGAATTTTTAAAACTCAAATCGCAGAGTTGGAAAATTTTTGTTAAATGGCATGGTTATGGATATATCCTATAAGTAACCATGTTTTGTTCCATATAGGTTCATTGATTCATGAAATATAGGCTATAAGTATAATGTATTTAAGAGAAACATACCATAAAGTGTTTGGAGTGCTATAAATAAACTTGAAAAAGGATCTTAAGAAATTAGAGGATAACTTAATTTTATTACTCAGGAAGAACAAGAAACATACGTGACGAGTCAGACTCAAGGTATAGGATTTCTCCTCAATCCACCTTCATTGAGTCATATTTTTATATATACACACCATTCTTTTATATGGTGTATAAACCCATTTGACTTTCAACTTCATTCAATGGAAATCCTTTTTCTATGAAGCATTTTACAAAACCACAAAAATAATGTTTCTTTTTAACATATGTGGAGACAACCACCTTCCTACCACCGTGAGTATTATTTTACATTTGGCTTCCTTAACAAGATGTAATTTTTTTAAAGGAAAAAAAATAACATATACCCTTTTACATATTTTGGTGTTGAAAATAGATTTGATAAAGCATTGATTCTGTCAATATCATGAAATGTTATATTGTGATTGCAATGTGAAAAATTTATCTTTTCTTTATGCTTGTTTTATGTGTTATGAATATTTTATGGTTCTTGGGCATTATTTATGTATACTGGTGGTTATGTGATAATATGAGGGTGGGTAAGACAGAGATAGCTCTCCAATGCATTGGGTAATGTGATGGAGGTAAACGTTAATGTTCCTCTTAAGAGATTTAGGGAATATACTATGATGGGTATTCCAAATGTAACACCTTATGTAGCCGTGAAGGATTCATTGTAAGTATTTTATGGATGCCACAAGTTACCTTTATAATTTATGATTTCTATGTTCTATTCATAAATCTTAAGATTTAATGAGGTATGTTAAAGAGATTTTGGTTTAGAATTGAAATGTATTATTAATTGATTTGTATGTATTCATGGATTAATTTTTTCTTCCCTTATTTTATATCCCTTATTGAACTTTTTATGCTAATACCAAGTTTTAAAAAAAATTATAGGTTATAAGGAATGGAAAGAGAAAGGAAGAATTCATGAATATATTTATCAATAAAATGATTGTTGTTTTATTTAATTAGTTTTTTTATTGTAAAAATTGGATAGAGTAGAAGTGTCTAATTTGTAATATATTAGATGTAATGTAATAGTTGTGGCATAATTCTCTAAAACTATAAACCTAAAAGGATCATCAATGTGAATTATTAATTTAACTCAATATAAAGTTATGTGTTAAGGATGGGGCCTTATAGATAATGTGGTACTTTATCAACACTCTACATAGCGCTGATAAATGGGGCCTTTATCAGTGCTCGAAATAGCACGGATAAAAGCCTAGCTACATGTGATGTGCTGTTTATATAACAGCACACCCACGAGCACCTACAGAGAAAACACAAACCCCAACTACATGGAACACACAAGAATAAAGTAGCACACACAATAACAAATAAGCATAAATAAGGGTTTGGAAAACAATATTATATAAAGTTCAAGCAATGTTTTATATAATTACATTTACCATTATATATCAATCAATTTATAACTTTAATGTTTCATCCTTTGACATCTGTGATCCCCCCTCAAAAATGTCTGACAATGGTATTAGTTGCTGAACAAATCATCCAAACTCAATAAAAGGTTTCCACCTATATAAGAAAAAAAATATTATGATAGTAATAATATAACGAAATAAATTAAACATTAATATGAAATAATACATTAATAAAATGAAAATTTTTAATAAAAAAGGCACATTTGGAGTTACAATGGTCACATTGTGTGTCGTATTGAGGTGGGGTTGATTAATACACCTCACAAATGAGTTATGGGTCACTATCCTAAAATATCAAAACAATATGAATTGGTTTTCTTGGTATTGAATAAGTCCCCTGTTTTTTACTAAAATTAATATCAAATTTAAATTACATCTTCAGATCTATATCGGTCACATCGTTCATTAGATTTAGTTGTGTTTGATTATTACACATCAAAAAAGACTCGTGGATGGTTTTTCTAAAGTAGTAAAAAATATGAATGGGTTTTCTTGGTTTTTAGTATGATAGTTTTGTTTTTTTTACTAAAATATCATTTCAAACAAAAAATGCCCATTTTGAGTCATACCGGATGAATCTTTCATTGATTTGAGATGAGAGTACTTCATACACAACAAAATTGCTTTATTAATATATCTCTTAAATTATAAAAACAATTAGAGGGTGTTTTCTTGGTTTTTAGTGAGTGAAATGTTTTGAGCTCAAATGTCAATTTTAATCTCACAACGAAATCTTATAGTCATACTGGTCACACCGTGTATCAGATTGAGGTGCAGTAGATTCCTTCATATAAAAATGACTCATGGATCATTTTAATAAAGTATCAAAAAAATAAGATTGTGTTTTTTCAATTTTCAATATGTCACTTCGTCTTTTACTTAAATTAATGCCAATTTTAAATAAAAAATCATTTGTATTTATGTTGTTCACATCGTTCATCCGATTGAGTTGTGGTTGATTACTATACATAAAAATGACTCATGGATTATTTTTATAAGGTATAAAAACAATCCAAATATTTTTGCTCAGTTTTCAGTATGTCTATTGTGTTTTTTTACTAAAATATCATCTAAAATAGAAAACACATTTTTTGAGTCATATCGGTAAAATTGTGCATCAATTTGATGTGAGACTACCTTATACACATCAGTAATGACTGAAAATCATTCTCATAAATTTTGATGACAATCAGAACGTGTTTTCCTTGTTTTTATTGAGTGAAACATTTTGAGCTAAAATGGTAACTTTAAACTGATAGCTGACATTTTTAGTCACACTAGTCACACCGTATGTTAGTGTGAGGTGAGGTTGATTCCTACATGTACAAAATGACTTATGGATCCTTTTACAAAAGTATCAAAACAATCTAAAAGTGTTTGCTATGTTTTCAGTATTTCAGTTTTTCTTTGTACATATATTAATGTCATTTTTAAATAAAAAGACACATTTGGATTTATACCGGTCACATCGGGAATTTTATTGAGGTGGGGTAGATTATTACATGTCGTAAATGACTCATGGATAATTTTTCTAAATTATCAAAACAATATGAATAATATTTCTCGATTCTCAGTATGACAGTTGTGTTTTTTACTAAAATTAATGTCAATTTAAAAAAAAGAGACACTTTGAATCATACCAGTCATACAGTGCATCAGATTGAGGTGTCGTTGATTCCTACACAACATAACTGACTTATAGATAATTTTACTAAAGTATAAATGCAATACAAATGAGTTTTATATGTTTTAAGTATGTTAGTTGAGTTTTCTTTACTAAAATATCATTTCAAATTGGAAACACAAATTTTGATTCATACCGGTAGCATCATGTGTCAGTTTGACAAGATACTACCTCATACTTGTCATAATGAAATTACGAATCGTTTTCCTAAATTATGAAGATAATCAGATAGAGTTTATTGGTTTTCAGTGAGTGACACTTTTGGAGCTAAAATGTCTATTTTAAACTGATAACGGAAAATTTTAGTCATATCAGTCACACCACTCATCTTATTGATGTTTGGTTGATTCTTACACATCAAAAATGACTGATGGATCTTTGTTCTAAAGTATCAAAAAAAAATTAGTGTGTTTTCTCAGTTTCCAATATTCCACCTATTATTTTTGTTAAATTTATTATTAATTTAATATAAAAAGATGCACTTAAAGTCATAATGGTCACACAATGTGTCATATTTGGGTGTGGTTGATTCATAAATGTCAAAATTGACTTATGGTTAATTCTTTTAAGGTGTATAATCAATCCAAATGTGTTTTCTATTTTTTCAGTCTATCAGTTTTTGTTTTTACTAAAAATAATGATTATTTTAAATAAAAATTGACACTTAGAGTCATACTAATCACATCTTAATGCTATTTGTGTACATTATTCAATTAGGTATGTTGCCCATTCATTTCAAAACAAATATTTATCACCTTGTGAATAGGTGTATTTTATAAAATCATGGTAGTAATGAAAAAATATAAATACACAATGGATTAATAAGTATTTTAAATAAAAAATTAATTATCTTTGAAAATACCTCCTCATGGATACAAGTTTGTTCAGGGAAAATAATCCCTTTCATAAATTTACAAACATAATAACCACAGTCTTTTACATTTGTTTGTTTTAGACCCTATATAAATATTGAGAAAATAAGTAATTTTATTATATGTGTTTGGATAGTGAAATATTATCAAATATACCCAGATACATTTCCAGTCATAGTACTTGTGATGTTCCTTGTCCATTTTTCACTACCCTCATTCCATGATGTAAAGGATATTCACGCAACGCCCTATCATAACAGAATCCTCATTAAAAGATAATATAAATTATGAGAATAGATATTTATTTCTAAAATGATGGATGTAGTGTATTAAAAATTGAAAAACATCATAGTGTGTTGTCGGTTTGTTTGATATACATGCATTGATTCCGAAAAATAAATCTTTGGATTATCGAAATTTAGTGCAATTAGCATCTGATGCTTCCTACAAACAAAAAAAGAAATGATTAATGAATGAAATAAAAATAAATTTATATGATTAAATTGTAGATTTTTGTCCCCCACATCACTAGTATTACAAAGATTTTGTCATCCATAATATTTTTGTTAAATTATTTGTGCATGTGTGCCACTATTTTACCCTCATTAATGGATTCTATTTTCTATGTTCTGTTGAGGTCACGTGAGGAATAATAAGTCAAAAAATATTTAGGAAATACCTTTAATTGATTTTAATATAATCCATTGAACATAATATGAAATGTATTTAGTCATAATTATCATAGAATATCAACTTTTGGAAAATCAAATCATGAGAACATACCTCATGTATACATTTAAAATTGAGCCACATATCCAATCATACGTTAGGATTTCACTTACATTGTCAACACTAATGAAATTTGGGTCTTCCCCTCCATACATAATTTCATCGAAAATTATTAAGTGAGTACCATCGTCTTTCAACTTTGTATCCACATGAGTGTGCAATGATAATAAATGAGGATATTCAATATGTTGGTTTAAGGTACTTTAGGTAGATCGTTTCGATTGGTTGGTTGATCTTTGAGATGGTTTTGAGCCATTAATTCTTTTCACCCCCTTTCTTTTGTCTGTCTATAATAAAATTCATCACTTCCGGCCTTTTTTTATTAAATGTTAACATTTTAACTTATGAAATAAATTTTAAATGAATACCACATTTTCGACATATTTCTTTATTCAGGTTGTGATGGTCATGTGATGAATATTCCAAGATCTTGTTCACCCTTATGAATATCTTCATCATAAATTGGAACATGTAGCTCAGTGCTTCGATCATTGGATATGTTAATAAACACTTTTACCTTACCTATTGGAAGTGGTTTGTTGTGTAGCATGCCATTCTGAATATTGAACACCATATCCAACAGTACAAGGCGATGGGTGGGTTTTGATAAATATAAATCGCAATCATTTTCACCCTGTACAATATTAGCACAGGAAAGTTATCAATGTCTATCCAATTCACAATTCACATAAAAAATTATTAAAACATTGATTACCTCAGCTAAGACATGTTTTTGAGGAAATGGCTCACCTCAAAGCTAGTGGGAGGTGGGGCAGCATCTTCATGCACTGGTTATTCATGAGTTGAATTTTCTCTTTTCCCCTCCACCATCAAATTATCCATAAACTCTCTATGAAATTTCATATGTTCTTCAAAGATAGATATTTTTCCCTCATCATTTTTATTTCTTCAATTTGATTATCCTCTTTATTTTTTTATGAAAAAATGAATGGGGTGTCACCCCAAAACCTGCACCTCTTACACGGCCATACCATTCTTATTTCTTTATGGCCAATGAAAAACTATCAACATATAGTTTGGATGATGCTGATTCCTATGACTCTGTCAAATAGAAATTATAGGAAAATATGTAATCACTGTTATGTAATATCAGTTAAAAATATATATATATTATGTCATACTTACACAGATTTCACACACTTTTTTGTGTTATCATCTACTAGTATCCCATATTTAAATACACATGCCTTCTTCAATAGAACATGGTGTGGGATAGAAGGTACTTTGGATTTGGATTCATCAATATGCATATAAATAGATGAATATTGTAATGGTGTTGAATTATGTCACGTAAAAGTATTAAGGTAGATTTAAAAAATGTACTAATTGTTTTTCAAGTGAATATTACCCCATCATTGCTTTATGGTAGAGGTAAAATAGTTTTGTTTCCCATTCCTTATTTTCAGTACTCAGTTTATTTTTCATAAATGAAAAACATTCAATCAATGTGATGAATATACGTATCATGAAAAAACATATTACCAAACACAACATACCTAAAAATACTCCTCCGCATGATAGGTAGTAAACACATCCCAAGCTCATTCAGTTATCAAGTGTTCATTAATAGAAGGTGGGTACAGGTTTATTTTTCCTTTAGAAAATTTATGATAAAATCTCATTAAGATTATGTGAAAGACTCTTTGAATCCGTCTAGAAACCCTTAATACATTGTACTTATGTTAGTCATCCATGATAAATAAACTCTACAAGGGATAATGAAGAGTAAGTCAATGATTAATTGTTTTATTTTTTAATAAATTTAAGAAATGATATCATAAAGTTAAAATAATATCTCCCCACATCTATGTCTTAATCCCGATGACAACATAGTTCCAGGACTATACATCAATTTGCACACATTGTCGAGTGGAGATTCTAATGTAACTACTGAACATGGCCCCATTGGGGTTAACATGTTGGCCCTGCTTATTCCATATGACCTTGTATTTTATTCCTTTTTCTATTTCATTAAGGACTTATGATAACACTATCAAACCATGAAGCTCCTATTTCTTCTTCACCACTAGTGTTTCATTTCCTATCATTTCCCTGGTTTCAATATCATCGATATGTTCCTCCAGAGCACTACCATCATCATGTATAGATGATGCTTGTACCTCTGCACTCGAAGAAGTAGTGAAAATAGGTTAATAAACCTATTTGTCCTTTTGACTATGAGTTTCATCAGGTTGAGAGACATATTGTCCCTCTACACTTTGAATAGTAGTAGGTTGAGATACCTATTGTGCCTCAGGATTGGGAGCAACATCCATTCCAGATGTGATTATCTATAGAAGTGGTTTAACCATTTATTTAGATTCCAAAAACGTTATAGTGAAGATATAATAATAGGAAAGTAACATAATGTATATTAAAAAAATAAAACCTGATTAATGCACTCTCTTTTTGTAGGCTGAATGTATTTGACCCAACTATTAACTATCCAAATTCCTTTATTTTGGTCTCATATAACATAAAATATTCCTTCAACATTTGGACCGCTGTGAAGTTATTGTGACATTGTAACATCCCAGGTAAATAAAGAATAAGACATTTTCATATTTATTAATATTTTTTTAATTAAATATTAATTTTATTTTGAAGGGGTTTCTATGTACGATAGCGTGCCCGATATGCAACAATGAGTTTCTTTGAAATATTACGTTACACGCTAATAATATAATTTCAAATGGTAGTTAACACATAGTTGTTGTACTGACAGGAATGAATAGAAATAACTAAAATATGAATATATATGTTTGTACATCTATCCAATAAAAGATAAAGGCTTAAAATAAGAAAGGAATTCAATTTTATACATAAATACATTAATATTCACTAAAAGGTTCATTTATCGCCTTTCGATGGAGAACCCTCTTTAAATATAGTTTTGGTCACTCTTATACATTCTTTTGGACCAAATAAAATCCTTCTTTATAATTGGGACATCAAAAATTACTTTGTGTATTTTTTTGATATTTTTCTGATAAAGTTCATTTTTTATGAATAAGTGAAAAATGTTTTATTTTAATTCAAAACCTCTTTTAATCTAATTTATTTATATGATTAGATTATCTTTTGAATTGGTTTTAAAGTGAAACCATAAAATATTTTTACAATTTGATTCAATGGTGGACTTTGGAATTAATTTCACTTTGAAATTCGACATAAACAAATATCAATCTTTTGATATATATTGTTTCTTAAAAACACGCTATTTGTTTTGACAGCGGGAGTTAATTATTAAATTAATTAATTCTATTTATATTCTTTGAATTAGGTAATATAAACATCATTTTTGAATTCCGAATATTGAATATAGCTTAGAGTGAATTTTTGGTAATTTTCTGAAAAACACTAATTTTTTATGAATAGTGAAACCACTAAGTGGTAATCAAGCAAACTGATTTTTCAGTTAAATGAAAGTTTACCACTAATGTGTATTGAATTTTGAAAATCTGACATACATGATTGTCATTAGTATGTAAAATGTGGTTCAATTGGATGAAAATAATTTTTTGGTGAATAGTAACTTTTTTTCATTAATCGCGATTAGAGGTAATTATTGTAGTTTAAGGTAAAAATGATATTATAAAAATATGAAAACACCATGAAACTTGTCCTAACCCTATTGGATGAGTCATGGACAACCAAGAAAACCCATGGGTCCATTTAGGGGACCCTATGGAGCCTCTTGGGTGAGATAATGACTTTAATGCCTTTTTTCTAAATAAAGGTAAAAATGACACTAACATAAATTGTTTTACTAAACCGATTTTTAGAAGTGGTTATAATAATCATATTTTGGTCTATAAATACTATTTGTAAAGATAAAAATATTTCCTACATCAGGATATTTTTGTTATAATTTTTATACATTAAATAAATTAATTTAATTATGACATCATGATGATGCAACGATGACCTCATTAATGAACAGTTTAAATAAAATGAAACGATAATATAAAATATAAGATCTACAATTGTCAAAAAACAATTGGATGGGAATATTTTGAAGACTTATCATCTTATATTTGAAATATATCAATGTGGGTCCTTAGAAATTCGAAACACTTTTGAAAATAAAATAATAGTTTCATGATTTCCAAAAGTGCCCCTCCTCTCCTCTTATAAAAGGCCCCCACCTCTACCTCATTTCACACACTCCTAAAGCCTTTGGCTCGGCCATCCCCTGCCCATTTACTCTCTCCACATCGCTCTCCTCATCCCAGAGGATTCCATTTGGGCAGAATCCCTTCAAAGGAAGCCTTTAGGCTCAAATCAAAAGGAGTTACACTTTTAAAGGTAATTCATTCTCTCCTGTTCATTTGTTTTATTTTGCTTCTCCAACCCCATAAACTCTTTTTATTTACTTCTTTTGTAACAACACCAGTATATTAAATATACTAGGATGTTGTTATAAGATTTATTCGAGCTACACTCTCTCAAAACTACATCAAATGGTTAAAGAACATACGGTTTCCGTGGATGGCGAAATTCTGTCTCCCGAAACGATGATTGTTCAATACTCATTTAACACCTTCAAAGGTGGCCATTATGATGTCACTATTTTTATATATGATATATAATATGTGTATTATTTCCTTATGCTTCTGTATTTTTCATTTATGGCATACCATTATTGTTTCCATTATGGGTAAACACGATATCTTCATTTTAGGAAGTGCGGACTACCGCCCCCTGAAAGTGATTTGATTCATTAATACCATATGTGGGATGTGTAAAGGATAAAGTTAATGATATTATATATGTTATTATACTGGAATTATTATATACTCTTATTTCATTATGATTCCATTCCAGAAAATACGAAATAGAAATGGAAGTAGCGTTCATGCGTACGTACGGCTTACCGTCTCCATGAACGGTGCATTTCATTTCTTACCTATAAATGTGATTTAATATTATAAATACATGTATATGATGAATATATATGATATATATGTTATCCAAATCATTAATATCATTCCAGATATAACGAACCTTTGACCAAATTAACAACATGTAAGTGTAAGAAGTCTATTTTTGACTTAAGAACCAAATACCGACAAAATGAACATTATTAACTTAAATGTTTACATGATGTTCATAACATGGTATAAAAGGAATAATTAAATTGAACAATATTATTAAGCAAGTAGAGATTAACTCAATTTTATTATTCAGGAGATTAAAGAACGGTCGGTTCAAGTCGGATACGAGGTATGGGACTTCGTCTCAATCTCCTTTCATTGAGGCATATTTTGTTTTATACACAGCCTTCTTTTATACGGTGTATAAACCCCTTTGACTTTTACTTCTATCCAAAAGGAATCTTTTTATACAAAGCGTTTTACTAAACGACAAAAGGGAATGTTTTTTTCGTACGTATGCGGCGACAACGACTTCTCTGCCGCCGTGACCGTTAATTTGAGTTTCGGCTTCCATTACAAGTCATACCTTCTTTTTAAAAGAAAAATAAATACCATGTTTTAATTTTCTTTTATTTTGGTATTGAAAATGGTTTTCATAATGTTTTTATATCAATGTGTTGTATTGATATCTTGTGATGGAAATTTTGGAATGTTATGTTTCCTTTATGCATATTTTATGTGATACGATTATGTTGAGGTTCTTGGGAATTATTATAAAGACGGGTGGTTACGTGATAAACTAAGGGCGGGTGATCCCGATATAGCTCTCCAATGCATTGGATAACGCGAAGGAGTGAAACGTTAAGGTTTCTCTGAAGAGATTTAGGGAATATACAGTGATGGGTATTCCAAACATAACCAAGAGGGTTACTCCCTACGTATGAATGTTATGAATGCCTCAAGTTACCTTTATGTCTTATGATTTCTATGATTTGTTCATGATTTTATGAGGTATGTTAAAGTGCCTATGTTTTATGGGTAAAGTATGATTTCATTCTTATGTATATATGAACTCATGTGTCCTTTCCTTTTTTTTATATAACCCATACTGAGCTTTTTATGCTCATTCCAAGTTTTTTGAAATGTTTTTCACAGGTCACGGGAAAGGTACATGATAAGATGATAGTGTCAAGGAAGTGTAAAGAAAGAATCCATGTTTTATTTTCAATATGTTTCTGTTGATAGGAAAATGAATACTATCTTTTATTGTAACCACTTTGTTTAAATGTGGGTTGTAATGCATGTTTTAAGATCTAATTCTCTAAAACTCTAAACCTGAAAAGATCCTCAACGTGTAATCTTGTGATAACTCAAGATTATGTAAGGTTTAAGGTTGGGGCCTTATAGTTGGTATCAGAGGTCGGTTTAGATAACTTTAGGAGTTAGAATTCTATGAAATGATTATCCAAAAGTTTTTTTTATGGTCAAATTGAAATGATATAGCATTTAAAGATTACCATGTTGCTTTATCTAAGACATGTTTGTTCAGAATGGTTTTCCGCAGAGGAAATAGGGAAGCAGTGCTAGGAAGGCATATGGAAGGAAATAACCTTCCGAACCCGCATCCTGATATGGTCGGAATTGGAACTGAACAGTTTGTTGCAGTAATGGCACAGTTGATTCAACCGATAAGTGGTGGTGGTATCCATGCACGAGATCAGCCAGATCAACCGCAAAGGAACATGTCAGCGGTGGAACATTTCATGAGGAAACATCCCCCATCATTCAGAGGATCATCTGACCCTGTGTTAGCTGAAAGTGGATTAAAGCACTGGAGAAGATTTTTGATGTCATGGGGTGTTCAAACAATCAAAATGTTAGTCTTGCTATTTACCATTTGGAGGATGAACCAGATCAGTGGTGGTCGATGGTTAAAAACATCAGGGACACAGATGAGATTGATGCTCTCGACTGGGATGAATTCAAAGGTATTTTTCTTGAGAATTATTTTCCTAAGGCTGTTCAACTTAGGATGGAAAAACAATTCCGGGAATTGAGGAAATAGGAAGACTCAGTGGTTGCCTATGAAGAAAGGTTCACTCGATTGGCAAGGTATGCTCCAAATTTTATATGAGACCTTGATAGTAAAATCAATCGTTTTTATTCAGGATTAAAGCCAAAATATCGAAGGGCTTTAGCTTTTTGTGAGTTCAAAAGTTATGAAAATCTTGTTCGATGTGCTAAGAAGGTAGAAATGGAGTTTGCTGATGATCAAGTGTTCTACAACAACCAGCAAAATAAGAGACCTAGGTGGCAGGAGAAAGGAAAGAATTCTTCAAAAAAGTCGGATGGTAAGAAAACTAAGTTTCCAGTTTGTGATAATTGTGGTAAAAGGCATGCTGGGGAATGTCTTCTGAATTTTGGAAAGTGCTACCGATGTGGTAAGATGGGACATAAGGCTCGTGATTGCACTGGAAAAGATCAGGGTGATGGTAAAACTAAATTTGATTTACTGTTAGTGAAATGTTTTAAGTGCAATGAGATGGGTCACTATGCAAATGATTGTCCAACAAAGAGCTTGAGTGATGGGAAGCAGTTAGACTACAAGCAGAAAGGGGCGGTGAAATCCTTTGCAACTACTTCAGCAGATGCCGAGCCATCAAATGAAGTTTTATCAGTTACTTTGTTCGTTTTTTTAGATTATGCCAGTGTGTTATTTGATTTGGGGTCTACACATTCTTTCATCTCTGAAAACTTTTCTAGTAAAATGGGAATACCATCTCAAGAAATGACTCCTGAACTTGTGGTAAAAACACCTGGGGGAAATTTTGAGGCAAAAAGGATTTATAAGAATCTTCCTATCCTTATCTGTGGAAAGAACCTACTTACAAACCTTATTGTTTTACCTCTAGTAGAGTTTGATGTTATCCTGGGTATGGATTGGCTCTCAATTTACCATCCTAAGATTGATTGTAGAGCTAAAGAAGTTTCTTTTCAGAAAGACTTTCAGTTTGTGTACAAGAATGAACCCTTACTGTTGATAACATATCAAGAGGCCGAGAAACTTGTAAAAGATGTAATGAATGTTACCTTGCACACATTGTTGAAAACAAGGGAACTGTTCAGATTAATGATGTGCCAGTGGTAAATGAGTATCCTGATGTTTTTCCTAATAAGTTGACTGGAATAATACCGGATCGGGAAGTTGAATTTACTGTTGACTTAGTTCCTAATGCTAAGCCAATTTCAAAACCCCCTTATCGAATGGCTCAAATTGAACATTTAGAGTTGAAGGAGCAATTGCAAGATTTAGTAAAGAAAGGTTTCATCCGACCTAGCACATCACCATGGGGTGCTCCTGTTTTATTTGTTAAAAAGAAACATGGTTCTATGAGACTTTTCATTGATTATAGAGCCTTGAATAATATTACTGTTAAGAACAAATATCCTTTACCTCATATCGATGATTTGTTTGATCAGCTCCAGGGAGCTCAGTATTTTTCGAAGATTGACTTGAGGTCGGGGTACCATCAGTTGAAAGTAAAAGAAGGAGATGTTCCGAAGACTGCTTTTCGTACTAGATATGGCCATTATGAATTTTTAGTTATTCCTTTTGGGCTAACCAATGCACCTGCTGTATTCATGGACTTAATGAATAGAATTTTCCATGAATTCTTGGATAAGTTTGTGGTGGTTTTCATTGATGATATTTTGGTGTTTTCTAAAAGTAAATAGGAGCATGAAAGTCATTTAAGGGTTGTTTTGCAAACCCTAAAAGAAATGAAACTATATGGAAAATTCAGCAAGTGTGAGTTTTGGTTGCAACAAATTTCTTTACATGGTTACATTGTTTCTAAAGATGGGATAACCATTGATCCTACAAAATCAACGGTTGTTGAAGAATGTCCAAGACCCACAAATGTAATCGAGATTCGTAGTTTTCTTGGTTTGGCAGGCTATTACAGAAGGTTTTTCAGAAAATTTTTACGGTTATCTGGTCCAATGACTAAGCTAACTCGGAAGGGTGTTAAGTTTATCTGGACAAAAGAATGTGATGATTGTTTTCAGGAACTGAAAAGAAGATTGGTGAATGCTCCAGCTTTGGCACTACCCTCCAGAAAGGGTGAGTTTGTCATCTACAGCGATGCTTCATTAAAAGGACTTGGTTGTGTCCTAATGCAGAATGATCAGGTAATTGCTTATGTTTCACGACAATTGAAAACACCTGAGGTAAATTACCCAACACATGATTTGGAATTAGCTGCTATTGTTTTTGCTTTGAAAATTTGGAGACATCATTTGTATGGAGTAAAGTGTGAAATATATACCGATCACAAAAGTTTAAAGTATATATTCACTCAGAAAGAATTGAACATGAGACAAATGAGATGGCTATAATTAATCAAGGATTATGATTGTATGATTCACTACCATCCGGGAAAAGAAAATAAAGTGGATGATGCTTTGAGTCGAAAAAGTAATGCTTCATTAGGAATGTTGCGTTTAGAACATGATCCTTTGGTTAAGGATTTGATGAAATTTGGCATAGAAGTTGTTGGTGCAGGAAGTTCTTCTGTTTTGTTTCAGGTATCAGGGAAATCTTCTCTATCAGACAGAATCAAGCAATCACAGAAGCAAGACAGTGAGTTGCAGAAAAAGTTAGAGCTGGTTCAGAAAGGTATGTTGCCTGAATTCAACATTGATAATGATTGTGTTTTGAGATTTTGGAAGAGATTGTGTGTAACTTGTAATTCACAGTTGAAGGAAGAGTTGTTATGTGAAGCTCATAGTTCTCTGTTTTCAGTTCATCCTGGAAGTACTAAAATGTACAGAGATCTTCGAGAGTATTACTGGTGGGATGGAATGAAAAGATATATTGCTGATTTTACTATGAAGTGTTTGACTTGTCAACAGGTTAAAGCAGAGCGGCAGTTACCGAAAGGGATGCTTCAGCCTTTATCAGTGCCAGAGTGGAAATGGGAGAATATATCCATGGACTTTGTTGTGGGATTACCAAAGACATCTCGAGGTAATAATGCAATCTGGGTTATTATTGACCGCTTGACAAAATCTGCTCATTTCCTTCCTATTCGAGATACATTCTCTCTATATAAACTTTCTCGTTTGTATCTTAAGGAGATAGTCAGGTTTCATGGAGTTCCCCTCTCCATTGTGTCTGATCATGATCCCAGGTTCACTGCTAACTTTTGGAAAGGCCTTCAGAAGTCATTGGGTACTGAATTAAATTTTAGTACAGCTTTTCATCCTCAATCAGATGGGCAGTTAGAACGAACAATTCAGACTTTGGAGGATATTCTACGTGCTTGTTCGATGGATTATCAGGGAAGTTGGGACCAACATCTTTCTTTGGTTGAATATTCTTATAACAACAGTTTTCTTTCCAGTATACAGATGGCTCCATTTGAGGAATTATATGGAAAACGGTGTCGAACTCCAGCTTTTTGGGATGAAGTAGGGGAGAGGAAGCTGATGGGACCAAAGTTGGTAGAAGAGATGGCAGAAAAAGTTCAGTTGATTCAGAGACACATGAGAACAGCTCAGAGCAGGCAGAAAAGTTATGCGGACAACAGGAGGAAGGATCTCTCTTTTGAGGTAGGTGATCATGTTTTTATCAAAGTTTCTCCATGTAAAAGTGTTATGCGATTTGGTAAGAAAGGAAAGCTAAGTCCAAGGTTCATTGGACCATACAAAATTCTGGAGAGAGTTGGATCAGTTTCATACTGAGTGGCTTTACCTCCGAGTTTATCTCAGGTACACAATATTTTTCATGTTTCGATGTTGAGAAAGTATATGCCAGATCCATCTCATGTTTTGAGTCCAGAGGTAGTTCAGCTGGAAGAGAATCTATCTTACGAGGAACAACCGGTCTAGATTCTTGACCACAGGGAGCAGGTATTGCGGAATAAGGTGATTCATCAGGTAAAGGTTTTATGGAAAAACCATATTGTTGAAGAGGTAACATGGGAATCTGAAAATTCTATGAGGGATAAATACCCCCACTTATTCGATAAGTGAATAAAATTGCGAGGACGCAATTCCCAAAAGGGGGGAAGGACGTAACATCTTAGGTAAATAATGAATAAGACATATTCATATTTATTAATATTTTTTTAATTAAATATTAATTTTATTTTGAATGGGTTGCTATGTACGATAGCGTGCCCGATACGCAACAATGAGTTTCTTTGAAATCTTACGTTACACGCTAATAATATAATTTCAAATGGTAATTAACACGTAGCTTTTGTACTGGAAATAATGAATAGAAATAACTAAAATACGAATATATATGTTTTTACATTTATCCAATAAAAGATAAAGGCTTAAAATAAGAAAGGAATTCAATTTTATACATAAATACATTAATATTCACTAAAAGGTTCATTTAAAACCTTTTGATGGAGAACCCTCTTTAAATATAGTTTTGGTCACTCTTATACATTATTTTGGACCAAATAAAATCCTTCTTTATAATTGGGACATCAAAATTTACTTTGTGTATGTTTTTGTCATTCTTCCGATAAAGTTCATTTTTTATGAATAAGTGAAAAATGTTGTATTTTAATTAAAAACGTCTTTTAATATAATTTATTTATATGATTAGATTATCTTTTGAATTGGTTTTAAAGTGAAATTATAAAATATTTTTACCATTTGATTCAATGGTGTACTTTGGAATTAATTTCACTTTGAAATTCGACATAAACAAATATCAATCTTTTGATATATATTGTTTCTTAAAAACACGCTATTTGTTTTGAAAACAGGATTTAATTATTAAATAAATTAATTCTACTTATATTCTTTGAATTAGGTAATATAAAAATCATTATTTAATTCATAATATTGAATATAGCTTAGAGTGAATTTTTGGTAATTTTCTGAAAAACTCTAATTTTTGATGAATAGTGAAACCACTAAGTGGTAATCAAGCAAACTGATTTTTCAGTTAAATGAAAGATTACCACTAATGTGTATTGAATTTTGAAAATCCGACATACATGGTTGTAATTACTATGTAAAATGTGGTTCAATGGGATGAAAGTAATTTTTTAGTGAATAGTAACTTTTTTTTCATTAATCGCGATTAGAGGTAATTATTGTAGTTTAAGGTAAAAATGATATTATAAAAATATGAAAACACCATGAAACTTGTCATACCCCTATTGGATGAGTCATGGCCGACCCAGAAAACCCATGGGTCGATTTAGGGGACCCTATGGAGCCTCTTGGGTGAGATAATGACTTTAATGCCTTTTTTTAAATAAAGGTGAAAATGACACTAACATAATTTGTTTTACTAAAAAAAATTTTAGAAGGGGTTATACTTATCATATTTTTTCTATAAATACACTTTGTAAAGATAAAAAGATTTCCTACATCAGGATATTTTTGTTATAATTTTTAGACATTAAATAAATTAATTTAATTATGAAATCATGATGATTCAACGATGACCTCATTAATGAACAGTTTAAATAAAATGAAACGATAATATAAAATCTAAGACCTAAACATGTCAAAAAACTATTGGATGGGAATATTTCTAAGCCGTATCATCTTATATTCGAAATATATCAATGTGGGACCTTATAAATTCGAAACACTTTTGAAAATAAAATAATAGTTTCATGATTTCCAAAAGTGCCCCTCCTCTCCTCTTATAAAAGGCCCCCACCTCTACCTCATTTCACACACTCCTCAAGCCTTTGGCTCGGCCATCCCCTGCCCATTTACTCTCTCCACATCCCTCTACTCATCCTAGAGGATTCCCTTTGGGAATAATCCTTTCAAAGGAAGCCTTTAGGCTCAAATCAATAGGAGTTACACTTTTAAAGATAATTCATTCTCTCATGTTCATTTGTTTTATTTTGCTTCTCCAACCCCCTAAAATATTTTTATTTAATTCTTTTGTAACAACAACGGAATCTTCAATATACTAGGATGTTTTTATAAGATTTATTCGAGATACACTCTCACAAAAATACATCAAATGGTTAAAGAACATATGGTTTCCGTGGATGGTGAAATTCTGCCTCCCGAAACGATGATTGTTCAATACTCATTTAACACGTTCAAAGGTGGACATTATGATGTCAATATTTTTATATATGATATATAATATGTTTATTCTTTCTTTAATCTTCTGTATTTTTCATTTATGTCATACCATTATTGTTTCCATTATGGGTAAACACGATATCTTCATTTTAGGAAGTGCGGACTACCGCCCCCTGAAAGTGATTTGATTCGTTAATACCATATGTGGGATGTGTAAAGGATAAAGTTAATGATATTATATATGTTATTATACTGGAATTATAATATACTCTTATATCATTGTGATTCCATTCCAGAAAATACAAAATAGAAATGGAAGTAGCGTTCATGCGTACGTACGGCTTACCGTCTCTATGAACGATGCATTTCATTTCTTACCTCTAAATGTGATGTAATATTATAAATACATGTATATGATGAATATATATGATATATATGTTATCCAAATCATTAATTTCATTCTGGATATAATGAACCTTTGACCAAATTAACAACATGTAAGTGTAAGAAGTCTATTTTTGACTTAAGAACCAAATACCGACAAAATGAACATTATTAACTTAAATGATTACATGATGTTCATAACATGGTTTAAAAGTAATAATGAACTTGAAAAAGGTTCTTAAGAAAGTATAGATTAACTCATGTTTATTATTCAGGAGATTAAAGAACGGTCGGGTCAAGTCGGATACGAGGTATGGGACTTCGTCTCAATCTTCTTTCATTGAGGCATATTTTGTTTTATACACAGCCTTCTTTTATACGGTGTATAAACCCCATTGCATTTTACGTCTATCCCAAAGGAATCTTTTTTATATGAAGCGTTTTACTAAATGACAAAAGGGAATGTTTTTGTCGTACGTATGCGGCGACAACGACTTCTCCGCCGTCGTGACCGTTAATTTGAGTTTTGGCTTCCACTACAAGCCATACCTTCTTTTTAAAAGAAAAATAAATACCATGTTTTAATTTTATTTTATTTTGGTATTGAAAATGGTTTTCATAATGTTTTTATATCAATGTTTTGTATTGATATCTTGTGATTGAAAGGTGGGAATGTTATGTTTCCTTTATGCATGTTTTATGTGATACGATTATGTTGAGGTTTTGGGCATTATTATGAAGACGGGTGGTTCCGTGATAAACTAAGGGCGGGTGAGCCCGATATAGCTCTCCAATGCATTGGGTAACGCGAAGGAGTGAAACGTTAAGGTTTCTTCGAAGAGATTTAGGGAATATACTGTGATGGGTATTCCAAATGTAACCAAGAGGGTTACTCCCTACGTAAGAATGTTATGAATGCCTCAAGTTACCTTTATGTCTTATGATTTCTATGATTTGTTCATGATTTTATGAGGTATGTTAAAGTGCCTATGTTTTATGGGTAAAGTATGATTTCATTCTTATGTATATATGAACTCATGTGTCCTTTCCATTTTTTATATAACCCATACTGAGCTTTTTATGCTCATCCCAAGTTTTTTGAAATGTTTTTCACAGTTCACGGGAAAGGTACATGATAAGATGATAGTGTCAAAGAAGTGTCAAGAAAGAATCCATGTTTTATTTTCAATATGTTTCCATTGATGGGAAAAAGAATACTATCTTTTATTGTAACCACTTTGTTTAAATGTGGGTTGTAATGCATGTTTTAGGATCTAATTCTCTAAAACTCTAAATCTGAAAAGATCCTCAACGTGTAATCTTGTGATAACTCAAGATTATGTAAGGTTTAAGGCTGGGGCCTTATAGACATCCCACTAAAAGGGTCACCCTCTATTTAATCTTCATCTGACCCTTTAGTGTTTTTGGGCAATAATAGAAAATTTTTCCACTTTCAATTTATGGGATCTGTAACATAAAATTATTGTACTACCTATGATGAGATTATAAATGGTTCATATTTATAACCTTCTTTATTTAAATCAACATTCACGAATCCCAACTCATCTATTTTTATAGCACACATTTTATCAACCTACATGCATTAAAAAATAAATACTTGGAAGTTCGTATAATACAACTCCCATATTTTTTTGATTATGCCAAAGTATGACATATTCACATAAATTGGATTTTTATACATAGCATAAGAAACATGCATCACTTTGGCTACAAGTGTAACTCTACTATTCTACATGGTACTGCCTTCATCATTTTAATTAGTATAGAATGTATAACCACTAATTACCTAAGGATTATAATATAATACATACACAATTGGTCCTCTACCGAGACATCAAAGTCATTCTAAAATTTAGTTCGAATTTTCATCTAACTCCTTAAATATATGGTCCTGAAACTGTCCTATAAACTATCGATTATGTGTATTTGATATCCATTTATTATCCTTTGATGGATTCCGATTCTTAAGAATTCATTTGTAGGTTTCAACATATGGTTCAACCACCAATATATTATTAAAAAAATAAAGGCGGCCTACTCTGGATCTGTAATATTGATTGTGACTACCTCCCTTACAAAACTTCCTTCACTCACAAACTCCCTAATGTGATGAGATTTTAGTAGTAGAATGCTTTCCACACAAGACACGTATTTGATACAAAATTCAATATAATCCTCAAAAATATATCTATCCACAATACAAACCTCTGGACGCCTATAATTTTCGACATACCCTTTCAAAATCTTCATATACCATTCAGTGGGGTACTTCCATCTATAGTATACATGATCACATAGTTGAATCTCTCTCACCATGGGAACCATCAATTGAACTTTCATATCAAAGAATGTTGGTGGGGATAACATTTCCAATTCACATAATATAATGAAAATTTATATTTCCATACTAAACAATTTAATTGGGTCTATAACTTTTCTACATATAGGTTTGAATAAGAAACAAATCATTGTTAATGTATAATGGACATTCATGGAAAAAATTCTACGTAATGCTATAGGAATTAGATCATCCATCAAAACATGGAATTCATGTGATTTCAGACCCTTTATCTTTAAAACTGTCATTAGCACGATGTTATTGATATTCGATGAATACCCCTTGGGAACCATTCAGTAATTCAATAAGTTGACAAACAGATATCTCTCCTACCTGGAAAGACTGTAAGCAGCCAGAGGAAGAAAAATCATTGTCCACCCTTCACTAGTGCCAACTTTTCTCATATTCCCAAGTCAACCATGTCTATCCTAGCCTTACTTCCATCCTTTGTTTTGTATGTTTTATTTAGAAACATGTCGATTACACTGTCACATACATTTTTTCATCATGAATACCATCAATGAATTGTATGACGTACAGATAATTACAGTATGGTAATTCAAAAAAAACTTATATGTTCTTCCAACTGGTTTTCGTATGGTTTTTTAAAAATGATTTACCAAAATCACGGTCCAAATATTTTAATTTTTAAAACAGTTGATCTCCTATTAGTGGTTATAGTGATATACTTTTTTTTGAGAATCCATCAAATGATGTCATCCAAGATCGGTACTTCTGTTGTCGGGGTAGAAATTTGTGATGTCCTAAAAACTTGTTTTTTTATGAATGATTCAACCTAATTGACTGTGTACCTAGTTCTTAAATGAGAAACCCATGAATTCCTTTAATTATATATCCAGAAAATTTTCCCTACACAGTGAATTCATTTATTTTCCCATACAACATGGCTCTAAACGTAAAATATTCACTTCTACAATCATTTTACAACATAACACCAACATCCAAAAATAATTTCAAATCTTAGATCAATGGATCCAAATAAACATCAATATCATTACTTGGTTGTTTAGGTTTAGATATAATCATAGATAAAATGATTTTTTTTCATTTCATGCTTAACCACGGTGGCAATTTTTAATTTACCATCATAACCAGCCATGCACTATGAGTGAATCTTTGAAAACCAAAAGGATTCTCTACGTCTATAGATTACACAAGACAAAGGATTCTCGGATCATTTCCAATATTAGGATACTCATGATCTTCCAATGAGGATATTTTGACAGGTGACATACCTTACTATTTTTATTTCCTATGTCATCATGCCACATCAATTTACCTATGATATCCTCACTTCTAGATAGGCGACTAAACCATGGAATGATTGGAAAGTGTCACACAACATTCATAATACCATATTCATCTTTCTTGTATCAAGAATCACCTTACATTGGGAATTATATATGTGATTATTGGTCCTTTAAAAATAGTGTACAGTGATTCGGTCAGGCATGTATTCATTCAAAGATCATACCTATCGAATGTAGCATTCGTTTGGCATCATATATTCTGCTTGGGGGATCATTATATTTTGGGAGCATGTCATTCAAGAGAGAAAGTAATTCTATAATACTAGTGTCACTCCATGTGTTGGATACATTCAAATTATATAGCTTCAGTATGGATGAAAATGTTGTATATTTAGTGAAATCACCATACAAAGGAATCTTTTCACAACTCTTTAACTATTCAAACAATTTTGGGATATCATAAAGTTCATGTTTAATTGTCCTTTTCATTTCCTCAATACAATCTTCATCATCATTAACATATATAATCATGTCCTTGATATAGACTTATTTATTTTCCACACATGTAATCATATCAGATGATTCATAAAACGCACTGTTATACTATTCACTAGCTACATTCACTTTTGCCCCATTCGTATTCAAACATTTATAACTTTGATCTATTCCGTGAAAGATCAAGTGTTCTTCCAACTCAACTAGACTATCTTTTCTTGAATAACAACAGTGTAAACATACACAAAGGATTTTAAATGGGTCATATGCATGATCTTTTTCAAACATGATGAAATCATTCACTCCATCATCATACTCTCTTTTCAAACGACTGGAATCCATCCATTATTTATTCATATCCATCCTATTTGATTTGTTGATATTATTATTTAACAAAATAAATTCACAAAATAATGATATAATGTAATGGTTTTCCTAATTCTGTAAATATCTAAACAAAAAAGATAATGAAAAAACTAAAAGTCAAATTTCCTTTGAAATCTATTTAAAAAGTCACAGTTAAAATCCCATAAAAAACCATTTACATAAATTACACTTTAAAATAACATGCACTTTTAATGTAAATCAAATAGTTCCAAATATTCATTTGCAAAACGAAAGTTCCTTTTTTTAAATCATTCGAAATAACTTCATGACAAAAAATGTAAATCATTTAAAATGAGTGACATCCTTCTAAGAAACATTTCAAAACACTTGAATCATTTTAAAAGATCCACTTAGGAATTTTCACAAAGACATAGATCCCAATATAGACAATTTATAAAAGATACATATAAAACACCTTGATCCATCCCAAATCAATATGTTTAGTATGATTCCATAACATTATTTCATAGGTAGGTGTAATAGTAATAATTTCAATAAGAATTTGATATTTGGTTCCCCACCATTGGATATCCCTTATCCAGGCTTCCATTGTCGAATTATATAAATTATCTATCACCACAACACTCGAGTCCCTAAGGATATGTTCCTAGCCAGTGAACACGCTCTCAACCATGAAACACTCATGTTCCAATTTACTATAAACACTACATTATCCCAATGATCCTTGTCTCAGACCAAATAAATTAGTTATACACCCTAATAACAATTTATATGTCTCTCACATTAAGTACTATTGGTGCCTTCCTTATAAATACACCTAAGAAAATCTATAAGAATGAACTCATTACAAAATAAAAAAATTTCAAGTGTCATTCCATTTACAAGAATAATTTTCCTACACCTCTCATCACTAGAAAAAATTATGTTTCTTTCCTGAACCTTTTAAGTACATCATGTCTTAATTCAAAATAAAAAAATAACTATAGTACTAAACAAACATATGTTATTATTTTCCATATTCTATTTATTAAAATCATAAAAAATACATTATAATTGATGTTATAAAGACTATTCATTCTAAAATTTGTAACTAAACTCATATCAAGAACCTCTAGAATCAAAGTGATGAGAGTATCATTATAGGTCTCAATAGAATTCTCACCTCTCTAAAACTAATTCATGAGGTTGACAACATAAACTCCCAAAATAGTTTATAGCCTTTTAAGGAAAATTTCATAAATAAAATCGTGGTTCAGTACCATTGATTGATTCATCAACATAAATGTAATTACCACTTCATAACATTGAATATAAATAGTAAATAAATCATTCATTTAATTTGTTAAATATGTAATAAAATAATAATTTATATATTTAGATATAAAATTATGCTATGAAGAAAATATAATTTGTTAATCACTTGAATTATTTCATTTTTACATTTGAGTGGATTCACAATAAAGTGTTTCCCGATGGAAGGATTCACTATATGTGTTGTTATTGTTATTTGACTAGGGTTTCCAGAAAATATCACATTTAGATTTGGAAAGGTAGGGATAAAAAAATATGTTCCACTTAAAACAAAATTACTCCCTTAATATAAATATCAATTTATTCCCCTATGATGTAGTATTTTCATCCAGACAACATAAATTTCATGTGGTGTGATTATTACATTTTTGTCATGTGTTTATCCTTTATTACTCTTTTCCTATGGGGGTGGTATTTTTAAAACCATGAGGATACTGAAACTAGAAGGTAGAGATCTGATGTAGTGACTTAGCTGAAGCTTTACTTCTATATTATGGTATATAAGGTTTGCAGATTTGTTTCAATTCATGTATGTTCTGTAATTTTGTCCGATATCTTCAAGTTTCTAAGGTTTAATTTTTGTTTTGGTGTTTTAACATTTGGATTGTAGATTTGTACCAAATCCAAGTAGTGGTATCAACTATTTTAATTATTCTGCTATTAGTTACCAAAAAAGTGGTATTAAATCATTGTTACATAACATATGGTGATTATTTTATCAATAATATATAAAATATCTTATTTCAAGACTACTAAGTTTCCTCTACTGAAATGATTTTCTAATATTTAGTGGAATTGCAATTGTAACAAAGTGGTGGTTAAATTGAAATTGGTAAGGTTTGGATTGATGTTAAATGGTGGAAGATTCAGACTTTGGGGGGAAATGGGCTTCCTACTCATTGAGAGTTCACAAGTAACATTGAATTTGAATTAGTCAGAAGCGAGGTGTTCAGTAGAATGGGAAACCGTGAGATAAAAGCATTAAAACATTTTTTAAAAGTTTTTTCAAAGAGAATCTAGATCCAATAGTGAAGAAGGACATCCCTCAATGATTTTGAGCATTAAATGTGGATGTGTAGTATAGGTAGGGATCATGGAGTGTGATTGGTTGAGGTTTTGGTGCAATAGTGGTTCTTGGTGAGAATGTATCAATGCCTAGAAAGTGAAGTGTTTTGATCCATATCTAGGATGAGCATATTGATTCCTAGTAAGTGTGGGGATATAATCCCATACAAGGGAGAGTGGATAAATGTATTGCAAGTACATGTCTTAGGTCCTACCTAAGTAACTAGGGTTCTAAAGATAAATGAAATGGAGGAGATCATAATCAATAGTGAAGTCAATCACATAAAATTTGAATGACATAAAAAACAATTCATCCCACCACTAAACACCCTTCATTGAAACAACCCATTTTTACACATGTATAACTCATTAAAAATAAAAATCATACCAATTAATATAAACATCAAAATCCAAATATTATATAGTGAAAATGTTACCAAATCATAGATGCTTTTTTTAAAGTTCCAACCATCCCTTTGAGAATTCATTGATAAAAGAAACATGAAGTTATTGTTATGAATATTACAAATGATCCTTAAATATTTCACCTAAGATGAACACATAAATTTCTTCTTTGGATACCAAATATGATTCAAAACATGATGAACAACTCCTTTAAATAATAAAGGAAATAATTCCAATATAAATATATCAATCATACATAATGGGGTGTCCAAAAATAGAATATGATATCATTTCATGTTACTGAATCAAATTAATATATAATATTCATTAAATGATAAAAAAGGGAGAAAAAAATATCAATAACAATCAAATCCCTTTAAAAAATGGGCATTTAATTACAATATAAAGTAGAATTATTAATTTATCACTTATAGAAAATGTTTTAGGGTCATTAGGTGGCTTGAAATTCTATTTATAAATATAAGTGCATGAAAAGGGAAAATAAAGAATTTAAAAAAATAATTAGAGTGAATTATAAAGTGGTTCTAACAATATACGGATAAATGAACATTAAGAAACACATTTATGTTAACTTGAAGGTATCCTTGATAAGGAATCATTATTACATCATCCAAACTAGAATAATTCAATATACATTAAATGAAGAAGGGGTTTAAAATACTCAATCACCCAAATAATGTCAATTAAAAAGTGTTTCATACAAACATCTACCTAAACAAAGATAAGATGACAAGAAAAAATTGAGGAAGTGAAGAGAGTGTTGGTATTATGGATATCTTTTGATAAACCCAATAAATCATTAAAAACATTTAAAAATGTTAGAAAATTGTATAAGTGAAAACCATATGAGAAACCCCTAAACATGATCATTACAATACATTCATACATGACATTAACTTTCCCATGTTCAAACACACACATTCATGGTATACAATCATGTTTCAATAGAGGACCACCAATTTTTTTTTCAAAAAAAACCAACATGAAATTAATTTAGTGTCCACACAAGGACCACCAACATCCACAATTTTCAGTTGGGCATTTAGCCCATATAATTCACAAAATCACCATCAAACAAAGAGAAATATGAGTAAACTCAATATGGAGGTGTCATTCACCATGCGAAAGAGGTATGTTTGCGGTAGAGGATATGTGTGCCATCAAGGAGTCCTCCAACAGAGGAGAGGTGTCCGATAGAGGAGAGGCGCACAGTAGAGGAGAAACACACGGTAGAGGTGTGGTGCATGACAGATGTGTGCCCCATGGTGGAGGATTGGCATGTGAAGAAGTAGAGGTTCACAATGGTCTGGTTCATGCATGGTGGTGGTGTGGCACACAATGGAGGAGAGCTGCACAATGGTCTGATTCATGGAGAAGGAGAGATGCACAGTTGAGGTGTGGTTCATGGTAGAGGAGAGGTGATGGGAGAGGAGGAGGAGGAGCAGTAGGAGCGGTGGCAGCGAACGGATTTTTTGAGAGCTTGAGGGGGTTGAGGAAGGCGGAGAAAGTTAGAGTTTTTGTATACAACCTAGTGAACATTTTATCAGCACTAGCTAAAAAGTGATGATAAAGGTATGTTTTATTATCGCAAAAATAGAAATCGCTGATAAAAATTTCCATTATCAGAACTTTTTTATCACTTATAAAGATAAGCCTTTACCAGTGCTAAAAAAGCTCTGATAAAGGTATCTTTATAAGCGCTAAATAAATTGCACTGATAATGATGTCTTTTATCGGTGCTTTTTAAGAGCTGATAAATATAGGATTTTATCAGCGCTAAGAAAAACACAGATAAATATATTGTGTTAATAATTTATTTCCATTATTATATATATCTATAAAATTATATACATGATAAATATATATTCTTATTCATAAAATTATAATTTAAATAATTATAAAATTAGAATAAATATACTTATTATATTTAAAATCTAAGAAATATATATATTAAATATATTAATTATCAAAATTTATAAGATTATAGATGTATATAACTATATTTCTTCTGATTTTATAATTATTTATATGAATATTTATTTATTTAGAATTACAATTATGAATGAATATATATATATATATATATATATATTTCAAAAATTATAAAATTTAAAAAAATTAATATTTCTAATATTTATAATTTTATAATTATTTATATTTATTATATTTATTATAATTTCATAATTATTTAAATATATCTATATTTATTTATAACTGTAAATATAAATATTTTTATTTATTTCTCAATATTATTATATCTTTATTTAATTATATATAAAATTATATTTGAAAAAAAAATATTTTATAGGAATTAATATTTATTTAAATTAATATATATGTATTTAAATTTATAATGAATAAATATTTATTTATTTATTTTAATTAAAATTATATCAAATAAATTCATTATAGTTATAATTATAAATATATATGTATATATATAATTATAAAATTATAAAAAATATATTTATAATTTTATGAATATATTTAATTAATATATTTAATATAATTTTTTATTTAATTAAATATATCGACATTTATTTACAATTATATATATAACTATTTGTATTTATTTAGAGACATTTCTATATAAATATATATAATTAATATATTTATAATAATTTTTAAATGATTTAAATAAATATATATTTATTTATATTTATAATGAATAAATATATATTTATTTATTTTCATTAAAATTTTAATAAATAAATTATTTATATTTATAATTATAAATGTATATATATATAATTAATTATAAAATTATAACGAATATATTTATAATTTTATGAATATATATAATTAATATATTTATTATAATCTTTTAATTAATTAACTATATTTCCATTTATTTAGAATTATATTTATTACCATTTGTATTTATTAATAGATATTTGTATATAAATATATATAATTAATATATTTATAATAAGTTTTTAAATTCTTTAAATATATCTATATTTATTTATGAATTATAATTATAAATATTTGTATTTATTCATAAATATTTGTATATATTTACAAATATATTTACGTTATTATATATTTATAACATTATTAGTAGTATAACAAATATATTTCTTATAATTTCATAATTTTTTACATATATATATAGTTATAATTGTAACTATAAATTAATATATTCATAAATTTTTGTATGTATATATATATATATATTTATTTATTTATAAAATTATAATATATGTATTTTTTGTAATTTTATAATTATGTCAATATATATATATTGTTATAATTATAATTATAAAAAAAATTTAAAAAAAATTTATATATATTTAAAATCTAATAATTATAAATATAATAAATATATTTATTCTTTAGATATATTTAATTTAATATTAGAAGTATTGTGAACATAATATAGTATATATATGTGTAACATGAATTAATCATATACAGCTAGTAAAATATACAAAATATAAAACGAGCCATCAATGGATGCCATGAATAATAAGAAGAGTGTAACATATAAATGAACATTCATGACGATATATAACATATATGCATGCATGATCAATATATTAATTGACCAAACTCATTAGAAACAAACATATATTCAATTATATTCTAATACATTTTTTAAAACATTATATATATATATTAATTATTAAAAAGAATATTAATTATAAACATGCATTTTTTATTTAATATATAAAAATAAACATTATTTTTGAATATAAATATAATAATTTGATATAAATTATTATTAAGAAATTGTATCAGGGCTAAAAAGGAGCTGATAAAAGGTACACCTTTATAAGCACTTTTAGCTAGTGGCGATGAAGCCCCCCTTTATCAACACTTTCTACTTATCACTGATAAAAAGATATGCTTCCATTGCCCCATTTTGTGGTAGTGTATTTTTGTTAAATATTACTGAAACATGCTCTTCACTAAATTTTTCATCATTTGTCATAATTAATATACTAATAAAATAAAATTAAAACATTATTAATATTTATAAAAAAATATGTCCCAATACCTTTAATGATCACATAATTATGAACTTCGAATCATTAAATAAGAATAAACACCACCATTATGAAACTAGTAGTACACAAATAATCAAAGCTAATAACCTCTGATGAGGAAAATAAAATATAACTAACTATTATATTTGTAATAAATTATTATAAAAAACGTTTATAAGAGATTATAGGTATTAATATTGTTCTAAAATAGGTTATTAATATAGTTAATTTTGTAATTCAGGAGGTTAGATCATGTTTGACTAAATAAGATTAAATGTAAGAGTTTATGTTAACTTAATTTTCATTTATTGAGGTTTTATAGTATTTATTGAACTTTATTCTTATAAGTTTTGTATTTTCTACCCTATGATTGAATTAACTTCAAACCCTATTTATATTATATTTGTTTTCATTTCTATCACATTAACGACTTCTCAAATGCCACCTACTACATCAATTATGGTGTTTGTACAGATGTTTTCTTCATCGATTCCATTATTTGAGACATGTTATGTTTATGAACCTAATTTTATTTAAATTGTGTTTATAATCCCTATATGATATATAATATTAGTAATTTTATTTTATACATTGTAGTTAAAATTCAATTTCCAGTTTTATATTTTAAATTGTTTTTATTAAAAAAAAAATTAATCCGTAAAGAATATTGATACCTAAAACTTATTTCATTGATTTAAGATATTTTTCTTTAACTTATTTATTCCATTCTTGGTTTCAACCACAATAAAATTTAAGTATACTTTATATTCTCTTACTCATTATGTAAAAATTAATTTTTAATTCAAATCTCTTCCCATTAAGGATTTCTTTCTCATAATAGTATAACATTGTTAAGAATAATTCATATCCTTCCCACGTAAGCTATTTTTCTTCCATATTTTTTTTATATTGCTGAAAATTTTCTATTTTATATTTGAAAACCCAATTATGTGATATCTCTTTTTTATCTTCACATTTTCCTTTTCCACTTTTCTAAAAGAAGATTCATTATTATTTTTACAATTTGGGTTTCATAAAATATTTTTTTTAAATATTTAAAAGTATTTCCCTTTCATATTCATATTTTTACCTTCCATTGAACATTCATTAAATATTTTTAAGGATCAATTATTATAACTCATTTCAAAATGTTTTTTCATGTTTCCTATTTAAAAATTATTTTTTAATTTGACTCGTAACTTCCTATTTTTATGATATTGTGAAAAATGTTTTATAAAATTCATTTTATTATACTTCATCCTTTTTCCTCTTTTGAAAATATTTTTACCTCCATTTGTGTTATGTTTCAATGATTTAATTTTAAATCATACTATACTATTTTTTTGGTTATTAAACTCATGGCATCCAAAAAATTATTATTTTCTTATAATGTGAAATTGTTTAAATTCTTCTTTATAGGGATTTTTTATCATCTATGTCGACCACCTTCAATGTAATTATGTTAGAAATGGAATATTACTTAATAATACCATACCACTCTTTTCTCTATATAGATTACGAACATGTTATTCCATTTACTTATTGGGGAATGTATTGAAATCTCATATGTTTATTATTCCAAGAATATTATTCATTTATTTATAAATAATGTTCATTATGTATTGAATTTTTATTTATTTATTTCATATGTTGAATACATTGAACTTAATTTACTGACAGATGGGGATAAAAAATAACCATGAGGATTTGATAGGTCTCATGAGACAAACTATCCTAGGTATTTAATGTATCCCTTTCAATTTATTTTATTGTCTTGGATATGGTCCTGACAATATTTATTGTCTTGAGTCCTTGGTAATATGTAATGTCTTAGAACAAGGATTTTAAAGGTTTTTTTCCAAGAATTCTATCACCATTAAATCAATTATTATTTCCCTTATGGTTATGTATATTGTTAACCATAGATTTGTTTCAATCTCATGTGATCATTTATACAATATTATTTTATTATCAATTATTTCCTTCCTTATTATTCATGCCTTTTTTTATTATATTATTGATTTCGGTATAGAGTGTTCCTTACTAATAGTTTGAGATAACCCTTCTTATGTTTCTATTGATCATGTTATGATGAAAATAATTATACATAATATTACAAGAAGAATAACATGTATGTAGAATTTATGGGAGTTTTGTTTGTCTTATTATATATTAAGTTGTTCCTAATGTAGTTGTAAAAATGTCCATTTTATGAGAAATAAGTGATATTTATTAGTTAATTATGTTTCCAAATTCTCTAAATATATAAATGTAACATCCGAGACTTTTATGTTATATAAATCATCAAAGGAATATTTCACTTTCTTGGCTTGCTTTACACGCAATCATGACCTTCCTCGATAGCTTGCGTCGTACGCAATACCGAGTTTCACTAAACAACGATATGCTATTAAAATATTATTAAAACTATCCATTATGAATAGTAATACCCACTTTTTGAAATTTTGTAAATTTTATTTTTCAAAACTGACTTCATTTTTGGATTCATAATATCGAAATTAGCCTAGGGTGAAATTTTGGTATTTTTCTGAAAACTTTCAATTTTTGATGAATAGTGAAACCACTAAGTGGTAGATAAAAAAACAGAATTTTTCATAAAACTTAATTTTACCGCTTTTGTGAGTAGAAGTTAAAAAATCCGAGAGACACAGTTGATGTCAGTAAGTAAAATGTGGTTCAATGAGATGAAAATAATTTTTGGTGAATAGTAACTTTTTTTACTTTTATTTACCACGGTTAAAAGTAAATAAGGTAATTAAGGGTAAAAATGATATTATTATTACCCTAACACATGTACTAATTCAATTTTATATGTGTAATTCGACCAAAAACAACCTTAGGAATAAAATATGACCATTTAGGCTCACTTGGATTAGATTAGGACATTTATTATTAATTTATTTAAAGAAGGGTTAAAATAGTTAAAATCAATGTTTAATAAGTATATCAATTTTAATATAGGGTTATACATAAGATAAATTCGACTATAAATATTAATTATAAAGATAAAAATATTTCCTACATAATGATATTTTATTTTTAATTTTTAGAATTTAAATAAGTTAATGTATTTACGACACAAAGATAATGCGGTAATTATATTATTAATGAAATATTGACATAATTGATGTTATAAATACCCAAATAAATATAATTTGAGACTTTTTATGAATTAAACTAATTTTCTAGGTTAATATGACATGTTAGTATTGATTTAATTAACTTTTTTCCAACTAATCATTCTTTTATAATTTTCACAAAAATCAATTAATAAATACTGTCAAAATTGACATAAAATGGTTTTTAAAAAAATATTATATTAGGAATTGTTATTTTATTCCTAAAAATCTAAGGTTCGGCCAAATGACTTAGATAAAGTTATATATATTAATAATAAACAACTTGGGGTTCATTTGGCTGCTTATAGTAAGTTTATTAACCTTATAGTATAAGAACACAAGAAGGCACGGTAAAAGTTAAATAATTTAACTTAATGTTAAATCTAAATGATAAGTTTAAAATAGGAACCTAAACTTGTCTAAATTCTATTGGATGAGAGTATTTCGACCCATCCCCAAATTAGCTTCTAAATAAATCAATTTGGATCTATTTAAAACCGAATTTGAATTTATAATAAAATAATAGTTTTTGTTATTCTAAAGGTGCCCCTCTCCTCCATTATAAAAGGGCACCTCCTCCCCCTCTTCCTCACACCACTTTGAGCCTTAAAGCTCGGCCAAACCCTACCACATTCTCCTCTCCACTTCCCTAGAGAAATCCTAGAGGTCCTGGTCTTCTTCAAAGACCAATTTTAGTGCCCTAAAAGGCGATCTCAAAGAGGCGCTTCAAAGAAGAGGTAATGTCCGTTACCAATTCTTTCAACTTTATTTCTTCTTCCACTTCTTCTTCTTTAGTTGTTTAATTATGAAGTAATAACATCAGTATCACTCATATATTGATATGTAATTATAAGTATGAAACAATCCTATTTCACCATCTATCCATCCTACGGAAAATGAAATCACCGCGCGTGCGTACGTACGGAATACTGTCTCCACGCCGTGGTGTAATCTATTTTCCACCACCACCTTACTTGGATAGATATAATGGTGTAAAGAAGGAATATATATGATTATTGTGAATTGATATTGATTATTAAATAGTATACATAAACTCCAATACAATTCCACGATCATAGGAACAATATCATCACTCGTGCGTACGTACGGAATACTGTCTCCACGATGTGATGCAACTCGTTCTACATGATCATCATTGCATAATGATTATATAAATGAATTGAATGAATAAATATGATATATATTACACTAATACCAATCTATAAATGAGGTATCTATAACCTAAAAATAAGGATAAGAATTTATTCGACAAAACACGCATAAGAACAAAAAGTAATAAACACCCGAATAAACAAGTAGTAATAAAATATTACTAATAAGAAGCTACGAATATGACCATTTATGATATCATAAAAATAAGTATGATTCTGGAAGAAGTCAATAACATTATTTAAATCATTATACAGGAGGTTCGGACACTTACGAAGCAAATCGGACCTAAGGTAAGGGAAATATCACAATCTCATTTTATCTGAGATTGTTTATACTTTGAAATTTACTGGGGTGTATTTTATCATCCACATCCATGTTTCCTCAATATGTAATACTATTTCCATTCACCTACAATTGTTTAAATCCAATTTTACCCTTCGATGAGTTTTTAGTAAAAGATATGAAAGGAATCTTTTTTCATTTTTCCTATGCGGTACTTTTTGACTTTTCCGACAAAAGTACGAGAAGAATGTTTTTTAACATGTACGGAATGAATGGTTTTTTAAAACATTATTTCCAAGAAGCTTCCTTTACATGTTTTCAAGTTTATTTTTAATCAACTTCTTTTAGTTCATAATTTTATGACATGTTAAGAAAGGAAAAGTTTTTTTAAGTAGAAAGGATATTTTCCTCAAGAATGGAGTTCAAGTGTTTTATCAAAATTATTTTCCATCTAAGATAATATAAAGTTCTATTTCTATCCCTATTATTATATTGATTTGATTATGTTGTGATGGAAATATATTTATCAATTCATTTATCTTATATGAATTTTTTTATGATGTCACGATGTTTAAGAATCCCATTTTTATTACATGGGTTATGCTATGATGTATGGTTTATGATTTTGTGGCACACATAAGAATGGTATAATTATGAGATGGGTGGGAACTATATCTCCCTCCAATGCATTGGGTAAAGATTTTATATCTCATGAGATAGACATGGCTGGAACGGCAGGTTAAACCGGTTCAGTGAAACAGGACTGAAATGAGGAGTGAACTCGGTTCTGAAATGGACTTTGTCCACTAAGATAGTCATGGAAATGAGTCTTGACTAATTTCTAAATGATTATCTATGATTATGTGTGTATGCCACAAAGTTTCATGTTTTAAGTTATTATTATTGGGATTACATTTAACTACTATGATTTATCCCATGTTATGATATTATGATCTCTTTTGCAGATTAAGATTTCCAAAATGTTGTGTTCTTATGAATATGATGTGATAGATTTTTATTTTGTTTACCCTTACTGAGCATTTGAACTCACCCTTTTGTATGTTTTCTATCCCCAGGTCAGGAAGAAGGTTATTAAGTAATATATGCCAAAACGGACTATAGATATGATGAAATAAATGGGAGACAGTGTAGACTCTTTATGAACCAGTTGTTTATGTTTCCCAGTTTCTAAAGAAACTATACCTATATGGTCCTTTACTGGTTTTGTTATATGTTGTAATAAGTGTGCTTCAATTCTGAATTAATAACAATGTATGTAAAGTATGGGTCGTTATTGTTGGTATCAGAGGAAAGGTATAGTCAACCTTTGGAAACTAGGATGTGAAAGCCTTAGTAAGAACCCTAAGGATAAGTCTGAGCATAGAACACAATCTTAGTGTTTTGAAAAAGGCCATGAATAACATAGGATAAGACCTTAAGTGTGAAATTTTATTCCTGATTATGTGGTTTTCCTATTATAATTAGTGTTGCTCACACTATTCTTCTTGGTTTTAGTCAATGGCTGGAACCCGAAGGAACCGTGTTAATGCGGAATGCGGCAGGCAATGCAATGATTGTCTCCCTGAGCAACCAAATGTTATGGGAGCTGGAATGCAAAATCTTGTAGCCATGGTCACACAACTTTCTCAAGATATGAATCATGCAGTACTTCCAAACAAGAAAAGGAAGGAGAAACATTCTATTTAATCCTTCATGAGACAGCGTCCACCTTCATTAAGCGGGTCTAATGATCCATTAGTTGCTGAAAAATGGATGAGTACTACTGAAAAGATATTTTCAGTTCTTCAAAGTTATTAACATGATAAAGTCATCTTAGCAGTGTATCGTTTGGAAGGTGATGCTGATCAATGGTGGAATATTATTAAGAATACGAGGCAAAGGGATGAAATTGAGTCCATGTAATGGGACGAGTTCAAGAACTTATTTTTCAATAAGTAATTCCCCCGTATTCTCAAAAAAAATATGGAGAAGGAGTTTCTTAAACTAAGCAAAAGGATGATGAATCTGTTGGTACCTATGAATCAAATTTTACAAGACTTGCAAGGTACGCTTCTGGTATTATTATCCAACCTGAGAGTAAGATCGATCGATTCTTTAGTGGCTTAAAACCAAGTCTTCGAAGGGCGTTACCCATAAGGGACTTCAATATCTACAAGGAAATCGTTTGATGTGCTCTCAAAGTCGAGATGGAGATTGGAGTAACCCATCAGTCATATGGGTTTGATAAGAAGAGGAAAATGGAATTCAAAGGAAAATCTAAAGAGCACACTGAAAAGAAGATGAGCTTTCCCTTATGCTCAAAGTGTGGAAAGAAACATGGAGGAAGTTGTCTTAAAGGGACAAGTAAATGTTTCAAATGTGGAAAGGAAGGTCATAGGGAATTTGAATGCCGCAATGATGGGAAGAAGATGTTTAATGATGCAAACAAAGGAAGGGATACACATAATGAACCTACTACACTTCAATGTTTCAAGTGCAAGGAGATGGGGCATTATGCCAATCAATTCCCAAACACAAGGGTTGATGATGATGGTCGATGTCAACAAACTCTTAAGGCTAAAGATAAAGGAAAGTCACATGCAATTTCTATCAGCGATGTGGAGTACGATAACGATGTGGTGAAAGGTACACTTACCATCCACTCTAAAGTAGCAAATGTTTTATTTGATTTTGGATCCACCCACTCCTTTATTTATGAAGAATTTTCTAAGGATATCATCGTATTACCTCAACAATTAGATGTTGAGTTAGCTGTGACAACCCCTAATGGCACAACAGTCGCATCAAAAGTTTATAATTCTTATCCGATTGAAGTTTGTGGGAAAGTGCTTCCTGAAAATCTTGTGATCCTTCCTATAGTTGAATTTGATGTTATTCATGGCATGGATTGGCTTTCTTTATATGGATCTCATATCAATTTTCAAAGAAGGGAAGTCACATTTCATATTCCAGATCAATCTATGATCGTCTATCAATGCAAGGATGAACATAACCTTCCAGTGGAATTTTTTTCCATCTTATGGGTCTTGATTCCACTAAATGAAGGTTATTTATCTGAAATGGTTGGTGAGAAACTCACGATTAAGAATATTCCCATTGTATGGGAGTTTTACGATTTTTTTCCAGAGGAATTACCGGGTTTTACACCAAATCGTGAATTTGAGTTTTCAATAGAACTCGTACCGGGTGCTTTGCCTATTTCAAAGACACCTTATAGAATGGCCCCAATTGAGTTGCAGGAATTGAAGAAGCAACTCCAAGAGAATCTTGATAAGGGGTTCATACGCCCTAGTGCGTCACCTTGGGGAGCACCTATTCTATTTGTTTAGAAGAAAGATGGCTCAATGAGACTCTGCATTGATTATCAAGAACTTAAAAAGATCACTATCAAAAACAAATATCCTCTCCCACGCATTGATGACTTATTTGACCAACTACGCGGAGCTCAATACTTTTCCAAGATTGATCTTCATTCAGGGTATCATCAATTAAAGGTAAAAATAGAGGATATACCAAAGACGTCTTTCCGTACAAGGTATGGACACTATGAATTTACAGTGATGCCATTTGGTCTTACTAATTCCCCTGCTATCTTCATGGATCTGATGAATAGAGTCTTTAGAGACTATCTTGATCAGTTTTTGGTAGTCTTTATAGATGATATTCTTGTCTATTCGAAGAGCAAGGAAAAACATGAGGATCACTTGAGAATTATATTGAAGACCCTGAGAAAGGAGAATCTTTATGCCAAATTTACCAAGTGTGAATTTTGGCTTCAAAATGTTTCATTTTTTGGTCACATAATATCAAAAGAGGGGATATTTGTGGATCCAACAAAAACAGAGGTTATCGAAAGATGGTCGAGACCAACAACAGTAACTGAGATCCGAAGTTTTCTTGGTTTGGCTGGATATTATCGACATTTTTTGAATGATTTTTCACGATTATCTAATCCACTCACCAAGTTGACTCGGAAAGGAGTTAAGTTAGTTTGGATGGAGGAATGTGAAGATAATTTCAAGGAGTTGAAAAGAAGGTTATCCAGTGCACCTTTGCTCACACTTCCTTGTAGTGGAGAAAGGTTTGTGATCTACAGTGATGCATCCAAGAAGGGATTGGGGTGTTTTATTATGCAAAATGATATGGTGATAGCTTATGCCTCACGAAAATTGAAAATACATGAGAAAAATTACCCAACTCATGATTTGGAGTTTGCTGCAGTAATCTTTGCATTAAATATTTGGAGGAATTATCTTTATAGTGAAAGGTGTGACATTTATACTGATCATAAAAGTTTAAAGTATATTTTCACACAAAAGAAGCTGAATATGCGCCAAAGAAGATGGTTGGAGCTGATTAAAAATTATGACTGCTCAATCCATTACCACCCTGGTAAAGAAAACAAGGTGGAAGATGCATTAAGTCGACATGACCGTGCCAGTTTATCCATGATGAGGATCACAAAAGATCCAATATTTATGGATTTACAAAGGATGGATCTTGGAATTATAATGAAAGGGGAAAAATCGTATCTTTCTCAAATGAATGTTCAACCATCTATACATGTGAAGATTAAAGATGCACAGAAAGAAGATGTCGAGTTACAAAAGAAGGTGAGAAATGTTCCTGAATTCAACCTTGATTGTGATGGGATAATAATGTTCAGGAATCGGTTTTGTGTTCCTCCCATCCCCGAATTAAGGAAGGAGCTGCTAGATGAGGCTCATAGTTCTTCATTATCTATTCATCCTGGAAGCACGAAGATGTATAGGGACCTGAAATATTACTTTTGGTGGGATGGCATAAAAAGAGATGTTGCTGAATATGTCTCTCGATGCTTGGTTTGTCAGCAAGTTAAAGCTGAGAGACAGAAGTCTAAGGGGATGTTATAACTGTTACCCATACCCAAATGGAAATGGGAAAACATCTCTATGGACTTTGTCACAGGACTTCCTAAAACATCCAAAGGAAATAATTCTATCTGGGTCATATTTGATAGTCTTACAAAGTCTGCACACTTCATCGCTATTAGAGAGGATTTCTCTCTTGATCAGCTTGCCATGATATATGTGAAGGAAGTGGTAAGATTGCATGGAGTACCACTTTCTATTATATCTGATCAGGATCCGAGGTTTACCTAAAAGTTCTGTCCAAGTCTTCAGCATACTTTGGATACAGAGTTGAGGTTCAGCACTACTTATCATCCTCAGACAGACGGTCAGTCTGAGAGAACAATTCAAACTCTAGAAGATATGTTGAGAGCTTGCTCTATGGATTTCAATGGTGATTTGGGATCAACACCTATCTTTGGTGGAATTTTCCTATAATAATATCTTTCACTCCAGTATTCAGATGGCTCCTTATGAAGCTCTCTATGGAAAGAAATGCAGGACTCCAACTTGCTGGGATGAAGTTGGGGAAAGAGAGCTAATAGGACCTGATCTTGTTGATGGGATGGAAGAAAAGGTCAGATCTATTCAACAACACATAAGAGCAGCTCAGAGTCGACAGAAAAGTTATGCCGACAACCGAAGAAAAGACCTAGAGTTTGAAGTGGGTGATAAAGTTTTCTTACGAATATCTCCTTGGAAGAGAGTAATGAGATTTGGAAAGAAGGGAAAGTTGAGCCCTAGGTATATCGGTCCTCTCGAAATACTGGATCGTGTTGGGAAGGTAGCTTACCGATTGGCGCTTCCACCGAATCTCTCTCATGTTCACAATGTGTTCCATGTATCTCTCCCAAGAAAGTACATACCTGATCCTTCACATGTACTCAGCTCAGAAGTTGTACTGCTGGAGCAAGATCTTTCTTATGAAGAACAGCTGATAGAGATTCTGGATCATAGCGAAAAAGTCCTACGAAACAAGACCACTCGATTGGTGAAAGTTTTATGGAAGAACCACCAATTAGAAGAAGCTACATGGGAGCTTGAGGATATGATGAGGGAGAGGTATCCTCATCTGTTTGTTACAAAGTGATGAATTTCGAGGGCAAAATTCATTTTAAGGGGGGTAGAATGTAACACCCGAGACTTTTATGATATATAAATCATCAAAGTAATCTTTCACTTTCTTGGCTTTCTTTACACGCAATCGCGACCTTTCTCGATAGCTTGTGTCCTACGCAATACCGAGTTTCACTAAACAACGATATGCTATTAAAATATTATTAAAACTAGCCGTTATGAATAGTAATAACCACTTTTTGAAATTTTTTAATTTTTTTTTTCAAAATTGACTTCATTTTTGGATTCGGAATATCGAAATTATCCTAGAGTAAAATTTTGATATTTTTCTGAAAACTTTCAATTTTTGCTGAATAGTGAAACCACTAAGTGGTAGTTAAAAAAACTGAATTTTTCATAAAATATAATTTTACCGCTTCTGTGAGTGGAATTTCAAAAAACCGAGAGAAACGGTTGATGTCAGTAAGTAAAATGTTGTTCAATGAGATGAAAATAATTTTTGGCGAATAGTAACTTTTTACTTTTATTTACCACGGTTAAAAGTAAATAAGGTAATTAAGGGTAAAAATGATATTATTATTACCCTAACACATGTCCTAATTCTATTGGAAAAGTGTAATTAGACCCAAAACAACCTTAGGAATAAAATATGACCATTTTGTCCCACTTGGATTAGATTAGGACATTTATTATTAATTTATTTAAAGAAGGGTTAAAATAGTTAAATTCAAAGTGTAATAAGTATATCATTTTTAATATAGGGTTATACATAAGATAAATTCGACTATAAATATTCATTATAAATATAAAAAGATTTCCTACATAATTATAGTTTATTTTTAATTTTTAGACTTTAAATAAGTTAATTTATTTATTACACAAAGATGATGCAATAATTATATTATTAATGAAATATTGACATTATTGATGTTATAAATACCCAAATAAGTATAATATTAGACTTTTTATGAATTAAAATTATTTTCTAGGTTAATATGACATGTTAGTATTGATTTAATTAACTTTTTTTGAACAAATCATTCTGTTATGATTTAAAAAAAAAAATTAATAAATATTGTAAAAATTTACATAAAATGGTTTTTAAAACAAATATTATATTAGTAATTGTTATTTTATTCTTAAAAATCTATGGTTCGGCCAAATGACTTTGATAAGGTTTTATATATTAATAATAAACAACTTGGGGTTCGTTTGGCTGCTTATAGTAAGTTTATTAACCTTATAGTATAAGAACACAAGAAGACACGGTAAAAGTAAAATTATTTAACTTAATGTTAAATCTAAATGATAAGGTTAAAATAGGAACCTAAACATGTCTAAATTATATTGTATGACATTATTTAGACCCATCCCCACCTTAGATTTGAAATAAATCAATTTGGAGCTATTTAAAACCGAAGTTGACTTTATAATAAAATAATAGTTTTAGTTATTCCAAAGGTGCCCCTCTCCTCCCTTATAAAAGGGCACATCCACCCCCTCTTCCTCACACCACATTGAGCCTTCAATCTCGGCCAACCCCGGCCAACTTATCCTCTCCACTTCCTTAGAGACATCATAGAGGTCATGGTCTTCTTCAAAGACCAATTTTAGTGCCCTAAAAAGATATCTCAAAGAGGCGCTTCAAAGAAGAGGTAATTTCCGTTACCAATTCTTTCAACTTTATTTCTTCTTCCACTTCTTCTTCTTTATTTTTTTCATTATGAAGTAATAAAATCAGTATCACTAATATACTGATATGTTATTATAAGTATGAAACAAACCTATTTCACCATCTATCCATCCTATGGAAAATGAAATCACCGCGCGTGCGTACGTTCGGAATACCGTCTCCACGCCGTGGGGTAATCTATTTTCCACCACCACCTTACTTGGATGGGTATAATGGTGTAAAGAATGAATATATATGATTATTTTGAAGTAATATTGATTCTGAAATAGTATACATAAACTCCAATACAATTCCATGATCATAGCAACGATATCATCACTCGTGCGTACGTACGGAATATCGTCTCCACGATGTGATGCAACTCGTTATACATGATCTTCATTGCATAATGATTATATAAATGAATTGAATAAATAAATATGATATATATTACACTAATGCCATTCTGTAAAAGTGGTATCTATAACCTAAAAATAAGGATAAGAATTTATTCGACAAAACATGCATAAGAACAAAAAGTAATAAACACCCGAATAAACTAGTAGTAAAGAAATATTACTAATAAGAAGCTAAGAATATGACCATATATGATATCATAAAAATAAGTATTATTCTGTAATAAGTCAATAACATTATTTAAATAATTATACAGAAGGTTCGGACACTTACAAAGCAAATCAGACCTAAGGTAAGGGAAATATCACAATCTCATTTTTATCCGAGATTGTTTATACTTTGAAATTTACTGGGGTGTATTTTATCATCCCAATCCATGTTTCCTCAATATGTAATATTATTTCCACTCACCTACAATTTTTTAAATCCAATTTTACCCTTTGGTTAGTTTTTAGTAAAAGATATGAAATAAATCTTTTGTCGTTTTTCATACGAGGTACTTTTTGACTTTTCTGAAAAAAGTACGAGAAGAATGTTTTTTTAACTTATACGGAATGAATGGATTTTTAAAACATTATTTCCAAGAAGATTCCTTTACATGTTTTCAAGTTTATTTTTAATCAAATTCTTTTAGTCTAGAATTTTATGACATGTTAAGAAAGGAAAAGTGTTTTTGATGTAGAAAGGATATTTTCCTCATGAATGGAGTTCAAGTGTTTTATCAAAATTATTTTCTATCTAAGATAATATAAAGTTCTGTTTCTATCCATATTATTATATTTATTTGATTATGTTGTGATGTAAATATATTTATGAATTCCTTTATCTTATATGAATTGTTTTATGATGTCACGATGTTTTTTGATTCCCATTTTTATTACTTGGGTTATGATATGATGTATGGTTTATGATATTGTGGCACACATAAGAATGGTATCATTATTAGATGGATGGGACCTATATCTCCCTCGAATGAATTGGGTAAATATTTTATATCCCATGAGATATACATGGCTGGAACGGCAGGTTAAATAGGTTCAGTGGAACAGGACTGAAACGAGGAGTGAACTCGGTTCAGAAATGGACTTTGTCCACTAAGAGAGTCTTGGAAATGAGTCTTGACTAATAAGAAATGATTATCTATGATTATGTGTGTATGACACAAAGTTTCATGTTTTAAGTTATGATTATTGGGATTATATTTCACTACTATGATTTATCCCATGTTATGATATTATGATCTCTTTTGCAGGTTAAGATTTCCAAAATGTTATGTTCTTATGAATATGATGTGATTGATTTTTATTTTGTTTACCCTTACTGAGCATTTGAGCTCACCCTTTTGTATGATTTCTTTCCCCAGGTCAGGAAGAAGGTTATTAAGTAATATATGCCAAAAGGGACTATAGATATGATGAAATAAATGGGAGACAGTGTAGACGCTTTATGAACCAGTTGTTTATGTTTCCCAGTTTCTAAAGACACTATACCCATACGGTCCTTTCATGGTTTTGTTATATGTTGTAATAAGTGTGCTTCAATTCTGAAGTAATAACAATGTATGTAAAGTATGGGTTGTTATTATAAACCTATATGGTTGTGGGGATATATGCAAGGAAATATTTGTTATAAATCATGTAATTATGGGATAGTTACACAAATGAGAATATATTCAATATTAGAGAATAGTTTTGATAACTTTAGATGTTATGATATTATTATTTTATGGTATTTTTGGAGTTATAAATGTTATCAAGTATTGAGAGGCTGAGGTTGATCTTGATTTGAATGGTGTTGATAACCCTTTATGTTAGTTGAGGTAATATTGGATATTTTTTGTTGTCTGGGAATTAGGGTGAGATTACATTTCCTTTCAAAAAAAGGGTGAGATAATATTAATGAAAACCCAATATATAATTTTATATATAGGAAAATATCCAAATGTTCAAGTAATGTAGCGGTTCTGCTATCTATTACTTCCTTGAATGGATTCAGGAATGTGGGTGTAGATGTGGCACAAATAAACCTATGTTTAATCACCCTAAAAAAAGGATGGTTGTGTATCAACTCAATATTTACATGGTACATGATGAGAGTGAAGGTTCTGGGTGCAGCGAAAGCATGGTGGGGCCGACACCCAACTTTATTTTTTACCATGATAAATGATTAATACGGGATCAATACAATGATGAAAACCAATATCCACAAAATAGATTCAAATATTTAGATAAAGAAGGAAGAGGTCGAAACCATTAGAGAGGAACTTTCACATCATGTTTATAATTAATTTAATTAATTTTATAAAGAAAATAATATTTCGATCATTGGTATTTTCTTTGTTGATGATGTTGATTGTTCGGAATAACCCTTCTGGATTGTGTCGTTGCACTTGTGAGGATCCAAACTTGAAGCTATCTAGTGGTGATCTACACATGCTCTGATGGCCTTTGATCGATACCACTCATTCTCCAAATTCTAGCATAGTAAAGCGAGTGTATTGTGTCAGTTGTTCATGATAACTTATTCACCAACCTTGAATAACGAATCTTGTTCTTGAGAGGGACACAAATAGGATCCTATATAGAAATTGGTTAACTAAAAAATTCTCAATTTACCAAGCATGCGGTGTGTTCCCTATGGAACAATTGACGTACTTGTCTATTTATATGCATGGAACTTTAGTTACAATATTTAATTTCATAACAAAAAATAAATAAATTCATGAATTTAGTGAAAGAACCATGCCTGAAATAATAATATCATGTCATTATTTATAGTGTGCCAACTTGCATAAAACAGAATTATGAATAAAATTACCCATCAAAAAATAATAACAGTGCCATTATTATTTTAACTTCTACCAACTAATAATTATTTACCGTCTTTAAAATAATTATTTTAATACCAGACTGGTCTTGGTCTTCTTTAACTCCACTTCCATTTATAGAACACATGAATAAATATATAATTCATTCTTTTAAATAAATTTCGTATTTAGAAACTAGTAAATAAATATTTATTGACTGTTCAATCAATAAAATAAATATATATTTTCTAATTTATGTTATCATCATAACTTGAATAAAATTATTAAACGGTCTTGAGAATAATATTTATTTCATTAATTAAATTAAAATAGAATTTAACCGAGACCACCGAAAAAACTTAGTATGTGACCCCCTAGGATTCTTTCTCATTGGCATTAGACGGCCTTGCCTGAAGTCCCGGAGTACAATTTACCAAGGGTTCAAGGAAACCAATAGAAATAATGTAAAGTCGCAATAATGAAATCCACATACTAACTCTCACAATGTAATATAATCCATTTTACTCGATATCTTATCAAAAAGGTTTCATGATAGTGCCATCAACCATTATGCTTGATTTTTCATTCTTCGACTACCTGAAATATACTCATCGTTACACCATGGACATGTAATTTTGTGTGACATTTCTATTTCAATCCAAGGGCCTTGATATCAACATCCATAATTAGTAGGGGAAAATCCTTCCTCAAATTATCCATTAATATCATATCACTCAAGACGTACCTTACTTCCCGCCAACTGTCTGTGTGACAGTTTTCATCATCAAATCAAAGTGCACAAGTCATGAAACATATTAATGATAATATTAAAGTTTATGGATCATTACATGTGATCATAGATATAATTGTCTGATGACACCAAAACATGCAGAATTCCTACTGGTTGGTCTGTTCTCATAATCTCTTGTCTTGGAGATTTCCAAATAAGAACTTCCTAAGAGGAAGTCTCATATGATTATGAGTACTCGCATCTAATGGTCTTCATGCTATGTGTACCTTCATAGTATGTCATCCAACCGTATAACTATATTTAAGAATATTGTTATAGCATTTCTAGGATCCCATCATAGCGGGGAACTTCTAAGACCTTATCAATGCAACAAATAATCTAGGATAGTATTACATCATAGTCATGTAGAAAAATGAACAATATGTGATGAGATGTTTAATATTAAAATAAATTAATTATCTGGGTAATAATGTTCAACCAGTTGGTTCTAGGAAACAAAATCTTACAAACTCTCACTTGGACTAGAGTCTTCTTCCTATGACTTTTAGCCCTCTAGACATCACATGGTGATCATTTTTCTGCTGAGTCAAGGATTTAGTCAAGGGATCCACCACATTGTATTCAATGGAAATACTGGTCCCTGCAACATCACCTATCTAAGAAAAATCCCTCAAGAGATGATACTTTCGAAATATGTTCTTTGTCCGCTGATGTGACCTTGGCTCTTTTGTGAGATCCAATGCTACAGTATTATCACAGTACAGTGTGATGGGATCTTTACTCATAAGTGTCACATCCTTCTCCTAGATGAATCTTCTCATAAAAACTACTTCATTAGCTACCTCAGGAGCTCCAATATACTCAGACTCTACTATAGAATATGAAACCGCACTTTTCTTTGAGCTTTCAAAGCTCACTGAACCTCTATTCAATGTGAATATGTATCCCGTTTGTGACTTCATGTCATATTGATCTATCTATAAACTAGCATCTACATATCCTCTGTCAACTAGTTCATCATCTACTCCATAAACTAGGAACAAATCTTTAGTATGCCTCAGATACATTAGGATAACCTTGACTACCATCCAATGACGGTCACCTGGGTCAGCTTGATATCTGCCTACTATACATAATGCATAGGCGACATCCATCCTAGTACACATCATGGAATACATGACTGAACCAATCACTAATGCGTATGAAGTCCTTGCCATTATCATTCTTTCTTCATGAGTATGAGGACACATTTTCTTGGAAAGATGAATGCCATGTGATGCTGGGAACAATCCCCTTATGGATTGTTCTAAACTAAATCTATTCAATTTATTATAAATGTATATACTTTGACTTAGTCCCAGCAATCTCTTGGATCTATCATGATTGATCTTGATCCCAAGAATATATGTTGTCTCACCCAAGTCCTTCATGGAAAATCATTTATTCGACCATTCCTTTACAGACTATAAGACTGGTATCTCATTTCCAATAAGTAATATATCATCAACATATACTATTATGAAAATGACAGAACTCCAACAAAACTATTTCTAGACACAAGGATCACATTAATTCTTGATAAAACTAAATTTTTTTATGGGTTCATCAAAATGAATGTTCCATGACCTATATTCTTGCTTTAATCCATAAATGGATTTCTTCAACTTGCATACCTTAATGGAATCATTTGGAGTCATAAATCCATCAGGTTGTTTCACACAGACATCTTCCTGAATGTTTGCATTAAGGAAGGTTGTTTTGAAATCCATTTTCCAAATGTCATAGTCATGGTAAGTGGAAATGACCAATAAAATTCTGATGGATTTCAGCATTGCACCTGGAAAATTTTTTTCTTTGCAGTTAATTCCTTAACACTGTTTAAACCATTTTGCAACCATGTGTGCCTTATAATTGTTGACTTGTCCATCCATGTCTAGTTTCTTCTTGAATACCCATTTGCAACAAACAATCTTTACATCAACTGGAGGACCTACCAAAATCCAGACATGGTTTTGAAACATGGAATCCATTTTAGAATTCATGGCTTCTTGCCACTTGGCAATGTTTGCGCCACTTACTATATCCTTGTATGTTAGAGGATCATTATTATCAACTAATAATGATTCACCATCCTTAGTACCTATAAAATCATACCATTCCAGTTCTCTAACCTCTCTTATACTCCAACATAGTACTTGTGTATCTATAATATATTCTTCTACAACAAGGCTTTGTGGAATCTGTTCCTATACCAACTCTTGTCTACCATGATCCTTGACTTCATCGAATTCTATCTCGCTCCCACTATGTCTTTTGGATATGTGCTCCCACTCAAGGAATATGTGATGTCTTGACACTATAACCTTTTTGTACAAGGATTTTTATAGTTAATATCCCCTTGTTTCCATGGGGTATCCTATAAATATACACTTTTTTCTTTAGGGTGCGAGTTTGTTACCTAAAGTGGCCTTGACAAACTCTTTTCTACCCCACCATTGTAAATTTGATAACATGGATTTTCTTCCACTCCATAACTCATATGGAATAAAATTTATATATTTAGTTGGTACTTGGTTTATTATGTGTTCCTTTGTTTGTAACTAATATCCCCAAAAGAATAATGGAAGACTCCCACGACTCATCATTGATCTCACTATGTCTAATAGGGTGCGGTTCCTCATTTCGCTCACACCATTCCATTGGGGCGTGTATGGAGGAGTGAGTTGGAATCAGATCCCAAACTCCCATAAGTAATCAATGAAGTCTTGATTAATATATTCTTCACCTTGTTCTGAGAAGAGTTTCTTAATCTTCTTTCCAAGCTAGATATAAAATTTATTCTTGTATTCTTTGAACTTATCAAAAGAATTCGACTTATACCTCATTATGTAGATATATACATATGTACAAAAATCATCAGTAAATGTTATGAATTATGATTACCCTCCTCTTGCTTCAACTAGAAATGTTCCACACACATCGGTCTAAACCAATTCAATAAGTTCTTTAGACATTTTACCTTTCCCACTAAATGGGAATTTGGCCATTTTACCTTGTAATAATGCATGACATATTCCAAGTGGTTTTGGTTCAAAAGAATATAAATATCCATCTTGATGTAACTTTTTCAATCGTTTCCCATTTACATGACCTAGCTGGTGATGACAGTGTTGGCTGCGGTATGAGTTATGTGAAGTATCTTTGTCATCAATTTCCATTACTTGGTTTGTCTAATCCAACACGTAATGACCATTGTATAAATGTTACCTAGCAAAACAAATGATATCTTTTTAAAAGAAGCAATATTCATTTCCAAACATGAAAACAAATCCATCTGTATATAATATGTATATAGAAGTAATGTTATTTATTTACAGATGACACATAATAACTGCCCTTTAACACAAATATCATCTTAGTTAGAAACATGAGTTGGTAGTCCCCAACAGCTTTAGAAGAAAGTTTGGCTCTATTGGCTGCTCGTAGATCTACCTCCCCTTGGACAATCTTCTTTAATCTATTTGGTTCATGTATTTGGATACATATGTGAGCACAAAAAGTTGTATCTAATATGCAATATTTTTGAAACTGATATATTGAATTCGATAACAAATGCACCTGAAGCTTCCCCTGGATTCTTAGGCTTGGTGAAGTTCTGCATCCCATGGCCCTTCTTTCCACATGCAAAACAAACAGCCTCATGTTCCTTTCGCTCCCCTTTGATCATCATTTTCATGGAATGCTATGAAAAATATTTGGGAATAAATCTCTTCACATTCCCTTTCCTCTTATTCACCATAAGGATAGAAGGTTTTTTTCACTTCATATCTTTGTCTACTTGGAGAATGAGGATAAGAAGATCTGATAGATTCTTCTCAATGCTGTTCATATTGAAATTGAAAAACCTGTAAGAGAAGCCCTGAGGGAGTGATGCGATATTGAGATCAGTGATCGGTTCTTCATGGATATTAAACCCTAGAACCTCCAGGTGCTCGATATATCCACTGAGCATGACTACATGAGGCCCATATGATGAACCTTCTCCAAGCTTACTCTGAAATAGTGACTTAGTGATATCAATACTTTCCTGTATTTCTCTCTCCTAGTAAAGACCACAAAGGTGCTCGAGCATTCTATAAGAATCCATGTTTTCATGATACTTTATGAGATCACTATAAATTGATGATAGCATCAAACATTGAATGTCGATTGCATCGTTCATATCTTTCTCGTAGACCAGGAAATCCTCGTCACTCGCCTCTTTGGCAGGCGGACCAGGTAATGATGACTCAAGCATGTAAGACTTCTGTTCATGTCGTAGGATAACTCGAAGGCATCTAAACCATTCCTAGAAGCTACTTCCGGGGAGGATGTTGTATTTATCCAGAATTTATTGCAGGTATAGTATGGTTGGCGATCTTGTCATTTTTATTCTACAATTTAATGAGATGATCATTAGTAAATTCTTTATTACATTTTATGAGAAATAATAAATTTTATTAAGTTTCCCACTATTTTATCATGTCCCAATGTCCCTCACCATTGAACTTAGAATGTCCAGTTTCCATGAAATTCTAGTGGAATGGATCCATATTTCTCTTATTCCTAACCCCAATAAGGGTTGTTCAATCTATTAGAAGGTATTTATGTAGGCAGGTCTTTGCCAATTGCGGGCTTGTAGCTCCTTGATCTGTTGAGTGGATTCCCCAATCCTGAAATCCTAATTTTAGATTTCCTCTACTCTTGCCTCCAATATTACACCAAGTTTAGAAATGGGATAATCCTCTTGATTTAATATGGTTAAGTCAAACCGAAACCTTTCATAACAGTTTCTTTTATAAAAGTAAGTGTCCCAAAAAGGGTTGTTCAAACACATTGTTTTATTGTGTTTTTTCCGTAATCAAGTAATGGAAAGCTTTGTACGACTTTATATTTTTCTTGAGGTGTTTTTATAAATTCTGAATGAATTTATTATTATCATTATCACATGATTTTGAATATTATGTGGATCCCACTTAAGTTATTATCCATGTCTTGATAATATTTACGCATAAGTATTTTATTTAAGTTCCATAATGCATGCTTGTTTAATTAATTAATTATGTGATCGTGACAAAAAATCTATAATGATAAACAATGAAACTGACAGAAATAATGATCATGATATTTTCTAATGGTTAGTTTCTCTAGTGGTTGATAAACAAACCCTAACCTAGGCGAGAAACATCTTGAACCTTTTGGGTTCGTGTTTATAGCTTTCCACCTTTCCACCTCTGTATCTCCTGGGATTGGCTTCATATCGGATCTAGCATGAACTGACTTCACTAGATTGGGTGTTCCATCTATTACATATGCCTTTTTTAACTCACATGAAGATCCGGGGTATCAAAGGGTTTCACATAAAAGTAACATGGGGCATGCATGCCCTACATATTAATGAGGAGAAGGCTCGCAGACCAACAAATTTAATTTAAATAAATAAATGAAAAGATTTCATTTTAAAACAAAGGTCTTGGTCTATATCATGATCATCCATACATGCAACGATATTTAAACATAAATAAAAGTAGAATTGAATTCTTTAATAATTATTGTGTAAGATAAATCACACTCGAATCATTTAATTATTATCTTTAATTAATCAATCCTTTTATCTTAAACCCTCTTCTGAATTTACTTGAGATTATCATCTATCATAATTTTAAACAAATAAATTTATTTAAAATTATATTTTTACATAACATGTACCTTGGAGGAAACCCAGTGAATTATAATTCATAACTACCCAATGACTATAAGTGAAAATTAAACAGATGTTAAATTAAGCACATATATATATAACACCTATCACGTGTTGTGCCTTAGATTTATTCCCATTTGATGGTACACGTATCAAGGGTTTGTATAATATAATAATAAATTTTAATAAATTTTCACAATTAGGATGAGTACACAACATGTCATTCTAATTACAAGGCATGTACTATTTTTTCACCATCGATCCGAAGTACACTCCAGGGGAAATGGCTTGTGAGTGTACTTCAGAAATCTTCATAGTACACTGAATTTCCAGTGGGCCACACACTGTGTAGTTCCTTGTTACATGGTTTCCAGCTAGGAAAGCTATGTATGGGGCACACAGTCCAACCCTAACTCCAAGGAACTACATGTCTTGTCCAGTTGGCCACACCGTGTGAAATACAGAAACAACATGCCACCTATTCCTGGTCAACATGCGGAGTCATTAAGACTTAGGAAAACTCCAATGACATAGATTGGTTTGGCAGACCAGACCTGGTGCATTGACCTTGGATACATGATGTGTACTGTCGATTACACGTTGTGTGTTATGGTGTTGTACGGACAAGAACCTTTGATACCTCTTGATGATATCCTCTATTTTATTTTAAACAAAATTAAAAGAAAAGATCATCTTTTATGGTGAAAAAGAAATGAAAGAGGAGTAATAGATCTAGTGATTCGGATTTGTCGAACGATTAACTTGAATTGAAACTACTAAATTATTATATGCAAAAATCATCAATGAAATTTTTAAATAATTATAATCTATTATGTACCCCCATTTGATACAACCTGAATTTTCTGGGTGTAGTGGAAGCGTGATTGGGCTGGTATCCATCTTTAATTTTTACCATGATTAATGATTATTCCCTGACCAATATGATGACAAATTCAAGTCTCCACGAAATAGAATCAAATATTTAGACAATGAAGGAAGAGGCCTGAAACCTTTAGAGAGGATATTTCATATCCTCTTTATAATTAATTTAATTAATTTTAGATCTTTGGTATTTTCTTCGTTTGATGATGTTGATTGTTCAGAATGACCATTCTGGATTATCCCTTTGAACTTGCGAGGATCCAAACTATAATTCCTCTAGAGGTGATCCACACATGCTCTGATGGCCTCCAATCAACACCACTCATTCTATGGGTGTTAGCACAATGAATCTAGTGTCTTGTGTCAGTCATTCTTGATTATTTGTTCTTCGGCCTTGAATAATGTCTCTCATTCTTGATAGGGGAGGTAAGATGATTCGAGAGAGAAATTTTTTAGCTCAACAATTCTCAATTCACAAAGCATGTGGTGTGTTCCCTATGGAACAATAGACATACTAGTCTATTTATATGCATGGAACTTCAGTTACAATATTAAATTTCACAACAAAAAATAAATACATTCATGAATTTAGAGAAAACCCCTTCTCTTAATAATAATATGACGTCATTATTTATGGTGCGCCAACTTGTGTAAAATGGAATTATGAGTAAAATTATACATCCCAAAATAATAGCAGCCTCATTATTATTTTAACTTCTTGAAACTAATAATAATTTACCATCTTGAAAATAATTATTTTTAATGCTGGACCAGCCTTGGACTTCTCGAACTCCACTTCTATTTATTGAACACCCGAATAAAAAAATATATAATTTATTATCTAAAATAAATATTTTATTTACAACATAGTAAATTAATATTTATCAAATGTTCAATAAATTAAATAATTATACTTTATTTAATTTATGTGACCATCTTAACTTGAATAAAATTATTCCACAGTCTTGAGAATAATATTTATTTCATTAATTAAATTCAAATATAATTTAACCGAGACCACCAAAAACACTTAGTATGTGACCCTTTAAGATTCCTTCTCATTTTCATTAGGTGGGATTGCCAAAATTCCAAGAGTACTATCTAGAAATGGTTAAAGCCACGGAAGAGAAAAAACTTAGAGTTACCAAAACAACCTCCACATATGAACACTTACTATGTAATGTAACCCCTTTGTCTCAATATATCATCAAGAAGGATTCATGATAGTGAAATAAACCTTTATTCTTGATATCTCGTTCTTTGACTACCTGAAATAAACTCATCGTTACACCATGTCCATGGAATTTCAAATAACGGTTCTATTTCAATCAAAGGGTCGAGATATCAACTTCCATAAATGTAAGGGACATATCTTTCCTCGACTTATCCATTGATATCATGTCACTCGTGATGCACCCAACGTACCCTATTTCCCACCAACAGAATGTGTGATGGTTTTCCTCAATAAATCAAAGTGCATAAGTAGTGACACATATTAATGATAATATTAAAGTCTAAAGATCATTACACATGATCGTAGATAGAAATATCTAATGACACCAAAACATGTAGAATTCCTACTGGCAGGTCTGTTCTCATAATCTCATGTCTTTGAGATTACTAAGTGAGAACTTCGTGAAAGGAATTATCATCTACATATGAGTACTCAAACCTGACGATCTTCATGCTATATATCCCTTCATAGTATGACATCTAACCATATTACTATATTTAGTAATATTGTTATAGCATTTCATGGTGCATATCATAGCGGGGAACTGCCATGACCTTATCAACGCAACAAATACTCTATGAAATTATTACATTATATTCATGGAGAATAATGAAAAATATGTATCAATATGTTTAATATTTATATAAATTCATTATCCATGTAATCAATGTACAACCAGTTGGTTCTAGGGCACTAACTCTTACAGAGAGGGCCTAAGACTACACACATATCTAGAAACTCCTAGGTTATATTCTTTGGATAACCAAATTATCTTTTCAAGTCATTAAAATAGATTTATTATGTTATGAAATTAGGTTATGGAGTATGAGAGAGCACAAAATAAAGAAAACATGATTAAATCGAGAGCGATTTAGATTGATCTAAAGAAAATGGTGATAGTTTCAAATACTAATACAGTTAGAGGTTGAGTTTTTGATAATAATTTGTTTGATAATTCCCTTATTATGTCCATATTTCATCACAATGTTTAATACCTTTTGGTTTTAGTAATAGCTGAATCCTAAAGGTACCAAGTTAAAAATGGATTTCATAGACAATGCAAAGATTATTCCAATGAGAAACTTAATAGGATAAGAACTACAGTAATAAACCATAGGGTTTTATCAACCCACCTATCAAAAAATATGATTAATAATGTAACTATTGTTTAGTTTCATAATATACCAAAGAATATATGGATGGAGTCTAATGGAATATTAGGTGATGAAGATAATTAAGTAATTAATATTCAATTTCTTTTGCGTAAAAAATGTGGGAATAATAACCGAAGGGAATGTATCATATGAATTGGTGGATTCTTAATGTGTAGAAAATGATGTTATATAACAATATGTTTCAAAATAAAGATGATGTAATCAGTTAGAATGATGAAGTGTAATATGTATTTATCAGTCATATTGACAACAACCCCGACCGTAGAAGCCCAGAGTCGGTGGTTATTTTATTAAAATAGCATAGATAAATAAGATTACATCACCAAGGATTAATCATTATAGTAGTATTGATGAACTATAGACATATACTAATACCTTATTAAATTTTTAACTAAATATAGAACATAAAAAACTACTTTCTTGACACTTATTCAAAGATTTCATCATTATAACTAGGTAAGGAAAATAGAAAGAAGGGTTAGCTCAAATCAGCAGTAATGGTTAATATAGTATAAAAATGAATCAATAATAAGTGAATCAAAATCAATAAGTAATAATCAAAATATAAAGTTATATAACTAAAAAACACATTCCATTTTATTAATCAACTGATAATGAAACTAATCCCCTAATTTTTCCATAGTGAAAATCTTATTTATAGTAATAAATGAATATTGGATGAAGGAAATTATTATTTATTAATCAAAATGTTTCTAGATCGTGATCCACATTCATTGATAACTTTCCCAAGACATTTTAAGTCTGTGGGTAGAAACCCATCTGGTTCTTCTCGGAAATAAACACGAAGGGTTGGTCGCCAACTATTTTGTCTCATGAGACATAACACAACATCAAGGTCCTATATAATATCATGCCCCACCTATAACTACATGTACAATGAACACTTCATAAATATATTTAATTCATGAAAAATATTCACAATCAAGATATCTGTATTATGTAGAGGATATGGATTTGTCAATATTTCCATAGTTAAAATAACATTAAATGTAAACAAAATATGTAAAAAATGGTATACATGGAACACACTTGTCATATTCATGACATAAGAAATATGAATAATTTATAAAATTGTAATTTATTGATGAAAATAAATATAAGGTTAGTATACACAAGTAATAAGTGATGAATATGAAGTAAGTCCTAGAAAAATTAAAGTGATACAAAATCCCTTACCACTTGTAATCAATCCAATCGTATTCCCCATAAATTAATAATCATCAAACGAAACATTTAATTCCATGGAGAAAAAGAGTTTTATGATATTATATATAAAATTTTATTATACATACACCACAAACAATAAATTAGTGTTGAATAATTCATATCCCATCAAAATAAACGTGAGATGAGAACCCTCGTACCTTATGTATAAAAGTGTTATACAGATTTACTTAATGTCGTGGATAGTCAAATTAAATTAATAAATTAATAAATAACCTATTAATATTAAATTTTTTTATTATAATTTTATTATGTACATTTAGGTAAATTTCAATGAGTTATAATGTTTCTTTATGAGATCATTCATTTCATGGTTTTATAGTCTGTTCCCCTGTGTATAATTATGGGAGTTATTTTCAAATGGAAGAAAAAATATGGATGTGAAATGGAATGATATTATTATACATCCAATATTTTTAATTTACTTCATATATAATTTTGTTATATTGTACAAGGAAGATTAATTAGATAATGAATTGATTAAAATTTATTAGTTTATTTTGTAAATTTTTACTAGCATCACGAACTAGTATCATTTTATTTAATATTATGTTTATATACAGTTACAAAATAGTAAATAAGTTGTTTTAGAAATAATATAATCTTTTTTAATAGTAGTTTTTTTTACGATCATTCTTGAAAACGGTATCATCATCCCTAAAGGTGGTGAGAAAACACCTCACAGACGATGTTTTCATTTTTAGAGTTAAATGGATAGAAGAAGATATTTTATGATGAAAAATAACGTAACAAAATAAATTTATTTTATATATCATAATTTAGTTACCCTACCACTTTGGATTATGGTAGGAGTATAGGGAAAAATAAAATAAAATAAAATAAATTAAAATAAAATAGAAAGAGGAAGTATTTTACCTCTTGAATATTGTATACTTCAAAACCTCTTTAAGGAATATGGATTTAGTTTTTTTCTTAATTATAGAGGGTCATGGATAAAGGGAAGATTCTTGTTAACTTATTTAGTTAGAATTTAGACAATATATTTTTTTTGAATAGTGTGAGGAGAATAGGTTGTAAGGGGTGGTATTTATAGTGGGAGGATAGGGATGTTTTGATTATTTTTTTCATTTGTTTATTATTTTCAGTCAAGACAATAAATAGTATTGATTTTTATGACTATGTAAATTATCAAGTGCATGTGAGTTCAAAAAATTGATAACATACACCATCCATGACTCATTCATGACTCAATAATTCATTTATTTACTTACAATGTTAAATATCATAAATCAATCTATTTCACTACTCACAAACCATTCAACTATTTTAGAAAAATAATAAAAATTAGACCTAACCATTTATTGATGTGTATATTTCAAAAATACACTCTATTTAATGAATGTAATTTTCGAAATATGAAAATTTTAATTTCCAATTAAAATCATCATTTATTCAAAAAATACAAATTTTAATATTATAACCAATTTTACGAAACTTTGAAGAAATAATTAAGGTACAATGAAATTAACTTATAATTATGATACAAGAAAATATTAACTTATGAATATATTTTATGAAAATAAATTTTCCATTAAATCATTACATTAATTATAAAATTGTAAATTATTATTTATTTTTATAAAAATACCTACACTAAATTTATCTCTTTTAAACCATTTATTTACTTATTACATGATATAAATATAACATAATTTCATTTATGAGATACCTAAATTTTATTTATAATTTCATATGTACAATAATTATTCTTATATCCACATTAATATTCATAACAGTCGCATTAATATTTCAAAGGTCATTTTTATATTTAATACTATATTGTAGTTTATTTGTGCAATTTAAACTATTGATTGAATTTATTTAAGAATAAAAATCCCAAAATATCTTCGTGTGTTATATTCTTCCCTTCTGAAATTTCAACCCAATTTTTTAATGAATATTTTCTTCTAAACAGATGAGGGTGGTTCTTCTTTATAACATCATCAGGTTCCCACATTACTTCTTCCGTTTTATGGTTTCAAAAAATAACTTTTACCAATTGAGCTGTTTGATTTTTGAATACTTTCTCTCTAGTGTAAGAAATATTGATAGGATCTTCACAATAAGAAAAATAATGTTCTAGATCTATTTCTTCATAGGTGAGTACATGTGTTTGGTCTCATATATAATTATTTAAAAATAACATGTAGAACCCATCATGAAATTCAGAGAGACAAATTGAAATTGCTAATCGGTAAGCTACAACTCCAATTATTTATGGAATTTAAAATTATATGATTTACTTAGGTCTCAGTATCCCTTTATTACCAAACCATTTGAAAAAATTCCATGAATATACTTTCAAAAATACATGATATTCAACTTGAAAATATAAAACATTTTCATGGATTTTCAAAATAACTTTTTTTCTTAAAATTAGCTGAATTAAAATGAGCCTGAATAATATTTAACTTTATCATTGTTCATTCAATAAGTTCTTGGCCCATAAGATTCCTTTCACCAACTTTATCCTAAAATGTTTGAGTATGACATCTCTTTCCATATAATTTTTAATATGGTGCCATTTGAATATTTGAATGGAAACTATTATTGTAATAAAACTCTACCAAAGTTAAATTTTGATCCCACATACCTTGAAAGTAATGCGAGAATGATCTCAACATGTCTTACAATGTTTGAATAGTCCATTTAGACTACCCATCTATTTGATGGTGATTAGAATTACACAAATGAAGCTCAGTATCCAAAGCCTTTTTATGACTCTTCCAGAGTATTAATGCAAAACACAAATCTAGATTAGACACAATCGACACAAAGGAACCATAAAATCTTAAAAATTCATTAATATAGATCCTTTCTTGGATATTGAGATGTAAATATTCTCTTATAGTATGTAAATGTGTTGATTTAGTAAAACATTCAACAATAACCCATATCGCAACATTCCTTCTATATTTCATTACTATTCTATGATAATGTCCATCTAATATCATACCAATTACACATAGTAATAGAAAAAGTTTGCATGAAACCCCAAGGATACTACATCTCAGCCTTCACTTATTGAAAAAAATAGGCATCTTAAAACATAGTCATCAATTTCTTACATCATATTATCCCACCAAAAATATTCCTTCATATCTCTATACCTCTTGGTACTACCATGGTGTATAGAGAAATTTGAGCAATGAGAATTATCTAATAATTCAATTTTTCGGATCGAGTATTGATAGAACACACGACCTATTTCCAAATTTTATAATTTCATACTCATACATAAATTCTTCCAATCATACACCCAAAATGGAATTAATTTTCTTTTGAAAAATCTCATCGTTATATTGGGATATTTTCATATTTTCCAATAAAGATGATTTCACAAAAATTTGAAAAAGGAGTGATGTTTCCCCTTACGTAAAAATTACCATATCTATAATTACTAAATACATGAACATAAGATCTTTCTCAATCCCCATTTGGGTTTGAAGACCATGATCATTCTAGCTTAATACATCTGCTGCCTTATTTTATTTTCCTGGGTGGTAGTGTATTGAGGAATAATAATCATTTAGTAACTCATGCCATCATCAATTACTCATGCTGAGTTATTTCTATGTAAATATATATTTCAAACTCGTGTGATATGTATATATCTCACATCATTCACTGTAGATATAATGTCTTTAAATATTCAGATAAAATATTATGGCTTCTAACTCATGATCATGAGTTGGATAATTTTTTTCATGAATCTTCAACTACCTTGATGCATATATGGTAAATTTATTATCATTGATAAGGACACAACCTAGTAATTTATTTGATGCATCATTGTATATTAAAAAAACATCATTTCAGGATGGTAGAGTCTAAATCAATGAATTGATTAATATTCTCTTTTATTCTTTAAAACATTATGCACATTTTTTTGTCCATGTGAATATAACCACTTTAAGTGTGATCTTAGTCAATAGGTTTTCCAATCATTAAAAATTATAAATGAAAATCCGATTTTAACCTGTTAATCCTATGAAACTACATACCTTAGTTATGTTTATTGGAATTAGCCATTCATGGATTTCATTTTACATTACAGGATCAACTGAGATTCCATCCATTGAGAAAATATGTCCAGAAAAGAAATTTCATGAAGATAGAATTCACACTTTCTAAATTTAACCTTACAACTTTCCTCTTGAGAGTGTAAAGAATGATTTGAAAGTGATTATCATGATCTTTATAGGTTTTAGAATATTAAATAATATCATCAATGAATATAATTAAAAACTCATCAAGTCATTCCTTGAATATTCTTTTCATCAGATCCATAAAAACATATGGTTCATTAGTCAATCCAAATGGAATTATTATAAACCCATCATGTCTATACCTTTTCAAAAAGGCTCTGTACGAAATCTCTTCATTATTTACTCAAAATTGATGATAACCATAATGAAAGTAATTCTTGAAAAAAAATTGGGCTCTATGAAGTTGATAAAATAAGTCATCAATACAATGCAGAGGATACTATATCTTTTTTTTTAATTCCATTGATTTCTCTATAGTCCATTCATAGCCTCATGGATCCATCTTTCTTCTTAACAAAGAGAATAGGGGATCCTCATGGAGAAAAACTAGGGTGAATAAATCTCATATTAATCAACTATTGAGTTGATTCTTTATCTCCAATAATTCCACGATGTCAATTCCATAAGGATTCATTTATATTGATCTTGTATGAGGAATTAAATCAATTGTAAACTCAAATTCACACTCTGGAGGTGTCTAGGTAATTCCATAAGAAATACATCAATGTATTACCATAAAATTTTTACATTGTCAAATTTTATATTACTTCCATCATACCTATATTTTTTTCTCTTACTGCATAAAAATTTCATTCAATAGAGCTATTTGGGGTGTATTTAGATAAGAATAAAATGATGAATTTTCTTCTTAAAAGATATAGAATTCTACATCTCCCTATCAAATTGAAATCTCCTTATTTTTGAAAAAAATTTCATCATATTTTGAAATGTATTACATAATGATGATTATAAAAATTTCAACCATAGAAATGATGATATTTTTTTCTTATAAATCATATTTATGTTCCACAATGGTGACATCTGTGAAAACCCTTCTCTTTATTACACACTTAGACATGATTTATTACAAAAACTTCACGTGATACAACATAAAAGACCGTTAGGTATAGTGTATTTTGGGATTAAGATCATTACATAACAACTTAAAACACGAAATACAACATCTTTATTGAAAACTTCATTTACATGACCACTATATTCCCTCGTACTTAGCATTTCATGGGATAAGCTAAGGATATGCATAAGAAAAGGGTGAGATATAAATCCTAGTAAGGGAATGACAGTGGAATATCATGAGGAATACATACATGTTATAAAATATTAATATCAGTGGAGCAAAATAGATAAATAAACATAAAGGCATGATAAATATTGATAATCATAAAATGGAAATGTAGCGACAACACTTAACATGGAATTAGCATGAGCCAAGGCTCATTGCACATGGAGCATGAGTAAACCCTCATTGCACATGAAGCATGAGTAAAATATCATTTCACTTGAATTTTCATGAGTTAACACCCATTGAACATGACTTATCATGATAGTATACTTTACCCAATGCATTGGAGTGCTATCAGGGCACACCATTCATAAACATTTCATTTCATGCATAAGTGTGCCACATGGATCATATAACATGGAATAAATAAACATTATAAGTTATTACATGATTAAGTAATGTGTAATAAATACATGAAATTACCATTCAATATGTATATTTGCATAAAGTTGAATAACCTTGTTGGAGACATGGGTAGGGTATCCACTACCCAATTATCTTGGAATGGAAAAAATGATGTTCAATTTCGGCAGTGTAACGGTGTGACATAAGGATTAATGAAAATGGTTGATGAGACAGAAATGGGTGTCTCGTCATATGTACATTAAATGGACAGTAATGAGGTTATATAAATACATTTCCCAACAAATGTAATGGAATTTAGATGAATAATACAAAAAAATTACTTGGATGTAAAAGAAGAGAGTGAAATCCCTCACCAAATTTTAGGAGGGTAATGGGTGTACATGGGAGGAATTAATGAGAGATAAATGGGACTAAAATCAACCAAACATAAATAGGGAAGTATGGCGGATGTGTGAAATCATACACCAAAATTTTTAATTGAACAAAACGGCATAACAACTTAAATAAAATTGGACAAAAATGAGAAAGGAAGAAATCCCTTCCATGGAAGTCCGATCCCAAAAGTTTTGGAGAGGCTTTATAGTGGCCTCTTGGGAGCTTGGGGAACCTTGGGAGGATATTATAGAGAAAATATCAGGGGTTGGTCGAACTCAAAATCCTTTGAGTGAAGAGGAAGTGGGATCTTTGGGGTTTATATAGGAAATAAGAGGGAATTCATTATTACTTAGATTTGGGATACGTCACATAAAACTAATCAAAAACACGAACTAGGAAATGGTTATTGCCCATGGTTTTGGTCAAAGAGGAATGTAAAAAAATATTTTTAAAGGAAAATTTCTGATCTTCTTAAAATAATAGGGTTTCTTAAGTGTAGGTGAGTCACACTCTCAAGGAAATTCATTTAAAAAGTGAAAATGTTTTATAACTCTTGGAGGGTCCACAAAAGTTTTTTAAAATAAATAAAACAAACCTAAATTCACACTATTTTAATGTTAAAACATATATTGTCAGAAAATATCATTTATAGTATTTTATTTCATCTTTATTGGGTCATTATGTTGTCATAAAACACATTATATATTTAAACAGTATTTATTTTTTACCCAAAAATTCAAACTTCTCAGAAAATTATGAAAATTTCACCGTTTGATAATTTCGACATAATTATTCTTGAAATAATATGAATTTTATCTAAATAATTTTCTAAATATGTGAATTTTTACTTTGAAAACAAAAAACTCACCTTTACTGAAAAATCATGTGTTTTAATAAAATAGCTTCCAAACCTTAATATAAATTACACGTGCATTAATAAAAATTATACGACCATTTATATTTAATAAAAAGAAATTTAATAATAATAATATTTTATTAAAATATTATTAAATTCAAAAATCCATTAATTTATCAAAATATATTTCTTAGTTGAATATTAACTAAAAATACTATTTGCGCTTTAAAAACAATTTACAGAGTAACAATAATAAAATGAATGTCCATTATTTATACAAAATATAATTTACATAGTCATAGTCCTTGGGTCTTGTTACATAACCCCTTATAAAACCTAAATAATACTGAAGGGTAAGGTTTGCGATGGTTAAAGACTCTTGGGGTGGCTTAGATAACATCGCTCATGTGGTAATCTCAGTTAACTTCTACTTCTCCCGTAGTCGGTTCCACTCAATATTAACATGTTGAAGTTAGGATTGGGCTTGTTCAAAAGTGAATCCCAATGACTCCACGTCCTTTATGAGCTCCGAAAAATGGGATTCTTATGGGTAATGTCTGCCGGATGAGGTCATCGCTTCCTTTATCTAAGTAAATTGGATTTGTTAAAGACCTATATTTATACTAATCATGTGATCACTATTCAATGCATATATTAGAAACTGTCACAATTATTAATGGTATTTTATAATCTAGAAACATAAAAACAATGTTGTTCACATTTTATATAACAATAATAATACATTTAATTAGATCAAGAGGAATTTACATTAATGATAGTTTGGGTCATTACAATCTTCCCTGCTAAAGAAAAATTGTGTCCTCGCAATCTGATTTCATACAAAAAGAACTCTGAAACTGAAACATCACTTCAGAGTTTCTTACCAACGACCATTAATCATTCCCAAACCCTCATTATCACGTTTATCATGGGAATCTAGTGTCCACTTAGTGCAACAATAATTCAATGTAAATTCAAAGTCTTCCACTTCTTTATTCCAGATGCACTCCATGCAACATGGATCGTACTGAAGGAAAATATGATGAACTTTTCAAAAAAATTGTTTCTAAAGTATAGTTTCTAAACATCACCATGAACTAGGTATTGGTAAAATAGTCTGACAAAGTCATATTTGATATTTTTGAAATGTGGTTCCTCTAATATATTGTCTATGTTTCCAAAAAAAAACTGGAAGACAAGACTATATATATATATAGGCTGCTCAGAGGTCCCCCTCTTCAGTAGCTATTATAAAATCAAATAGTGAATCATGCTCTCTAGATAGGGTGAAATATTTGAAACTACCCTAATGGTACCTCCCTCATATTAAATGGTGGTAGAGTTGGGAGCTTAATATTTTGTCATAGGTGTTACAAGATCCTTGATGATTCTGTGGTATGGAGGAGGTGTTTGATATGTCGTAGAGCGTCTTGCAAGAAAGTCGTACATTGGAAAATGTTTTGATGCTACACAAGATTAACTTCACTATAATTATAGCTACTAAGTCCTTAATAAGGGAAAAGAGTGTTTTATGAGGTTCTTCCCCTTCCATCTCAAACTATCCTTTATCCTACTAATGAAACATATCAAATTTTGAGTTACCCTCTAGACATGATAAAATTGTGATATAAAAATACTTGAAGTCTAACGAATTATTGTTCTTTAATGAATGGAATGTTAGGGGTAACACATAAAGGGTAATCCAAGTACAAAACTAATGACTTATAAATAAATTTTATTTCCTTGACATATAAATCTATAGGCTTCATTCTATGATATCCATGATCTACTTCTTAACATATATTCTTAGGGAATTTTTTTAATTTTTTTAATAATGGATTATACTAAGATTATGAATTTACCAAAGCATATCCCCCAAGAGTGACATAACCAAGAGTGCAGCAATGCCCATTGTTTTACACTAGTTCTCATTCGAGTCTAGCTCAAAGCGGTGTTTTCATATTTTACCCCTAGGATACATATGTACCAGAGCTGCCTCTAACTGATCATATCTATAAAGGGATGTATTTTCATGATAAAACACTTAAAAAATACTCACAAATACTTGGGGATGTTTTTATTATACTTATTATTAGCTTTAAGTATTCACTAGGGTTTTTTTAATCCCAATCCCAAAAATAACTAAACCCATCCTCTGATATCAACTGCGCCAACCCTACTCTTTATTACAAACATAGAAACGATTTATTACATAAACGTCACTAGATACAACATAAAATATCTGGAGGCCTATTTTATTTATGTCTTAGTATCATTACATATCAACTTAAAACATGAATTATAACATCTTTATTTAAAACTTCCTTTACATGACCACTATATTCCCTCAAACATATCATTGCATGGTATAACCTGAGGAAATGCATAAGAAAAGGGTGATCTATAAAGCCCAGCAAGGTAATAGACATGGAACAACATTAGGAATACAATTAATGTTATAAAATAGGCATATCAGTGGACACAATAGAAACATGAACATAAAGGCATGATAAAGCATGATAATCATAACATAGAAATGTGGCAACAACACTTAACATGGAATTATCCTAAGCCAAGGATCATTGAACATAGAGAATGAGTAAACCCTCATTGAACATGAAGCATGTGTAAAAGATCATTGTATTTTAATTAGTTCGAGTCAACACCCATTGAACATGATGTATCATGGTACAATACTTTACCCAATTCCTTGAAGCACTATCTGGGCGCACCCTTCTTAAACATTTCATTTCATGCATAAGTGTGCCACATGGATCATATAACATGGAATCAATCTTCATCATAAGTTATTCCATTATTAAGTAATGTGGAATAAATAAATGAAAGTACCATTCAATATGTATATGTGGATAATGTTGAATACCCTTGATAGAGCCATGTGTATGGTATCCACTACATAACGATCTTAGCTTGGAAAAAAATGTGGTGAAATTTCAGAAGCATAATAGTGTGACATAAAGATTAATGAAAATGTTTGATGAGAAATAAATGGGTGTCTCATCATATGTACATGAAAGGGAAAGTAAGGGGGTTATATAGATACATGTCATAACAAACGTAATGGAATTTAGATTCATAATACAAAAGAATTACTTGGATGTAAAAGAGGAGAGAGAAATCCCTCACGGAATTTCGGCATGGTAATGGGTGTACATGGAATTTAGTAATGAGAGAGAAAAGGTTCTTCCATCAACCAAACATAAATATGGATGTATGGGGGAGGTTCGAAATCATACCCCAACATTTTTAATTGAAAAAATGGCATAACAACTTAAATAAAATTGGACAAAAATGAGAAAGGAAGATTTCCCTTACTTGGAAGTGTGATACCAAAAGCTTGGGAGAGGCTTGAGAGAGGCTTCTTGTGGGCTTGGGGCACCTTGGGAGGATTTTATAGAGAGCAGTTCAGGGGTTGGTCAAACTCCAAAGGCTTTTAGTGAAGAGGATGTGGGAGCTTGGGTGGGTTTATATAGGAAATGAGAGGGAATTATTTATTATTTAGGTTTGGGACACCTCACATTGAACTAATCAAAAACACAAACGAGCCTTTGGTTTTTGTCAATGGTTTTTTTCAAAGGGGAGTAGAAAAAAAATATTTTATAAGGAAAATGGCCAAACTTATTAAAATAATATGGTTGCTTATGTTGAGGTGAGTCAATCTCTTAAAGAAATCAATTTAAAAAGTGAAAATGTTTTATAACTCATGGAGGGTCCACTAAAGATTTGTAAAATAAATAAAACAAACCTAAAGTCACATTATTTGTCATGTTAAAACATATATTTTCTGAAAATATAATTTAGATTATTTTATTACAATACTATTGGGTCATTAGGTAGTCATAAAACACATTATATATTAAAAGAAGTATTTAATTTTTACCCAAAAAATTGACCGTCTTAGAAAATTATGAAAAATTCACTGTTGGATAATTACGAAATTGTGTTTCCAAAAATTATAATAATTTTATGTAAATAATTTTTTAGATATGTGAATTTTTAATTTAAAATAAGAAACCGACATATATCGAAAAATGATGGGTTTTGATAAAAATAGATTTAATTTCTTAATAAAAATTAAAATTTCATTCATTAAAATTATACGACCATTTATATTTAATAAAATGTAATATAATAATAATACTATTTTTTAAAATATTATTTAATTCCAAAATCCATTAATTATTCAAAATATATTTCTTAGTTGAATATTAACTAAAAATAATATTTCTGCTTTAAAAACTATTTACAAAGTAACAATAACAAAATGAATGCACATTCATTATACAAAATATAATGTACATAGTCATAGTGATATGGTGTTGTTACAAAACCCCTTATAACACCCCCATAAGACCAAAGGGTAAGGTGTACGATGGTGACAGACTCTTGGGGTGGCCCAGAAAACATTGCTCGTGTTGTAATCTCTATTAACATCCACTTCTCCCATAGTCGGTTCCGCTAAAGCTTAACGTGTTCAAGATCATATTGGGCTTGGTCAAGAGTGAATACCAATGATGCAAAATCCTTTACAAGCTCTAAAAAATGGGCTTCGTACTGGGCAAGTCTACTAGATGAGGCCATCGGTTCTTTTATCTGACTAAATTGTATTTTTTAAAGCCATGTATTTAAACTAATCATGTGATCGTTGTTCAACGACTATATTAGAAATGGTCACAATTCATAATGGTATTTTAAAATCCAGAAACATAAAACCAATGAACATCACATTTTATATAACCATAATACGACATTTAATTAGATCGATAGGAATTTCCATTAATGAATGGTTTCGTCATTACAACATCTCAACGCATCGTTTTCGCAATGAGACTTCACTTTGTATTTTTTACTGACATATCCCTTATTAAATAAAAATGGAAATATATAATTTTCTTGGAATATTGGGTACATATAAAATAGTGTGATTATCAATAATGAAATAAATCATTGGTTAAATATGAATATAGGATTAATTTACCTGTATCAACATATATGGGTACTTCTACCTCAGTTGTAGTGACTATATAAGCCTGGCCATCTCCCCTTAGCCGCTTCTGTGGTGGATTCCCATGGAACTTGTGATGTTGATTTTAACAATTCCCTATTAAATTATAGTTGAATCATTTAGCATTATTGATTTTTTTCTTCCCCTTTCATTTATGAGCTAAATGACCCTTTTCTCCACACTAATAAGAAACTCTCATACCGGTAAAGCATTTCCTATGATGATTCTTCCCTCAATCATCGTATAATGAGATTTACTTGGTTCCCATATTAGTTACTGATGATTTAACTTTTTCATGGTTATTAGAAGGCCTTTTCATATTTTTATTTACCTTGAATATATAGGATCTAGAAAATTCCTTCTCCATTTTGATGGAACTTAATATTATTTCGTCATATGATGAAAATGTTGAAGAAGCTAGTTCTCTTCATAGACTTGGATTAAGATATTAAAATAAATGATTAATCTTGATTTCTAAAAAATGTATGTGGTATATAGCTTTCTGAGATAGTCTTTTGAAGATATCCTCATACTGTGAGACACTATATTATTTTTTCTCTTTAAGGAAAAGAATCCTATTTTTTTTTAGTTCATTTCTCATAAGGGAAATATTTTTCCAATAATGTTTCTTTAAATGATCTCCATTCCATGTCTTATATTTCATCTTCATCCTTATTATTCTAGTTCAACGACCTCCATTGAATAATATCTACTGTCACCAAGAATCTCGGGATGTCATCTGACCAGACACCCAACCTAGTCCACGACATTGCCCAAAGGGCATTCCTGATCCCCACGGGATAGAAACTAGTGACGGAAAAAAAATAAAAATCAAGTGGGAAAAATTTCATTGCAATAATTACAATTAAATAAATAAACTAATGAAAATGAGAATGCATAAAATGACAAAAACTGAACATAAATTAATATACATACGGATCTAGATACGAATATAAAAGGGAAAAAACTGAATACTGAATACAAAACAAAAATTGGGCTACAATAATAAGATCTCCATGTGACCTCTTGGTCACCTCCAACTATAAGGCCAAACTGCTACAAAAACAAGAAGACAAAACAGAAAAACCCAATCCTAAAAAATAACTCAGGTCTACCAACACCAAATTTTACAAGTAGGGTGTGAGATGGACATATTAGTAGGTACTACCTAATGAATCCATGTGCTTCCTCTCCCAAAACTAAAAATTAACACATGTTTGAACTATAATTAAAAAATATATCTTTTCACATTTCATCAAACAAACATAGATTTTCCTTTCTAAAATCCAAGACACGCCATCATCCATTTCCAAATCAAATTTCTATTTTATAAACAAAACCCTAACCAAATAATACTACTGTTGTGCTGAAAATAAATTAAAATTATAAATAAAAAACTATGTTCATAATGATTCAAACAAGAAAATATAGAATGTAACCATAAACATTCCTAATGAACTCTAGGAAACCCATGGACATACTCAGTTCAGAATCACCTTCAAGAATATGGTGAAGCAGTTAAGTAAAAAACCAACCAGCTGATCTATCCCACCGTCATCAGTGGAACAACCCTCCTGGCATATATACAAATACATGGGGGGTACCAACCCATCTAATCTGGGATGGTAATCTGCCATCAATATATCATCTAAAAGACACCCATGAACCCATGGTGGTAGTAAAACTGTGTAATTAGGAGTCCAATGCACACATGACTCATCTTACATTCCATCACCGCACATACCTACCCCAAACACGGACACCAATATATGATAACTCATAAAAGAAAAATCCCTATTATAGAAGTTCCCTATATATATATATCACACATAATTAATATGAAAACTAATCTATCACATTACATAAATATCAAACCATTTCATAAAACATTTTTAATCGCTAATCTGTCACTCACGTTTACCAAACTATATTCCTTTCTAAAAAATAACTCAAACATCACTTTTAAGTTTGATATGACAAATGGTCCTTTAACATTTTAAATCTCACCCAAAAACATGTTTCATGTCTAAACAGGCCAAACCATGAGGAACACATTTAAATCAATGTGTTATAAAACACTCGAAGCAACACATTACCATTTGAATGGAAATGAGACCATTTCATGAAAAAGGGAAGGAATAATGAATGAAAAACTCATAAGGAAAAGAATTTAGAGTGCCATATTCATTTAAATTCACTTCCATTTGTGCACCTAGTAAACCCATGGATTTCCTAACATCCAAAATCACACTCCAAAGTTTAAGAGAACATCAAGAACCCATTTTTTCCCAAAATCATCTCTTTCTTTCAAACAAAGCCCAAAAGTTCACCAAATCACACTTGCTAAGAGAAAAATACAATCCAATAAAACTACCACAATAGAAATTGGGATAAAAAGTCTCAAAATGCCCAATTTCTCTTTAAAAAATACATTCTATTTCAACCAACATGAAAAATTTCACAAAATTATATACATATTTCTAGGACTACATGAAAACCCCTATTTTTAGCAAATCTATCCAATTAAAAAATTACATAATATTTTAAAAAATGGTGTCATGAATTTAAAAATAAAGATTATAAATTTATTTAAAATTACAAGAATAAAAGGAAATTATTTAGGAAGGATGAACACAGAGACACTTACCTTTATGTGGTGTAGATGCAACGAATCTTCAATAGGAGGAGGGAAAAGACCCCACAGACGATCCAAAAATGCTAGAGACCTAAGAAAAATGATTCATAATAAAATCATAGAATTTAGGGTTAATAAATGGGAAGAAACACATAATGATAACCATGAAGAAATGAGGGGAAAAAGATATAGAAGTGAAAAATAGTCCGAAACCCAAAAACTCACCCTAAAATCATAGAGGAAGCACTGATGGAGGAGTAGAAATCAAAGAGGGGGCATAGAGGGATATTTTTATGCATCTTGGTTGACCATGGAGGATGGAAGATCAAGTTAGGGTAAAATAATGGGTAGGGTTGATCTGGTTTTTAATATTTTAAAATTCTTGGCCGATCAGATGTTTTGGCCACATGGTTTGGTAGACAATGCGCCAACCATGCGGAAACCGCCACATAAAAATAAACCAACCACACAAATAAGTTGCATGGTTTATGAAACCATGCACAAACTATGTGGTAGATAATATCCAATTATGGACCTAATGCACAATTACCTTCTTCTACCGCACAATTTCTCCTAACCTTGCAGTAACCGTGCGCTACTCTAGAAAAGTCATAAAAAACATCCAAATTCCAAAAAAATCGATCAGGTATCAAACCCAAACATTGAAAAAAAATCCTGAGAATAATAAAACGTTAATATAATATAGTATTTGTGGTAATGGTGAGAGAATTATATCAACCACAAAAACTTTATTCCCCCATAAATTCACCAATCCACAAGCTGATAAAAAATTATGTCCATGCCCAATCAAAACCAAGGATGACCTTTCTCTCCATAGGTCAAACCCGACTGATTTAAGAGGAAAATAATCCACATGATTTAGGGGATAACATGAGAGGGTTTTCCACACCATAATAATTCCACTAACATATAATCTTTATAATTTAAACACACCATCTTATGGGGTAACATGGGATCTTCCAACCCGCACTGAACCAACTTTCTTAGCACGAGTGAAAAAACTCAACCACTAGAACATAAATGGAATACACAATATGAGGAAAACTATAATACAGAGATGCCTAGATGTGGAAAATCCATATATGGATTAGAAACCATTCACATAAGGGTGAACAACAACACCACTGGAGCTAGGAAGTTTGTACACCGGCTGAAACCCTTCAACCCTAGGTGAACCCATAAAGGAAACTCATCCAAAAACCAGAGACACCGTTCAATACTCTGACAGACTCAACCACTTCTACCACCAATAGAACACCTACAAAACCTAAATCAACCCATACAATGTCTAGACACACCATGCGAAAATGAGTAATTTAGAAAACCACATTTAGAACAACCACGACCGCTTGAATTACAGTAGAATGATTTCACCATATTATTAAATATTAGGATGAACATAAACTATTAAGAAAATAGGAACAAGGAAACTTCATAAATTTACATCCTAAAATGGAAAACAATTAATAGGTCAAGTATCCACACACCCCCGGAAACTCCTGACTATGCAAGTGCTTTTTCCTAAGACCAAAAACTGGGGCTCTGATGGATGATGGATTTTGTTCCTCAAAGTCAGGTATGATCATCCCTCTATCACAATGTCTTCTTCAAGTGACACTTTCTGTAAAACTTTTTCTAATGACCCAGACAATAGGAATGATAGAACATCTTCATAGGAATATAACATGATGGCTTCGACTGCTCGAATTGGACACACTGGTGGCACACATGAGGATGATCTAATGAACCAAAAACCAAAAAAAATAAAGGATAATATTTATATGTATTTTACTTTATCATATACTCTCACCAGATGGGGAACCATCATGAACATAATGAGATTCTATATTTCCAATTGTTGATGCTCTAGATACCAACTCGCCTTGAAATGCTTCATCCACCAATATCTCACAACAAAGGTTCTTTTAAGAGAGGATATTCTCCTTGATCTCTTTATGAGGATCCCTAATGAAAAGATAAGACTTCATGAAATCCTATGATGCTACCTCCAGAGAAAATGAAACCAGCTCTTTGAAATGGTCTATATATGATTTCACCATCTACTGGCCTTGTTGAATACACATGAGATCTTCCCATTTATTTTTACATACCTCTTCGGGTATAAACCATAGGGAAGATACATATTTAATGATATCCTGCATCATCCCAACTTTCATTGATAGTGGGGTGAACAAATACAATTCATCCAGAGCTATACCTTCAAACAGACAAAAAAATGGCATGCACTATGACAACTTTAAGAGTTCCAAACACCCTGAAGACACACAATACCTCTTAAAGCCACATAACTTCCTCTAATAGACCTCAATAACTATTAAGAACTGAAAAAAATCTTAGACGGACAAAAAACTGCACATGGATCATTGGAGTCTTTGGATACCTTTCAGGGAAGTATCTTCTAGGACCCTAAACCAACATCAATACAAAATGCAACTAGAAGAAGCACCCAATAAAGAACAAAAGGCTCAGAAGCCAAATGAATACTAACAAAACCAAAATTACACCATTTAAAAAATCACCATTTCATATAAATTTTAAAAATCACCTCATGTACAATTTACATTCCAAATGAAAAATCCACGTTTCAAAAAAACCCACATTGAAAAATAAAAACTATTTTATGAAAACAATTTCCCTTTTTAATATCACTTTCAAAAAACAAGGACAAACTTTTAATATCAATCACCCACCTATGGCCTCCTAGGAACCATAAAACATATGTTCATCTATTTCTATCCATATGTTCCAACACGCACATTCAAAACAAACCCTCGCATGTGAAAAAATTCATAAGGAACGAAAAATGTTGCACTAAAATCATCTCTTTAAAAAATCCAAACATTTACCAAATTCTCAAATACAAAACGCTATTAATTTTAAAACCAACTATTCCAATTTCAATCCTTTTAATGGAAAACACTATCATTTAAAAAACCAATTTTCTTTTTCAAAACACCCTTACACCCACCAATTCCAATATGAAGCATAGTTTTCACCAAACCACTGAAATGAGGAATTAGTGTCTATGTCTAACTCAACAGCATGGTAGTGAGACATGACCCAAGTAAGTAATAACAATAATAGGTACATGAACCATGAACATAGACACTAAATGGGTCACTACTCCATGTGGGATCAAAATGTGACTCCAGATCACCTCTTTTTTCATCCCTCAATCCAAAACAAAATAAAGAGACTCAAATCCTGAACTACCCCTAAGAATTCATGCATTATAGAGAGTAAGTGTTTAAAATTATCTTCCCCAACCTACCTCCCAAGTGTCAACAATATTAATCTCCAAATACTATACACACAAAATAAAAGGAACCTCACTCTCATACCATTTTTTCACAAACCAATCTGGTATTTAATCTAAATCGACACCTGACCAGGTCCACAACATAGCCTGAAGGGTGTTACCAATCCTTATGGGATGGTAGATTTTTCCAATAATCAAATAAAAATCGAGTGGGAATGATTTCAACCCAATAATCAACACATAATAAATTAACTAACCAAATTAATCATGCATCAAATAATCAAAAACAGAACACAAATAAATATAAAATAAGATCCAAATATGAATACAAAAGGATTACAATCTAAAAACTGAATATTAATCTAAAAATGGTCTATATCAACAATATCTCTATGTGAACTCTTGTTCACCTCCAACCATAAGACAAAACTTCTCCAACAATGGGAACATGAACTAGATAAAATCGAGCCTACAAAATAAATCAGGTATACTGACACCAAATGGTACAAGTAGGCTGTAATCTAGATAGTCCAGTACGCAATCAATAAAAAAATCCATGTGCATTATTTCAAAAAAAAACAATTGAAACTATTTAAAACTAAAATTAAAAAAATAATCTTCATATATTTTATTAAAAAACATAGATTTTCCATTCTAAAATCTAATAGACCCCACCTTCAATTTCCAAATCAAATTTCCATTTAATGACTAAAACCCAACCCAAATAAAACCAGTTCTGTGCTGAAAATATTTAACTAGAGTAAAAAAGAAAACTAAGTGATGAAATATAGAAAAAAATATATAATATAGAATGTATCCATTGTATTTCCTAAACATCCATGTAATACCCCTGTATGTACTCGGTTCAGAACCAGTTGTCAGTGTATGGTGAATCCCTTAAATCAATAACCAACTGGCTACTATATAAAAGCCTCACTAGTGGCGCAACTATCCGGTCTTATCTACAACTCTTGGAGGGTACCAACCTATCAAATCAGGGATGGTAATATACCAAGACTCTCAAGAACCCATGGTTCTAGTAAAACTATTTATGTAGGAGGACAAAATACGCATTACTCATCTTACCTATCGTCACTGCACTTCCCTGCCATAAACATGAACATAAGTATATGAAAACCCATAAAGGTAAATCCCTTTTATAGAGGTTTTCTATATATAAATATATATATCTCATACATCATTAAGGTTCCAACTATTCTTTCACATCATATAAATATTAAACCATTTTGTAAAAGATTTTGAATCGCCAATTGGGTACTCATGTTTACCAAACTATATTCCTTTCTAAAAAATAACATGAACATCACTTTTGAGTTTGATGTTTTTAATGGGTCTTTATCCTTTTAAATATCACACTGAGACATTTTTCATGTCTAAATAGGAGAAAACATGTGGAATACACTTATATCCATGTTTTCTAAAACACATGAAACAACAAATTACCATTTGAATGGAAATTGTACCATTTCAGAAAAATGGAAGGAAGAAGGAATGATAAACTCTTAAAGAAATAAATTTAGAGTTACATTACATTTATTTCACATGCATGTGTAATCCTAGTGCACCCATGGATGTTCCAACATATAATTTCACCTTACAATGTCTAAGATAACACTCAAAAGACATTCGTTTTATAGAATCATCACTTTCTTTCAAACTAAGCCCACAAGATTACCAAATCACACTTGAAAAGAAACAAATACCATACAATAATACTACCACAACACAAATAGTGCTAAAAAATTAAAAAAATACATAATTTCACTTTTAGGAATACATGGCATTTAACCCAACACCAAAAATGCACACAACACTATACATCTTTCTTGGATTACTTTAAAAACTGGTTTTTAACAAATCAAACCAAATCCAAAACAAAAAAATAAGTCAAATAAGGATTTCATAAAGGTTTAAATCATGTATATAAATTTATTTAAAATTCCTATAATCTGTATGAAGGAATAAAATCAAAACACCTACCACTAGGGGGTGCAGATGAAATAAATCTTTAACGGGAGGAACAAAAACACCCCACTGATGATCCACAAACCCTAGAATCCAAAGAAAAATTTTTCATAAGAAAACCCTCACATATAGAGTTTTTACTTAGGAAGAAACCCCAAAATAAAACCATGTAAATAAAAGGTGGAAGAGAGAGAGAGGAGAGAAAAATAGTTTAAAACCCTAAAACTGACCTTGGAATCATAGAGGAGGAACCCTTAGAGAAGAATGAATCAGGGTGGGGCGAGGGACATGAGGAATCACTTCATGAATCTTGGTTGACCAAGGAGGAGGGGTATCAAGTTAGGGTAAAATATGCAGAGGGTAGATTAGGTATTTAACATTTCAAAATTCTGGGATGAAAACATCGCTTGGTTGCGTGGTTTGGAAAATGGTGTGCAAACCATGCAGAAACCACTACCCAAAAATGAAAAGCATTCACAGCTAAGCCACACAATTTGTGTGATCATTCACAAATAGTGTGGCATATACTATCAAATTATGGACCTACTATATGGTTTCCTTCTACTACTTAATGGTTTAACCTAACCACGCATTAACTGTGTGCCACCTTGGAAAATCCATAAAAACATCCAAAATTCAAAAATTTCAGTCAGGTAAAAAACTCAAACCTCAATAAAATGATCTGAGTCTAATAAAAGGATAAAATAATATAGTATTTGAGGTTGTGGTGTGACGTATACCATGAGTAAATATACTTCTAGTATTTCATTTTCAATTTTATCACATCCCAAATCTAGAAATATATTTTTTGGGAATTTAATCAATTTATAAGATACCACTGGATTAGTATTCCCACTAAAATATAGAGGATTATTTTAAAAAAATGATCCAAAAAATGTGTAGTCTGTATAATCAATATAACTTAAGAATGATCTCCTAATATAGTCATGATATTCTCAGCTCCAATAATAACTCTGTAGAATTTCTCAGTGGATAAATCACAACATTGTCTATGGGTATTGATTCCCTTTCTACTATTAGGCGAAATCACAAAATAATGGAAAATAGTGAGTCACCAGATAATCATCATGATTATTAAATAGAAAATCACTACAAGGTATTATTATAATATAAACATTTATTTTAAATCAAGTTCTCAAGGTTTATACTAAACCTCATCTGATACCAACTGTAACAACGATGACCCCAGTAGCCCAGAGTTGGTGGTTATTTTATAAAAATATAATTGATAAAACCTTTTATATTATCAAAGATCGATTAGTTTATTAGTCTTGAAGAACTAAATACATAAATGGTTCCATTATTAAATTGATAATTAAACATGTAACATAAAAATGAAAATAAATATCTTTCTTGAAACTTTTTCAAATATTAATTCTTCATAAACTAGGGATGAGTGGCAAATAAAAGTATGGGATAAAATAAAAAGTGAGAGTTAAATATATTAGAAACCTGAATAAATAATAAGTGAATCATAATCAATAAGTCATAATAAAAATGGAAAGGTTAATAACTAAAAAACACATTCCATTTAATCAATAAAATAATAATTAAAATTCATCCATAGATTTTTTAAATAGTGAAAATATCATAGATATAAATAAATTAATACTGGATATAGAGAATTATTAACTATAAGATGTCATATATTTGTCACATGAACCACTACCCTAAATTCTTTTCACAATGTGGTTTTTTATGTGATTATAAACCCTTTTGATTCGTCTTGGAAAAAAACGTGAAAGGTTTGCCGCAAACTATTTTTGTATCGTGATACTTGTTGATGCATTGATGGGCTATATAATGTTAGTACCAACCCATCAATACTAGTCCAAATAAATATTATTACATATACTTAATTCATGAACAATATTCTCTATCAAAATATCCATATTTAATAGTTGATACAGATTTATCAATATTTCCTCTGTTAAAATTATATTTAAAGTAAACACCGTATGTAAAAATGATATATGACCTAGACAATAATCATATCCATGATAGAAGAAATATGGAAATTTAATGAAATATTCGATTATTTATTATTATAAAATGACAATATATAGAATTAATAAGTGAATAATATGGCATATGTCCCAAAAAAATTATTGTTAGATGAAAAACCTTTACTATATGTAATCAATCAAATCATATGACCTATTATATTAATAATCATACAATGATGGATTAAATACTATGAATGTGAATATTTTAATGATATGATATATCAAAGGATAGTATATATACACCACAAACAAGAAATAAGTAGTGAATAATTTTATATCTCACAGAAATAAAAGTTAGATGAGAAACCCCTTCTATTATGTCTGAAAGCGTTGTGCACTTTTAATTAATGCACTGGATAATAAAACAGGATTAATTAATTAATAAATAAAATATTTAAATTATATTTGATATATTTTAATTTTATTAAGATCATTTATGGACATTCTAATGAGTTATAATGTTTAATTTCATTGTTTTTGGAGTGTTCATTTTACGGTTCTATAGTCGGTTCCCTTGTGAATAGTTATGGGAGTTCTTGACAAACCGAAGAAAAACTCGAGAAGTGGAATGGAAATATATTTATATAATTACAATATTTTAAATGGTCCTCATATATCATATTGTTATATTTTATGAGAAATATTCATTAGATAAATTTTTAATGAAAAATGATTAGTTTATTTTGGCAGTTTTTACGACCATCATGAACATGTACTGTTTTATTTAAAATTATATTTATATACTGGTACCAAAAAATTAAATAAGATTCAATAAACATATTATAATATTTTTTAACCAAAAAAATGGTTTTATGACTCGAATTTAAGGTATTAATGAAAAACTAAAATTCTTCTACCATGAAGGTAGTGAATCAACACGTCATGGACGATGTTTTCATGTTTAGAATTAAAAGAAGAGGAGAAGATATTTGATTATGAATATTCCATTAACAAAATGAAATTAAATTATATTTAAAACTATATTTTCCATGATATATTGGATAATGATAGGTAAGGAGTGAATATGAAAATAAAGTAAAAGAAAAGAAAAAGGAGGAGGAGTTTACCTCTTTAATATTGTCTCCTTGAGAACCTCCTTGAGAAATATGGCTTTGGTCTTTTGGTAAGACTAGCGGGTTTTGGATGTGGGGAAGATTCTTGGAAAGAATGTTAGGTTGAATTTATATAGGATTCATTTCTTTTAAGGTGTGAGTAGAATGGGTGGTGAGGAGTTGTATTTAAAGTTGGAGGAGAGGGGTGTTTTTGATTATTTTATTCATTTGTTAATTATTTTGGCTCAATACTATAAATATTGTTGATTCTTGTGACTGTGTATAGTAAATAAAAATTGTGATTTTAATAAAATGGAAACTTAAATCATACATGAATCAACCATGACCCAATAATTAATTTATTTTCTTATAATGTTAAATACCATAATTCACCGTATTTCACTATTCGCCAAAAATTCAACTATATCATATAAATCCCAAAAAATTACCCAAACAGTTTTTTGATGTGTAAATTTAAAAAATAGGCTCCATTTTATTAAAATAATAATCTAAATATGAGAGAATTAATTTATAATTTAAAGCATCATTTATTCAAAAAAATACTAAGTTAAATATTATTACTGATTTTACGAAAATCTGAAACATTAATTATAGTCTAATAAAATTATCATAAAATTATAATACAATAATAAATTAACTTAGGAATATATTTTTCGAAAAAAAATTATATTTAAATAATTATATTAATTATGAAATTGTGAATAATTATTTACATTTCACAAAAATACCAACACTTAATTTATTATTTCTAAAACATTTATTTACTTATTCCATGATATAAATATATCATATTTTAATTTTTGAGATATCTAAATTTTATTTCTACTTGCATAGGTGAGTTTAATATTATAATGTCTGCATTACTATTCCTAATAGTTATATTACAATTCCACTAGACATGTTAATATTTAATAGTATATCATGGTTCATCTATGCAATGTAAACTATCGATTATATTTATTTAATAATATACATACTATAAAATATTAGGGTGTTATAGTGCCTATGATATTTGGTTATACATATCATTTAAATTATAACGTGAGTTATGACTATCTTTTAGATACCCTTAACTATTTTTGTTAGTAATATATGATTTAAAATTGAAAGGATGAAATTTATTTAAGTGTAGAATAATGTAACACCATGATATTTTATGTAATATTTTCTTTTATAAACTAATATATTTAATATCATTCTACACATGTATCACCAAACCAAGATGGGCCGGGGGACATTATATAAATGTTAAATTATATCAGTGGAATTTTACCGTAGAAACAGAGGTAACCTTATTATGGAATATGTTTAGAAATTGAATAAAGGTAACTTCAAATACAAATTCACTAATGAAATTCAATTAGTATAACTAAATTAGTAATAAGATAATTTTATGCTAAAAACGATTTTTTTAAACTAATTTTTTATCCACCAAATTTTAAGAAACTAAATACATTATGGATAAAAGATATTATTGGTACTAATAGTTTATTAACACAAACATAATTATTAATTGATAGGAAATGATAACTTTCATAGTTAATTTTTATAAATTTTATTCTCTTATGAAAAAAAATCTTCATTATATTTTTAGTATTTTATTTAAAATTTAAATTCTAAAATTATAATATTTTATTTTTTCTAAATTAGAATCATTTTGGGATTTATAATAATAGTATTATTTTTATTTTTATTTTTATTATTTTTCTAAAATAGTTTATTTTTAAGTGAATTGTGAAAATATAATTCTTACCAAAACTGTAACTTTTTTTTAATTTATCATTATATTAGAATGTCCTAAAACTTTATAATTCCTTTTATTCGATGAAATATTTATTTAATAAGTAAAAATATAAATATTATATTAACTATACTGAATTTTGAAAATCTGTTATTAATATTTTAATTAATTATGTAATATTTTTCAATAAAAATTAGTTTTTGGTCTTTCATTTTAATTAAATATTATTTGGCTAAAATTATCTTTTAGGAGCCACATTAAATTTATTTGTTTCATAATAATAAAATTAAATTCATATAAATCAAAAAAATGATAATATTTTCCCAAACATAACCATTATACTTAAAAATACACTTTTTTCTTAAAATGAGTTTTAAGTGTTTCATGTGAAAATGTTAACATTGATTTTTCTTACACATTGAAATTTCATATGATTAATTTCTTCCCCAAATTTGGAAATAGTAATTATAAATTACATAATAATTTCAGTTAAATTTTTAGGTATAAAAATAAAATTACTTAGGTAAAAATTACTTACTTAGGTAAAGGAAAATTAAGTTAAAAGGAGTTTAAACATGGTTAAGAAATATTAAACATGTTTAAAACATGGCCTAAAATTAGTTTATGAGTGGTTTCTTGACCATAACTCATAAAATATACATTATTTCCCATTACTGGATCTATGTGACCCTAGAATACTGACATTACCTTTTATATTATGACAAAAATGCCTCTCCCTCCACTTATAAAAAGAGATTTCACCACCAAACTTATCCTCACACCTAAAGACAATTGTTTTGAAAAAAATCTACCAAAATCTATTCCCACCATTTTCATTCACGTATAGGTTATGGACTTATAAAAATAAATATAATTCCCTCTAGCTCACATGAATGCTTAATTTTGTGATAAATTTATCTCTTTTTAGGATCAAGAGGTTTCTAGGAGTCAGGGGTCAAAAACTATGAATTTTTTTAAAAATATTACAAAAAACCTATTTACACACGTATTAAGTAGAAATACTTTTGTAAACACATAGTTTGGAACTAAAATTCATAGTGGAATTCTCAATTTTTATTCATAGTTTTTCTAGCCAAGGAAGTCAGTAAGAAAATTGTGTGTATATTTTGGTGTTAGTCCAAAGGATTTCACAAATCAGGAACATGGTTTTTCAAACAATGAATCCTTCTCCAAGATACCATTTTAATTGGTTTTACAAGGATAATGTCTACCACACAGTTAATGCATATTTTTCCAAACAGTGTGAACATATAAAAACTTTTTAATGTGGAGATTTATCTTTATTCCATCACAAAATTTAACTTATAATTCTATTTTAATTCATCACTATTAAAAACCATCCACTATTTGTAACTCTATTAGGTTCTCCCCTTGGTCTCACGGTGAATCCCCATCGATCTAGAGAAATATTTTTGAGGTATATGTTTTTTATAGTTTTTTTATTTTCCTATTTCTAAATCTACCTCTCATCTCTCATATTCTACATATAGTGAAAACCTATGTATGGTATGATTACATAATCTATAGTTTATATGGATAATTAATCACTTTTATACTATATCTAAGATTTTGAGAAATTGTTATACTTTTCCAAAAAAATAAAAGGTGGCTAAGTTTCCCCCATTGTATAGGTAGGTGTCTCTATATAATGGTGTTAACCCATTAATTACATAATTTCTATATAAATCCATTTGGTTAGGTTGATGAAATTGATTTATTTGGTTTCAGAGAAGAATTATTTTATGAAATTAATCTTTGGTGGAATGAAAAAGGGAATTTTAAATGGTTTTTTCATTAAAATAGTTTTGTTACTTATGTATTTTATGAAATTCTTCAAATATGATATTAATTAATAAATGATTTCTCATGTATATGAGTAGTGATTCTTTACTATGAAAATGTTTAATATATTTTGAACAAGTTGTATTTAATTTTTTTATAAAACATAGAACTTGTATTACCTTGGGTTTCTCAAGTTATGGACATATTCAACAATATTGTTCGTGGCACAATTAGGGATTGTTCTTATTATATATATAGACTATGTAAAGACTTGATATCAGTAAGATTCATGGTATTCATAGATTAGTGATTCTTCACATGTCCTAGTACATATTCCCATATTCAAGATGAAAATTTTTCTTGGTTTTAAATATGATAGTATTATATCATGTTGGATTTCTCACATGTTTATCTTATGGATATAAAATGGAAATGGAACTCCAAAATTTGATCATGTTACCCTTATTTCATTTTTTTATCGTGATTTATATGCTCACATGGTTATCTTTTGATATATTGATAGTTTTTATTACTTCCCATTTCTTTTTTACACTCTTTATTATATTAATATTATTGTTTCTTTTAATATGGATCGTTTAAAGGTAACAAAAAGATTTTTTATAAAAAAATGTTTTCATTTGAAATTTATTTATAATTATTTTTACAAATATAACTAATAGTATCATGGTGTTATACATTACATATATTCTTGTTGGTCTCCTTTTGATCCTTATTTCTCAGTGCATATTTTCCATTTGTGTGTTTATAGTCATTATTTTCTTGATATAGGTAAAGGTAATGAAATCATGTCTCATGAAATCTTCTCATGGTTGACATCACCTTCATTGTGGATTTGGTGGTAGTGATGGATAATCCAAGGGTTGCATTGTTTTTCCCTTTGATTGTTTTTTTCGGAGTTAATCCTATTTTATTTATTCTTGATGTCTTGTGGCTTTTCGAATTCTTCCACATTTTACTCTGTTTTTTTATCTTACTTTTTTAATACATGAGAAATATGGTGATATATTTATAGGTTAAATTGTTCCCAATGTTTTGTTAATTTGATACCTTGGACATTTTAACTAACCCTTGGTGGTCAAAATTATGCTTTGGGACTTGTGTCAAGCCTACCAGGTTCGAATATCAGGTTGAATTGGGCTAGTTCATTATAAAATGGTATCATAGAAATACCCTACAAAAAGTGTGATGGAACCTATTTGGTTTGATATGGGGTTTGGTAGATTGGATCAAGGACTTTTGGAGGATCAAGGAGTATTTTTATCAATAATTGGTTAACCAACAGCTTCTATAATGCGACTTGAGTTTTTATGGGTAGTTGAAATTTACTTTTTTTTTATTATTTATATGACTATTAGTTTGATATGATGACCTAAAATCCTCATTGGAATGTGTTGGTAACCATTGGGGTTGATCTATATTTTTTGTGTAAATAGAAAGAATAATTATGTTGTGAGGATGAATTTTATGGACTGAAAAACCATATAGTGACCAAACACTTGATTATAGAAATGTTAAACTGGTTGTTAGATGATTTTAACATAGTTATTAACCATGTGATTAGGTCTATAACAACCCCACATCCCCTTTCTTTTTTGAAACCCATTATTCTTATAATGTTTAATTTACACTTATTTACATGAAAATATTCACAATTGTTCTTGGGATATGTTGATATCATGAACTAGTTTGATTGATATTTAAACCAAGATTTTTATTGTGAATGAGTAGTATAACTGATTTTTTTATGAAAATGGGGTTTTATAGAAACTAATTTTCATTTTAAAGTGAAGCTTTAAGTCTTGATAATGAAATGAATTTTATTCTCTTACTCATGTATTTTAATATAGTTTTTTGTTCATATAAACCAAGAATATTTTTTAGTTTCTAAACTGGTTAAGTATCAACATGTAAAATTTTTACACCCTTGAAGTATATCCTTAATCTGTTTTTAATGTTTTTATGTAAAAGGGTTTTCACCAACAATTTATAGAGGGTTGTTTTTAAGTTTTTAAATAAAAATCATGATTATTTTCAACATGTAATTTTGAAGAGTAAATGGGTTCTCAAAGTGGAATGATAAATAAATATGTGGTGATAATTTTTAAGAATTAAAACTTTTATTTCATGAATAGTTCAATAAAAATAAATTCTGTATGAATAGTGGTTTATTTTAAAGGAATTTCAAACATGGAAAATGAAATTCAAGATGAAAATAAATCATTATTAATGGTTTGTTTTGAAATAAATTAGGTTTTTTGATATAGTAATTTTATTTTGAAATGTTTCTATTTTGGAATAATTTCTAAAATAATAAATGCTTATTTCTTGTAAAATGAGTTGTTTATATATATCATTTTCAAAAGATGTTGTTTGGTTTCCTATATTAATACTCTTTAAAGATGTTTTTCTATTTGAGTGTCTTTTTTTGAAACCTCTATAAAGGCATTTCATTCATTATTGATTTTTTTGTTTGTATTGACCATTTCTTATGTGAATGGGGTTTATGATAAGCTCTAAGGGATGTGACTAAATAGAGTTAGTAAATGGTACGATCTAAGTGATTCTTCTAGAGAGTTTATGTGTTTTTGTGAGATGATTTCATTATTATTTGTCATTTACTATTATCTTTATTCTATCCTTATCTTTGACTAGAAGGTGTGGGTTATCTTCTCTATTGATGTTCTTTTGTGACCCTTCTAGGGAACTGTGAATGTTCCACTAGGTAGTTGAGTCTGTAATGACCTATTTTCATGTGTTTATATTGTCCCTTGAGTGGAGCGGGATCTTGATTCTGTCGTATTGTTTGTTTTACGACCATTCTGGGTTTTCACTCTTTAATTTTAGAGCTATTTTGGGTTTTATGTAGTCTATTATATGTGTGGTATTTTTTTATCTTCATTACGATGATCCATTGATAGTAATAGAAATTTTGAGTTTCTTCATGCATTAATATTTCACTTCATTTTGTGAACCTTGTTGCTAGCGCTAGCTTTTTGAAAAAATATAGGCCATGAATTTTTTTATTTTCATTCATAACATGGTAATTATTATATTTTTGGTCATTTTTAACTTGGTTTACTTGGGTGATAACAGAAGCTATAGAGATACAGATTTTGTCGATTGGATTGAGAGATCCACTGAGTTATATTCTCTGAACCAAAGTTACTATGAATGAAGTATCCTGACCCAATTCTAGATCTGTCTCATTTATTATTAAGGAATTTCTTAATTTGAACTATATATTGATTATGAGATACATAAGGGATCTGGTGATCTATCGTGTTCCTATGAAATTGATAAGGGGTGGTTCAACCCGATGATGTTTTCAATGTTTCTTTGGGATTGTGTTTTTTTAGACTTCGTATAGTTTCTTACTTGTGGTTTTTATATAATGAAATAATAAATTTTTCCTTGTATCGGTATGGATATCTTGGAGGATTCCTTTGAGTAAAATATAAAACAATATTTACCTTGATTATGCTCTCTTATATTGATTTATTTTCTATTTATGACAAAAAACTAGATTAAATATAAATAGTGGGGAGACCCATGTTTGGCCTCTATTATATTTATATATTCATGATGGGTAATATTAAACCAATGATTCCATTGTATGTATATATGTTAGTATAAATTTAACTCCAATATTGGATTATTCTAAGCCTTATTGGGTCTTCAAGATGTCACTGTGAAGCCTCTGGCATGGATTTGGGATATTTATTAATGCTGGAAAATGGGTTATAGATTAAGTATTTTGGTAATTTTTCAATCATGAAAAAATTATATCTCATCGTATTCTTGAGTTTATAGAATTTATATATTATCTTTGAACATGGTGACACTACCCCCTCAGAGATAAGTATATGATATATTATGATCATAGAAGCTTGAACTATACTTTTACTCAGAGGAATGTGATCCTGTGATATAAATTCTGGATAAAGTTATTTCAAATATTTTATATCAATAATATAAATAAACTCTCAGAATATGATTTGTGGTCACAGTTACCATTATCTTGGAATTAGAAGTGCAGCCTATGAAGGAATCAAAAGAAGAGGGATCCTAGAAGAATCCATTTCTATAAATTATCATGGATGTGTTTGGGGATTCTATACATAGTCCCTAAACTTGTGAGAAATACTTTTTAATTTATGAGATATATGGCTCTTCCTAGTTCAGTTGGATTCATATCTTATAACATGAAAATTTCTGTTGGAAACATTTTAATGAAACCTTCTATGGTGGGGAGATCATGAGTTTTGGTTTCTATTCTCTAATTGTGCCTTGTCTCCTTAGAGGATGTTGTTTATTCCATTTTATCATACTCAAAGGTCATTAGATCATGATCATTGGTTAATTTTTTTTCCTTTCACTATAGATTTACCATGATGTTTCATGATTTTAGACATTGATGTTAATGGCCTATGATGATCCATTTAATTATGTATTTTATTTCATGTTGTCTTACATTCTTGAAAATTTAAGAAGAATACCACAAAACTATAAATTTTATGTGGAATCATCCCATTCATTATAGATGTTCGATGAAATAATCGTTTAATTAATTATTTAATAGCCACAGGCATATAGGGGAGAAGATGAAATGATTTGTTTTTTCATCACCTGATTCATGAAATCGGATCATGTCATTTCTACCAAGGAAGTAACTGGGGAATAATAGAATGAACATTTTAATAATTAAGGGGTTTTAAATCTCCTTGGTGTTCCTTGAGTTACTGTTTATTGAATATATACATGAATGAGATAAAAATTGAAGAAGGTATTGTTTCATGTGATGGATTCATGGTAGAAGTCCATAATTATGTTCAATCTTTTTATAGATAGACAGACTAAATGAATCTTCCGATTCATGAGGATGTTATCCAGATGTTCATGTTATATTTTATTGGTTTCTAGGATTGGAATATTTAATTATTATTAATTAAGGATACCTATATTTTTGTTTCCTATGTGTGTCCTTTTAAATCTCCTTGAAATTGGGAAAGGGTTTTTGAATGTCCCCTGGTAGGATTGAGTCTTGTCTAGGGGAAATAGAGAAATTTTAGTTATCTTAGTAAAGGTTGGTACTAGTTTTATGAAACCAATTATTTTATTTAAACCACTATATTTTTCTATAAAATCATGAAGTGGGTGTCCATGTCTCTCTCACAAAATCTCATTTTGGTTGGAAATAATCATTTGGTTTAGTGTGGTAAGTTGGTATCAGGGTTGTTATCCCCTTAGAGATCATTGAATGGATTGAAATGGTGGCTTATCTGTTGAACATAGTCTCTCTATATCTCTATTGATATTGAATCGTGAAATGCTTCATCATTCCCATTTATGAAGGTACCATCCAGACCCCTTCCATGTGGTTAAATTGGAGTATGTTGATCTTGATCCTGACACCACAATGCTTGAGTAGCCATTTCAAGTTATGGATTGTAAGATAAGGTGATTAAATGTAGAATGATTACTTTTTTCAATCCACAATAGAAGTAAGGGTGGGATATCCACAAGATGTGTGAGAAATAATCATTGTTGAGGTAATATTGACCTTAACTTTTATCTATTCCATAATATTTAACACTTTTTAGGTGAATAAATTTTCATGGTGGGGATAATTTTATTCTCTTCGTGTCACAAGTTTGTTTAATTTTAAACATGGTTAATCTATTTTGAGCTTCTAGTGGTTTCTAAGATTCAGTTATTAGAAACATGTAATTTTAAGGGAAAATGGTTAGGTTTATTATTTAAGAACATATTTAGTAATATCCTCATTGTAATTGTAGAGTATGGAACCGTGAGTCTCAGTGGAATTTTACATGGTTTATTATGGTTTTGCTAACCATGAGAGTCCCCAAGAAAACAATGTAGATGAGTAAGATTTTTTCCATAGGTTATAACGTATCTTGAACCTAGTTTTTAACACTATACATCCTTCTCAAAGGAACTATGTGACATATTTTTCCCAAGATATTGTCCCTCACATGGTTGGAACATGTTTTTTCACCTGTGTGGCCATACAATACAGCCAAATCTGAACTTTTTGATATGGAAATTTACCTTGATACCCTCACTTGATTTAACCTATAATATTATACTAATTTATTGTGATCAAAAATATAATCTCATTTTAACTCTAAGATCTTATCCCCTTATCCTCATGTTGAATCTCAATCGAACTAGTTGGATTTCTTTGAGGTAGGTGTGTTTTTCTAGTTGTTTTCTTCTCTTATTTCTTGATCTACCTCTGATCACTCTTCTTATCTATGTCATGAAATCCTATATGGGTTAATATTAAGGTATATATATTTTATATTGATAATTTATAGATTAAATCTTGTATCTAGGATATTAAGGACAATATCTCTTCATTTCCAATCATCATTTTTAAAGGCGGCTAAGTTTCCACTATTGGCAAGGTAGGTGTCTCTATATAATTTTTCTAACCCATGATTTACTGAATGTTCTTTTAAATTCCTTTAGTATGTTTGAGATATTAATTTATTTGGTATAAAGGAATAATTATTTATGAATTTCATCTTATGTGGTAGAAAATGGGGGTTTTGAAGGGGTTTTTCATTAATAACAGTTCATAAACATTATGTGTTTGATGAAATGCTTCAAATATGATATTGAAACTAAAATGGATCTTCAATCATGGTAGAATGAATTCTATTCTATGAAAATGTTTTATAAATTATGGACATGGATTATTTAAATTATTTGGTAAAATTTGAACTTTGGGAACCATAATTGTGTATCGTTAAGTACATATGTAGCCCTAGTGTGTGTTTCACCACAATGGGTTATTCTTGTGATATAGATAGACTATGGTGGGATTAGATATCAATGGGATTCACAGTTTTCCTCATTTAGTGTTCCCTCACATGTCATAGTACGTACCCTATTTTCATGAGACTAACTTTTCTTTTTTTACACATCATGTTATTGTTTCATGTTGGATTTCTCACGTGTTTATCTTATTGAATTTTCATGGACATGGTTATCTAGTATTGTTTTATATTACCCTTGTTTCATCTATGTATCCTGATTTATATGATTATATATTTATACTTTAATAAATGCATCATTTTTATTACTTGCCATTAATTTTTCCACCATTGATTATATTGATATTCTTGTGGATTTTAATATGGATTGTTTAAAATAATCCAAAATATGTTTTATGAAAATGGGATTTATTTATATTTTCATTATAAGAATTTATTGTTATAATGTTAAAGCTAATGGTTTCATGGTGTTAGATGTTGTATATATTCTTTGTGGTATCTAAATAATATTCGATTCTAACACCCAACTTTTTCCTTTGGTAATTTTTAGTTTTTTTATATGATACAAGTAATGGGAAGGGTGTCATGTTTCATGGGGGATTCTCATGGTTTGAATCACCATTGTAGTGGATAGGAGTAGTGGTGAAAGATAGTCACAAGAAGACTTGGATTTTGAATTGGATGGTTTTACTGTCGAGTTAAGAATATTGGATTAGTTCTATATGTCTCATGGTTTTTTTCTTCCATGTTGTAATATGGTTGTTGTTTTTCTTCCATGTTGTAATATGGTTGTTTTTCTTATGTAATTTATACATGATACTTGTGGTTTTATCTTTCTAGGTGAAACTGTTCTTAATGTTTTGTCACATTGATACCTAGGTTCCTGTCTCTAGCCCATGAGGATTGAGAACATGTTTTTGGACTTCCTCGGAACCTACTTGGTTGATGTATCAGGTTTAACTAGGCTGGTTTCTCCCAATACAACCATTCAATGTCATAATCCTTTTTGTAAATAATTTTTCCAATGGGTAAGGAGAAAATCCATAATTAATCCTTTTTAATTTCAATTATTTTCATTCTTATTCCAACTCATTAAGACTTATTTTACCCATAATATTTTAATCATATTTATATTATGAATATAATAACATTTTATTATGATTATGGAATAATAATTAACTATCCTTTCGATTTTATTTCAAGAAACGATGAAATCCTTATGTGCGGATGACTGCCTCCAACAACGACATGTTCGATTTTTCATCACATCCTGAAATAAATGGATGAAAATTGATATTTAATTGATTGATATAATATTTATCACCATATAAATATTTTAAATTTATAAATAAATCTACTTTATCCTATTCTATAGAAAATAAATCCATCGAATATACATACTTGCAAACTACTACCTCTACAAGAGTGACGTAATTCATTTGTCATATAGTATTGTATTATTTATAGAGATATCTTAAAATATAACTCAATACGTTAAAAACAAATAAATAATATTATTATACTTCTATAATAATTATATTATTTCTAAATAATCACTTTATTCACCATACTCACATATAGATAACAACTTGTTCTTATTTGGATCAGTTTAAATGCCTATATGTATGTTGTTTTAAATTTATATCCTGGATGGATATGGAAACATAAAACAAGTATGATTTAAAATTAGTGATAAAATAATTTCTATTTTATTGCTTTATAAATTTTATATTGATATTAAACTTAATATTTATGTTCCACCAATTTATTCGTTAAACATTATAGAAACAAGCTCTTAACCAACTTCATCATCACAAATCTGAACTAAAATAATTTTGAAATGATAGTAGAGCCTTATAAATAATTATAAAACATATATTCTAGTATATTTATTGATCTTTCAATAATGAACTTTTAATCATTAAATATGAATCAACACCATCATTACATACCTAGTACTAAACGAACATTCAAAGCTAATAAACTTCGATGATAAAAATAAAAAATAACTAACTAATATATTTGTAAAAAATAATGATAAATTAACAGTATAGGGGGTTATGGGTATGGATAATTTTATTAAATGGGTGATTAATGTGATTACCCATATATTTTATACACTTTATTTCATGTTTTATTATATAAGGATACACATAATATAACCCCTAGAAAATCATGAGGCATTGTATATTTGGGTAATTCGATACATAGAATAAAAACATGAACCAAAATACAATTAAATAAACTATAACACCATATTATGACCTTAATTTCCCTTTAAATTTAAAAACTATATGGGGTTACCTATGACATATTATAATAACATGAAGTAAACATAGGAATGGAGAAATAAAATAAGACACGGCATAAGCATAAGTCGCGACTAACTGCCAAGACCACATCATATGGTGGATAGAACCCCATCATGGATTTTGTTCACTCCCTAATCCCATACATAATTTCTCTTGAGACAAAATTGTTACACATTTCATTAAAGGGATATATAATTTTGGTCCCACTTGTCACATTCATATTATGTACATCCATGGGTGTTCCATATAGATCATACAACATAAGAATGCATTTCATCAATTTTAACCCTGCTGTTGGAGAGTGTGGGTTACTTGCATGGAATTAAAAAATCAATGATGTATAAGTAAATCTATTTTAAAACCTACAAGTGTAAATGTTTATGGGTATTCTCTATATAAATCTTCGGCATGAAAAATCACATGATAATTTTGGAAGCATAATGGGGGTACAAAAAGATACATGGAAGGGTTAAATGAGATTGAATGGTTTCTCACACCACTTTTAAATAATAATATTATTTATAGGGATGTGTGAAAATAAACACTGATATGAAAAATTGGAAATAAAAAATTCATAACATAAATAAGGTGATTGAATAAATAAGATGACTGGATCCCTTATGTTGAGAGGGCGTATCTAAAAGCATGGGAGTATCTTACTAAGGTCTGAGTGGAACCTTAGGAGGGATATAGAGAGAAAAATTAAGATTAAATTCCTACTCCTAGGGTTTTGAGTAATGGGTTATGGGATTTTGGGTATGTTATATAGTAAAAGTGTGGGAATTATTTATTAATTTCTAAACATAGGTTTTGTAATCTATATGATAATGTAGTCAAAACCACAATCATTTCAATGGTTGTTTCTCATGATTTATACCAAAGAATAGATTTTTTAATTATTTTATAAGGATAATACCTGAAATCATTAAAATGATACCTTTGGTGATATGGGAGTGAATCATGTTTATATAGAATTTATTTTAAAACCATCTAATATAATATTGATTTTGGAGGATTCATTAAGGATTTAAAAAATTAATTAAATAACTTAAAAATAAATTTATTTTAATGTTAAATATATATTTGGTCATGGATACCTTTAATGGAATATATTACATCACTTTTGGGTCATAGTGATGTCATAAAACATACCGTATATTAATAAAATATTACACTATGGAGCCAAAAGATCAGATTTCTTAAAAATTCTGAAAAATTCACCATTGGATAATTTTTACATGATTATTTAAAAAATAATATTTATTTTATCAAAATAATTCTCTAAATATGATAATTTACACTTTTACACCAAAAATCCCCGTTTCGTGAAAAACATTTGTTTTTTACAATAAATGTTTTCTTGACCCTTCTAAAAAAACATTTTTCTTCATAAAATTGTATTATCATTTATATTTAATAAATATTATTTGATAATAAAATTTTATTAAAATATCATTTATTTATAAAATTATTAAATTCATTAAAAAGTGTGTCTTTATTGAAACTATATACTTCCAAAAAATACCATTTTACTTTCATCATATGAAAATATAAATTTTATTAAACAAATTGTTTGATCATTTTAAAGTAATTAAAGATAATGATAATTATTAAAAACAATTATACTTTTAGGGTATATATATCTATTTATTACAACAATGAATTCCATAAACGTAAGGTGTGTGATGGTGATATTCCTTTGGGGTGGTTCCAGGAACATGGTTGGGGTCTTGATCTTGATAAGCATGAACTTATCTCATAAATGGGTTTCCTTGTGATTTAGTTATTCAATATTGAATAAGGATTTTTCAATGGAAAATCCAAGAGATCCTCTCACCCACAAAATCTCTGATAAATGGGCTTCATAGAGTATGATCCTACTGGTTAAGGACATTTTTCCTCTGTCTTTGTCAATTGGATTTAACAACTCCATTAATATAAACTAATCATATGATCACTATATAAATTCTATATTTCAAAAAGTTATGATGCTTAATATTCTTTTACATCTAATTGGATATAACTTATAGTGGTCTAAAATTACCAAATTAAGTGAATTTTTTCTATAATTACATTACTTGATAATGAATTTATTTATTAAAAACATGAGTTTTGTTTATAAAAATATGGATCATTACATTATCCCCCCTTTAAAAATTTCTCCATTAAATTTTTTATTTCATTAATTAAAATAGATAAGGGTACTTTTTTTCATTTCCTCATATGGTTCCCATATTTCTTCCTCAAATATTTCGTTCCACCACAACATGTTTACTGTGTGAGTTGTCTTGTTTTATAGAACATTGTCTCTTTGATCTAAAATCATTCACATATGCTTCTCTTGTTTACGATCACTCTCTAATGGTACCAAATATAGATTTATTACATATTATAGGTATGGTAAGTAATTTATCTTGATGTATACATGGAACACATCATGTACTTGAGATTGGATAGGTCGAAGTTATAGTCGATAGGACATCGGTCTAATTCAATCAAGGATCTAGAAGGGGATAATGTATCTAGAACTATGATTTCCTTTATTCCTAAAACCCTTGAAATTATTCCTGGATATATATAAAGGATCAATTTATCTCTGGCATCAACCTCCTGGTATTTTCGATGATTGTGTACAACTTTTTTTATCAAATTTATGAGGATTTCATATAACGCTGATTGGTTTGAACCTTCTCTATCAGTTTTGGATAAGATCAAGTCCCACGAGGATATTCTATATAAATTTATCCCATTATGTCAAAGTCTATCACATATTCTCATAACAATATTTATAAGGTTCCATTTGAATTCTATAAAGGAAACCATTATTATATGGGAACCCCACTAGTGTAAGGTGTTGATACCAACATCTTTGGAAACCCATTGAACCTGATCTAACCATATCCTATAGTTTTTGAATGGTTATCTCAAACTGAATATCCATATGAAGTTGACAATTACTACAGAAACTTATATATATATCCGTCTTCATCTAATAAATTCTCTAACACCTTAACTTAATCCTCAGATATTAATTAGATACAGTATAAAGTGAACCTCCATGATGTTTTTCAACTTCCATTTTGTATATCTTGTCATTATGGTCAGGATGTAAATCTTCCTTGCTAATATTGAAATGCACTAACTTGGTACGGTGATAAACTACCACATAGATTGTGTTGTTTCCTTTATGGATCCTATGGAGTTCTTAGATAAAATCCATGGTTATGTTTCCCATTTCTATACTAGTATAGATAATGGTTTCTTCATACCCATAGAATTATGTAATTTAGGATTTATTTTTTTAGCACACCAAGAATCGTGATGCAAATTCTACAATCTCCCTCTTCATTTTATCTCACCAAAAGTTTTTCATCAAATCACTATAAATCTTAGTGAGTATTGGATAAATAGATAATGATGACTTGTTTCATCCAATTTTTCCCTCATTAATTCAGATTTTCATGGGACACATATCTAGGTTCTAAAACGATAGAACTTCATATTTATAATAAGTTAACTCTATAATATTCACTAACTTTTTTTCTTTTACTCATTATCCTTTTAAACCACCTTCATCCTCCCAATAATACATTTTTGATAATTCATTTGAGAAACATAGAATGAAGATCGTTTTATTACCCCCATTTTTCCCAATGTATGTCTAAGAAGATTGGATTCCTTGCAATTATAATCATGAAATGGGTTGTAGGATCATTTTTACTCAGATAATCAACCACCTTTTCCCCCTTCTCATGATGGAAATAGATTGAAAAATCGTAAAACTTGATCAGCTGTAACTTCCTTTGTTGGTGTATATTTTTCACTTTTTGTGTGAATATATACTTGAGGATTTTATGACCCATATATATTCCATAATTCCACTCGTAGAGGTAATTCCTCCAAATATTATATGTGAATATCACTATAGTAAATTCAACATCATTAAATGGATAGTATTCTCATGTATCGTTATTTTGATGGAGGGATATGCTATTACTTTTTCACCTTTCATGAGTACACAACCTAACCCTTTTTTGGATGCATCATTGTAGATCACAAATCCTTATCCAATTGTGGGAATATTCATCATATTTATAGTGATTATCCTCCATTTAATAACTTTAAATCCTTCATTTGAGTTTTAATTTTAGAAACAAATCCCCCCTTTCAAGTTAGGTCTGTTAGTGGGATTTAAAATTGATAGAAGTATCATAAAAATTGATGATAGTACCCAACTAATCCAAAGAATTTATTGATTTTTTTCGAAGAGTTTTGTCTTAGTCATACTTCAAATTCCTCTATTTTGAAAGGATCTATATATGTACTTTTTATGTTGATAACATGCTTAGTAATGTTACTTCCCCTATAAAAAAACACACATTTAATGTAATTTACCTGCATCTTTTAATTTCATTAGTTATTCAAAACAATATCCAAATTTTCCTCATGATCCTCCTTAATGTTAGAATAGATTATAATATCATCTATAAATACATCCAAAGATTTCATGAGGTAATCAATAATTAATCCATTCATTAATTTCATGAGGATTTATGGTGAATTAACATTCCCAAATTCAATCAATAGGAACACATAGTTCTTATACCTTGTGTAAAAAAGTAGTATTGGGGATATCATCCTCATTCTCTTTTACTTGATAATACCTGACTAAAGATCCAACTTATAGAAGTATTTCTATCCACGTAAGTTATTATTCCATGGAAGAGGATAATTTTTCTATGTCTTGATCTTGTTGATCTCATCATATTCAATACATAGGCACACTGACCCATACTACTTCTGGACGAAGAGGATCGGTGCACCTCAAGGTGAATCACTTAGGCATATAACCCTCTTATCTGAACCCACTTATAGTTTATTCTTTATCTCTTCATGTTCACTAGTGGACATTCTATTTAGATTATTTGGTATTAGAGAATATCTACTTATAATCTTGATTGAGAACTCAACCTCTTGGCCATGAGGAGACAGGGGAAATATTAAATAAGCACAATAGTGAATTCCATCATTATGAGAATGTATTCAAGGATGAAATTTTTCTTATTCTAAAACATTTATGAAATATACACTTTCTGATAGGGTAATAATATCTATTCCTTAGATAATGATACTAAAATAGATTTATCCTCCTCTCGGATGTTGTTCAGAATCGAAGGATGATTCATTTTTCGGAAGGTAATTTTCTTCTCACATTAATTTATGTTGCTTATATATAAGGAAATCATATACATCTGTATAATAGCAATGAATTAATATATAGGGAGTTTCATAAGGTTCTATGGGAATTTCAGCCCATAAATTTGTATAGGGTATAAGTTATATACTTTGTATGAAACAATTGACCATTTTCTCATCATCACCAATAACTCAACATCAATGTTTTGAGGAGGTGTTTGAAAATTTCTATTACACATTTTTATATGAAATAATATGTTGAAACATGGATGGAAATCTTACCTTTAACTATTTTATTCTTATTATAATCATTTACATCATCCAAAAAAGACATAGTGATGATAAGTTTCAAACTAATAAAAAAATAAATCATAAACCATAAAAATTAAATGGACAAATCATAAATGACATACATTATTTAAGCCATGAAGTTTTAGGTTTCAATCTATGTTATCCATGATCTATTTCCTAACATAAATTAATACACTAATTTTCTCCCACTTAATAATTGTTCTTAATGACCTTAGGAGTTTACCATAGAATATCACTAGGGAGTGCCAATCCAGGTGGGAAGCAAGGAAACTTTTTCATAAATTAGGTGATAATACACATTTCAAGGGGTGAGGTGGAACCCTAACAAGGACCTAAGGATGAGAGAAAATTACATAACCCATAAGTCTTAGAGGAATCAACCAGATATACAACATGGAATTGCTCCTCCACAACATATGTCATGATATCAGAACTCCACCATCACTGGGCTTATAAAGACCCAGCCTTAAAACATTACATAATCATTAATTAAATGAATAATTCACATAAAGGATCTTTTAAGGTTTATAGTTTTAGAGAATTAGGTCATAACTATTACATCTCAAAAGATTACAAAGTAGACACTTTTACTAAGTTTCCATAAAATAAAAACACTTAAAAAGAAACATGTATAGTTCCATGTTTTAGATAGCATGTCTTTCCTTTATCCCATCCTTCACCCTATTCATCTTTATGTCCCATGGAAAATATTTCAAAAACTTGGGATGAGCATAAAAATCCCAGTAAAGGATACACAAAGAAGGAAAACTGTTAGTTTTTCAAAACAACAAGTAAACCATGAATACTTAATCAAAGTAATAATTTTTACCTTTATGAAGTAGTAAATACTCTTCACTGAATAAAAGAGCACTAATTATCCTTTGTAACCAAAATATTTCCATAAACCCATATAATGAACCCATAACATATAAAGTTAACATGGGACATAAACAAACTTAAATGGAATAACCATACGGTCGACTTCCACACATATCACTACATGGATTAGCCATACGACCAACTTCCATACCCAATGAATTAGAGGTTATAAAGTAACCACCCATCCTAGTATTCATGACACCACCCATCATATGGTTTATCACATAACCACCCATCAAATGTCCAAGTACCATTATAAAATCATAACACATAAAAACATTATAAAAGAAAGAAACTATTTCCACATTTCAATCACAATATATCACATAAATATATTGACATAACAAATCCATTATAAAAAACATCTTAAATAACAAAATTCATAAAAGATTATATGGTATTTATTTACATTTAAAAACATTATAGCTTGTTGAGGAAGCCAAAGATCAAATAATACTCGCGGAGGCGGAAAGGTCGTTGTCACCGCGTACGTTAAAAAGAAACATACTTTTTGTAGTTTAGTAAAATACTTCATATAGAAAAGATTCATCTTTAATAAAAGTAAAAGTCAACGGGGTTTATACACCGTATAAAATAATGTTGTGTATAAAAAAATATACCTCAATGAAAAGAGATTGAGATGAAGTCCCATTCAAAGACGGTATCCTTATATTGAGGATAAATCAAATATGTAATTATGTGTGACAAATATAAATACACCCAATATAAGTTGATATTAAGTGTAAAACAATCAGAGGTTATTCAAACATATTCATATCATGACATGATCAAGAATTAGAGTTTTAACCCAATGAATTGAAATTGGGTTAAGAAGTTCCCTTACAGAAATTCGACAGCCTAACGGCGTCACATTAATATTCAGAAAAAGAGTTGATGAGAGAGAAAATGTTATCTCATAACTTGTACAAAAAATTTACATCAATAAGGATATATAATAACATATCCCAACATAATAATATGTAAATTAAAATAAATAACAAAAAACAGTCTTTTTTAAAGAGGTGGGTGAAAGGTTCCCTTACCGATTTGGTAACATTCAAAACATAAGACACATGAAAGAAGTATCATAAAATGAAGATGTAAATACCCATAAATTAAAGTATATTACATAATAAATACACTCATCAGAAGTATATACACCACACAAAAGGAAATAGTGGAAAATGTATCATGAATCTCATGGGAATAAAAGTTAGATGAAAAATCCCTTACGAAAACATGGCAGCCTAACAGCGCCACTTAAAACTTCCAAAAATGGATTGACGAGATCAAATAGGATCTTTAATTATATGAACATAAAATTTACAGTAATAGGAATATAAAATAACATCCCCAAACATAAGAAATATGAGCTTAAAATAAATGACATAAAAGAGAGTACTTAAAAATAAAGAGAGAGGTAGGATCCCTTACCTCATGTCCGACTTGCCTTGTTCGTTTCTTTATATTCCTGAATAATAAACTTTGGTCAATTTATAATTTCATAATGACCTACTATAAATATTACTATTCAGTTCATATCACCTATTATAATGCTACAATAATTGGTTAATAATGTGAGTTCAAATCAGACGTTATTGTTGATGTTCGGTACATGAGTCAAAATTGAACTTGTTGGAAAAGAATTTTCTATGTAGTTATAGGTACATCATCTCCACAATAGTATTAATGATTTAAATATAATATATATCCAGTATATATTAATTTTATACTATTCCATAACATTTAGAGATAAAAAATGAAAATCACCATTCATGGAGACGGTAGGCCGTACGTACGCATTAACGTTACTTTCATTTCTTTGTCATATTAATGGAATTAAAACTAAATGAAAGCTATATATATTATAATTCCAGAATCATATCCATAATTTAGATGTAATATATGACATATAAATCCATTATATATAGGTAATTTTAATACTACATAACATTTGGAGATAAGAAATGAAATTTACCGTTCATGAAGATGGTAAGTCGAACGTACACATGAACGCTACTTTCATTTCAATTTCATACATTAATGGAATGAAAAAAATGATACATAGTTATATTATAATTACAATATTATATAACATATAACATCATTAAATACATCCTTTATACATCCCACATATGGTATTAACGATTCAAATCACTTTGAGGGGGCGGTAGTCCGCACTTCCTAAAATTAAATTATCATGTTTACCCATTATGGAAACCATAAAGGTATGGCATAAATGAAAAATACAGAAAAATAATGAATACATAAACATAATTTATATATCATATATAAATACAGTGACATCTTAATGGCCACCATGAGAGGTGTTAAAAGCAGATTGAACAATCATCATTTCGTGAGGCAGTAATTCACCACCCAAAGAAACAGTATGTTCTTTAACCATTAGATAGAGGTGTGTATGAGTGTAGATATAATAATCATCATAACATCATCCTAGTATATTTAATATACTTTTTTTGTTACAAAAGAAATTAATAAAAGGAGTTTTGGGGGTTGGAGAAGAAAAATAAAACAAAAGAACATAAGAGAAGACATTACCTTCAAATCAGATAACTCTTTTTTATTTGAGCTCAAAGGCTTCCTTGGAAAGACTTATACCCAATGTGAGGCTTCTTGGAGTAAAAGAGGGATGTGGAGAGACAAAATGAGTAGAGTTTGGATGATCCAAGGGCTTGACAGGTGTGGGTAAGGAGGTATAGGTGGGGGCCTTTTATAAGAGGGAGGAGGGGCACTCTTGGAAAGTCGTGTAAAGATACTTTATTATAAAATGATTTTAGGATATAAAAGGTCCCACAATTATATATTTTGAGTATAAGGTGATAAGGGTTCTAAATCCACCCATCCAATAGATTTTTGACAACTGTATATCTTAGATTTTACATTATCTTTTCATTTTATTTAAATCGTTTATTAATGAGGTAATCGCTACATCATCGTGGTGTCATAAATAAATTAATTTATTTAATGTCTAAAATGTATAAAACTAATAATATGATGTAGGAAATATTATTATATTTATTATGTATATCTATAGTGAAAAATATGACTTGTATAACCCCATGAGAAAATTGTTTTAGAAAAACAATACATGTTTGTGACATTTTTATTTTAACTTTAAATAAAAAGTTATTAATGTCATTTTCTTACCCAAGTGGCTCCATGGGGTCCCCAAGTTGACCCATAGATTTTATTGGTAGGACATGAATCATCCAATAAGGGTAGGACATGTGTCAAGGTAATTTCATATTATTATAACATTATCTTTACCTTAAATTACACTAATTACCCTTAATCGCGATTAATAAAACTTAAAAGTTACTATTCACCAAAAATTATTTTCATCCCATTTAACCAAATTTTATATCCTAATGACAACCATGTATGTTGGATTTTTGAAATTCAAATCATATAGGTGGTAAAATTTCATTTAAACGAAAAATTGTTTTTTTAACTACCACTTAGTGGTTTCACTATTCATAAAAAATTGATGTTTTTCAGAAAAATACGAGAAATTCACCCTAAGATATATTTGATATTATGAATTTAAAAATTATGTCTATTTTAAAATATTCAAAACATATAATTTGCATTAAAAAATTTAATAATTAATTCCCGTTGTCAAAACAAATAGCGTGTTTTTTTGGAACAAAATATATCAAAAGATTGACACTAGTTTAAGTACAATTTCAAAGTGAAATTAATTCCATTGACCACCATGTGATTAAATGGTAAAAATATATTCTAACTAAACTTTAAACCCAATTTAAAAGATAATCTATCCATAAAAATAAATCATATTAAAAGGAGGTTTTGAATTAAACTACCACATTTTCACTAAAAATGACCTTTATCGGAAAAATAACAAAAATTTACACAAATTAAATTTTGATGTTTAGATTCTAAATAAAAATTTTATTTGGTCTAATATAACATATAAAATTCTCAAAAAGTGTATTTAAAAAGGGTTCGCCACCAAAAGGCAGTTAATCGACCTTTTAAAGAATATTCAAAAATTTACAATTAAAATTGGATTCATTCGCATTTTAAGCCTCTATTATTTATTGGATAAAAGAGAAAGTATTTCACAAACATATATAATCATTTTGTAGTTAGTTCTATTCATTCCCGCCATTACAATGGCTAGGCGTTAACTACCATTTAAAATAATATTATTTTACTATTAGAGTGCAACGTAAGATTTCAAAGAAACTCGTTGTTGCGTATTGGGTACGCCATCGAGCATAGAGTTCCCTTTAAAGTAATATTAATATTTTATTCACAAATATTAATAAATATGAAAAGGTAATATTCTTTATTTACCTGGGATGTTACATCCTTCCCCCCTTTTGGGAATTGTGCCCTTGCAATTTTAAAATTTGGTTCAGAAACATCATAGAAAATCCCACATCGGAACAAGAGTCAATAAAACTATCACTTTAAAATAAAGATAGAGATTTACAAAGGTCACCCGAGTTAACCCATACTAGGATTCCATGTAGGAAAACATAGACATGGAAGAGAAAAAAAGGGTCATGTTCTGATGGAGAGTGATGGAAAACCTGATTAGGAGAAAGTTAACCACAATAAAATCACAAACTTGTGATGGGTTAAGCGGTATTTGACTACCCAGTAGGAAACGTCAATAGAAAAAATTTAGTTTTCAGTTACTTTTCATTGAGTAATTTATTTATGAGCTTAACTAAATCACAAGGAAATATACTTTCTTATCATTTAGAATTTCATCTCTTACTATATTTCTTACACAAACTCATTTTTTCCTCCAAAAGACGAGTATTTAGGATGAATTGTTCACATTAAGAAAGCTAAAATCAACTTCTAGAGAATCACCTAATCCAAAAATGAGAATGATATATTTCCCATGTCTTTAGACCTTAACAAAAACCGAAATTTTTAGAACAAGATTAGACAATCCACAAAAAGATAATCCTTTATAAAAAGAAAATCTATTCTTAATCTCCAAAATTTGTCCAACAAAACACAAAGTTCAAAGAAGACCATTCGATAAAAAATTTGTCCATAAAATTCTTCAATGTAAACAAAAGTATGATTGAAACCCAAATATTTGAAGGATTTAATCACATAGTCTTCCAAGGTAAAAATTAACATTTATCTCCAAGTAACACTAGTTGCTCTTAAAGTCTCATATTGAAAAGTAATTAACCCAATCATATATCCTCCATGTTAGGAAAATACTTTCCTAGATAACCCAAAATCAACTTATTCTTGATTCATAAAATTATATAACTAAAAATAATTTTTCATACTAACCAGGGACTTCACGTAATCCAGTGGTAGGCGATAAATACCAGTCGCACTTTGATTGTGGGTTCGATTCCCACAGCTTTGTCCGATGGGACGGGTTGTCACACGGTCTACGTTTTGTCCTATTTCCAAAACTATTTAATTCTCAAAACATTCCCTAAAAAGAGATAAAATCATAAAAAATAACCATAACATAATTTCACCTCAATTTTAACTCATGCCTTTCATTTCCCATCATAACATATAGTAACCCATAATTACCTCAAATATAAGGATCATATAAACCCAAATAGTTCTTTATAACTATGTCCACAAAAGAATAGATAACTATTCCTTGAATAAAATTTTCATATATCAAACATCAGGGTTACACATACTATAAAAATTTTTCTAATGTAACCCCATCATCAAAAGAGACTTAATACTTTTAAGAATTTCACCATCCTAAAATCTACCATAACTCTTGAATCCCTTATATGGTGACTTCTTACTCATTCAAAATTATTCATGATCCATTAACCATGCCTTTCCAACTTATTCTGAAATACTTCTTTCCTAAAAACAAAATCATGAATCATATCCGGAGATTCCAAAATAAGAAGACATATGTTATGAAATAATCCATAACTTTGATTGGTCATTGTTAGTTTCTTCATCCTCAATCAGAATGGCATTAGGTATTGGTAAAAAAATATTTGTATGATCTTGGTGATCCCATTCCCAAAACATCTTCGAAAGACATATGTTTGCATAATTACCATGCACACCACATTTAAAACATTCAATTGATCCCTAAGAAAGAACTTCTTTACCTTTCCTCGAGTCAACTGGATTCTTCCTTTTTCCATGACAGGTTCTTGCTTTATGACCTTCATTTCCACATCTATAGAATATTTCTGTCCCTTTGAAACATTTTCCAAGGTGTTTCTTTCCACATCATTGACACATAGGTTTGTGAACACACATACCTTTATGATTATTACCTAAACGTTCGTAGGAATTTTTTTCTCGCATATATGATGCCTTATAAAAATCACTACAGTTTAGGTGGTCAATCATGACTCCTGATAGATGGTTGAGGATAAACACAAGAGTTATCATTGAAGCTCCCATATCATTCAGTTGTTTGCTCAGAAAACTGTCACGGTTTCCTTCATATCCACTGTTACTTTGGTGAATACTAGTTCCAGCCATTTACTAAAACCAAAAAAGTTGGTGTGAGCATATCAGTAAAATCATCATATAATAATGAGGAAGATAAACACTAAGATATAGTTATCCAAGTTATCTCAAACTAATTCTAAAAAAAACAATGACTCCATCTAATAAACTATACATTGTGGTTATACACAACTTGTCACTTATGCTTAAACAACACTCTAACCTCTAAAGTTATCTAAACCTCTCTATAATACCAACTATAAGGACCTGACCATAAAACATTACTTAATCATGAATTAAATGAATAATTCACATAGAGGATCTTTTCAAGTTTAGAGTTTTATAGAATTAGGTCATAACTATTACATCTCAAAATATTACAAAGTATACAGTTCTACTAAGTTTCCATAAAATAAAAACTCTTAAAAAAATGTGTCTTGTTCCATGTTTTAGATAGCATGCCTTTCCTTGATCCCATCCTTGAACCTATTCATCTGTAAGTCCTGTGGAAAACATTTCAAAAACATGGGATGAGCATAAAAATCCCATCAAAGGATACACAAAGAAGGAAAATTGTTAGTTTTTCAAAACAACAAGTAAACCATGAATACTTTATCAAAGTAATACTTTTTACCTTTATGAAGTAGTAAATACTCTTTATTGAATAAAATATAACTACTTGTCCTTTGTAACCAAAATATTACCATAAAACCATATAAATAACACATAACATATAAAGGTAACTTGGGATATAAACAAACTTTAATGGAATAACCATATGGTCGACTTCCACACATATCACTACATGGAATAGCCATACGGCCGACTTCCATACCCAATGCATTGGAGGTTATAACATAACCACCCATCCTGGTATTCCCTACACCACCAGTCATATGGTTTATCACGTGACCACCCGTCAAATTTCCAAGTACCATTATAAAATCATAACACATAAAACAATTATAAATGAAAGAAAACATTTCCACATTTAAATCACAATTTATCAAATAAATATATTGAAAAAACAAATCCATTATCAAAACCATTTTCAATACCAAAATACATAAAAGATTATGTTGTATTTATTTACTTTTGAAAACATTACGGCTTGTTGAGGAAGCCAAGGATCAAATAATACTCATGGCGGAAGAAAGGTCGTTATCATCGCGTACGTTAAAAAGAAACATACTTTTTGTCATTTGGTAAAACACTTCGTATAGAAAAGATTACTCTTTAATAAAATTAAAATTCAAAGGGGTTTATACACCGTATAAAAGAATGTTTTTTATAAACAAAATATACCTCAATGAAAGGAGATTGAGACGATGTCACGTTCAAAGACGGTATCCTTAGATTAATGATAAATCAATTATGTAATTATGTGTGAAAAATATAAATACACCAAATATAAGTGAATATTAAGTGTAAAACAATCAGAGTTCACTCACCCATATTAATATCATGACATGATAAAGAATTAGAGTTTTAACCCAATGAATTGAAATTGGGTTAATAATTTCCCTTACAAAAATTCGACAGCCTAATGGCGTCACATTAAAATTCAGAAAAAGAGTTGATGAGAGAGAAAATGGTATCGCATCACTTATACAAAAAATTTATATCAATAAGGATATATAAGAACTTATCCCAACATAATAATATGTACATTAAAATATATAACAAAAAGGAGTCTTTTAAAAAGAGGAGGGTGAAAGGTTCCCTTACCGATTCGGTAACTTACAAAACATAAGACACATGAAAGAAGGATCATAAAATAAAGATTTAAATACCCATAAATTGATTTATATTACATAATTAATACACCCATGGGCATTATATACACCACACAAATGTAAATAGTGGAAAATGTAGTATGAATCTCACAGGAATAAAAGTGAGATGAAAAATCCCTTACGAAAACTCGACAGTCTAACGGCACCACTTAAAACATCAAAAAATAGATTGACGAGATCAAATAGGGTCTATCATAATATGAACATAAAATTTACAGTAAGATTAATATAAAAGAACATCCCCCAACATAAAAAATATGATCTTAAAATAAATGAGATAAAAGAGAGTACTTAAAAAGAAAGAGAGAGGTAGGATCCCTTACCTCAAGTCCGACTTGTCTTGTTCATTTCTTTATATTCCTGAATAATAAACATTGGTAAATTTATAATTGATTAAGGATATCCTCTAAATATTATTATTCAGTTCATATCACATGTTACAATGTTATAATAATTGTTTAATAATGTGAGTTCATATCAAATGTTTTTGTCGATGTTCGGTACAATAGTCAAAATTGAACTTGTTGGAAAATAATTTTCCATGTAGTTATAGGTACATCATCTCCAGAATAGTATTAATGATTTAAATATGATACATATCTAGTATATATTTATTTTATACTATTCCATAACATTTGGAGATAAAAAATGAAAAGCACCGTTCATGGAGACGGTTGGTCGTACGTACGCATGAACCCTACTTTCATTTCTTTGTCATATTAATGGAATTAAAACTAAATGAGAGATATATATATTATAATTCCAGTATTATATTCATAATTTAGATGTAATATATGACATATATATCCATGATATATATGTACTTTTAATAGTACATAACATTTGGAGATAAAAAATGAAATGTACCGTTCATGGAGATGGTAAGCCGTACGTATGCAAGAACGCTACTTTCATTTCAATTTCATAATTTAATGGAATGAAAAAAATAATTATACATAGATATATTATAATTACAGTATAATATAACATATAACTGCATTAAATCCATCCTTTATACATCCCACATATGGTATTAACGATTCAAATCACTTTGAGGGGGCGGTAGTCCGCACTTCCTAAAATGAAATTATCACGTTTACCCATTATGGAAACCATAAAAGTATGGCATAAATGAAAAATAAAGAAGCATAAGGAATACATAAAAATAATTTATATATCATATATAAATACAGTGACATCTTAATGGCCACCATGAGAGGTGTTAAAAGAAGATTGAACAATCATCGTTTCGTGAGATAGTAATTCGCCACCCACAGAAACTGTATGTTCTTTTACCATTTGATGGAGGTGTGAATGAGTGTAGATCGAATCCTCCTCATTAAATCATCCTAGTATATTTAAGATACTGGTTTTATTACAAAATAAAAGAATAAAAAGAGTTTAGGGGGTTGGAGATGCAAAATAAGACAAAAGAACATATGAGAAGACATTACCTTCAAATCGGATAACTCTTTTTGATTTGAGCTCAAAGGCTTCCTTGGAAAGACTTCTGACCAAATTGAGGCTTCTAAGAGTAATATATGGACGTGGATAGACAAAATGAGCAGATTTTTGACGATCTAAGAGTTTGAGAGGTGTGGGTAAGGAGGTAGAGGTGGGGGACTTTTATAAGAGGGAGGAGGGGCACTCTTGGAAAGTCATGTAAAGATACTTTATTATAAAATGATTTTCGAATATCAAAGGTCCCAAAATTATATATTTAGAGTATAAGGTGATAATGGATTGAAATCCACCCATCCAATGGGTTTTTGAAAATTTTCTGTTCTAGATTTTACATTATCTATTTATTTTATTTAAATCGTTCATTAATGAGGTAATTGTTTCATCATCATGGCGTCATAAATAAATTAATATATTTAATGTCTAAAAATTATAAAAAAAATAATATGATGTAGGAAATCATATTATATTTCTAGTGAATATTTATAGTAAAATATATGACTTGTATAACCCCATGAAAAAATTGTTTTAGTAAAACAATACATGTTTATGACATTTTTATTTTAAATTTAAATACAAAGTAATTAATGTCATTTTCTTACCAAAGTGGCCCCATGGGGTCCCCAAGTTGACCCATGGATTGTCTTGGCCGGCCATGAATCATCAAATAAGGGTAGAACATGTGTCAAGGTCATTTAATATTATTATAACATTATCTTTACCTTAAATTACACCAATTACCCTTAATCGCGATTAATAAAACATAAAAGTTACTATTCACCAAAAATTATTTCATCCCATTGAACCAAATTTTACATCCTAATGACAACCATGTATGTCGGATTTTTGAAATTCAAATCACAGAGGTGATAAAATTTCATTTAAATGAAAAATCAGTTTTTTGACTACAACTTAGTGGTTTCACTACTCATCAAAAATTGATGTTTTTCAGAAAAATACCAAAAAATCACCCTAAGCTATATTTGATATTCCAAATTCAAAAATGATGCCTATTTTAAAAAATTAAAAACAGATAATTTGCATTAATCAATTTAATAAATAATACCCGTTGTCAAAACAAATAGCGTGTTTTTAAGAAACAAAATATATCAAAAGATTGACACTAGTTTAAGTCCAATTTCAAAGTAAAATTAATTCCAATGACCACCATTGGATTAAATGGTAAAAATATATTCTAACTAAACTTTAAACCTAATTTAAAAGATAATCTATCCATATAAATAAATCATATTAAAAGGAGGTTTTGAATTAAAATAGAACATTTTCACTAAAAATGGCCTTTATCGGAAAAATAACAAAAATTTACACAAAGTAAATTTTTATGTCCAGATTATAAAGATGGATTTTATTTGGTCCAATATAACATATAAAATTGTCAAAAAGTGGATTTAAAAATGGTTCACCAACAAAAGGTGGTTAATCGACCTTTTAATGAATATTGGAATATTTACGCTTAAAATTGGATTCATTCACATTTTAAGACTCTAACATTTATTGGATAAAATTGAAAATATTTGACAAAAATATATAATAATTTTGTAGTTATTTTGTTCATTCCCACCATTACAATGTCTAGGCATTATCCACCATTTAAAATAATATTATTTTATTATTAGAGTGCAAAGTATGATTTCAAAGAAACTCGTTGTTGCGTATTGGGTACGCCATCGAGCATAGAATTTCCATTAAAGTAATATTAATATTTTATTCACAAATATTAATAAATATGAAAACGTAATATTCTTTATTTACATGGGATGTTACAGGGCTGGTTGGAAAGCTGTCCTATGCCAAGCTGCATTGGCCTGATACCGATTGAAAAGCCATACCCTCTCGTTCTTCCAATTCTGGTTATCTCTACTATAGTGAATGCATCTAAACTAAATACTCCTCTGAAGCCTAGTCCCTTTTATTTATACTGGTACATGTTCACTTCATGTGTCCCTAAGGCCTTGGAGTGGCCCAAAGACATTAAGGTGGCCTGAAGGCCTTGAGAATCAACAGGCCTGAAGGCCATGGGTGGCCCAAAAGCCTTGTAGGACCTGATGACCAAACTAGTGGACCAAAGGCCCAGATGCATGAATAGTTCTGGCCAATACAGTACCGAATAGTGGATGCTACCGTACCTTCTATAGTACCTTCTATAGGACTGCTACATTACCCGGAAATACAGCTCCACCCGGATTTGTTATCAGGTCTCCTGGATGCACCTACCGAGTCCTCACCAACCGGGCTGAGGCTCATCTGATAAAACATGGTTGTCAGTTAAGTCCCCCTCCTTACCCATATGGTGGGTCTTCCAACCAAGGGAGATACATTTTCACCTACTAAGCCATGGAGTTGAATATCCCTTTTCATAATATGAACAGTGTCCATGCCTTGCGGGACATGAGCATGTTTCGGGTCCCCGAGACAACGAAATGGCCAAACCGGTGAACCACTCGACTAACGCCCTGGGGGAACATATAAATGTTACAACAACATAAAACATGACATAATAATAATCCATTGTCAACTTCCAAGAAATAATTAAATGGTCGACATTGTCTCATCTTGGATTAGGTTCACTCCCTAATCAAATAAATAATTTCTCTTTAGACAAAATCATTACCTTATACATTAGAGAGAGATATAATTCTAGTACCACCCATCGCATTCATATCATGTACAAGCATAAGTTCTCTATAAATATCATATAATATAATATCAATTTTAATCACTTTTAACTTCATTATTAAAGAGTATCGGTTATATACAAGGAATTGTCCAAGAAATTAACTATATTTACATCTATATTAATACCTTTCATTAGAAATGGTGATGGGTATTCACTACCCAAATTATTTTCATAAAAATCACAAGATAATTTTGGAAGCATAAAAGGGGTATATAAGGATTCATGATAAGGTTAAATGAGAGTGAAATGGGTATCTCTTCGCATGAAAATCATAAAAATAGCAATAGAGATGTGTAAAAATAGAACCCAATATGAAAAAAATTTAATTAAAAAGAATAATATATTGATGGTGCTTTAATAAAGTGTTGGAAATCATCCCTTAGCATGAGATGTTTCTTATATAAGATTGGGAGGATCTTTTTTAGAGATTATGTAACTTTTGGGAGATCTAGAAAGGTAATTGTAAATTAAATTCATTATCTAAGGATTTTTATGAAAGAGTAATTGTACGATGGGTGTGTTTCGATGGAAAAATGAGTGGAATTATTTATGCATCTCGAAACATAGGTTCTAGACTCTATATTATAAATTAATCCAATCCACGAACCTTCAAATGGTTTTTTCCAATTTTTTCCAGCAAATAAAAGTGTTTTTAATTATTTTATAACTCTAAGTACATAACTCATTAAAATAATAACCTTGGAGATGTGGTAGTGAGTCGTGATTATAAAAAATTATTTTTAAAACCATAAAATATAATATAGGTTCTGAAAGATCCATTAAGGATCTATAAAATTAATCAAACAACATAAAAACATTATTTCAGGGGTTAAATATTTATTTGTTTTTGGATACCATTTATATAATATATTACATCTATTTTGGGTAATTATTATCTCTCAATACTTACCATATATTTATAATGTATGTAATATTCGACCTAAATATTCAATGGTCTTGTAAAATTATAAAAAAATAACCATTGGATAATTTTGACCTGATTATTTCAAAAATAATATTTATTATTTCAAAATAATTCTCTAAATATGTGAACTTAATATTTTTAATAAAAAAATCATATTTTTTTGGAAAATATGTGTTTTTATAACAACAGTTTGTTGACCCTTATGAAAATTACATTTTGCATCATAAAATCATATTACAATTTATATTTAATAAATATTATTTAATGATTAATTTTTCCTAAAATACCATTTATTTAAAAAATTATTTAATTCCTTAAAATGGGTGTCTTGATTGAAGCTATATATTTCCAAAAAATACCATATTTGTTTTTTTGTATCAAAATCAAAATTTTATCAAACTTATTATTTAATAATTATAATGTAATAAGAGAAAAGTATAATCATAAGAACTTATACTTTTAGGGTCTACATACATATCCCTTTATTACACTAGTGAATTCCCTAAGGGTAAGGTGTGTGATCGTGCGATTCTCTAACTATGGTTCAGCAAACAGGGTTTGGTTCATGATCTCGACGAGATTTAACTTCTCCTATAAATGTTTTTTCTTATGATTTATTTGTTGAATATCAATTTGGGATTTGGAAATGGAAAATTACAATGATACTATCTCCCTCAAAATCTCTAATAAATGTGATTCATTAGGTATGATCCTACTCGTTGAGGTCATAACTTCATTTGTTACTATCAACTGAATTTATCATAACCCTTAATATATTATAATTATATGATCACTACCTAATGTCAAGATTATCAATTTTTATAATCCATAATTGTCTTTTAGATTTGATAGTTTATAACTTATAGCGGTCTAAAATAAACAATGTAAGTGAATGTGTTTTCTATAATTACATTACTTGATAAGGAATTAATTCATTGAAAATTTAGATTTTCATTTATAATACATTATATTTTCATGATTAATATTGTTAATTTTGATATACATTAGTATAGATAATGTTTATTTAAGAAATATTAAATGTATGTGTTTTTCAACTCAATTTTTATTCACCGAGTTGTTATTATTAGTCATGAAATTTATTCTTATAAGTTAGGTATGTTCTAAAAAATGATTTTATTATTTTTTCAATTCCCTTTATTTTGTAAATATTTATATTTCTATGACACAATCCCCTTTTTAAATCTAACTTACTTCATGTATTGTGGTATTCGTATCGGTGTTTTCATCTAAATTTCCTTTAATTGAGATATTTTTTTTATATACCTAATTTCATTTATATTGTGTGTAATTTTCCAATAAGATATAAAATAACATGAATTAACATTTTTTAATGTTATTTGAAGTTCAATTTTACGTTCTCTCTTTTAAAGGGGTTTTATTAAAATATTTCATAGGTTGTAAAAGATATTGATTACTGAAAACATCTTTCCTTGAATTATGATACTTCTTTTTCGGATTCTTCTTTTCATGCTTGAATTATTCTATAATAAAATTATTTTATTTTATATTTTCACATTACCTAATGGTAAAAGTAAATTTTTAATTCAAATTTATCTCCATGATGAATTTATTTCTCATAAAATTATAACATTGTTAAGAATAATACTCATCCTTCCCAAGTGATCTCTTTGTCTTTAATAACCATTTTTCTTATTCCAACTTATTTTATCCTTTATATTTCGAAACAAAATTATGTGTTATCTATTTTTATTTTCATATTTACAATTTAATCATTATAGAAGAAATTGTTTTATAATTTTTATGATGTAGGTTTGAAAATTATATTTTAAAAATAATAATAATAATTTTCATTTCATGTTCATATTTTTATCTTCACTTCAAATTTCTTTCGGAAAACCCTTATGTCAATTTTTGGGATATATTATTAGGAATCCTTTAAAATTTTTGCGTAAAACTAGGTTTAATGTTACTAATTTAAAAATAACATTTTAAAGTGACTGTTAACTTCTTTTATTTATGACATTGTTTAAGATGTTTTATAAAATCAAATTTACAATTTTACTTACCGTTTATTATTTATGTAAAATTATTTTTACCTCATTTAGAGTTATGTTTCAGGGATTACCTTTAAAATCCTTGAAACAATTTTCTTTTTGGGTATTAAACTCATGATAAACAAAAATATAATTCGTATTCCATTATATTTTAATACTGTTTGAAGTGTTCTTATTATGAAGGTATTGTAATCTTTATTGAACTCCTTCAAAGTTCTAATATTATCCTTGGGATATTTCTTTATAATACCATCCACCTTATTTCTCTAGATTTCTTATGATCTTTTTATTCTATTTATTAACTAATGAAAGTATAGATATCTCTTATATTTATTATTCCAAAATATATATTTATTTTTCAATAATATATGTTAATTATGGATTGTATTTTTATACATTTAATTAATATTGTGAATTTTATATACTAAACATAGTTATTGGTGGCTCGCACAATAGCCCCTTGATGTATCAATTGGTCTCATGAAAAAAACTAGCCCATATATTTAGTGTATGTCTGTCCATTTATATATATGTCTTGTTTTCGATCATTATAGACAGTAGATGTATTTGCATGAGGCTCTGAAGATATTTCATGTCTTCACACAAGGCCTTAAAAGTCCAAAATCATGCATCAAGTCTCCAAGAAATTATTTATTTATGTCAATTTGTTTATTTATACTATTAACCAGGGATTTTTTTATCTCATGGGATTAGTTATATGCATTTTTGTTCTTATCATTTTCTTCTTTCTATATGATTCATTACTTTTTTATTCATTGGTAGATTTTTGTATAAACATTCCCTTACTTATTATTTTATCTCACTCTTCTTATCTTTCCATTTCCCAAGGTTATGAATTAAATTATTATAAGTGATATGTCTAAAATAATTTCTTGTTTGAAGAATTTATTGAAGATATTAAAGACTTAATATTGATTAAGTTGTTCATAATATAATGGAACCAAAAGTACATTTTATTTTAAATAAATGATATTTATTAGATAATAATGTTTCCTAATTATCTAAAACATCAAACCTTGACATTCATAGGGATATATGTAATGAAATATTTTCTTTAAGTCATGTATCTATGGGAAAGTTGGGTCTGGGAAAACACACATAGTATTTCATAATAAATGATAGATTCAATGTTCATGTAAAATAAAAATAATCATTATAGTATCTCATATGCACTTCGTCCAAAAATCCTAATTCCTTTAAATAATACTAAAAAATAACGAAAAACACCAACTAAGAAATCAGATAGAAAATTTAAATTATAATTAAAAATTATCATAGAGGGAAGGAGAAGTAATGGTTCTGTAATAGTCAATCTATATTCAAAAACTAAATGATATATTAAAATATTTTTAATTAATCATTAATTTTTTTGAAATATATCGATAATAATCAGTCAAAATAAATCCCATAAATATTTTATTATAGTCCTTCAATAATATTCAAATTTCAATTTTAAAAAATTTCCCATATAAATATATGTGATATAAATATAGAATACAATATTATTTTAGTAAATTCGATAAAAATACTTTTAATAATGTCATTATTAATAAAAATTAATTTAGAAAAAATAAAAATAAATAAATCACTAAAAAATAAATAATTAAAAACCATTGAAACTTCTTGTTGTAGATTTTTTCATACAAGAAAAAAATTTAAATCTTTACTGAAAACTATTCAAAATATTCTAAAAACATATCACAAAGTTTCTATATAATTAGTATAAATTTTTGAAATAAATCAATCAATTAAAACACTACTAAAAATATAAAAAAAATTAAAATATCAAAAGAGATGAAAAAAGGTATCTACAAATTTCTGTATTACAATTAATGTAATGGATATACCCTAAGATTAAACTTAATACAAGACTGTCAAGATAATATGAGTAAAATCTACCATAATGATAAACTATATCTAGATACGAAGCCAAAATACAATGAGAATCATATTATTGTATTGATTGTATAAAAAACATATCATGGTGTATCGATCATGTGAGAATCTTACAAAAAGGTATCAACCTCAGGTAAAAATGAATCAACCGAATCTAAAAAGGTTAAAATATATGATAAAAATATCAGAAACATATAAATATAAATATATGTATATATAAGTAATATGATCATAAGGATAAGTGGCCATAACTAACAAGTAACCATGTGCCAAAAAAATGACAAATAAATATAGAAATAGTGACTGAATAATCCTTTATAAAAAATAGTATATAGAAACCACTATAAAAATAAATTAAACATTAAATATGTGATTCCCTAAGAAATTGTAATTATACATTTAAAATAAAAAGAAACATTTTATGTATTTGAAATATTTAGAAACAGACAAAAAATTTAAAAAGTACAAAACTCTAAATCATAGAAAACATTAATCACTAACAAACTCTGAATTTTCCAAAATTAAAAACTAAAACACAATTTTACAAAATTCTACACCTTTTTGAAATTTATCAAAAAATATTAATTTGAGTTAAAATACAAATAAATTTAAAACCATTTTTATAAAAAAACACATTTAAACATCAGAAAATACCCCCTAATAACTTAATATTAATTAAAAACTATAAACAAGATAAAAATAATATAAGTAAACTTCTATCATTCAATTATCAAATTTTATTTTTCCGATCATTAAAATTTTCAAGCATTTAGTAAAAATAAAAGAATGTTTATTTTTAGTTGAAACATGTTCCAGTATAATATCTCATTTATTATAACAATATCAAATAAAATAAAACCTAATATTAATTTGTTTTTTTATATAATTTGGTTATGGTTTTTTGGAAATTGAAATAGAAGAATACATTTGGCAATAAATAATAATATTTTTAAGATTACAACCATTCTTATATAATTTTTTTAATCCATAATTATTGAGAACAATAAGATTAAATATCCAAATATTCACTTTCTACTATAGATAAAGAAACTACATTTTGTTTATTTTAACTCTAATACACTATCCATTTACAAAGAAAATGTCACTTGCTTGTAGTAATTTTTATCAAGTCTATATCCTCCAAAATCATAATTACAATATCAAATACAATCCAAATACTTATTTCTAGAATTAAATAATCTAGAATGTATAGTTCCTTTAATATATCTTATAATTTTTTATCATCTTTTAATTGAGTTTCCTTTGGATCAGATTGAAATATTGCAGATAAATAAAAAGTTATCATAATATCTGGTATAAAACCCATCAAATATAATAAACTACCAATCATAACCCTAAACATTTCATAATATAAATAGGTTCCAAATTTATCTAAATCAAACTTAAAATTAATAAAAATAATGGTTATTTGTGTTTTATACGAATCTAAAGCAGAACACTTAACTAAATTGTTATCATATTTAATTTAGTTCAAAAAATATTCCATCATTTATTTGAAAATGTTGAGGACTCAAAAAAGAATTTATGTTTTTCGATGAAACTCATATTAAATTCACTTTTCACTATGTTAGAAAATTCTCAATAATGTAATTCAATTGAAGATAAAAAACCATATTATTAATATAAATTTAAAAAATTAATATACTATTTAATATCATTTAAATAAATTATTTATGATCTACTTTACCATTATAAAAAAAAATTAAATAAAATTTTGATTATTTCACCCTAAGCATAAGGTTCTAGATTATGAGTATTTAATTATTTTAATATCTTAAAAACATGGTTTGGAAATTTCTTTTTATCAAAACATAGTGTATGAGAAACATAAAATTCTTAAAAAATGAAAGAATTAAATAAAAAATTTCAACATCCATTATAAAATAATTAAAAACCTTGAAAAAATGAAAAAGATTACAAAATAACAATAGATTTAATATTATAAAGTAGTGAAAAATAATCATCAAAATATAAACCTCTTTATTCTAAATAACCTTGAGTTACTTGTATATCTTTATTCATAATAATTTGAATTGAATCATATATTTTATTACAAAAAAATCCATTTAGTTACAAAAACATTCTTATCTGTAAGGGTTAATTTAAAGACCAAACATTATTTTCATATAACATATTAAGTAAATATTGTATAGAAATGATCCAATTAGTATCATTCAACTAATCAAAAAAATCATTTTTAACAAATTCAGAAACAATATTATAATTGGAATAAAAATTCAAAATATAATTTCTTATTTTAAATTAAAAATTAGTATTTTCATTTTTATTATCAAATGAGTTATCTTTATGAATTTTCCATGATGTTGTATTATAAAGAGAGTGATTATTCTCCCATTAAACAATTACAACATTATGATTATGTCTTTATTCGATAAAATTAATGTCATTAAATTCTTTGTTAAAATTATCTAAAACATAATTTTTTCAATTATATTCAGTAAATTTAACATAAAAAATAATTGTGTAAGCATAATTATTTTATAAAATACTCTATAATATTTAATTTTATTAGAATATCCTATAAAACTTCCTTAATTACTTTTAGAATCATCTTCATCTAAATTATATTTTTCAATAAAATAAAAAACCTTACACCCAAAAGATTTAAAATAACAAACATTAGAGTTATTATCTTTGAACATTTCATAAGCAGTTTTGTTTAAAAATATATAATTAAAACTCAATTTAAATTATAACATGTTGTATTAACATATTAAACCCAAAAATATTTTTTAGAGATTATATTTATTTAACATTGTTCCATACTATAAATACCCCAACACCATTATCCTAGACACAGTGAAAACATTATTTCATTGGTACTAGATATTAATAACCATATCCCAATGTATTAAATAGTATATTAGTGTTGAAAAAATAGGTACACACTTGATTCTCATATTAAATTTGGAAACATAAAATAAAACATAGTATTTCCTTTGAGAACATCATTATTTATTTTTTCATATCCCTTGATATCAATCATAATAGACTTCCTAACATCATAGATAGAGTACATTTTTGAAATGGGTGATCTAAAATCCTCAGTAAGGGCATGTGTACATCATAATCTAATAAGGAATGAATATTATAGAAGAAATAAATGATAATAAATTAATATCATATAAATAATCCAATGAGGTTGAAACATATCCCTGGATATCATAACTTGTTAAACTGTCAAACAAAAATTACTAAATGATTTCCAAAAGATGTAATGTGTACCATCAAACATCTGAAACTCACCGTTGAGGCCTCATGTCAATACATCTTTCCTAAATGGGTATTACCTCAAAAAATACTGAATCTAGCTTTTATCATGAGAAATACTAATTCATATAGGGGATAAGTAATTTAAAAACCCATACATAACATAATAAGTACAATTAATTCATTAAATTAATTAATAATATATGTTAATCAATATTCATTAAAAATCAATGATTTTTAATATTGGAAGAACTAGATTATGGAATTTGAATACATTCCCCAGATAAACCTATCATAAAAAATATAGTAGAATATGTTTTTTGGTATCCTTTGAGTAAATCCTCATCATAATATTAAACTAAGGATATTTACATAGATGAAAATACATTAAAAATATCTTCGGAAATTTTCTTGAAGAAAATACGTTTTTACTATTAAATCACGTAGTTAAATTCTAAAATATTTCAAAAATATTATGTAATATTTTAATTTTAAATGAACCTTTTATACAAGTAAATTAACCTTAAAATAAATTATTTTCATGATATAAGGAAATTCTATTTATTCTATATAAGTTAAAAAACATTCCTTTCACACTTTTGTAAAAATGTGAAGAAAGAAACTCTTTAACAAAACAACAATAAGATTAGTTTTATACCATTTTTTAAAGTAAAACAAGGGAAAATTTGTTTATTAAATCATTTTGAATTGTTAATAATATTCTTTTATAAATTATATGGAAAATATGGACATTGAATAAAAATATTCATGACAAAGTAGAAAATACAAGTAAGTTTTCATTAAAAACAATATATCCGTATATTTTGTACTAACAAAGAATAAAATGAAATGAAAAATATTAATTTAAAAAACAAATTGATGATATGAAAATAAAATTGGTTTAATATTTAAATATTACATAATACTTTCATCAAATACTTAATCATGTACAATCTAGAATAATGATGAGATTGTGAAATAAACACTTACATTCGGTCAGAAATCCTTTACCTGTGTTTAAACCTCCTGTTTAATAAATATATATTTATTATATATCTATTATATAACAATAATAATATATATAATACCATATATTATTTACTTATAAACTTTAATCACTAATTTATTAACAATTCATTACTAAAATCATTGATTTGGGTGATAACTGATTCGTTTTTCATATAAGTTTTAGTTTTTTAGTTTTGGTACTTGTATATTGTTATTGGTTCCATGAAATATATAATTTTAATCATTATATAAATATCATGTATATTCATTATATATGTATATATAGTCATCCATAAAATTTAGATATATAAAAATAAATTACCTTGTTCATGGAGATAGTGGGCCATATATTTGCATGAACACTTTTTTTAATTTTCAACGAATGAAAGAAAATTAATTTAAATTGTAATTAACCTTTAAAAAATAATTATTATATCATATATATTTATTAAATATGTCTATATTACCATACATGATAAAATAAAATAAAAAATGAATCACATCTCTTTGTGGAGATGGTAGTCCAAACATATTCACAAGCGATGTTATCATTTTTCCAAATATTGGATGGTAAGATGGTAGATGTGATATAATTATTTAAAAGGTATTATTATGTCGTAAATATCATATATATAATAATTAAATCCATCATTAAATCCATCTGTGGTAGGTGGTGATATAATATGATTTACATCATTTTGTGATGCGGTTGTCTCTCATGCAGTAGACAGACTACACTTACCTAAAGAGATTTGAGTAAGTTAATTGTTAAAAATTATGGATAATGAGAAGGAAAATATGGGACATTTCTACTAGAATATCCATATTATGAGATATCTCCAATACCATGGTGAGGGATATTATCTTTTGATAAAATAGTGTAAGGCTAATAAATAAAATTTATTACATCATGTTTTGGTGATCCCTATCAATTACTAAACTCTATATCTATTTTGTTGTAAAAAATGCAATGTAAAATATGCTCCACATATTCACCACGATTGATATTAGAGAAATATAACATCTTTGTGAACATAAATTTCTAGTAGGGGTACAGGAACTTACACATTATACTATTCAAATAGTATAAACTCTATGATATAGAGTCCCTTATTCCTAAGAAAGATCCTTCTAAGGAAGGTAATGAAGATAAGATCATTGTCAACTAGTTTCACATAGATGATTAACTAGATGTCTAATTTCTCATGTTATCTTCTATTTTGAGTTATATTCATAATATTTATAAGGATATGGATGAATTTAATCTGGTTTCCCTTCTCCATGAACATTATTAATAGAATATAAGATAATAGAGTTATAAGAACTCTATGGAACTGTTCTTGTATATTATTAGAGATTTGGTGCTGGCTAGGCCACATGTTGTCAAAATTATTATCTAGATGGAGTGATTGGACATTGTGGGATTTAATCTAGTATATGAGTTTCAAATATATTTAATTTTATCTTCATTAACTAAAATCTTATCTAAATTAATTGTAAATTATAATATGAACAATTGCGATAATTCACTCCCAAAAATTATTACCTTTATTCACTATGTAAATAAAGAAATGAAGCAAGAAAAACATGTTTTCCATATAGTGAAAATAAGAAGGGAAAATAAAATGGATCTAAAAATATTTTCACGTCTATGTATTATACACAGTACCCTAATAAAAAGTGGTTGATACAAAGGAATGAAAGGTAAAAATATGCAATACTTTTTGAATTGGGTGAGTTGATCGATTAGAAAAATAACTGAAAAATATTGAGGAAGCATAGGAAAAAATTATGTGAATTTCTTAACAAGCTAAATAAGCCTATATCTCCCAGTTTGGTGTTAGATATAGCTTGTATTGATCACATTTATATCTAAATACACAAAGGAAAAATATTTAGTTTGTTTGTTAGCTATGATGTGGATCTTTGAGATGTCAATGACATAAGACTGACTACCTTGACTATAAGAGACTAAAACCTTAAATTTCTAATGACAATGATTCTATTGTTAAAGAATTGTTATTATGTTCTTATTTTTACAAAAAAATATCTATGTCCAATTTATACATTTACATATTTCTAGTCATTCTTTAGAAAGATTGCAATTACTTTTATAAAGATGGCATATGTATAATGATCATACGAGTACATAGATACACTATAAAAGGGGGTGAATTTTAGTTTATCAAATAAATATACTAATATTTGTAACCTCTTTATATAGTTTAATTGCACAAAAATTATATTTGGTAAATAAACGTAATCGGAAAAATAGTTTCTTTGATACGTTAAAAAATTAGAGTTAAGGAAAAGTTTATAACATACAATGTTTTTAAATACATGAAAAACAGAAGTAGAAACAGGTAAAAAAAGTAATATAAATCATTATAAAATGAGTATGAAATAATTATAGAGGGTTTATAATATCAATCTACACATTATCCATTAGAGTTAAAGAAATATATAACCCAGATATTAGGTAACCACAATTTTAACCTAACTATAAAAGTATGTCTTTCTTAATAAATGAATCCATAAGTATAAAGATAAAAAGAAATCTATTTACCTATTTAGGGGAACCCTTGATCAGCAAGTTTGGACACACTCTATCTTCCTATATATGGAATCTCTCATTCACACCATATTTGAAAAATAATTATACAGACATTAATACAATATGAATTTACAATGAACCTGAGAAAGCATATTTCTTATGTAAAAAAACTCTCTAATGAATTACAATGAGTGATCACTTAAAGTAACAAGATATTACAAAAATATTCACAAAAACTCTAAGATATTAGGTAATGAAAATGATACCACCTCATTGAATGTTTTTTCTATTTATAGGTAAGCCTAGAATGATTCTATTTTTCATTATTTGGAGTTGGTTTAAATGGATTTAGATAAACTCATATTCACTTGAATGGTTTTTTACAACTTTTTATGGTGGTTGATTTGGTAATATAATTACAGTGATTATGAATTAATTTTAATAAAAATAAACTGGTTTATATGGTGGAATGGGATTCATTATTATACATATTTATAAAGGACCATTTGAAGATCATGTCTCACTCTATGTGAGGAATAGTTTTCTGATATACAAATTAGAACTTCATTTAGTGAGACTTGGTTGTAATTTTTCATTTAGAATTTATAAATATTCAACTTATAGAATTATATTCTTCTTATATATGAATCTGTAGTCCTAGCCACTCAAAAAAAATATATTGGTTTGAATTATTTAAAAAATAAATCATCTGAATGATGTACCAAAGTACTAGTTTGTCTGATAGACAATATTACTCATTGAACCAATATAAAAAATTGATTTTTTGTCTTGTTATGATAATTATGTTATTTGGAATATATTTAATATTCCCATTAGAAATATCGTTTCTAAAAAAAATAATAAAACATGGGAAATATAATGTTATTGAAATAGTTTTGTAAGGATGTGTGTTCAGATTTCCGAAAGTGAAGTTAGAAAATGATGAAGAGAAAATATGACTCAACAATAATCCCTTTTTGAAAATCATAAAATACAACATCCAATTATTAAAAATAATTTTTAAAAACATTGGAAATACATAACCCCCTTGAATTATATAATATTTACATTTTTACCTCTTTCATAATCTTTCTCCCTTTATTTATTTCTCCAACTTTATTATATAATCTTTTTTAAAATATTTTTTAAAATATTTTTTAAAATATAAGGCTTTATAACATTTCTCCCACTTTATGGTTTTTAAAAAGAACCTGTTAAGGTATAAAGTGTTCCAAAAATTTTGGGAAAATAAAAAATCTATAATGAAAATTTATATATTTTAATTAAAATTCATCCCAAAAAAATATTAAATTATATTCATCCAACAAAATAGGGAAAAAAATTCAACTATAATAAGTATGATAGAATTTCATTTAAAAATATGCATTGAAAAATAAGTTTTCATTATTACAATAATATTTTATGAGTTCAAAATTTTATTCTTTCTTTGAGAGTTTCTTTACAGTAACTTTCATCTTCCTTATAACTTTCAGATATTTCTCACCATCCATCCCAACTGATTTTATCTTTTCAACTTCTTCTTCAAGAATTTGAACCTTCATATTCTCTTTCTTGAGCTTAAAAAATTAGTCTTCTAAATACTCAAACTTCAATTTCTCATTCTTCACTGTATACATTTCTCCATATATGATTTTTATATTCATCTAATTTTATTTAATTTCATCATCAAGAGTCCTAGAATGTGATTTTAGATTTTCGATAACTCTTTCATTATTATTAACTTCAGAACTCATATGTCTTGTAATATTTGAGATTTATTTTGATGAATTTATTATCCCTATCATTTTCTTATAAAAAATAATATTTTATTTATCATTTTTAACTTAGATAAGATGTTATTTCAAAATTATTCTTTCTAATTTTTATTTTAAATCGAAATATTTGAAACCAAATTCATTGGGAATTGTGGTTCCTATTAACAATTTCAATGAATTATAAAATTCCAAAATATCAATCCTCCCATGTATATGTTTGAATATTTCATTAATATCTCAGATGAAATTAATAGAATGTTCAAGTTTCTTCATAACATCATTAAAGTAATTAAACTCCATTACAATTCTTTTCAAACTGGCATAAGGAGAATTGAAAGTTGAATCGCATAAAAAATATAGATCATATAGATGACGGGGTATATAGTCTTCAGGTTCATCCTTTTTTCAATATATTTTTTATGTGAAACTTCTTATTGGGTAACTTTTTTATCAGACTCAAGTTTGTTTGAAAAAGTTTGTTTGTGAATTTTTATCTTCTTCTTCCTTTGAATATTCATTTCTATCTGAAACATAAAAGTCAATATCATTGTGGGAAAGAATAAAATGAGAATTAAAAGAATTTTAATCTGTTTACTCTTCAACATGTGTATGTTTTTCAAGATCTTTTTCAAAATTATTCTTTTCTTATTGATTTTTCTTTTCCAAACATCTTAATAACATTAAAAACATGAGAATATTCATAAAACTGAGTTTTTTACAATGAATTATGCTCCTCTTTTGTTCTCAAAATATAGAGGAACATATGATTTTTGATATTATTATCCTTATAGTGGAACTAATTATGAAACTATTGGTTATACAATTGATTGATTATAATCTATGATAATTTCATCATATTTTGTAACTTGCACATTAGAAACGTTTTTGTCAACACATTTTATGAAATTTTTAGTTGAATAAGATTTCTCATCGTTTTTATTTTATTTCTTATTCATTCCTAGTTCTCAAATTTTTTAAAAATATATTCTTTCAAAGCCAATGAATCAACCATATATAATCCCAAACATGAACCACCAGTATTATTTTACTATTTATGTTTCATAAGAGCTACAAACACCTCATCTAAAATGGTTTTTACTTAATTATTTCGTAGAAGAGGGGATCCTTATCCAACCATTATATTTTCTAAAACATTTTATTTCAAATTATATGTTTTTAATTCTGACATAGCTATTCTGATTTTTCAAGAAATTATTTAAGAGAATGAACAAACACAACCCTGCTCTTATTGACTATTTCTTCCCCAATGAAAGAAACTTTAATCGTTACCAAATTATCCTTATTATGAATATTTTAAACTTTCAAGAAATTATAAAAAAAATATTAAAAAAACAAGGAAATGAAATAACCTTTAAACTCACGGTTCCTCACTTAATATCCTCAATGTATATGAAAAAACATCATAATATCGAACTTCCTCATGTAAAAAATCCAAAATATATATATACTAAACTTTTGGAGTATATTGATATTGTTTCCTTGGGATAAGATAATTATTTATCCATATATATGTTAATCTTTCATCCTGAAAATTATTGTTCATTTTCTTACCATAACATAAAAGGTAAAAAATGACGTTTCTACCCTAGACTAATCAAAACTATTGAACATATTAGATAACTTATGTGAAATCAATTTTTATTCTCCTTTATAATGAACACCTACTATCATCTAAACTGAGTAACAATTAAACTTATACAAATCATCAAATAATGAAAAATTAATAACATTAAGATTGTCCTCTTCACTAAATTTCTCTGAATAAAACAATTTACTAACAATCTATGAATAATGATGATCAAGTCGTATTTTTAAACATAAATGAATTCCAAGCGATTAAAGATAATTAAAACTTTTATCAAAGAATCATACATCAAATACCATGATCATTCTATCAAACTCTAAATAAAATCCTCTCAACTACATAACTCACTTGGAAAAACCATTGTTGTTTATTGGATAGAGGGGACTTATCGGAAAAATGTAAACAATCGAATAAAGAGAAAATGTAGCAGTGAGAGATATTTGGAGAAACAAATGGATAAATAAGATTTCATGACCAAAACCCCTTTAAATAGGATTGATAAGGCAAATTATTCAACATCAATTGACCCAATGGTAGATATTGAAAACCTATTTTTGATATAACATTATTATAAATTTGTAAAATATTTCATAAAACCTTGAACTCTTAACTTTTTTCTAGAAATCTAAAGAAACATTTTCTATTGGATGAATTTTTTTTGATGAAACTAATAAGTTTGTAAAAAAACATATTCAAAAAAATTAAAAAGAAAATATTTTATATTGAGAAAATATTTTATAATAATTGATAATAAAACAAAGGATATAGAAATTTCTTCTTAGGGAATGATATTGTAAAAATTATAGTAAATGTTTTTCCAGTAATTTTAACTTCTTTATATTTCCAAACCAAACTATGTCCAAAAGTAATTTAAGAAAAACATCTATTTGAAATCATTATATAAGATTTTTAATTGATACTTTTTCAGAAAAGAAAGTCTGAAAAATATTTGGGAAATTTTGTATGGATTTTTTTTAAAATTTCAGCGATAAAAAACTTAATAGAAAAATATTAAGAATGATTTTTGAGAGAACTTTTTTTTGTGAAAAACATTTAAAATTCAGAAGAATTTACTCCCCATTTTTAAATGAGTTCATTAATATATGTAGATAATTTGAAAACAAAGTAAACATGAATGATTATTTTTGGTTGATCATTCCAATATTGTATTCCAATATCTCTAAATTAAGAGATTTTATAAAAATATATGTATATTTTTCTTATGTTATGATAAATAGCTAAATAAAATATCCTTTTTGTGTTTGATCTAGAGGAAATGGTCTGTTATATCTATGTTCATACCTTTTAAGTGATTAAATTGGTTTTTAAATTAATATATTGAATTTATGTTAATATAAAATATTAAAGTCTCACTAAAACTCGTGAAAAATTATATGAGTGTGTGTTAAATTCATAAAAATTGAGAAAAATAACATCCAACTACTACATATTCTGCATCAATAGTAGAAAGAGATACACTATTTTGTTTCTTAAAATTTTGATAAACTAAATCCTCTCTTAAGAAAAAAATAGTTTCTAATATAAATTTTCTTTCAATTTTAAAACAAGTAATATAAGTATCTGAAAATATTATGAAAAAAATTATTTATAGAAGAATAAAAAAAAGATTCATAATTCAATTAAGATAATAAAAAATTCATTTTATAGATTTATGATGGGACCCTTTATTATTTTCTTGGTATCTAGTACAAAATCATACATAAAATATTTTGTCTAGTCATATAGTAAAAAGATATATAAAAATATCAATCATTCCAGTAAATATTTTTTCATCAACTAGTTTCCCCATTTCATTAATATCAACATGTTTGAGGTCTTAATATGACTATTTATACTTTATTTATTGTAATATCAAAATTTTTAATAAGATATTTTAAATTTTTTTCTTAAGATATAAGAGTTACTTTTTATTTTTTGAAATTTGAAAACTAAGGAAAAAAGTTAAATCACCCATTATACTCATTTTAAACTCATATTTAATAAGTTCTGAAAAGGAATCACTATGAGATTTCTGAGTTGAAAAAAATATAATTTCATCAATTTTTGTTTTGAAAAATTATGATATATTGGAAAACTTTTTCATAAAAAGGGTGGGATATATTGCTCATTGAAGAAAATTGTTTTGTAACAAAAAAACCGGTTAATATATCATACCATTCTCTATGGGATTGTTTAAGTCCATTCAATTCCTTCGAATTTCTAAAGACCTGATCTAGATATTTTATGTTTTCAAACATAAGTGTTTATTATACATATACTTATTCTAGTACATATCCATAAATTAAATCACACTTCACATCCATTTGAAAATTTGTGAAATTTAGAAATATTACATATGATAGAAGTATATGAATATATTCAATTCTAAATATTGGATTATAAGTTTATTTATAGTCAATGAATTCTTGTGGATAATACTCTTTCAAAAAAAGTCTTTCATTATTTATCACTATTATTCCATTTTCGTCAAATTTATTATTAAAACCTAATTTCACACAAACTAGAGAAAAATATTGAAGACATTCAACCAAATTATATACCTCATTCCTTTAAAACCCATCGTGTTCACACTACATTTATTTAATAAAATATTCCTAACCTAAAGCATCATTAATTGTATTTAGATCTCTTTGTGATAAAAATAAACAATGTTAACATTAATTTATTAATGAACTTTTAGTTTTAACAGTTTGATCTACATCCCTAATGAAATTATCAGTAGAATGATTCCTAATCTTGATTTGATTCCATGGATTCGAAAAAAAATTTCTTTATTAAAAATTTAATTTATTATTCAGGTAAAACTTTATAAATCGGTTCTTTAGTTATTCTATCCTAAGAAGAATTTTTTAACCTAGATTAAAAATCTTTTTTTATAAAAACATCCAAAACTGTAGTTTTATAATGTTTGAAAAAAACGGATATGTTCCATAACAATTGACATGAATAATTTTCTCAATAGTACTAATCGTTTTTTATAAACTCTTTAAGCCTTACTAGTTGTATAATAACCTAGAAAAAATATTTCATCATATTTTAGACAAAATTTATGTAAATTATCTTTAGTATTCAAGATGAATACGTAGCATCTAAAAATTAAGAAGATCAAAAGTTTTGGTTTTTTTCCATCTAAAACTCATAAAGGGTTTTATTAATAAAAGGTCAACAAAAAACACTATTTATAGTATATAAGTAATTATTAACTGCTTGATCCAAAATAAATGTTTAATAATTGAGTATTCTCTCAATATGTTTCTAATAATATCTTGAAGAACTCTAATTATTATTCCAATTACACTATTTTATTGGGGTGTTATAAGATTTGAGAAGTAATTTATTATACCAATTTTTTGAAAAAAATATATTCAAAATTTAAAAACTCTACACCATGGTTACTAGGTATATTTTCCATAGATTTATTTTCTCATTTTAACACAGACTACAAATATTTTAAAAAATTGAAATACTCCTAACATTTTTAATAAAAATATACTCAAGTGTATCTAGTGTATACATAAAAAAATATATATACATAGTATTTTCACAAATAATCCTAGTTTGTGTTGGAAATGAAAAATCCTAATGCACTAACTATATAGCGTCTATAGTTGAAAATTCACAAATATATTTAAAATGTGAATAGTGTTGCTTCCCAAATTGGTAAGGGTCATAAAATTTTGATGAATTAAATATTATATTTGATAGATATATAAATAGTAATTTCATGGAAATTTTAGGAAATGTTCATACATTATAGTTTCTTAACCTTTTATGTCATAAAAAATTTTACTCTTTAATTGAACTAAATCAAGATAAATCTTAGATCCTAAAGTCTTATATAAATTATGTGTGTAAACATTATCATGTTTTTCAGAAGAAAGAATAGAAATACCTTCTGAAAATTTAATATTATATTTATTATTCCTAAAGTCCAGAATATAACCTTCATCAAATAATTAGATTGTGCTTATAAGGTTGTGTTTAAGTTTTACAATAAACAATTTTTTTTAAATAAATTTTTTTCTAAGAAGAATAATATTACATATACTTTATATTTACCCTTGATAATTATCATAAAAAGTCTCTTTACACCATTTATATTTATAATATTCTAGAAGGATTTATTATTTCCAATCATATAATAAGAACAACCACTATATATCTATGTTTTTTTTTCTATTTTTACTCTTATTATTTTCTTCAAAATAAAAAAAATTTAGATTTTTAGAACCTAGACTTTCATGGTTCTAGAATTGTTAGAAAATGATTCTTTGGGAATCCATATATGTCCATCATTTTTATATTTTATAGTTATCAACTATTTTAAAAATATCATTATGAAATCCAAAATATTTCCCTCTATATAAATAAAAATTATTTTTCTAATGTCCGCCACCATGACACATAGTAAAAAAGTAACAATATTTGGAACAAAATAATTATTTTAAAATTATGGTATTAGTTTTGTAAGAAAATTTCTATAAATAGTCCTATAAAGTCTACTTTTTTCATTTTATTAAAATTTTATTTTATAAAAAGAAATTTTTGATAGTAACTTTTTTAGACTCAAAATTTTAGATTTTATTTATCATATAAAACTTTATCCACATTAATAAAAGTTGAAAAAGATTTATTATCCAATTTTTTAGTAATATTTGTTACTTTTTTGGAATGTTTTAAAATATTTTAATTTTATTTTGTAATATTTTCTTGATCATATTCATACTTGTTTAGAAATATTAGGGTTTGCTTTCAGAAAAAAATAGAAAATATAGAAACATATTCAAAGTTAGGGAAATAATTAGCTTCATTAGAAGAACTATATTTTTATTCTTTGGTAATAATATAATAATAATCAACCTATGAATTAAGATAATTCTCATTTAAATTAAAATTTGTAAATATTTCATACGATACCTTTTCCATAAAGCATTCATTTTTCTTCAGAATCCCAACATAAAATCCAAAAACATTATGATAATGAAAAATATCATTAGAATAATTCTATGAAAAACTATCTCCACCAAGGGAACTTCATGTATCTAGAACTTTAAAAAATTTCTTTCCTGTATGCTTATAGAACATTTTAGAACTTATTTCTTTCTTTTCCTTCCAATTAAGTCCTAGAAAATCTGGTCTGATTTGACCTGGTTTCTTACATTCATGGCATATCATATCAGATGAATATTTATTCTCACTTATTTATTTTGGATTCTTCTTATATTTTTAATTAAAATCATTCTTTCCAAATATCTTGTCCATCCTCTTAGTAATATTAAATAATATTTTTTTATTTATCTAATGATCTACATTCTATATCAACTTCAACATTTTTCTTTTTCAATTATTTGGTATCTTCTTTAGTTGATCTATATTTATTAGTATAATTTTAAGGACAATGAAAAGCTACTAAATTTTTCATTTTCCCGTTTTTAGAGTCACTTTTAAACCAACCCTCAAACTATATGAAAGTTTCAATAAGACCATTGCAACTCAAATTTTTGTATTGTTAGTATCATTTAAATGAGTTATTTTAGAATCCCATTCACTTAAAATAATATCAGCAATATTTTTTTCCAAAATTTCATCTGGTAGATCTTTATCACCCAAATATTTTAAACTATTCATAATTATCATAAATTTCTGATACATCTTTTTAAGAGATTCTCCTGGTATAAAATCAAATCCATGATAATCATCACTTAACATAGCTCTTCTGGTTTTGTTAACTACATAGGTTATAATGTGAGTGACCTCCAGATTTTTCTATATACTAGTATTATCTTACATGAATAATTTTGAAAATATATGTTCCTGGTCATTAAACATAATTAAATATTTAATACTCTTTAGTTCAGTTGATATCCAAACTTCAAATATTTAAAAAAATTAGAATATACATTGTATATAATTTTTTAATTTGTTGTCAATATAAAAAAATGTCTACTCTATTATTTTTAAGGAACATTTTCGTTAGTCTTATTTAATATTCAAATTTATCACCATCATGGATTAGTGGTCTTCTATGATTTATATTTTATAAAGTTCCATAATTTAAACCTTTTATTTTAAAAAAATATATACTCTTCTCTATAAAAACATATTATTTTAAATTATTTATAAAAACTAAAATAAATGATATAAAATCTATCAATTTATAATAAATAAAAAATTCAAAAAGGTGTAGATCTTATTATGATTCCAAATATTGGATCATAAGAGTATGTAGAAATTTTTCAACATGGGGTGAATTATGGTTTATAAAATAAATCTTATAATATTTTTAACATCTTTATGTATGTTAATCAGATTAACATTATATCTGCAAAATAAATTTAATTGGAAAAATTAATGTTTCAATTCTTTATAAAATCATATTTAAGGAAATGTTCATAAAATATAACATTTCTTAAACACATACACAATGGAAATAGAAAAGTGTAAAAACATGTAATGTGAAGCTTTATCAAATGAGTAATAAAAATATAGAGATGTTTCATAATAATGATCCAAAAATTAAACTGTATCATTAAGAAAGTATATATCTCAGACATTTTTTATCTATAGTTTGAACCAAATTGTAAAGGAAATTCCGCCTTAAGCAAGGAATCCCTTGATATAAATATTAGAATAATTCTATTTCCTTATCCATAGGAACCCCAGAATAGTAGGATAAAACACACTCTGCCTTTATATACCTTAAATACCTAGATCACACTAGATTAGAAAAATAATTAAAATCAAAGAAAAACCCAAGGCATTTATAAAGATCTTAACAAAATGGATTCTTTTATTAAAAACTCACCAAATAATTACAATGATGTGATCACTCAAAGTAAAAAAATAGGATACAAAATCTTTATAAAAACTCTTAGATTTTTTATGATGAAAAATATACCACATCATTGAATGTTGATTCTATTTTTTAGTGAAACCTTCAATGGTAAAAATAAACATTCTTTTTAGTTGGTTGGAATGGTTTTAGATGAAATCTTTATCAGTTTACTGATTCAATAAAACTTCATCTCATAGTTTACTTCGTAACACCATTAAAATTATTTTTTATTCCATATCATAGAAATAACTTGGTTCGTCTGGTGGAATGGAATTATTCACTCAACTGATTTAGAAATATTTATTCAGATATCATGTTTGACATCATATGATGAATATTTTTATGATGGACTTAGTATAACATCATCTAATAATAATTTCTTTTACTTTTTCATTTAGATTGTATTAATATTTTTTTGATATAATTATCTTCATATTAAGTAAAAAAATATAGTATCACCCCGTGTATAAAAATTTCGATCCACCCAATGTACCAAAGTACTAGTTTTTATGATTTACAAAAGTAATATTTTGACTGATGTATAAAATTACTTCATTCAACAGATTTGTATAATTCATTCTGATAGAAAATATATTGTACATCTGATGTAAATAACCATTATATAGAAACATTCTAAAAAATGGGAAATAAAAAGTTAGAAAAAAAAATTTATGTGTGTTATATTTCTAAAACTATTGTCATATATGTTTTAGGATAAACATCCAAATCAATATATGTTATAGTACGACACACCTCAATAATGTTCTTTTTGTATAAATTACTAAAAACAACAGTTCTAAATCTAATAAGCTTCACATGACTCATTCCAGAACCAGTCTCATCATCATTTTACCACCCTGAAATTATAATATATGATCACCTTTATATATTCCAACATGTTCAGTAAATTATCCCACAGGCAACACCAAATATAAACGAAATTATGACATATTGACAAAAATATAAATATTTAAGAATGAAAATTATTGATCTATCCATTTAATTATAAGGAATGAATATGAGTACCCATTTTATGAATTATATGTATATAAAAAATAAATGTTACTTTTAATATGAATGGAATTCAATTAATTTACTTAAAATGGATAATGAGATCATTTATTATTTAGAATACAATTTTCAAAAAATTGTCTCCTATGAAATAAAAACATATATTTCAAGAAACATATCATTAATGTTAATTTGTTTTTTATGTTAATAATTAGTTACCACTAATTTAGTGTGTAAATGATATGATATAAGAAAAAATAAATGTTAGTATTTGAAAATTTCATTTTCCTATGAAACCAGTTTTTCATTATATTTTATGATTTTATTCAAAAATAATAATTTATAAATTTTTTAATTTTAAATTAATAAAAAAGAACATTATATTTAAATTCATCTTATCATAATTTAATTAGTATTATTTTTTGATCTATTTATAAAAAAGGCAGTTTTAAGTTGATAAAAAGGGTTTTCATGAAACATATAATTTATATCTCTTTATCATAAGATAAAAATGACCCAAAAATTATATATATAATTTTCATTAATATAATATAAATTTTATTAATAAAATTATTCATTTTAAAGTGTTTTTTGAACTTATAAAACCAATAGAATGTTTTTTTTAAATAATTAAAATTATACTTGAATATATAAATAATTTTCAGTCTTTCTTTAATCAAGAATTTTTTAGGGATATAACATTTTGGATTTCCTTATAAGACAAATATACAATATTTATTTTAAAATGAATCAATTTATTACAATAAAATTATTATTCAAATTAATTTTATCATATGTATAAATTTAGAGCTAAAAACTTTATTTCTCTAAAGAAATGTTTTTCATGATTAAGTATATTTATTTTAAAATTTACTTTTTACACATTTATAAAAATAATTGGATAATATTATTTTTAAATTTTTTATTCTATGTGTCAAAATATATAAATAGTTCAATATTAATATTTTTCATCAAAATAAATTAAAATGCCCAAAAATTAATTACCATAGTAAAAGTAAGTTTCAAAAAAATGAAAAAAGTTAAAGAAAAAATCCATAACACACTCAAAGTTGTCTTAAAAGGGATTGGTTGGGGTATGTTTCATAAAATAATCATTTTTATCCCATATTATTTCCATTTTTTTCATTTTACCCTTGAATTGTAACAATGCATTATTGAATGTGTAAGGGTTATTCCCAAAACTACCCTTCACTTATAAAAGGGTAACATATTTACTACTTCAAGAGACACCTTTAATTAAAATTTAATCTTGAAAATATATCATTTTTAACCTTATATAATCCTATACCACTTTAAAAATCTTCATTTCATATTTAATTTCTATAAGGCCATAATTTCCAAGGATAATTCTAAAGAAAATTCAGGTCCTCGACATTAGTATTATCAACTACTATGTTTTTCTTCATAATTATCTTCTGTAATATTTATTCTAACCACACTAATATAATGATATTATTATCATTTATATACTATAATGTTATTATATTATGGTTATTATCATTGTTTTTCCATATACCCCATCCATTAAAAAAACAAAACTATCGTTCATGCTTTGTGAAGACTACCTTATCGATGACGTAACATGTTTCGTTTTCCTTAAGAAACTTACAAGGTTGGATAGAGTGATGGTATTAATGAATAAATATTATTTTCATTATATAATTAAGTTTATGAAATAAAAAATTATATAATATATTAATGATATGATCAGAAAAAGATCATCATTAATTTAATCATTTAAAATAAGCATACTAATAGGATAACCATTTATTCAAAGTGTGTGATATCTTCATATCCATTATTTAGTATAATAATTCCAGAAAATCATTATATATCAGACTAATAAACACTAGATTATATAATTATTTTATTTTTATAATTATATTACAAGAAAACCACCTCATAATCATTCATTAAATTAAGGTATGTTAATATTTGTGTCAGTTTAACCCACTAATTGAAAGATAGTATAAATGTTTATCATCAATGCCAATGGAAACATAATAACTTGATTAATATGATATAAATTTATAAATAATTATTTTTTGTGTTCTTTAGATTTTATATCAATACATTATTCAATAATTAAGAAAAAACACTTCAGTTGTTAAGAATCACCAAAACATGTTTCTCAATAATTTCATTTTCAAGGATAAAGACTAGTACACTCATTAAAATAATATGAAGCATCATATATTATTATAAAAAATCCTAAAAATTAACTTTACTTAAATAATAATGATGAAATTTTAATTAATAATTAATATATACGTCATTATTATGAATCTTATACAAACTATCTAAACTATGAACACCTGATCTGGAAATTTGGTAGAATTCATATAGATAATGAATATTTCATAATAGTATAAGTTAAAATCGATATGAGTATGGTTAAGAATTGAGTTATTAATATAGTTATGTTTATTAAACATGGGGTTAAATTAAATTCATAGATTTTTGGATTAATATTTAAGGGTTTCAGTCTCAATTTCCATTCATTGAGACATGTTTATGTTTTACACCATGTTTTCTTTTTTATGTTGTACTTACCAACCCAATATAATAATTATATCATTATTATCTTATATTTATTCATATTCAACGATTTTTTTCATGTTAACATTATCATGTGATTTTGTTCCCAATGTCCCAAAAAGTTTAAGGGTTTTCATCTCAAATTATGCTTTTTGATACATGTTTTTTATTATGCATCTAGTATCATTTTTGTGGTGTATATAATTTCTTATTGATATATAATATAATTAAGTTAATTTTATTCATGGTATTTTAATTTCAATTACAAATCCTCTTTGTAAAGGTCTTTTTATTAATATTTTACTCAAGTCACAATGGTTTTCTTAGTCTCAATTCTAATTCATTGATAGATATTACATTTTATACATCTTTTCTTATTTGAATGGTGTATCCACTACCCATGGATATATTTTTATCAAACATATTATATTTTTTCATATTTACATTCCAAATCATTCCCCATAATTCATTTGGTTTTGGATTTAGTTGTTTCTATTTAAATAAGGATTTTTAGTAACTCAACTTTCATTCACTGAGTTATGATCATTCCCTTGAACTAATTCCACATACATATGGAAAATATTTTCCTTTAATTATATTATTTATTAATATTTCATTTTTTTATTGTGATATAAATTGCTACCACATAATCTCTATGAAAAATATTTATTACTTCTTAGGTTATGTTATTTTGAAACCATAATCTGTTATTCATTGAATGTCTTATGATCATGATTATTCTAGTATTGACTAATTATTTTACTAGTTTATTTATATGGTGTGAACATAAAATTTTACATAATTCAAACTGGGTTATCTTTACCTAGATATAAAATTTTACTATTTAAATGGGGAAAATTATTTTTATTCCACATGATTTTATTCTAATAAAGATTATTATTGGAAATTTGATGATGTATTGTTTAAGAATATTCCTTTTACTTAATATGGGTTATGATCAGGTTATCTCTTTTATTGACTTAGGGAACATTATTCTAGTTTTTTATATTATTATTCCAATACATAATAATATTAGGATGTTGACTATGAACTATTTTACCGTCCAACTTATTTATCAATATGGGTTATGATCATGTTATCCCTTTAATTGACATGGAGAAAATTATTGGCATTATTGATTATTATTGATCTGTAATGAAATTTTATTAAGTATTTTATTTCCATATTTCTCATTATATAGATATCAAGGTCTTATTCAGTAATAGGTCCATTAAGGGATAGTATAAATAATCTGGATGATTCTTATAGTGATTGAATTGGACATAATTTAGTGAAGGGTTAGGCCCGGAATTATATAGATCCTCGATGATTCGATATGTCTCATGAGAAAAAATAGGTTTGGTTATTTTTTTTATACATTCCCAATTAATTAAGAAGTATTGACTTCAATCTCAATGAAAATTATAGTTTCTTGGTATATGTCCTTAATATAATTGTATAATGTTTGGTATTATGAATTCCATCAATATGAGATTAGTGTTATTGATATCGATGTTTTCATTTATTTTCATGGATATAGTATGCTCTAAGTTTCATGCTGCATATGTCTTCATATGGTTTTCATGTTCCTTCCATAATATTTATTCTGTGTATATGCCATGATTTTATCATTTATATGTTTCTATTTATGTTTATTTGATATCACCCATACTTATGATTAAATTTCCCTAGGTTATAAAAAAATCAGAACACGTTACATGTTTTGAAGATAACACATGTGAAAGTATTTTTTCGTGATGATGAACACTCATTATGTATTTTTCAGTTTTGTCTATAATTAGAAATTTTTCAATTTGATACAAAAAAATGTATTTTATTAGTTTATATTCTACCCTAATTCTCTAAATTTCTGGCTGACTGACTAAAAATTAATTCTTTTATTATAAAAATCCCATTTATGGATTTAGGGGGAACCAAAGATGAAATCAATGACATGAAGAGATAAATTGGGCCCCAACAATCAATGATCCATCATCAACCAGATCAATACAACAAAGGAATGCTCCTCTCCAGCAAATACAAAAGTTAAGTACATCATCCACCTTCTCATTACTACTCAGATAGTTGTCCTATATAGATCTTCATGGTCTTGGTAAATATTAAAAGCATCATAACCTCTCAAACATCAAAATCAAGATATCGAAGGTATAGTGAAATCTTCATACTCTAAATATCATCTGGAGTAGCCAATTGAAGAATGTATGGATGCTTATACCCATGAATTTGGGACACATATCATAGTATCACAGGATGTGCAACCACCATGAGAATCATTCATGAAGAAAATAATATTCATTAAACATAAATTAAATAACAAGAAAATCCACATCTCGGACACCTGAACCACCACCAGAAGCCAGCCTCGCTACGACGAACCCCCGAGGCTCTGGTCGAAACCACATTCGTACCCGAAAACCCTAATGAAGCTAGATGATCTAAGGAGAGAAGAGTCAAGGAAACACCACCCAAAGCAGGAAGAAAAAAAACCACACTAATGGAGTGTCACTAGATAGGGGAACCCCATCCATCTAGACCACAAGCGCCACTGTTGGATTGAATCCAATTCGATCTAACCTGAGGAGGAACCCGAACCAATGGACAAAATGAGTAGTCACAGGGGATGCGATAGAAACCCATAAGGGACAGAAACAAATCCACCTCTATGAAGTAAACTATAAAAGCACCTAAAATCATATCACTACCATCAGAACTACTCCCAATGACCAAAACAATCCTCTTGAAGCCTCACCTAGCTTGAGCACGATGCAGAGACCATATCGCATCCCCTGCACAGTGGAAGAACATCATGATATTGAATCCTATAGGCCGGATCATGAACCTATGATGGAACAATACCACGAACCTTCACTGGGAAAAAGGACTGTGAACCCTCACCTGAAGAAACCCGGATGTCATGGAACCATACCTCAACCCTATCATCGCACCGAATCATGACCCCTGCAACAGAAAAAAAAATTCTTCGGAATATAAGAGATTCAATAATAATTTCGATTTTGTAATTAAGGATGGTTATATCTACTATTTTATATCTGGTATCAAATAATATATGTAGTATATATCTTTAGGAATACTGGATTTATGAGTGTGGGTATGTGCATCACAATCACTGACATGTTCATGTAAATGAGAATCTCTTGAAAGATATTTATCAATGTTATTATTTAGACTCCTTTAAACTAAAATTAGTTGATAGATTTCCCACTTATTTACAATGAATGATGACCAAAAAACCTTTTAATGAAAAGGTTTAATGGGCCATAAAGAATCATGAATTTGTATACACAGATTTGTTTAAACCTTTTCCAATAGAAGCTAATAGAGGATACTCTTATATTATTAATTTTATTAATGACCCAAATATATTTGGTTATGTCTACATAATGAGTTATCATTATGAATACTTTTATAAATTTATGTTTTTCAATAATGAAGTGGAGAATCCACTTTTTATGAAGCTAATATAGTTTTGATCATATTGATGTGGGGAATATGAAAACCTACAGTTTATAAACAAAAATAGGGGGATTTATATTCTATCTCAAATCACACCTCAGTATACACCACAGTGTAACATTGTTAATAAAAATTAGAACTAAAACATTTTACACATGGGGAGTTTGATGATGAGTCATTATGGTCTTCCATTATCATTTTGGAGATACACATTACATATTGTGAAATAAACCCTAAACTATATGCAAAATAAATTTCTAAAAGATATCCAATACTACTTATGGATAGGTACGAAACCTATGTGGTTTAAATTAAATGTATAGGGTTGTAAGTCATTTGTTAATAACATTTATTGAAACAGGCTAGTTCCCCAGGGAAAAAATTTAATCCTTACTGGATAACCTATAGAAGCTAAAGGATACTACATATATAACTCTTCACATAAAATAATTTCCGTTGACTGATGTCCCAACTTTCAAGAGAGGGAATACATCTTTAAAACAGTTTGTGTGGATAAGAATGACTACGATGAAGTCAATGATCAAGATACATAGGTGTTGGAACAAGAACAAACTCCACCAGTCCTCATGGCAGAGAATATTCTTAAGACACAGGTACTGCATAGGAGCTCTAGCGAGGTTACATAACTAGAGGGATATGGTTTTCTAGTCACCAAGGATAGTGCCTCCTTATTAATAGACTGTAAGGATCCCCTCTCTTAAAAAATGTTTTAAATATCTAATAAGATACAAGATGGAAATAAGATATAAATTATGAGATGGAGTCTAAGTACCATAACCAATTTTGGGTATTATTCAGTCCTTCAGTAGATGTAAATCCCATTGGGTGAAAATGGGTATTAAAAAATAAAATGTGCATTGAAGGTAAATTTGGTACCTATAAGGTATGACTAGTAGCTAAATGGATTCGAAAACATCAAAGAATAGACTGTGATGAGACTTTTTCTCCAATTTTTATGCTAAAATAAATTATAATTTTACTTTTTATAGTATCCTTACATGATTATGGGATTTGGTAGATGGATGTTAAAATAAAATCCCATAACGGGAACCTTAAGGAACGTGTTTACATGACACAACCATAAATGTTTTTGACTCTACAATATTCAAAACAAGTATTCAATTTTTAATGATCTACTTTTGATTTAAGAAATAACCCAAGTCATGGAATGTTATCTTTTGTGAAACCATATGGGAATTTTGATTCATAAATAATTAATGTGATCTCCGTGTATATAAGTGGTTTAGTGGGAGTGAATTTTTTTTCTTATGAGTGTCTTGTTGATAAAAAAGTCACTTATTGAAATCAAGATATTGTCTTTATAGTAAATTAATACATGGTTGAACATAGGATTTCACATGAAATACTTAGGTGAATCATCCTACATTCTAGGGATCACGATAATTTTTCATATACCTAAGAGACTACTTTCACTAAGGAAGGGTACATTCCTTGACTAGATGTTGAAGAGATTTAATATATAATAATCCTAGATGGGATCATTTTTGTTTCACATAGTATACATCTCTCCAAATAAATGGGTATTCAAACACAATAAGAAATATATAGTATGATTATAATGCGTTATGAATAAATGATTTTTTACATCATGTATTCCATGTCATATACCACGTTTTAGTTTTCCTATACCTTGATAATGGTTGGTATGTATCAAGAAAATCCATGATAATAATATGGGACTTCTGTTAAGACTATACTAAAGTATCTATGGAATAATAAGGACATGCTTATTGTGTATATAAGATATGGGAAACTAGTAATCATGGAATATATATATATTACAGATTTAAAACATACTAGGATGATCTAAAATAGTAGTAAGTATATTTCTTCTACCTTAATAGAGGAGTTGTGAGCAAGTATAGATCAAAGAAGCATGTGGTCACTAATTCTAAAGAAAATTTTGAGTACATTGTGGCTTATCATGTAGCTAGTGATATAATATGGATACATAACTTCATATATGAAATTGATGTTTTACTGAGTATTAAATATGTAAATCCACTATATTATGATAATATTGCAGTAGTGGTTCTCATCAAAGAGATTAGATAACATCAATAGACAAACCATACAATTCAAAAGTGTCACCTCTTCAGGGGTTTTTCTTAGATAGGTGAGGTCACAATAAGTAGATATTACATGGAGTAAAACATGGTGGCACTATTTACTAATGCCTTATCTTAGTAAAAAATAGACATCATGTGAGATATAGTAGACTAAGAGTCATTAGAATATGGATATGATGTATGTGGGAGTCTGTTGGAGTTGGTTATCTATAACCAAATTATTTTTACTTGTTATTACCAAGGTAACACCAAATTCTTTTAGGGTTCTCTTCCTCTTAAATAATTCAATAGCTTGGGTTCCATGCAACGTCGAGTTCGAGTACACCATGACCTCCCAAACTAGCCATATAAAAAATTGGGTATGAATAGTATTAACCAAAATATGAAACTTATAAATTTTATTTTTCAAAATATACTTCATTTTTTAATTCAAAATATAAAATTTAGCATATGGTGAATTTTTTGTACTTTTCTAAAAAGTTTCAATTTTTGATGAATAGCGAAAAATACTACATTATTATTAAAAAATAAATATTTTCCTTTATATAATTATTTTACTTTAAATTAATTTTAATTTCACAATAGATTATTAATAAATATATTAGTCTAATTTAGTTTATTTGAATCATAGAATTAGATATAAAAATTATATTTTACTTTTGAACATCTCTTTTACCCACCTTATAACCACATTTGTAGATTAGCATTAAATGTAATTTTACCGCTTCAATGAATTGTGTTTTGAAAACAGATGTACATAGTTGTAATCAGTATAAAAAAATTGATCTAATAGATTCAAAATATTTTTTTTGTGAATATTAACTTTCGAATTGTATTTTCCACGGATAAAGGTAAATAAGGTAATTAAAGGTAAAAATATTATTATAATAATATAATATTCCCCTAGAACCTATCCTAATTTCATTGGATAAGTGTTTTTAGACCTAAATAAATCTTAGTTCAAAAAAATTGTCCTTTTTAAGCCACTTGTGTTAGATTAGTAGATTTTTTATATTTTATCTAAAGAAATGTTAAAAATTTTATATTCAAATTTTAATAACTATATCAATTTTAATACAAGGATATATATATATAAGTTATATAGTCATCTATAAATATTATTTATAAAAAAAATATATTATATATAATGGTAATTTTTTTATAATTTTAGAAAATAAATAGTTAAATTAAATTGTAACACAATAATGATTGATTAATTGAATTATTAAAGGAATAACCAATTAAATGATATTAAAAATATTAAAATAAATATAATTTTAATTAATTATTTACTTACCCAAATTTTATAGATAACATATACATGTTAGTGACATATTAAAAGTATTTGTTGGATGTTATCATCCTGGTTTGATATTTTTAATAATGAAAATTTTGACTACTATCAAAATTAACATAAATGATAATTTAAAATAAATAATATTTATTTAAATGTTATAAAATTAATAAAAATCTAAGGTTTAGAAAAGGGAATAGTATAATGTATAAGAAATTTAAAAATGATCCAATTGGTGTCTGTTTTTAATTTTATAGTAAATATACTAACCCTATATTATAAAAGGACAAGTAAACATGGTAAGAGTTAAACTTTTTAACTAAGGGTGAAATCCAATAAATATGGTTAATTTTATTACCTAAACATGAATAAATATCATTTTATGGTATATTTTTACCCATACTCATATTATACAAAAAATAATCCACTTTTGATCTATTTGAAACTGAAAATCAATTTATAATAAATTAATATTTTAAGATCTTCCAAAAGTTCCCCTCACTTCTCTTATAAAAGGGAACACTTCCTTCCCTTTTATTCACACATATAAAGACATTTATTTTGGCCAAACCCCACCCCTTTATCCACCAAAATTCCCAAAAATTATCATGGAGTCCATACTTTAGAAATAAATTTATTCTATATGGTCTGTTTGTACAATCCAAAAGAAGATACCTAAAAAGAGGTAATTGTTTTGTCACCTATTTCAAATTTATTTTTTTCCTATCCTTACTCTTTCTATTTTGTTCCCATATAAAAATAATATCTACAGTATAATAAATATATTTATGTCTTATTACAATCATGGGACAACTATATTCCTCATTTTATCTATCATACAAATAACAATATCACCATGCATGTGTACGTACGGCTTACCGTCTCCACGTCGTGGTGTAATCTGTTATTCAACACTATATTAATTGGATGGGTATAATGATGATTATAATGGATATAAATAATGAATATAACATTTTAATGTTTTTTTATAATTAATATATTACACAATTCCATAGCATTTAACCATTAAGGGAATGATATCGTCGCTTTTGCGCAAATACAACCTACTGTATCCGCATCGAGATGAGATTCATTCTCCGTGTTAACAATTTAAGAATTATTATAAAATTATTATGAGGAGTAAATATAATTTTTATCAACTTAATATAATTATATATATGAATAAAATATATATCATATACATAACAAAAATGACTTATATGACAAAACTAAAACGGGAAAATGAAGCATTTAACAACCAAAACAATAGTAACACTGAAATATTATTAACCAAAAAATATAATAGGATCATATATGATATTATAAATATGGTTATGGTTCTATTATAATTTAATAACATACATTAACAATTATACATGAGGTCAACTCACCCTCAAATAAATGAAAGTACAAGGTAAAGATTAATTTCCCAATATCATTATTATTTAAGGTTGATTATACGTAAGTATCTAATGGGACATATTTATCATCCATGTCCATGTTTCCTACAATGCATTTTAAATGGGATGGGAGTTTGTTAAAATTGTGGAGAAAAAGTCCACCAAGATCATAACTACATGGGGGAAGAAATAATATATCAATGTTCAATGAGACAATTATAATGATATGGGAAAATATGAAAATGATTATCCTAAACATCATGGAATCTTTCCCCAGAAAATGAAAAGGGAGAAATGCCTATCTTTTATGATTACAACTATTAAGTTTCAAGTTCCTCATGATGTGGTGGATTGTAATTTAATCATTTTCTCAAATTTATCCAAAGATTTATTTGATTCGAGATCATCACATTCTTTTATGTCTTCCTAGTTTATTTAAAAATTAAATATTTCTAGTTCACATTAACAAGGGAGTTATCAGTTGAAACCCCTAAGGGATGTCTCATTGCAACAAATATGTTTCAGGAAGTTCTCATTTTGGCATATAAATGTGCTTCACTTTCTGACTTTATCATCATACCTATGATTGAATTGTATATAATCCTAAGTATGTATTAGATACAAAAATATGATGTAAAAATCTATTTCAATAAGAAGGAAGTTGTGATTTGTGAGAAGATATAGAATCCATTTTCTTTAGAGTAGAAACTTAATCACTAGATTCTTAATGAAATCCAAACCTAGTAGCTTTATTGAATGATATTCTTGGGGAGGAAGAAAAAATAACATATAGGGATGAATAAATAACTATTAAAATTTAGGAAGTACCTATTTTATGAGAATATACTAATTTATTTGAATAGGATTTACATTGACATCCTTCAAAGGGGAAGTTGATTTTAATAATGATTTAAACCATGATTCAAGAAATATATCAAAAAATTCCTATTGAATGGCCATTTTTGATTTAGTAGAGCTAAAGAAAAACAATAAAGTAGTTTATTAATAAGGGATTTATTCTCTCTAGTGTTTCTCCATGGGGAGACCCTGTTCATTTTTATAAGAAAAAATATTGATCAATGAGGATGTGCATTGACTATAGAGAAATCAATGCTATTATAATAATGAACAAGTATCCTGTACCTCACATTAATGATTTATTTGATCAAATTTAGTGAGATAAATAATTTTCCATAATTGAACATTATTCTGGATATCATCAATTGTGTGTAAAAAAGAAATATATTCTAAATAAAACATTATGAATGAGGTATGTTCATTAAAAATTTATAGTAATGCCATTTGGATTGACAAATTCACCCTATATTTTCATGGATCGAATGAACAGATTGTTCACGGAATATCTTGGTTATTTTTGCATAGTATTTATTAATGATATCTTGTAATACTCCAAATGCTACGAATACCATGAGAACCACTTCTGGATTTTCAGAAAATTCATAGAAGGAATACTCTATATGGTAAGTTTATTAAGTGTAAATTTTGGATGGAATCTCTTCTGATCCAACAAAAACAAAGGAAATCCAAAATTCCTCGCACTGATGAGTATAATCAAGGCATTAATTTTTATTGGTTTATAATGTTACTATCATTGTTTCATTATGAATTTGTCCCAATTGGATAACCTGTTAACCAAGCTAATACATAATGTGGTTAAATGTATTTGGATGAATTAGGGTGAAGAATGTTTTTAGAATTGAAGAGAATATTATTCCATGATCCAATATTGACTTTACCATCCTGAAATGATGGTTTTGTGATTTATAGTGATTCATCAAGGAAAGGAAATGATTGTGTTTTTATACAGAATGATTAGGTTGCTTCTTAGGCATAAAAAAAATTAAAATTTCACGAACAAAACTACCCAATTTATAATTTGGAGTTAGAAAAATTTATATTTTCTATAAATATATGGAGTAACTATCTCTACGGTGATAGATGTGATATATATATTGACTAAAAGAGTTTGAAATATATTTTCTCATATAAAAAACTCAACATGAGACAAAGGAGATGACATGATCTACTCAAGGATTATGATATTAGAATAAATTATCACCAAGGGAAGTAAGATAAGGAGGTGGATGCTTTGAGTAGAAAGGATAATGGTGTTCTAAATAAAATGGGAGTTGAAAATGATCTTATGTTCAAGGATCTAGTAAATTTGGACATGGAAATTATCATGAAATGTGAAACATCACTTCTTTTTCAAATGGTTTCCAATAAATCTTTATTGGAAATGATAAAAAAATTATTAGTATACGTATGAGAAGTTTCAAATGGAAATTGAAGCTTTGAATTATGGGACACTTATCGACTTAATATTTGAAGATGGTATTTTGAAATTTGGGAAAAGTTTTTGTGGTCAGAAAATACCTAATCTAAAAAAGGGAATTATTGGATGATGATCATAGATCCAATTTCTCTATACACCCTAGTGGCACAAATATGTGTAGATATTTTTAAGGAATAATTTTTTATGGAAAACATGAAGATGGAGATTATTGATTATGTGTCGAGATGTTTTTTTATTAATAGGTGAAGGCTAGAAGACAACATCCTATAAGAGTTATGAAACCTCTTCTTATAACTGTGTGGAAATCGGATGATATTATGATAGACTTTGTAATGGGGCTACCAAAGAATCCTAGAATAAATGATGTGATATGGGTTATTGTTGATCGTCTCACAAAATCAGCTCATTTTCATGCTATAAGAAAAGATTTACCAACTGAATGTTTAACAAGATTGTACATTAATGAGATTATAATACTTCAGGGTGTTCCTCTATAGATTATTTTTTATCTTGATCCTCAATTTACATCAATATTTTGAAAATTCCATTATAAGTCCCTAGATATTTTTCTTCGTTTGAGCACTTCCTACCACCCTCAGAATCATGGAAAATGAGAAAATATTATTCAAACCTTAGAATACATGTTTATATTTTTCTCACTTGACATTCAAGGTATGTCAGATCAATTTTTACTTATGGTAGAATTTTCCTATAACAATTTCTTCTATTAAATTATAAAATTTGTGACATATGATGCATTATATGGAAATATATGTCTTACACTAACATTTTGGGGTGTTTTTTGTGAAAGAAAATTCGTAAGCCCATAAAATTTTTCGAAAACGACAAAAAAATAAAAAAAACTATTCAAAGCCATATCAAGATAGATCAAAATAGGAAAAAGATCTATGCAGATAACTGATGGAAGGATATGAAATTTGATATTGGAGTTCATGTCTTCTTGAATGTATTTCCATGAATGGGTGTTATATGATTTGGTAAAATGGGTAATGTAAGTCCCAGGTAGATTAGAACCTTCAGATTTTTGAACAAATTGGAGTTGTAGCTTATCGTTGGGTAATGGCACCAATTCTCTCAAAATTTCTTGATGTGTTCCACGTATCAAAGTTAAGGATATACATGTGATACCCAATTAATGTAATCACATATGAATAAATAGAACTATAATACAATTTATCTTATTTTTAAGAGCCTATAAAGATTATAGATATCTGAGAACTTGTGTTAAGAATTGGATGACACGTCTGGTAAAGGTTATTTGAAAAAACCAAAAAATTGAAGAGGCAACAATGGAACATGAAAAAAATATGATGAAGAACCTCTAGAATATTTTTATGAAGTGATATTATAGAAACATTGAAGAATAAATTATTTGAATGAGGTAAGACTATACCACCCAAAGCTTTCACGGTATTCTTCCTAATAAATAATCCAATAGCTTGTGTTGCATGCAACATCGAGTTCAAGCACACCATGACCTATCAGACTTGTCATTTAAAAAGCTGTTATGAATAGTATTAATCGAACTATGAAATTTATAATTTTATTTTTCAAAGTAGACCTCATTTTTTGAATTCCTAATATCAAAATTATATTATGTTGAATTTTTTGTATTTTTTCGAAAAGTTTCAATTTTTTATGATTGGTGGAAATACTACATTATTGTTAAAAATTCAAGTTATTCATTTAAATAATTATTTTAAATTAAATTTATTTTCACGTTATAATAGATAAATAATAAATATATTAGTCTAATGTAGGTCATAGGATTCATAGAATTAGATTTAAAAAATTTATTTATCTTTTGAACATCTCTTTTACCCGCCTTTTAACAACACTTGAAGATTAGAATTAAACGTAATTTTCCACTTCTATGAATTGAATTTCAAAAAAAATAAAATACATGGTTTTAATAAATATAAAAAATTTGTCTACTTGAATCAAAATAATTTTCAGTGAATAGTAACATTTGAATTTTATTTATTATGGTTAAAGGTAAATTGGCTAATAAAAGCTTAAAATAATATTATAATATCATAATATAACCCAAAAAATGTATTAATCTAATTGGATAAGTGTTTTTAGACAAAAATTAATTTTAGATTGAAAATATGAACCTTTTTAAGACACTTCTGTAATATTAGTACATTTATTATATTTTATTTAAAGAAGAATTAAAATGACATATTCAAATTTTAATAACTAAATAATTTTTAATAAGACGATATATAAGTGATATGGTTGACTATAATTATTATTTAGAAATATAAAATTAATATCTACGTTATTTTAATTTTTTTATAATTTTTGGAAATAAATAATTAAATTAAATTGTGACACAATAATGATGCAGAAATTGAATTATTAAAAGATGAATCAATTAAATTATAATAAAAATATTAAAATATATATAATTTTAATTAATTAATTCCATCCACGAAATTTATAGATAACATAAACATGTTAGTGACATATTGGATTTTTTTAAGTTATCACCCTAGTTTGATATTTTTTAAAATGAAAATTTTGAATAATATCAAAATTGAGATAAATTATACTTTAAAATAAATCATATTTAATTAAATGTTATAAAATTAATAAAAATATTAGGTATTTTACCTAACTAGCATATTTTTTCAAATGAAATAAATGATCCAATTTGGGATCTTTTTCATTCTATAGTAACTATATTAACCCTATATTATAAAAGGACAAGAGAACATGGTAAGAGTTAAATTGTTTAATTCAGGGTTAAATCTAAAATATAATGTTACTTTTGTGACATAAATTTGCCTGAAAATAATTTTCTAGGATTATTTAGACCAATAATTGTATTAGATGCTAAATCAATTAATATTGATCTATTTGAAAATGAAAATCAATTTATTATATATTAATATTTTAAGCTCTTCCGAAAGTGCTCCTCACCTCTCTTATAAAAGGGCTCCCTTCCTTCTCTTTGATTCCCATATATAAATACCTTTAGTTCATCCAAAACCTACTTATCTCACATTATCCTAGGAGCATTAATTTGTGTTTAAAGCCATTCTATGTAGTTATTTTTTAAAAAACAAAAGAAGATACCTGAAAACGAGGTAAATGTTTTATCACATCATTTAAAGATCTTTTCTTCCTATAAATTTTCATTATATGTTGCTTCAATATAAAAATAATAAATAAAGTATCATACATATAATGAGATGTTATTATAACCATGGTAAAACCATATTCCTCATAATATCCATCATATGAAAAACAATATCACCATGCATGCATGCGTATGTCTTACCGTCTCCACGCAATTGTGTAATTTGTTATTTAACACCACATTAATTGTATGGGTATAATTATGAGTATAATTTATATATATAATTAATATAACTAGATAATTATACCATCCAATTATATACCATTTAACCATCAATGGAATGATAATATCACTCAAACAGATGTAATGCCTACCATCTCTATGGTGCGATGAGATTCATTCTCCACGTTACCCATTAAAATGATTATAATATTCTTATGATGGTTAAATATAATTTTTATTAACATCACTTTATTCAATATATGAATAAAATATATTTCCAATTCATAACAATCATGACTTGCATGATAAAACCAAAATGGTTAAAAGAGGTAGTTAACACCTGAAACAATGGTAAAACATAAATATTATTAACAAAATGATATTATAGGATCATATAATATATAATAAATATGGATATGGTTCTTTTATAATTTAATCACATACATTAACCACTATATAGGAGGTAAACTCACCCTCAACTAAAGGAAAGTACAATGTAAGTGTAAATTTCACAATCTCATTATTATCTGAGGTTATTTATATTTAAGTATCTAATGGGACATATTTATCATCCATATCCATGTTTCTTAAAATGTATTTCAAAAAATTGATTAAAGTAATTTTTACCCAGGTTTGAATTTTTATTAAATATTTTTAATTTTATCATTCATTCATTTTCCAAATGTTGTACTTTATGAACTTTTCGACAAATTAAATAAAGAATTTTTTTTAACATATACAGTGCAAGAAGATATTTCCATCATCATGACGCATTCACATTTTGAAGCCTCACTTACAAGATTAAAAGGTTATTTTTTAGAAGAATTTTTTTCCATAAATTATTGATAATTAAATGATTTCAAATGTAAAAAGGGATATTTATGTCAAAGAGGTTTAATGAATTTATTTGATTATATTCTTCTATGTCAACATACTTTGTTGAATTTTATGCTTATTGAGGTTGATTTATTATGATACTGTATTTAATGGTTCATGATACTGTTGATTGTGGATGTTCTATTTTTAATGAATTCATGGTTTATGGTTAATGTATTAACATTTTGTGTGCTAGTTTTAGTATGAATTTTTATGTTAGGTTTTACCCCTTTCAAAAGAAGAATGCATTAGACTTAGTAAGTAATAGATGAGACCCTATATATCCCCTCAATGCATCGGTAGGTCTCATGGGTCAAACTAATTTGTGGTCACATGTACTTGACGGTGTGGTTATGTATGGTCTTGTCGTAAGGCCATGACGGTATGGTTATAATGTCTGGCATTATGCATTCCCTCGTTATGAGATTAGTACTTGATATTACATGTGATTATTCAACTTGTAGAATATATATGTTGTTGTTTAAATATAATTATTTTATTTATTCATGTCAAATTATACTGAATATTATGTTTAAAAGGATTTTGTTTTAGTTTTATACCTTTCCATAAATGTTTATGCTTATTTATGATATCTTCTACTATATTTTTTATCCTTACTGAGCATCTGAGATTACCCCTTCTTTATGTTTCTTTTTCCTCAGGATGAAAATAATTATACTATGATTGAATAGCAGGCATATTCTATGTGATATAAGTGTTTTCAAAGGGGATAATATGTTGTTTTATATTTCAAGATGTAGTGTAAAACTTATGTTTGTATCTAGTTTATTCAAATCTACTAAACTGATTTGTCGTTTAGGATTTGAGTTCTTATGATCCTTCCAATGTAATAAAATAATACACTGACTTTGGGTAACTAGGTTAGTGGTGTTATAACCCATATATTAAGGGTTTTAATATTATTCATTAACATGTGATCAGAATTATTCTTAGTTTAATTAATGTGATAATTTCCTAAGAGTATTTTCTAAATTTAATGGTCATAAAAATTCCCCACTTCACGGAGATCCTTGAGGTATTTTTTTAATATTATTAAATATATTTATTAAAGCTAGATGAAATCATCTATACAGACACATATGATATATTATTTCTTAGATCAAATACTTATAGTACATAGATACTTTCTTAATAAAGTTATCCCATGACATTCTCTAAGAGAGGAGGATTGTGATAACAGATCGGCTAGTAGAAAATCCATATATTCTATGTTTCATTATATCTTCCTATCTATAGATGTGTGTAATAATTTTTAGAGTATATTATTATTATTAATTCATATCATGATTCATGTACATTGATTTATTTTTAAAACATAAATTACATATGTTCATAGTGAAGTTGGATATGTTGGTGCGTCATGGATTAGATGACATTAATGAATATGCTGAGGAAGGATTTTTCCATTTGGTAGATTAAAATAGGTTGATATATCAAGACTAATGATGAAAATAAATCTATTTGATAAATCACTTACCATATTAAGACATTGACATGTCCATTTTTTAATATTAAATGAATGATATTTTGAGAATATAGGTTGATTCCACAAGCAAAGCAACTTGATGGAATAGTATATCAAGTTAAAGGAATTATGTTACATGGTATGTATTAATGTTAAGTAGTCATAGATTTGAATTATAATTATTTATTTAGTGTATATTATGTGTTTTTAGATACCACTCTTGTTCAGTAAGTTATACTTACTACTATCGAGATAGGGGCATATGGGTTCGCACAAAAAGTTTTTTCACAAGATCTACTAATTCTGATGAATTCGAGATCAAGACAATGTGGGCCCCACATATTGGATCCTAGTGAGAGTGAAAGTGATATATCACAAGTAAAATAATTCAATTATATTTTTATGATTTTCAATAATTATAATAGAATTTATTTCTCAAGGTATTCACAATTTTATTTAACTTTAAAATTGAATAGAAGAATATATTATTTATTGAATAAACTTCACACCTTTCACAGTTTATTAAATAATCATGGGAGGAATGAGATTTTTTAGTGTTTAATGGTTAATCATTTTATGTTTATTAATTTCACCAAGAGGATGTGAAATATTCATGACACATAAAACACGTTTATGTACTTATTTGTGTGGTTTTGGGAAAGTTTAAGAGGGATAATGTATATATGGCCTTAAGTGTAACATTAGAATGTTAAGCCTTGCCAATTAAACTCATTTTAATCCATAAATAGTTATCAATGAAATTTTCATGAATACTATCGTAATATTACCTTCCTCTCCCTTCCCTGAGTCTTTTAGATAGTGATATTTCAAGAACATATTGACTCAAGGTTGTGGATCAATTGTGCGATCATAAGGATATTTTATGGTAACGCTTGGGAATTAGAACATGATGTTCATGGAGATATATTATTAGTGTAATATATATATAGGAATCTATTTTTGGGTTATTTGAGCTAGGATAATCCAAATATGATCATAAAACATAGTGAGTTTTCATAATGAGGTACTCTTTTGTTTTTTTTCATGCTTAAATTAACTCACATAAGATCCTTAGTGCGAATCAAGTATTTTTAAGATGATTCAATTATATTATGAATTATATGTGATTAAAATTTATATCTCCCCTATTTTTTATTCCATTATATGATGTGTTCATTTATAACATTCCATAGATGGTTATATACCATGAATAATTACATCAACTAAAAGTATGTAAATTAAATTTAGATTATAAATAAAAAAGAATAAGATTTTAAAACATGGAAAATATGCTGGATCATATTTTCCATTAAGTATCACCATTAATAGAACTAAAACTACCATGATATAGAAATACATCAAAGGAGAAAGCATGTTTTGATACCTAAAATGAAAACTAAATGAATGAGAAGTGTGATTTAATTGGTAAGAATGAAATGAATTTATAGGGAGTAATGGTTGTAACATAGTCATTATATAAGGTAAATATAGTATTTAGAAATATTTTAATTGGATATAAATGTATGTGATAGTTAGAATTATTTTTTCAAAAACAAATTTAACAAATTTATTTCAAAAATTATATTGGATGAAAAATATATAATATTTATCTTAAATGTTTATTTATATTTTTTTATGTGTTACCTATTATTATTATTATTAAAGTAAGATATGGTGAATTTATAAAATACAATGAAATATTTGAATGTAAATTTATTGATCAAATCAAATGGTTAGAATATATATAGTTATTTTTAATGGTATTTAGTTTTTTTAAGTGTCATTTTTCATTGAATTATTTTTTAGTGTTGAGTATCTTTATATTAATAAAATTAATCACTACTAAAGAATGTTTTTAAATGAAATTAATTGATATCATTTAAAATAAAATAAATTATTATTCTTCAAATAGTTATTACAAGGAAAGTAATAATAATATATTAATTTCATGTTTAAAAATACATATTTTCTCAAAAAATTACATTACATGTGTCCATATTAAAATTAATTTTCCAAATCTAGAAGTTGTGTCTCTAAAAATGTATTTAATAATAATATTCATATTGAGAAATAATTTAATTTTCATTTTTTATAAAAATAGGTTACCAAGATAAATATTTGTTACCACAGTGAAATGGTTATTTTTCATAAATTGTATTTTTTTTAATATACGTCGTATTTTTATATTAATAAATTAAATTATCCAATTTTAAATGATTAATATAATATAATATTTCAATTCATAAAAAAAATTAATAATAATTTAATTAGTTATTGATAGGATTTAACAATAAGAGTAGTTAATATTTTAAAAGTCATTTGTCTACAAAAACTATTTATTCTATATTTCAAATGCTTTAATTTAAAATTTGGTTTTTCTTATACATAAAAATTGAATTATATTTAATGGAGTCATAATGAAAAATAATCACATAAAAAACATTCATGGGGGGATATCATATATTTTTCAAATAAGTTACATTTTTTGTAAATATTTAATAATGTTTAAGGGTAAAATAGAAGCAATCTACCTTGGCTTGAATTTTACTAGTTCCACCTGAAACATAGAAATTAAAAAAGACATTTTTTCAATTTTATATTAAATATCACATGTCTATCCAAAATTTCTTCTCCAAACTCCCCTAATTCCAATGTGATTCAATCATTTCCCTCCACCTATCTTTAGTTTCTAACGAAATTTCCATATTTTCACCTATAAAAGGATCTCACATCGAAATGATTAAATAAATAATTAACCATTAAAATAACCTTAAAAAACAACCAATTTTAACACCCCTAGATACCTATTCCATGTTTGGATAAATCTAGTTACAATAAAGTTCCTTTATTTATTGATTTCCAAAAGGCCTTTGAAGAGAAGTTTTAAGTACTCAATGTGAGTATTTAACACTGCATAAGCTTTAATTATCAATATTTATAATTATCACCTCCCCTAAAACTATTCTAAAATCACTAATAAAATTACATAAATATCATTAGTATAATTAAATTTAATTCTTTTAATGTAAAAATTATTAATTTCTGTTTCTCCCATAATTTGGGAAATTAAAATGTCACTCGTGTTATGTGTAGACTACTACTTCCATGGAATAAATATTTAATTTTTCATCATATCAAGAATTTATTTAATGGATAAAATTATATTTATGATGTTTTTAAGATTCTATAAAGATAAATTAATAATTTTATTAACATCAAAATATTTATTAATGTATAACAACTTGTTCATTAAAATTTACCGAAACAATCTCATCACCGATTTCATCTTAAAAAATCATAAATAAAACTCCCATGGATTAAAATTTTAAATTTATAAATCATCATGGAAAATATATTCTATTACCGTAAATAATATAGTAATAATTAAGATCTTATTAGAGTATGGGGGTCAACATTGACATTACAAAGAGTGTGTGAAACAATCAACGTTTCCAGCATCTAATGATGAAAATAAATAAAAAATAACAAATAAATGTGTATTTAATTATTATAATTAGGGAGTATAAAATGTAATATATTTTAATAAGGTTATTAAGAAAGTGATTAAATTTTGTTTTATAATATAGAAGGTTAAATTGATTTCATTGATTTCAAGAATAAAGGTAAGGGTTTTTCATAACTTAATTCCCTTTCCTTGAGTTATAATGTTTATTATTAAGCTTTATTCTTATATATTTGGTTTCATACACCCTATCTTTATATTATTTTTTATTTATTTTTTCATTTCTTTTATTTTATATTTATATATTATGAACTCCATTGTGAAGGATTTTTTACTTTAAGGAATATGATACCAATAAGGTTTTTGTTTCAATTTTCATTCATTAAGTCTTATTTTCATATTATACACCAATTATTCTTTTATATGGTTTACTTACTACCCAATATGGATTTTATTATTATTGTTAAATTTTATTTCATAGTATTTGAAATTATTTTCATCAATATATCTTTTATATTGTATTGATCCAATTGTTTCCAAATTCATAAGGGGTCTTCTTACTCCAATTCCCTTCTTTGAGACATACACCGTTTTGCAAGAACATTTTATTTTATGTGGTACATTTACTCTAATATGTATTTATTTTATTAATATTTTCATTAAATTAAATTGTTTTAAATTACATTTCCATTTCTCTCTTTAAGTTTATTTTGATTTAAAAATATACCAAATCCATAAGGGTTTTTGTGAATATGATTTTCTTTCATTGAGTTATGACTATTATTTAAAATTATTCTTAAAATTATATACATTATACTTTATTATTAAATTATATTTTAATTAATATTATGTTTATATAGATTTTAACTTCTTTCTCATAATCTTGATTTCGATTCATTGAAACATTTTAAAATATGATATTGTAATGGTTTTGTTGACACAAAATTATTTTAATAGATCATTGTTTTCTCCCATGAATATATTATTCTAATTTTATTATATATATTTTTAAATTTTATTATTTATTATATTACATTACATTTTTATCTAGTAAAAAGTACATTTTTAATTTACTTCCTCTTCATTTGGTGTATTTCGATCCTTTTAAAAATTAATGTTGTTAATAATAATTATCATCCTATCCAGTATGATCTTCCTATTACATGCCTATATTTTTTCTTTATATAAATTGTTTTCATCATTATTATGCAACAAAAATATGTTCTATCCCATGTTATCTTCATTTTTCTCCTTACCCATTTTCAAAAGAATGTTTTATTATCATTATTATGATGTGGGTTTCAATAAAATTATTTAAAAATATTAAAAAGGTTTTTTCTTTCAGAATCATATACGTTATCTTTTACTCCACAATTACTCTATATAAGTTTTAAATATTTTTAAAGGATACACTTTTTGGATTTCCTTTTAAATAATATATATAAAATTATTCATTTCAACAACTTAAAAATGATTTTTTGAAATTTTCCTGCAACTTTATCCCTTTAAGAAAATTTCCAAAAAAATCTAAAAATTTACATAATGTTTTTACTTAAATTTTCCTCTTTATATATGAAACATATATATGCTGTGTATTTTTTTGGAATAACACACTAAATTCTCCTATTAAGTACTATGTTTGGGAGATTAAATTCTAGTATCATTGAATCAAATTATTTTATGTCCTTTTATGTGATGCCATTTGAAATGATATGAAATTCATTTTATTTTCATAGGATCTTAATGATATGATGTATTATTGATTTAATGTGTCACGCATATGTCTGGATGTGTTGGTTTGGTTCCTACATTACCCTCTAATCAATAGGTTAATGTTTCATGTCTTATTAGATGATGATGTTATGAACGTACATTATTGTTATGTTCACAACATGATGAATGGACATTATTCATATTTTCAAAAAATTATTCAGGGACTCATTTAATCAAAACTTTTCCCATGGTGTTATGATTTTATATTATAATTTATGTTACACACACTTAATCCAAATTCTTGTGTTATTATGCATTCCTATGATATGTTTCATAGATCATGTTTATTGTCTCATATGTTCACACTCTTATTACATCATATATAGTTGATCATTTGAGATTACATGTCCTCCAATTATGAATTATAAATAAATATTTTTATTCTATGATTTTTTTAATCAGGTATTTATCACATGATCATATTTTATCACATGATTACGATATAACCATTAATGTCATGTTGATATGTTTTTTATTATAGAGAATTTTAGCTCCACCCTTCTGGTGTTTCCCATTTCCTTATAAAGTTATCTACATTTTTAAATTTAGATGGAATTATTATATAGATATGGTTTATAGGATATGTTTAATAAATAATGATTAAAAATATTTCTAATTATCTAATCTCTAAACACTCTAAACCTCCAATTATCAGGGTTGTGTGATTATTTAAGGGATATAATGTCAAAATTATGGAAAATATGTGAATGATATGCAAGTTTATATTTAGTCATCTCACATAGAATCAAATATAGTCTTTAAAATATGTTTGTTTAGTAATAAAACTAATAGTGTGGGTTTGAGGTATCTCATGTTTTTTTAATGATTCCTGCATAGCATTGTGGAATCATCTTGATTTGATGGGTCGTTTTCATGGATTTATGATAGGATATGAATAAAGGATTATCACATGAGGTTATATTCAGTTTCAGTGATTACTAGTGTTTTTTAATGATTATACATCCTTATTTTAATTTAAAAAATTAATTATAAAATTTTATAATTATTTATTTGGATGTTATGCAATGAGAAAGGTTTTTGGGTGTTGATATGAGTTTGTATAAGTCGTGTAATTACTTATTTAAGGATGAGATAATCTTATTGTAGGGGGTAAATCCTTTGTTGAGGTAATTGGTACCTTAATACTAATTAATACTCATTTTTATTCAGGATTTTACATGATTTCATTGATTTATTTGATTTGTATTAAGATATTATGGTGTTGATCATCTTGAATATATAATTAATACACTCTTTATCTTTGAGTAAATTGAGATCACCTGATGACGATTTATCTAAGGGAAAGAGGTGCTGGTTAAGTTGAAGAGAGATCTTAGGTAGTCTTTATATACAATATTTTTTGTGGGTAGACTATATTGGATCCATATGGATAGTTGGATAGTCAAGAGAGTCCTAGTTCTAGAGATCATAGGTTATATTGTTATACCTATGATGCTTAATAAGGAAACCCCTCCTATGAGTGGATTGAAAGTTGGTATACTCCATATTTGGTATAATACCTCTATGAATATATGAATTTTTTCATGGTTGGTTTTCTTCTGGTTAAATTGTTAAGTTATCTTCTAAGAGAAGTAAGTGATATAACCTAGATAAGGGGTGTTATATGTGATTTTGATTAGGTTTAGACCAACCCTATGAGGAGTCAGTCTGGAAGATACTATGAGAAATGAGAAAACCATAGGTTGTTGGATGTGGATTTATTCCAATGACTAGAGACTATAATGGGTCATTATAACCTTAGGTATTCCATAACAGGTGATAATGATAATGTCAATAGGTATGATAGGTTGTACTTGTGTGATTGAATTATTTTAAAGAGGATAAAATGTGAGGATAGTGGAAAATAGGTCTACTTTGTGACTTGGTGCTAGGTATAGTGTTACTAGTTACCTCTAACAGGATGGTGAGCCTATAAAATGGGTTGTGTGCCATATTTTTATGGCATTAATGAGCCTGTTGTGGCCCTATATTTATTAAGTGGGAAATTAAGAATGTGGTAGACCATAACCTAAGCGAGGGAGATGTGATAAAAATGTATAGGAACTGAACTTGAGTGAGAAGTAAGTGGTCATGATGTGTGTCTTTTCCATGAGTGATATGGTACTAGAAGAGACTATGCTGAGTGAGAGGGTATTGGTCCATTTGTGCTTATTATACCCACCATGAGAGAGGGGAGTTGACAGTTTGTGAACATGTTCTGAGTAAGAGAGTGGTGGATGTAATTTTCATTCCCCCATATGTGAGTAGAGCTTTTATGGAATCTTATTATGTGACCTATTGTGAGATAGGGTTTGGTATAGGTGTTTGGTAAGGGATCTGCATTATGTAAGTGGGTAGTGGTTGATACTCATTATATACCCTTCCCTATAGTTTTTGGTATGGGTTGGTAGTTAGTAGGATTTCTGACCCCGTTTCCTCTAAAATAGGCTTGGTTATTTTTGTGATATAATAAAGTCATAAAATTATATTTCAGGAAAAAATAGGTATTGTCAGGTATCATGGTGGCCTCGTTGGAACACGATGACCCAATATACATGGATTCTTAGTGTCCTAGTTAGAAAAAAATGATTCTAGGATCATGTGTGGGAATATTTCTTTTGTTATTTTTTAGCTCTTGCATACATGTATATGACAGTGTGTATTAGGGGAACATTATTGGAACCTATAAAGATATATTCCTAACACCCTTTTATAGAACTTTGTTGTGCATGAAGAACATATGTTTATTGTACAGGTTCTTCATATGTTGTATAGTTTATTGATCTATGGTAACTCGATGGGGGTATTGGAGATAGGAATTGAGGTAAGGCTTGAGGATGGAATTAAAGCCTATTTTTTATTTTATTTATTTGATTTATTTCTATATATGGTCAGTCCAGTGGGTGACTAGCTGAGATATATTCTTGTATTTATACATTACATTTTGTAATGGTATGGATATTTTTTAATTCTATATATTATTATATCTTCTATATATTATGTTTGGTTATATTATTTGTTATTACTGGTAATTATATCGAGGTAACAGTCTCCATAATGTATGATTTAGGCCCTAACCACTAGACAATAGCCTTTGGTGTGAGGATCCACACTGGAGGTCACATAGTATGCCAACCGAGACACTATTGTTTAGTCCTAATGAAGGTCATTACAAGGTGGTATCATATAATATTTTTAATTATATTATTAATTATGGTACTAATAATATTGGAGAACTATGTTTCAATTTTTTTTATGGACCTTATACTAGTTAGTCATGAACACCTTTTTGGTTAGAGGTAGAAGTTATCAGGGTTATGGGATTCATGTTCTCATTTTATATTGTTATGGTTGAGATATTTATTCAATTGTATGCCTTTATCAGAGATTCTATTTTTTGACTATGGGACCATAGTGGTAGAAGTAATACTCATACATCATATTTTTCATTTAGTATTCACATGATATATGTGTTCCTATGTGTGATTTATTTTTCTAATGATAGGTTTAGGTTTTAAAATCTCAAAAATGACTTATATGGTGTTTTATAATATATATATTTGGTTTCATTCTACTTATATAGACCATGATATTGACTCATGAGAATTTTTCAAATGCAAAGTCACGTTGATCTTATAATTAGGTATTTTATAGTGAGGAAAATATAGTCCCCTCACAAAGATATTTATAGTGATATATTGGCAGGTCAGTGGATACACTAAATTCCTTGGTGATTGACCCATTGAGTGTTATTTTAATGGGTTTTGGTAATTTAACTTGTCAAAAACCCTATATTGGATTCTTGGTGGAATCATAATTTACTAAGCTGTATGATTTTTTAGTCACCCCTAAATGGGTCGAGGAAACACATGTGGAAGTTACATGATCCATTGGGATATAAAGTTCTTGGATTTTTTTGTTTCATGATTTGGTGAGATGGAATGATTGGTTGGATTCATATCCTTATTGATTCTAGTTGAGCTTTCTATATCTTGTTGGGAGTGTAGGTAGATGATCATGGTTTTAGAATGATTCTCGTGTAACGGGTGATTGTGGTGTTGTCATTGGCATAAGGGAGATTCCATGGGCCTATTGGGATGGATGAATTTTGGATGATTTTGGTTAGGTGGGATTTTCAAGCAGTGGGCCATAGTAAGTGCTTTGGGTGAGTGATCCTAGGTTTGGTGGAATGTGACTCATGGGGGAGTGACTCGGGTGGTGTTATCTAGCCATATATAAATGTTCACCCATTAGGTTAAATGAAGTGCCTATTGGAATGATAACCTTAGGTTTTTATGGGGTTGGGAGTATCAACTCATTGAAAAAAGGTGAAATCAATAATAGATTATCTTATTGTGGTATGACTGATTGAAAATAGTTCAATGATAGGGGTTAACAAGGTGGGTGAGTGTGGCATTTAAAGGGTGAAAGATCCATTAAAATATAATGAGTGTTGGGTTCATACTTTGTTTTTGTAAATTAAATGATCTTATGATGCCTCTAGAAATTGAGGTATTTGTGATTGGGTGATGTGATGATTTTTTTTTATTAAAACTGATATCATTAGTGACTAAAATCAGCAGAAGTACAAGAACAAAGCCAAGCAGGGAAATTGTCCAACCAGAGCTGGATAGAGTCAAAAGGGCCTGAGACTGCTAGCTGAAAGGCTGCATTGTTTCCTTCCCTTTTTGTAAAGGAGAATGTGCAAGAAGAGAAGCACTGGCCAAGTGAGAGAATCCCCCTAAAGATGGTACCAAAAGGCTGGAGTCCACCATCATTGTTGGTGATAGCATTAATGATGGTTAGGCAGTAAGACTCCAAAAAATGTCGCTCCATCCAAATTCCAAAGCGAACAGCAAACCAGCAAGGATGGACATGGCCTCAGCAACCGCCAGTTCCCAAAAAGCTTGGTGTGGAACATATTTTGCTGTAAGGATTTTCCCCAGATGATTACGGACCAGAAGGTTGAGGGAAACAAGCCCATCCTTTTGGAGAGACACGTCCACGTTAATTTTAACAGTACCTTCTGTTGGGGGGTTCCACTAAGAGGGTGGGATAAGGGCAGCTCCTGTCATAAAATGGTCCTTGGGGTCTTTCCAGCCCTCAGTCCAAGAAGTAGCCTTGTCAATCCAGAATTTGGGAGGCTTGTGAGCTTAATGAAACACGACATCGTTGCGTATGATTCAAATAATCCAGCCCAACATGCAAAGAGAACATTAGAGAGCAAAGGGAAGAGAGGAGCACCAACACGTTAGAAGATTGGGAAGTTCAGAGGCCAAATCTAGTAAATCGGTAGAGGACGGGTCCAATTTACTCCAGAAATTCTTAGCTCCTAGGCATTGAATGATGGTGTGCAACGGAGTTTCAATAGTGCTCGGGCAGAAAGGTAAAAATGCACAACTGGCCATATGCCAGTAAGTGAGAAGGCTCATAGTTAGGAGGGTAGCCATGCAAACCTTCCACCAAAAGTGGCGAATTTTAGGGGGAACGTTGAGTGTCCAGATCGATTTCCAACGTGCCTCATCCCGGATGGAAGGGTGGTGGCCATGGGCCAGTCTGTAGTAGGACCTCACTGTGTATTCGCTCGTGATTTCATTGGTCTAGAAAAGGTGGTCAGGACATGAATCAGGGATCTAGGGAATGCTTAGGATGATTCTTTGTTCCCTTTCATTAACCCAATCAAGGATCTTTTCAACACACCACCCTTTTCCTTGGTCAAAAAAAAAGGCAGCTGATAGTGGCATCTTCAAAACCTGGTTGGACGGGGGATGTAGCATGCATACCATCCTTATGGATATGCCAAGGATCAGTCCAGATATTTCCCGATGACCCAGACCCAATCCTGCAGCCCAGTCCTTTATCCAGGAGCCTTTTTCCCCCAAAATGCTTCTCTATAGGAACCTGGGGTGGGGACCAAGAGAGAAAGCATGGAAGTCCGTGTGGGGAAAGTACATAGCCCAGAGAACCCATGCACAGAGTGACGAAGGATGGTTAATCAGGCACCATCCTTTCTTGGCCAACAGAGCATCATTGAAGAGAAGGAGATTTCGAAAACCCATCCCTCCCATTGATGTGGGTTTGAAATGTTTCTCCCAGGCCATCCAGTGTGGTCGATTCATTCCATCATTCCTACCAAAAACTAGCAATGTGTGTGTGTATTTGGTCGACTATGAATGACGGGAGCTTAAACTGGGACATAAAATAGCTGGGGATGGACTGGATGACAGCTTTGATGAGTGTCTCTTTACTAGCTTTAGAAATTCCTTTAGGGGACCAACCAAGAATTTTCTACTCAATTCTGTTAATAAGATATTCAAAGATTTATTTTTTGGAGCGGCCAATCACCGTGGGAAGCCCAAGATACTTCTGATGCTTCGCAACCATATGAATACCAGCTAAAGTGCATATCTCCTCCATCTTAGAATGATGCACCCATGCAATGAAAGAAATTTCAGATTTGACACGATTGATAGACTGGCCAGACGCCCTCTCATACTGGTGGATTGCATGGCAGATCTCCTAATATTCATTAACTGTGGCTCTGAAAAAAGAGGCAGTCGTCGGCGAAGAAGAGATGCGACAATAGTGGGTCACCACAGCTGGACTTTTCCCCATGAATAGAATTATAGGATGCAACCCTGGAAATAAGATTATAAAACACGTCATCCACCAGGATGAAAATAAAAGGGGAGAGAGGATCTCCCTGGAAGATGCCTAAGGATGGGGCTAATCCTCTGGTGAGCTCCCTATTGACCTTGATTTTAAATGACACGGTCAAGATGCAGTCCACGACCAAATCTTTCCATTTAGCACAGAAACCCATTTTAATCATAACAACATGAAGGAAGTTCCATTCCACTCTATCGTAGGCCTTGGTCATATCCAATTTCTAGGACATGGTTCCTCTTTTCGCATTAGAGCTTGAATTCAAATAATGAAACACTTCATGGGCCACAATCGCATTATCTATAATCAGTCTCTTGGCCACAAAAGCACTCTAATTTTCAGAGATAATACCAGGTAGCCAAGGTTGTATCCTTTTGACAAGGATCTTTGAGAAGATCCTGTAAGAGACATTGCAGAGGTGGATAGGTCTAAAATTCAGGATCTCCAGGGGTTTCTTAATTTTGGGGATGAGGACAAGGATAGATTCATTGATGAGAGCAATGCTCATCTTCCCAGTCCAAATATTTTTTTATCATGGTACAGATGTCAGGACCAATAATGTGCCAGTATTGCTTAAAAAATAGTGTGTGGAACCCATCTGGTCCCGGGGCCATAGTTGAATTAAGATGTTTCAGTTCCAGGCGTATTTCGTCATCTGTCACAATGTGATGAAGTTCTGTGGTTAACGTAGAGAATTTTTTTATAAATTTTATTTAGTGGAGGAATAGATGGTGTTTTTAATGTAATTGGGTTTTATTAGGTGGAAACTACATCTATTTTATAGGTAAACTACCAAAATTATGTTTTGACATGTGATTCCTAGGATGAAGAATTCAATAGTCCAATATTTTCCTTTTTAAGTGAGGACTTCAGGTAGGGAGAACCATAATCCTTGGGTTGAATTATTTATTAGAGATATGGTGTCCTGATAAAAATGGTTTTTTTTATTTCATATCACTATCGATAAAGGTGGTGACATGGTGGATTGAATTTCACTTGAATGTGTGCTTAGTGTTTTTAGTTACGTAGCAGAAATGCGGTTAGCATCCAAGGGTAGAACACAATGATATGGTAGTGAATTGATGACCGGGCTTGGTTGGGAATGAAGGATGGAGAAAATAAATTACATCTTGAGTATGATTATAATTATGGTGTGTATTTATTAAATTTCCATAAATTATATGGGTACTTATTTATGTGGAAATTTGAATTCATGGTATTAAAGCACCAATTGATTCATGAATTGGGACTCCAATATGTATTCTGAGAATTGGAACATCTTGAGGATATTTTTTCAATATATACCAATGACATAATGGTGGGTTAGGTTCAAGGGTGAATTATGAAGTGGATTCAGGGTGACCGACCTTCTTAACTATCATTATAAGTGGTATGCCATGCTACGGCAGGTGAGGGTCGCACAGTGATGAGAACTCAGTGGGTGATGATCGCATCATGTCCAAGGGCATCATTAAATGAATTTTTTTTTGTAATTTAGATAAGGTAAATACTTTTATGAAGTTATCATTCCATGAAGTGGGTGTCTCACTATGATTATAACTCATAAAACATTGATCTAGTATTCTTACAGTTTTGGCCTTTTATGTTTCTCATGGAGGATGTTTGGTCATGCCAATACTTTGGGATCATGCCATAATGACATGTCCAAAGGTTTGGATCATGGATGGGAGCATGATTAGTTAGTATGTACAATAGGGGAGTCTATGTACATGGGCATGGGCCTCTCCTTAGAGTGGTGCATTAGGCCATGACCTAGAGGGGTCACACAACAATGTGGTTGGATAGGGTCCAGGTCCCCTTAATGAAAGTGTTTTACACTATTACCCATAAGGGATTCACAAATATGGAGTAAGTAGACATGTGGGGTCCTCTAAATTGGGTGTTCTGTGCCATGACCCAAGATCTTTTGTTTTGATGGTCCTTGGCTCTAGTGCATTGTGCCCTGACCCTCTTTGTTGCATCGCAACCAACCAGTAGAAGCATTTTAAGAAAGAGAAAAACCCTTCATTTTTTCTTTATACACTTTTGGTTTTGGTTCATACATATGTGTGTATGTCCATTAAACCAGATCCTTCCCTCGAATTCCTCCCTTTCATTTCCCCTTGTTACGAGGTGATGTTAGTGGTGTTCTACCATGATTTCAACATAAATTCTCCCCTTTATCCCTATTTTCATCCTTTAATATTATTTTCATTCATTTGTGATGTATCAAGGATATAATTTCATTTATTTTTTCACTAGTTAATTTTATAAAAACTTCTATTCAATGGTTCGTTTACTCTCTATAGTGAGAGGAGATCCAAAAACGACTAATGCATGTGGTTAGGTTTTGTTTTTGTGATGTGATAATTCTCATTGATTTATTCCATGACTATACCTATTTGGATTAATTTGAATAATTAATTATCAAATGTTATAATTATTTATTTAGATGTTTTGGAAATAAATAGGAGCTCATATATTGATATGAGAATGGAAAATTCCTAGACGATCTTGGTTAAGGGAGATCATAGATTGGACTAGGTGGGAAATATTTTAAGAAGGTATTTTTTCCATTTAATACTATGTTATATGCTTTTTTTTGAATTATTGTGAAATATTTCATGAATTCATGGGATTGAGTAAAATTTTTATGGGCATATATTTCTTAATAAGAAGATATAATATGGAATTTAACCTCCTAGATATGCAACATGTTCAATTTTTTAGTTACAGTAAATTTGGATTTCATTGAAACCATGAAATGATGGAGAGTACATTTTGCTGGAGTTTATGAAAGATGTTCATTAGGTCTAGGTGTGAGATATGATCAAGGTATCCAATGTTTATTCCTTACTTCCAGTTGCATGGGAATGAAATTCTTAGGCCTCGCAATTATGGGTGAGATAGTTGTATTTCTCACACTTGGTAAGGAGCACTCTCCTTGGGGTAGATTAAATATTTTATATACCATGGAGAGGATAAATCCTTCAGGACTAAATAATGTGTGGCATGAAGGGATTACTCTATGTGATTGGATTGAGATAACTTATTTGAGCTATGTGAGATAGAACCTAATTGATTGTGTGGTGAAAACTTCTGATGAGGTTTGGACTATGAATTTGAGCTCTAGGTCAGGAAGTCCCTATGGGATGTGAGAACTCAATGGGGTTTTGAATAGAGATTGTTTTTAATGATAAGAGACCATAATGGGTCATAAGAACCCCGTTTATTTCTTGATGGGAAATAAAAGGATGTCAAGAGGTTTTGAATGATGTTCTTATGTGATTAATACGGTTTGGGGAGGTTAGAAAATGGGTCTTGGGATGCAGAGGTGTGCTTAATAATGTGGGGTAGGTATCATGTGACTGAATCCACGAGAAAAATTAATAATCCTGAGGGATAGTTCATGTGACCTATTTTCTATTTCATGTATTATCAAATTATGACCTCATCCTAGTTGAAAGGGTAATGTATTATGTGTTAAACCTTACCCTAGGTGACATGGAAGCTGTTTGGATGTATAGGACCTCACCATGAGTTATAAGGCAGTGGTATATATGGGTTTCCTTTCCCTGAGTGAGAGGATACTAGTAGGTACCACCCCAAGTGATAGGGTATTGTTTCACCTATGCTTGTGATACCCACTATAGGAGAGAGGAGTGGTCAGGTTATGACCTCATACTGAGTAAGTGTATGGACCTAACCTTAAAAATCACTTAATATAGTGTATTTAGATGTGAATTATCTTTAATTAATTCTCAATGACAATTGAGTTGTATATTTTTAGAGAATTTTTTCACAACTCTTACATAACAAATCCTTATATTATAAAATGGACACTTATGATCGGTATCCATTTTTTCTACCAATTCAAACTTTTAAAAAGAATCATTTTTTATTTTGACGAAATATCATCAAAATTTTGATCTTGAGCTCATATATTTTCCTAATTATACTTAATTATATATTAAAAACATTTTAAAAAATATTATGAGAATGAAATATCAGTAAAGGATATTAAAATAAAGAAAAAAATTATTTTAGTGAAAACATGAAAATCCATGAAAAATCATTACTTGAAAAAAAAAACAGGTGATTTTACCAAAAAAATGTTATAACCACTATTTTAACACAAATAATATTTAGATTAAATTTTGAAAAAAACTATTTCCATAAAAACTCATAATCCATCATAGAAAATTCATGTAGGTTCCTTGGGACATCATAATCATATCACTCTTATAATCACTCTTACAAATGGAATAACCTTACGGTCGACTTCCACATCTGATAAACCTAATGGATTTTTGAGGTATTTAGGTACACCCATTTTATAATATATAACAAGAACACGCATGAGATATATTGGGGTTCAACTCTTTCTAAACATTTTCTATGGACAATATCATGAATAAAACCCTTAAAGACTCTTTTGAACCCATGTAAAAGATACATTTGGATATTAAAATACCTCTTTTCCTTAAAAACTAATTATGAAATATAAAAATGAACACATAATAATTAAACCATTTAATTTTAAAATAACCATGTAAAATTATAAATTAAACATAATATAATTGAGGGATCATGACGGCGGGAAAGGATTCCCTTGTTGTATAAGTTAAAAAACATTCCTTCTATATTTTTTCCAGAAGTGTCACAAAGTACCTCATTGGGAAAATGAAAAAAATATTACTTTAATAATGTTTTTATAAAGTAAAACATTTGTAAAATTTCATTAAAAAATCATACGAGAATAATAAAATAGTGATTTTCTAAAAAAAATTAAAATATGGATTTGGAAAAAAGAAGAGTTTTAAGGGAAACATCAAAAGATAATTTTTAAAAGAAATTATATTTCCATGAGTATGACATGTCACGTACATTATTTATCTTACAGAGTATTAAAATTATTTTAATTAATTACTTCTTTGAAAACCATTTCATATTTTTTATTCCTTTTATTTCATCCATTATAATGTTATAACCGTTACTTTACTATTTATGTTCATGTCATATGTTTTGATGATATTATGTTCATAACTAAAAAATGTGTTCGGTAATTTGACTATAGTAAAAGTAGACATTAATCCATAATCTACATAATAATGTTCCTGAAATAGTTATCATTTATTACATAAAATATTCTTTTAAAACCAATCATGAAAGATAATTATGTAAAATAAACAACGTTACAATCATAAAGATTTTAGCTCGTACGTACATATAAGTAACATTTGCATTTTTCAAAGATCATTATGGAAAGAAGGTATGTGTTATTTTATCCATAAATAATGATGAAAATTTCTTAAATATCATAATAATTTTATGAATATAATTATATATTTCATCCATGGGATGTGGTAATGAAAAACAAATCACATCGCTTCGTGGAGGTGGTAGTTCACATATACGCTTGAATAATGTTGTCATTTTTCAATGTATGTAAAGGTATGAAGTCAAAAGATATTTTATATTTTATTAATGATAAATATTTCATTAATATTATATAAAAATAATAATTTTTTTATTATAATCCATCCTTGATAGATGGTTACAAAAAATGAATTAAATTGTTTCGCAAGGCAGCAGTCCACCATACACATGAATAACGAGTTCGTTTTCCATTTGATTGAAGATGGTATAGATATAAGTTATGAAATTAACTAAATAAAAATAATTATATTTAATATACCATAATTATTATTATTTTCATAGTTGAATAAAATTTTAAGTAGCTTCATGAAGAAATAAAATAGAAACAGTCGATTAAAAATGATACCTCTTCTTCAGACAACTTCCATTTATTAATACCTTAAGACCACTAAGGATAGTTTTATGAATAAACTAATTAATATATAATGAGGGTATATATTACCGGAAGGTATTTATTTAGGTATTGGAAAAACCAACTGGTTTATGAAGTGTGAACTAAATAGAATAAGACGTTTCATTTTTTGAGAGTGGGGAGGGGCACTCTTGGAATTTATCAAAATATGAAATTAATATAACTTAATATTATATTAAAAATGGATCCAAAATCATTAATTTAGAACATGGGATGATTATAGGTTGAACTAATATCATAAAACAACTCTTTGATAAGTTTATTTCAAAACTCACTGTGACAAAAAGGATTTTACTCTTTGAGGATCAATATAGTAAAATTTAATGAAAAAAATATAATAAATTGGAACTATTGGATATTGTAAACTATATTTTAATTAATTTCAATTATTTAATTTTATTAGTAATTTTAAATTATTTAATATAATAATATTTAATATAAAATATCATTAATATCAATTTCTAGAACTATTCATTACTTTGACTTTAATAATATAAATATAACACTTATAATTAGAAAAAATTATTCTAAAACATTCCTAACATTTCAAGTAAATATTATTCTATTTTATCACTATATTTATCTAAAATAATATTCTTTTTATTATTTTTAATATTATTTATTTGATATTTCCATTAAATGAATAATTACTACATCGACAGTGTCTAACAATTTAATGTATTTATTTGTTCAATAAATTGTAAAAATAAATTACCATAATGAAGATAATTATTTTTTTTTGAAAATAATATTTATATTCGAACATATCCTTTGAATAAACCCATATTAAAAATATTATATTTATTAAAAACAAGGGTGTGACATGTTTGACTTTTCTTGAAATAAAACACTATAAATGTCATAATATCCTCCAAATCGACAGAAAATGTCAAATATACTAATATTATATGATTAAGGATGTAATTTAATCATCTAATAAAATTAAGTAATTTTTTTCCATTTTTTGAATCCTTCTTGTATTATTGTTAACCTAAAATACCTGATTTACACTAACTTTGGTAATAAAATTACTATTGTAAATTTTAATAATGAAAAAAAACTACCAAATTTGAAACCAATAATTCCTTATATGGAATCAATTTTTTAATATTAATCTCATAGAATTAACATAATTTGATTTAAAATTAATCCCTCAAAACGTCGTAGAAAATAGTTTTCTAGACAAATTGGTTTTTAATCTAGAAAATATAATTATATCAAAATAAGATATGAGTTTTATTAACATTTAATTAATTATATTATATATAACTATGTAATATTTATGTTTCATTTAAAACATATTAAAATCATAACGGGACTTATTAATATAAAAACGATAGTTTTATAAAATTGGGTATTTTTTACTATTCACAGAAAAAATATTATTTTCATAAATTATTAAAACAATAATCCAAATATAATTTCGACAAGATGAAGTCTAAAAAAAATTCATTATTTCAAATAAATTTTCTAAAATATATTGAAATTAATTATAATTTTTTACTCAGAAAATGCATGAAAACCCATTTTTGAAGAAAATGTATTTTTGAAGAATAAAATGACATTTCTATGATTTGGAGTGATTTTTTATAAATAATTAAATAATACATTATAAATGAGTATTAACATTATATATTTTCTAATTCCATTAATACTATTCATTCCCTCTTATTTAAGAGATGGGTTATAACAATCACATTTAAATAATAATAATTTATTGTTTGTTTAATCTTGGTGTTCAATATCTTGTATGCTATCAAACATCGTATTTTATTTTTAATATATAATTATTTTACATTCTCCCCCCCCCCCACCCAACAATATTATTCCATACTTACAATTTTGAACTCGATATCGTTACCTATGTTTTGAATTTTCAAAATACCATTATTGAAATCCTAAATTGTAAAACGGGTCAATTAAACATCCCCTTTAAAACAGGATAGGGTAATTATTAAAGTAATATATAATAACACACAACATTGATTTAATATAGTAAAACATTAGTGAGGAGTGAATACATGGATGTATAAAGGAAAACTAACTCATGAGTACTGATAGAGAGTGATAGAGAACATGGTCATGAGAAATTTTACAATCACAAAACCATAATTCTATTATGGCTTAATAGAACATTGGTTTTTAAATAATAAAAGTATAAAAATAAAATTTCTTTTTCAAAATAATTTTCCAAAAATTGAGGTATTATTTTACCATATAGATTAATAGCATAGGGAAATATACTTACTTGATATGTATTATTCCATCCTCTAATCAACTCTTGCCACAATATTATATTTTTATCCAAATAATGAGTAATCAAGATGAATTTTATTGTTCTTGAACCACTAGAATCAACATCTATGGATCATAAAATCCTCAAAATGAGAAAATTTGTTCTTCCTATCTTTAAGGATTACAACATATAAAACTCTTTATCACATTATAAGATAATTCACAAAAAGAATAAACATTCACGTAAAGAAAACTAATTTAATATTTAATATTAAACAGTAATGCCCAAAGTTAAACATAGATCATTAAATAAATAACTATACTTAAAATTACTCTAAATATTCCATACTAGGATTGAAAGAAAAATATCTGGAGGATTTGGTTACAAAGTCTTAAAAGATCAGTTTTAACATTTATTTAAAAATAACATGAATTAATCTTGAAGTCTCATACCAAAAAGTATTTTACATAATCACATATTCTCTAGGATATGATAATAAATTATATTAATAATATGAATAACCATATTTAGTAATAAAATCTTTTATTTTTTCATAAGATAATTCAACCTTTATTTCTTATATATAATTTTATTGAATTATATTTACCTTAGTCCTATTATATTATCAAAAATAATAGTGACCTTATTCTAAAATAATTTTATTCACTTAATCATTAAATCAATATCAAAAACCCTGGTTATTTATACAATAAAAAATATGTTCCAAAAATGAATAAAAGTTGTTTCTTTTAGATCATTTAAATAAATATAAACAATTTTCATACTAACTAGGATATCCCATAGGCCAGTGGTCGGCGATGTACTCTTGTCTCCCTTTAGTTTGTGGGTTGAAACCACATGTCCTTATTAGATGTGACATGTTTTCCTTCATCCTGTAGGTTTCCCTTTTTATAAAAATATATTAATATAATTCTTATAACATTACCAAAAAATTTATAAATATTATAAAAAATATCTTCAATGTATTAAATATTATTCCAAATATTTTAACCATAAATGGTATCTAATGTCTTTTATTTTACCTCCCAATATTTAATTACTCATAATTACTTCAAAATAAAGGATCATATAAAACCTAAAGGATATAAATTTCATTAGACTTATTTCGAAAAAAATTAAAGTCATTCCTCCTCAAATAACCTTTTTAACATGTTAAACATAATGGTAACATGTACCCCAAAAAATTATCCTAAATCAATATATGTCTCTAAGAAATTATCAACTTTTAACTAATTTCTTTTTCAAAAGTATTGATTCTATATAACTTATGTTGCCATTTTATTTTAAAACAGACCCAACTATAGAAAAAATAATTTCATGTTTCATGATTCCTATAATATTTATAGAATACTACTATATCATAATTTTGAAATCTTGATACCTAAACACATCATTAAATCAACTTATTTCTTAAACATTTAACCATTATTCATTATATTATTACTTAATACATCATTTCTACAATAAATTATATGAATTATATCCTTATGATTCATCAATGCCAACAAAAAAAATATTTTATAATTAGAACATTAGAAAATAAATCATACCTTGAATCTAAAAATCTGAATTTCTTTGATATCCCCTTTCTCTTCAAATATGATTCCCATTTCCAAAATGTAAACTATCATTTCCATTGCGTAATTTCCCTTATTGAGAGTTGGTATGGTTGAGATTTTGAAGTAAAATTAAAAAGGCACAATGGAAAAAAACTATTTTTCATTAAATGAAAAAAAGTTAAGTAATAAAAATTGATTATTAGATGTGATTTGAATACTCATAATGCTATCAAAACATTATTTTGCAATAAAGGTGATAATCAAATCATTCATAAGGGATAAGAATGATTTAAAATATTTATTTTCTTACTTCTAGAAAAATTATCTTTGATATATATAAAATAATGTTATTAAAAAATTTAATTAATTTTATCATGCTAAAATAAAAATTGAATTTCTTAAGGATCAGAGAATCACTGATATGGGAGGTTACAATCAGTTATTTCCTTTTTTAAAATTTAAAATTTAATAAACAAAATACCTCTAACTTGTTAGATTATCATCTTTATCATTTTTTATTAAAATCAAATGCAAGAAAAAGTAGGAAGGCATACAAGTAACACAATATTTACAAGGTTCAACCTCAGTGTGAGAACCTATATCCATTCCATATTCTCTCTCAAAGTTCTATATAAGTTTACTATTATGAAGAAGAGAATAAAAATTTCGTGTCAACAATAATTAGAAACCTTCTATCTCTTTATAGGAATTATTATAATGCCTCCCATCATTTTCGGAATTTTTCTCCCAAAAATTTGAGCCACAGCAAAAATGTAATATTTATCAAACAACTCAAGAGGGGGTCCATCTAGAATCTCTATGTGATCTCCCCTCTATCTGATTATCACTATATAAAAATCCTATATTCGATAATCTAAATTTTTTCTTTTTTGAAAAATATTCTTGAAACAGCTTTATCTTCTTCCCACATAACAAAACATGGCACCCCGAAAAATTTTCTCAAATCTCTGTCTGATCCACCCTGTTCGTTTCTCTCTGTTTTGTATGCTTATCTTATCACTATTCAATATTTTGATCAATTGTTATGCACAAAAATCTCCACTGACACAAAACGTTAAGTATTTTATCCTTTTTTATCACTTAACAATTATCAACTAGGATTTACTTTCCCCCACTATTTATAGGTGCTCTCAAAAATAGAAAATGTGGGAAACTTGAAATTTTTTCCCACTCATCCAAATTCATAAATCCAAATTTATCGGATCTTTAAAAATAATTTTATCACTTCTCAAACCATCTAAAGTCCTATAGATACATCTTTAGTCTTTCTAAATTTTTTAAAACATGATAAATATCTAATTTTCTCAAATTAAAAAATTTCATAGTTCTGATAAAAGTTTTATATAGAAAATGATTGTCTGGTACTTCTCTTCCTTGAATTATCTCTAAAATTCTCTTATTATTCATAGTTCTATTAATCCTCTTTAAATATAAAACACTATTTTAGTATGATATTTTTCAAACATGGTAACTTCATATAAATTAAAACATGATACATCCTATAAAAAATGAACTTCAAACATTATACAATATTTTTATCTAAAATCTCATCTCTTAACATTTTCCATTCCCCCAAATTTACTGAAGATGTTTGACTATATTGTTGCGACTTTTAAAGACATTAGTTTTCTGTAACGACTATCCAATTTAAACATAAAAATTTCTAAAATTTTACTTTTTTGGATACTTTGTCTCATTGAAAACATGAAAACTTATACTTATTTCTTCACAAGTATTTTAGAAACTCTCTTCAATTAATCAACTTATATCTGATAAAAGAAATTCAACATTTCTCATTTATCTCTATGATGAATGTTTTCTCTAGTGAACTATCTCATGATAATTTTCTCCAATTACTAAGTTGGTCGCCCCCTTTTTTTCTTTGATATTCTAACCTAAATTCATGAGTCAAATTGCAGTTCTTAAAAAATTTCAAAACAACAAATACTCATTACCAAATACATCAGGTATTCATATAAATTCTCTATCTAATGAACAATGTCTTTTTCTTCTTCCATGTTCCATATGATATCCATCATATGGCCTAGTTAGTTCATTTCATTAGTCAGATCATGTATGCCCAATAATCAATGTTTCATTATCAGATCATATTATAAGAACCTCTTCCTTATTAATATAACTAAAAACTAGTTTCTCTGTCTTCTCATGTTTTTCAAAAACTCATCAATTTTCAAAAAATCATACTTTTAACAAAAACATCTTCTAAAACCTTTTTCTTGAAAGTGTGTCTGATCGGTAGGAAAGTTTTACTTCATTGAACTTTATCAACTTCAAAATTATCATTCTATTGACGTTTATCAATCTAGATAAATGTGTCTATAACTCTAATTTCAGGTACTTCGACATTTTCTATAACATATTCTAATTCATATACTTCTAATAATTTTTCCATAAGATGAATCTAAATATCTAATTTTGGAAAAACATAAACCCTCCTATATTTAAAAACTATAGTTCATGAAATCATTTCATGATGTTGAGAAACATGAGATTAGAAAAGAATCATCTATCTCAATTTGGAATGTTATAAAACTTCCCAACATTCCTAACTTCTATACATTAGAAATTTTTTATTTTCCAATAACTCAACAAACTCATTTAAGAATGTACACCAGTTTTAAAAAATATATTCATTACCAAAAACATAATTTTCAAAAAAAAATCATTATTAAAACAAAAATAATCTCAAAAGAACTTCAATATCTATATTTTTATTTGTTGAAAAATCCCATTAAAAAAATTTCAACTCAATATCTTTCAACACATATATTTTTTTAAAAATACTTTTTATAACAACTAAAATTTATTTCTTTTATCAAAACTAGGTCATTTTCATAAGAGATTGTCCGAACACCACACGACTGAAAATATTAATGTTTTTTGAATTAAGTACATCCCACAGTGACCAGAAACTTTTCATCTATTTTAAGATAAACTCCACTTTACATTTCCTTATTTTTACTTTTAAATATCTCCCCCATTTTATGACAACTACAGATTCAGGTCCATTTAATTAAGAAAAGTAATTGTCTCCCATTTATAGGAATCATTATATAGATTATCCCCCATTTCTATATAATCCAAATCACAGTGGGTGTACTTCATTAAGTTGTTTAGTATGTCTTTGGTGGAGTTCTAAAATGAAGTTGCAGCCTAAATTATTCAAATATCTCCCTTGGGATGAAATTTTTTAAAACATAAAAAATCTAATATTCATTGATATATATTCTTGAAACAAATATCATTCAGAAACATTCGATTTTATGTAGTGAAACATTATATCATTGTTCATTGATCATGAGTGTTGGGTATTATTTTTACAAAGATCAATTTCATTCTAATTATCACAAATTATCTACAATGGTATGTAAACATCAAATTTGAAATCTTTTTACTAAACATTCATCCATAACATTTGTGTACATGCCTAGTTAGCTGCAACATATTCAGATTGTTCTATGCTCTATGTTTTTAAACTCTATTTCTTACTATGCTAACTCACACAACATTCTCCCAAGTAAAGTGTTCCTCTATGAGTTGACTTTTGTGAATTTTAATCTCTCTCCTAATAAAAAATCAAAATAACAATGAAACATTATATTATAACATCTTTTGTATAATAACCCATGTGAACTTGTTCCTTTAACATATCTCAAATTTCACTTTTCTACCAACATATGAGAGTATTTCAGATCACTCTAATATCTAACACATAAAGTCACAACATAAACAATATCAAGTCTTGAGGGTATTATATAAATAAAAATTACACTCAATATTAGAATTTTTTTTTGATTACCACATTTTCTAGATTCATATTTTATTTTCTTCATCCAAACATCAATAAGGGTGGAAAATTATTTTCATTATTTCATGAAAAAATTTTATAATAATTACCTAGTATGATTTTCTTTATAAAGGGAAAAGTTATTTTTTTAACTTGTAAACCAGTAAAAATTTTAATTCTCCCTACTTTTAAATTTCATAAATTTCATTAATTTCTTCTTAAGACTCTTTAAAAATATTTTTCTATCCAAAAAAATTATGTAAACCACTTAAACAATTACAATTAGGGTATTGTAGTTTACTTATTTCACATATGATTTTTTTAACCAAAACTTTTGTAAAATTAAACTTTTTCAGGAAATTATCAAGTTTGGAGTACCTAAATGTTGTTCCTGTTTCAAAACATTTAGTAATTTCTTAAATTAACAAACCTTTCTTTCATTTTAATCAAAAATAAACACACATGGTTGTTCAATGTAAAATTCTTTTCAATAATCACTATTAAGGAAACCATGATTTATATCCACTCGATAAACATAATAACTTATATTGGAAAACACTACTAGAAATTTTTTAAAAGTTTATAAGCATGAAAAATTGGCAAAGGTTTCTTAATAATGCACATCTTCTACCTGTTCATAACCTATACAATTAATTATTTCTTTATTTCTTTAAATGTATCCATGTTCATTAAAAAAATTTTAACACGCATTTTTTTCAATAAAATTTATTCCTAGTGGTTGGGGAATAAGTTCCCATGTTTCATTTTTTTTACTTTGATACAACTCTTCATTCATTACATTCACCCATTATTTGTGTTTTAATTATTGAAAAACTGATTCTTGTGTAATATGTGAAATGAGTGATGTCCAATATCTAATCTCCATCTTCTTCTAGTATGAATCATATGTTTCAAATTTCAAATTATATTTTCAATTTTAACCTATTTATGTGAGGTATGAAATCTAAAATTTTATATTCTATTTTTACATACCTCATTACATGATTCCTCTGAATCATGATATATCTATTTTGGATCACTTTAAATTTCATTGGCAATCAGCACTTTTTCTTCCGTATCATTATCAACATCCTTTTTTTAAGGAATTCGTATTTTCAATAACATTCACATCAATGGAATCCAACAACAGTTTTTAAATGTTTCTTCCAGCATATATAACTTCTTCAATTGGGTGAATATCACATGAATGTTACTTCCATATCATTTTCATCAAATTTACTAAGATCTTTATTTTTTGTTTGTACTAAATAGGGGCTTCCAAAAACCTCAAAATATTTCGCTGAATTTTTTATATCACATTTCGTAGGAAGTATTGTTTGATTACATCCTTAATAAACATAAGTTTTGTATTTGTACAGTAGTACTAATAGCCTCTATTGAGTAGAAATTTGAATTTTTTTTATTCTACATGAATTCTTCATTCAATTTCCACTAATCATTCATTTTTTATTTCTACTAATCCATTTTTATTGGGATTATTGCACCCTATACTGATATATGATTCCAAGATTTTTAAGATAAGGTTTAAAGGCATTGCATGTGAACCCAGTACCATTATTTTCTCTCGTATTCTTTATATAAACCACCATTTCCCTCTCAACATATTTTCTAAAAAATATAAACATTTATATAGCCTCTAAATTTGGTTTCATAAACATTATTTTCCCTATCCATGATAGATCATAAATAATAGTGATAAAGTAAAAATATGTTTTTTTATTTATGTCTCAGTGGTCCAAAAAATTGAGTCAATAAGCTCTAGAGGTCTAGTAGATTGAATTTTTTACTTTCATGAGGATTTCACTAAATATATTCCCTTTATAAAAATTTATATATACATCACCTAATATTTTTCTTAGTGTTATAAGATTTCATATATCATTAAATTTAGAAAGTTTTTCATACTTTCCCCCAAAGATTCCCAAATCTATGATGCCAAATTCTATTTTCATCTTCAACACTTAGATAAGAGGAGTCCCGCAGTTCTCTTATTTGGAAAATATTTCACTAGTTAATTCTCCTTTAGTTACAACATAACCATAATTCACCCATTTGATAATAAAATAAGCTTTTATAAGGATAATATCTTTCACATCTTCACAATATAGACCTATAATATGAAAGTTGTGTTTTATCCAACTGAAAAATATATATTCATTATATTTCAACATTTTTAATACAATCTCATCAATTCAAATTCATTTTATTTTTAAGGAAATATCATTCCCAAAGGTAACTACTCCTCCTTCTTGATTTCACAATCATTAAATATTTTTAAATCCACTATTATATGTGATGAAAACCCACTATCAATAATATTTGGTTTTATCCATTTAGTTTAATTTAAATTTTTTTAAAAAATAATTCATATTTTCTCAACACTATTATTTATAGATTCCTTTTCCTTTGTATCATAAGAACTTTTCCCTAGAAGAGTTGACATTCATTCTTTAGCATGGCGGTCAACCTGGTCACATCTTCCACAAACATCTTTGAGACATTAAAAATTTTTTTCCTTCGTAATTTTTCTAATATCTTAATATTTCACTTTTCTAACTTTATTTGGTTTAGGAAAGTCACTCATTTTGTTTACATCACTACTTCCACTCTATTCATACCTTTTTTTGGAAGTGAAATTTGTTTCCAACATTTATACACCTCATAACCATAGATTCCACACCACTAGCAAGACCACTAAATCATAGTTTTCAAAAGATGTATTATCTTTCTCTGTATACATTTTATCATTGTTAATAACTTTTTTTAGATCAAATTTTCTATGAGGTTTCTCTATCTTCCCTATAGAGAGAATTTTAAACTTTTTAAAATGTGATATATTTTTCACAACTCTTCTCAACAAAATTTTTCCCAATACATTTCTTAACACCTAATATGTTAGAAATACCATATGAAAAATTATTTTCTGATGGTTAAGAATTCACATAATTCATGGGATTTTCTTTTTATGTTACTTTAAAAGATTAACCTTTTACATCAAATGACTTAATAAAATTATCATTAATCATTCATAAGTTACTATCTGTCTCAGGAAGTTTTGATTGAGGTTTGTTAACTATAAGGCCCCAGCCTTAAACCTTACTTAATCTTGAGTTATTAAAAGATTACACATTGAGGATATTTTCAGGTTTAGAGTTTTAGAGAATTAGATCATGAAACTTGCATTACATTCCACATTTAAACAATGTGGTTACGTAAAAGACAGTATTCATTCTTCCCATCAATGGGAACATATTTAAAATATAACACAGATTCTTTCTTGACACATCCTTGACACTATCATCACATCATGTTCTTTTCCCTTGACCTGTGAAAAACATTTCAAAAACTTGGGATGAGCATAAAAAGCTCAGTAAGGGATATAAAAATATGGAAAGGAAACATGAGTACATGTATACATAATAATGAAATCATACTTTACCCATAAAACATAGGCATATCAAATCATTAATAAATCATAGAAATCATAAGACATAAAATTAACTTGAGGCATTCGAAACATTCTTACGTAGGGAGTAACCCTCTTGGTTACGTTTGGAATACCCATCACAGTATATTCCCTAAATCTCTTCGGAGAAACCTTAACGTTTAACTCCTTCGCGTTACCTAATGCATTGGAGAGCTATATCGGGCTCACCCGCCCTTAGTTTATCACGGAACCACCCATTTTCATAAAAATTCCCAATAACCATAACATAAATGTGTCACATAAAACATGCATAAAGGAAACATAACATTTCCACATTTCAATCACAATATAACATTTTAGTATATTGAAATAATGAATCCATTCAAAAAGAAACCATTTCCAAAACCATTTAAAACATTTAATAAGGATATTTTTGAATCAAAGTGTCCCATACCACCTTGAAGCTTAAAATTTTAAACCATTAATATCCATATAAATAAATCCTTAAAACCATTTTGAAAACATGGATATTAATAAGAACAAATAATTAAAACATTTAAAACGATATTTTGGTTATAGGGGTTTTACCAAAAATAGAGACACTTGAATACAATAAATGAGGAATAACATTTAGTCAGAACTTTATAATATCATGAGAATAAATGGATTCATGATATAATACTCCAAAGGAGAGTATATACACCATATAAGAGTGAATTGGTGCATAACAACAATGAACCCTCAATAGAAATGTCAAATGTGATGAAATCCCTTATAAAGAAGGTATCCTTAAATAAAGGACAAATAAATCTCAAAAATATGTGTGACAAATATAAATAAACCCAATATAAGTGGATATTAAGTTTAAATCAATAAATTTTCATTCACACATATTCAATGGATGACATATTCAATGACTACACGTTGAACTCAAAGAAATCGAAATTGGGTTAACAAGTTCCCTTGATAGCCTAACGGCATCACATCAAAATGAGTTGATGAGAGATAAAAAGTGTATCTCATCACTTGAAAATAAAATTTACATCAATAAGGATATATGAGAACATATCCCAACATAACAATATGCAAATTAAAAGACCCAACAAAATAAGTCTTTTAAAAAAGAGGAGGGTGAAAGGTTCCCTTACCGACTTGGGTATCTTTCAAAACATACACCCCATGAAAGAAGGACATTAGATAATTGATGTAAATACTCATAAACTAAATTATATTACACAAAGAGTATAATAATGGGCATTACATACACCAATCAATGGAATTTGTGGCAAATGTAGCATAAATCTCACGGGAATAAAAGTAAGATGAAAAATCCCTTACGAAAACTCGGCAGCCTAACGGCGCCACATAAAACTTCCGAATATGGATTGATGAGATCAAATAGGGTATCTAATAACATTAAAATAAAATGTACATCAATTTTAATATAAAAGAACATCCCCCAACATTACAAAGATGAGATTAAAAGAAGTGACATAAAGGAGAGTACTTAAAAAGAAAGAGAGAGGTTAGATCTCTTACGAAAGTTCGGCAGCCTAACGGCCCCACTCAAAACATTCAAAATGGATTGATGAGTGAGAATAGGGTCTCTCATCACATAAACATAAAAATTACAGTAAGTTTAATATAAAATATCATCCCAATAACAAGAAATATGATCTTTAAAAGGAATGACATAAAAGTGTGTACTTAAAAAGAAAGAGAGGAGTAGGATCCCTTACCTCGGGTCTGACTTGACTCGATCGTTCTTTAACATCCTGAATAATAAACATGAGTTAATATATACTTTCTTAAGAACCTTTTTCAAGTTCATTATTCATTTTATACCATGTTATGAACATCATGTAATCATTTAAGTTAATAATGTTCATTTTGTCGGTATTTAGTTCTTAAGTCAAAAATAGACTTCTTACACTTACATGTTGTTAATTTGGTCAAAGGTTCATTATATCCAGAATGATATTAATTATTTAGATAACATATATATCATATATATTCAGCATATACATGTATTTATAATATTACATCACATTTAGAGGTAAGAAATGAAATGCACCGTTCATGGAGACGGTAAGCCGTACGTACGCATGAACGCTACTTCCATTTCTATTTCGTATTTTATGGAATTGATTCATAATGATATAAAAGTATATTATAATTCCAGTATAATAACATATATAATATCATTAACTTTATCCTTTACACGTCCCACATATGGTATTAACGAATCAAATCACTTTTAGGGGGCGGTAGTCCGCACTTCCTAAAATGAAGATATCATGTTTACCCATAATGGAAACAATAATGGTATGCCATAAATGAAAAAAACAGAAGCTTAAGTAAAACATAAACATATTATATATCATATATAAAACTAGTTACATCATAATGGCCACCTTTGAAGGTGTTAAATGAGTATTGAACAATCATCGTTTCGGGAGGCAGAATTTCACCATCCACGGAAACCGTATGTTCTTTAACCATTTGATGTAGTTTTGTGAGAGTGTAGCTCTAATAAATATTATAACAACATCCTAGTATATTGAAGATACTGTTGTTGTTACAAAATAAATAAATAAAAAGACTTTAGGGGGTTGTAGAAGCAAAATAAAATAAATGAACATGAGAGAATGAATTACCTTTAAAAGTTTAACTCCTTTTGATTTGAGCATAAAGGCTTCCTTTGAAAGGATTCTTCCCAAAGGTAATCCTCTAGGATTATTAGAGGTATGTGGAGAGAGTAAATGGGCAGGGGTTGGCCGAGCCAAAGGCTTGAGGAGTGTGGGAAAAGAGGTAGAGTTGGGGGCCTTTTATAAGAGGAGAGGAGGGGAACTTTTGGAAAGTAAAGAAATATTACTTTATTTGAAAATGTGTTTCGGTTTTAAAAGGTCCCCCATTGATATAATTCGTGGATAAGGTGTTAAGGGTTTTAAATCCACCCATCCAATAAGTTTTGGACATGTGTAGTTCATAGATTTTACATTATCTTTCCATTTTATTTAAATCGTTAAATAATGAGATCATCGCTGCATCATCATGATGTCATAAATAATTTAATTTATTTAGTGTCTCAAAATTATAAAAAAAAATACTATGATGTAGGACATCTTTTTATCTTTCCAATGACTATTTATAATCAAAAATCTGATCTTTATAACCCCATGTAAAAATTGTTTTCGTAAAACATATTATGTTTGTGTCATTTTTACTTTAACATTAAATAAAAAGATATTTATGTCATTTTCCAACCAAAGTGGCTACATGGGGTCCCCAAGTTGACCCATGGGTTGTCTTGGTCAGCCATGACACTTCCAATGAGGGTAGGACATGTTTCAAACTCATCTCATATTATTAAAACATTATTTTTACCTTAAACTACACTAATTACCACTAATCACGATTAAAAACTTAATAAGTTACTATTCACCAAAAAATTATTTTAATATCATTGAACCACATTTTACTTCGTAATGACAACCATGTATGTCGGATTTTTGAAAATAAAAACAAACTGATGGAAAAATTTCATTTAAACGGAAAATCAGTTTTTATAAGTACCACTTAGTGGTTTCACTATTCATCAAAAATTGATGTTTTTCAGAAAATTTCCAAAAATTCACCCTAAGCTATATTTTATATTACGAATTAAAAAATGAAGTCTATTTTAAAAAATTAAAAACATATAATTCAGATTAATTTATTTAATAATTAATTCCCACTGTCAAAGAAAATAGCGTGTTTTTATGAAACAATAAGTATCAAAAGATTGACACTAGTTTAAGTCTGATTTCAAAGTGAAATTAATTCCAACGACCACTATTGGATTTAATGGTAAAAATATATTCTAATTTCACTTTAAAACCAATTCAAAAGATATTCTAATCATATAAATATATTAGAATAAAAAGAGGTTCTGAATTAAAATACAACATTTTACACTATTCATTAAAAAAATGAACTTTATCAGAAAGATACCAAAAATTTACACGAAGTAAATTTTGATGTCCCAATTCTTAAGAAGAGTTTTATTTGGTCCAAAATCATGTATAAGAGTGAACAAAACTATATTTAATGACGGTTCTACATCAAAAGGCGATAAGTGAACCTTTAGTGAAAAATAGGGCATATACGCCTAAAATTGAATTATTTCCGTATTTTAAGCCTTAATATTTTATTGGATAAATGTAAAAACATTTAAAAACATATATAATCACATTTTAGTAATTTATATCCATTCCTGCCAGTACAACGGCTACTTGTTAACTAACATTTAAAATAATATTATTTTATTATTAGAGTGCAACGTACGATTCCCAAGAAACTCGTTGTTGCGTATTGGGTACGCCATCGAGCATTACATCCCCTTTAAAGTAATATTAATATTTGATTCACAAATATGGGTAAATATAAAGATGTCATATTCTTTATTTACCTGGGGTGTTATATCCTTCCCCCCTTTTTGGAATTGCGTCCTCGCAATCTTAAAATTAAGCTTGGAAACATCCTTGAAAGTCCCACATCAGAACAAGAGTCGGTAAAACAATCACTTTAAAATAAAGAAAGATAAGTACAAAGGTCACCCGAGTTAACCCATACTAGGATTCCAAGTATGAAAACATGGACATGGAGGAGAAAACATAGGGTCATGTTCTGATGAAGACTGATAGAAAACATGTTTAGGAGAAAGTTAACCATGAGAAAATCACAAACTTGTGATGGGTTAAACGGTATTCGATTCCCCAGTAGGAAAAGTTAATAGACAACATTTTTGTTTTAAGTTACTTTTTATTGATGAATTTATTAATAAGGAAACATAATCACTTATCATGTTGACTTTCAACTTTTACTAGATTCCTTAATCAAACTCATATTTTTTTCCAAAAGACGAGTATTTAGGGAGACTTGTTCACATTAAGAGTACTATAATCAACTTCTAGAGAATCACCTAATCAACCAAAGAGAACTATATACATCCGATGTATTTAGGCTTTAACCAAAACCAAAACCAGAAAGGTTAGTACAAGGTCAGATAATCCAGAAAAGGATAACCCTTTATAAAAAGAAAATCTATTCTTAATATCCAAAATTTGTCCAACAAAACCCAAAGTTCAACGAGGACCATTTGTCCATAAAATTCTTCAAAGTAAACCAAACTAATATTGAAACCCAAATATTTGAAGGATTTAGTCACATAGTCTTCCAAGTTAAATCGTAAAATTTATCTCCAAACAACATCAGGTGCTCCTAAAGTCTCGTATTGAAAAGTAATTAACCTAATCACATATCCTCCATGATAGGTTAATCATTTTCATAAATAACCCAAAATCAACTTACTCTTAATTCATAAAATCATATTACTAGAATGAATCAGTCAAACTAACCAGGGAATCCACGTAGTCCAGTGGTAGGCGATAAATACCAATCGCACTTTGGTTGTGGGTTCGATTCCCGCAGCTCTGTCCGACGCAACGGGATGTCACACTGTCTGTGTGTTGTCCTTTTTCCAAAACTATATAATTCATAAAACATTCCCCAAAATGAGATAAAATCTTCAAAAATAATCATAACATATTTTAACCTCAAGTTTATCTCATGCCCTTCATTTTCCATAATATCATAGAGTAACCCATAATTACCTAAAAAGTAAGGATCATATAAACCCTAATAGTTACCTTAATAATTATTACCTGAATTTCCACATCGAGTTGGCCATATCGTACATGATGCATTAGAGAACTCACCAAGGATGAAGTGGTTGATCATGACTCCCTAATAGTTGGTTTAGAACAACTATGAGATTCCTCATTGAATTCCCCATCTCATCCAGTATCCTAATCAGAGAACCACCACAGTTTCCTTCAAACCCATTGTCACTTTGGTGCTTGCTAGATCCAGCCATTTACTAAAAACAGAAATGTCAGTGTGAGTATATCAACAAAACCATCATGTACTAATGAGGAAGGTAAACACTAAGATACACTTACTCATTTACTTTATCTAAAACTAGGACTCTTTCTGAAATCCTAACCATTATGGTAATGTCACTTATGCTTAAAGGATACCCTAACCTCTAAAGTTATCTAAACCGACCTTTGATACCAACTATAAGACCCCAACCTTAAACCTTACTTAATCTCGAGTTATTACAATATTACACATTGAGGATATTTTCAGGTTTAGAGTTTTAGAGAATTATATCATGAAACTTGCATTATATTCCACATTTAAACAAAGTGGTTACATAAAAGACAGTATTCATTCTTCCCATCAACGGGAACATATTTAAAATATAACACGGATTTTTTCTTGAAACATCCTTGACACTATCATCACATCATGTTCCTTTCCCTTGACCTGTGAAAATTTTTTCAAAAACTTGGGATGAGCATAAAAAGCTCAGTAAGGGATATAAAAATATGGAAAGGAAACATGAGTACATGTATACATAATAATGAAATCATACTTTACCCATAAAACATAGGCATATCAAATCATGAATAAATCATAGAAATCATAAGACATAAAAGTAACTTGAGGCATTCGTAACATTCTTATGTAGGGAGTAACCCTCTTGGTTACATTTGGAATACCCATCACAGTATATTCCCTAAATCTCTTCGGAGAAACCTTAACGTTTCACTCCTTCGCGTTACCCAATGCATTGGAGAGCTATATCGGGCTCACCCGCCCTTAGTTTATCACGGAACCACCCGTTTTCATAACAATTCCCAAGAACCATAACATAAATGTGTCACATAAAACATGCATAAAGGAAACATAACATTTCCACATTTCAATCACAATATAACATTTTAGTATATTGAAATAATGAATCCATTCAAAAAGAAACCATTTCCAAAACCATTTAAAACATTTAATAAGGAGATTTTTGAATCAAATTGTCCCATAACACCTTGAAGCTTAAAATTTTAAACCATTAATATCCATATAAATAAATCCTTAAAACCATTTTGAAAACATGGATATTAATAAGAGCAAATAATTAAAACATTTAAAACGATATTTTGGTTAAAGGGGTTTTACCAAAATTAAAGACACTTGAATACAATAATTGAGGAATAAAATTTATTCAGAACTTTATAATATCATGAGAATAAATGGATTCATGATATAATACTCCAAAGGACAGTATATACACCATATAAAGAGTGAATTGGTGCATAAAAACAATGAACCCTCAATAGAAATGTCAAGTGTGATGAAATCCCTTATAAAGAAGGTATCCTTAAATTAAGGACAAATCAATCTCAAAAATATGTGTGACAAATATAAATACACCCAATATAAGTGGATATTAAGTGTAAAACAATAAAATTTCATTCACACATATTCAATGGATGACATATTCAATGACTACATGTTGAACCCAAAGAAATCAAAATTGGGTTAAAAAGTTCCCTTGACAGCCTAACGGCATCACATCAAAATGAGTTGATGAGAGATAAAAAGTGTATCTCATAACATGGACATAAAATTTACATCAATAAGGATACATGAGAACATATCCCAACATAACAATATGTAAATTAAAAGACCCAACAAAAGAAGTCTTTTAAAAAAGAGGAGGCTGAAAGGTTCCCTTACCGACTTGGGTATCTTTCAAAACATACACCCCATGAAATAAGGACATTAGATCATTGATGTAAATACACATAAACGAAATTATATTACACAAAGAGTAGAATAATGGTTAGTACATACACCACTCAATGGAATTTGTGGCAAATGTAGCATAAATCTCACGGGAATAAAATGAGATGAAAAATCCATTACGAAAACTCGGCAGCCTAACGACGCCACATAAAACTTCCGAATATGCATTGATGAGATCAAATAGGGTATCTCATCACATTACAATAAAATTTACAGCAAGAGGAATATAAAATAACATCCCCCAACATTACAAAGAGGAGCTTAAAAGAAGTGACATAAAGGAGAGTACTTAAAAAGAAAGAGAGAGGTTAGATCTCTTACGAAAGTTCGGCAGCCTAATGAAGCCACTCAAAACATCCAAAATGGATTGATGAGAGAGAATAGGGTCTCTAATCACATGAACATAAAAATTACATTAAGTCTAATATAAAATATCATCCCAATAACAAGAAAGATGAGATTTAAAATGAATGACATAAATGTGTGTACTTAAAAAGAAAGAGAGGAGTATGATCCCTTACCTCGGGTCCGACTTGACTCGATCGTTCTTTAATATCCTGAATAATAAACTTGAGTTAATATCTACTTTATTAAGAACCTTTTTCAAGTTCATTATTCCTTTTATACCATGTTATGAACATCATGTAATCATTTAAGTTAATAATGTTCATTTTGTCAGTATTTGGTTCTTAAGTCAAAAATAGACTTCTTACACTTACATGTTGTTAATTTGGTCAAAGGTTCATTATATCCATAATGATATTAATGATTTATATAAAATATATATCATATATATTCAGCATATACATGTATTTATAATATTACATCACATTTAGAGGTAAGAAATGAAATGCACCGTTCATGGAGACGGTAAGCCGTACGTACGCATGAACACTACTTCCATTTCTATTTCTTATTTTCTGGAATGGATTCATAATGATATAAGAGTATATTATAATTCTAGTATAATAACATATATAATATCATTAACTTTATCCTTTACACATCCCACATATGGTATTAACTAATCAAATCACTTTCAGGGGGCGGTAGTCCGCACTTCCTAAAATGAAGATATCGTGTTTACCCATAATGGAAACAATAATGGTATGCCATAAATTGAAAAAACAGAAGCTTAAGGAAAACATAAACATATTATATATCATATATAAAAATAGTGACATCATAATTTCCACCTTTGAAGGTGTTAAATGAGTATTGAACAATCATCATTTCGGGAGGCAGAATTTCTCCATCCACAGAAACCGTATGTTCTTTAACCATTTGATGTAGTTTTATGAGAGTGTAGCTCGAATAAATCTTATAACAACATCCTAGTATATTGAAGATACTGGTGTTGTTACAAAAGAAATAAATAAAAAGAGTTTAGGGGGTTGGAGAAGCAAAATAAAACAAATGAACATGAGAGAATGAATTACCTTTAAAAGTGTAACTCCTTTTGATTTGAGCCTAAAGGCTTACTTTGAAAGGATTATGCCCAAAGGGAATCCTCTAGGATGAGGATAGGGATGTGGAGAGAGTAAATGGGCAGGGGTTGGCCGAGCCAAAGGCTTGAGGAGTGTGGGAAAATAGGTAGAGGTGGGGGCCTTTTATAAGAGGAGAGGAGGGTCACTTTTGGAAAGTAAAGAAATATTACTTTATTTGAAAATGTGTTTCGGTTTTAAAAGGTCCCACATTGATATAATTCGTGGATAAGGTGTTACGGGTTCGAAATCCACCCATCCAATAAGTTTTGGACATGTTTAGTTCATAGATTTTACATTATCTTTCCATTTTATTTAAATCGTTAAATAATGAGGTCATCGCTGCATCATCATGATGTCATAAATAATTTAATTTATTTAGTGTCTAAAAATTATTAAAAATAATACTATGATGTAGGAAATCGTTTTATCTTTCCAATGACAATTTATAATCAAAAATCTGATCTTTATAACCCCATGTAAAAATTGTTTTCGTAAAACATATTATGTTTGTGTCATTTTTACTTTCACATTAAATAAAAAGATATTTATGTCATTTTCCAACCAAAGTGGCTCCATTGGGTCCCCAAGCTGACCCATGGGTTTTATTGGTCGGTCATGACACTTCCAATGAGGGTAGGACATGTGTCAAGCTCATCTCATATTATTAAAACATTATTTTTACCTTAAACTACACTAGTTACCACTAATCGCGATTAAAAACTTAATAAGTTACTATTCACCAAAAAATTATTTTAATCTCATTGAACAAAATTTTACTTCTTAATGACAACCATGTATGTCGGATTTTTGAAAATCAAAACACAATGATGGAAAAATTTCATTTAAACGGAAAATCAGTTTTTATAAGTACCACTTAGTGGTTTCACTATTCATCAAAAATTGAAGTTTTTCAGAAAATTACCCAAAATTCACCCTAAGATATATTTGATATTACGAATTCAAAAATGAAGTCTATTTTAAAAAATTCAAAACATATAAGTCAGATTAATTAATTTAATAATTAATTCCCGCTGTCAAAGCAAATAGCGTGTTTTTATGAAACAATAAGTATCAAAAGATTGACGCTAGTTTAAGTCTGATTTCAAAGTGAAATTAATTCCAACGACCACTATTGGATTTAATGGTAAGAATATATTCTAATTTCACTTTAAAACCAATTCAAAAGATGATCTAATCATATAAATATATTAGATTAAAAAGAGGTTTTGAATTAAAATACAACATTTTACACTATTCATTAAAAAAATGAACTTTATCAGAAAGATCCCAAAAATTTACACGAAGTAAATTTTGATGTCCCAATTCTTAAGAAGAGTTTTATTTAATCCAAAAGGATGTATAAGAGTGTACAAAACTATATTTAATGACGGTTCTCCATCAAAAGGCGATAAGTGATCCTTTAGTGAAAACTAGGGCATATACGCCTAAAATTGAATTATTTCCGCATTTTAAGCCTTCATATTTTATTGGATAAATTTAAAAACATTTAAAAACATATATAATCATATTTTAGTTATTTCTATCCATTCCCGCCAGTACAACGGCTACATGTTAACTAACATTTAAAATAATATTATTTTATTATTAGAGTGCAACGTAAGATTCCCAAGAAACTCGTTGTTGCGTATTGGGTACGCCATCGAGAATTACATACACTTTAAAGTAATATTAATATTTGATTCACAAATATGGGTAAATATAAAGATGTCATATTCTTTATTTACCTGGGGTGTTACATTAACATTGTCTTCTTTAACTTCCAAATTGTTACTAAGGTATTCAACCATCTTTTCTTGTTCATTAATTATTATTTATAGTGTAAGATCTCCTTGAAGCATTCTTCTTCCTGATTAGAAATATATTTTCTTCCTTAAACCACTCTTCCACAATCTTTTTTCATCATTCTAATTTATATCTTGACATTTTTTATGATCAAGACATAAAACAAGTTCTAATCTCGTATAATAATATTTTTGGTATTCTTTACCACCATCTTCCTCATTGTTTAAAGAATCATCCTTTTTATCAACATTCAAAAAAAAAGTTATTAATATATCTAAACATTCCTCTTCTAGTGAATTGTTGTCTTATGAGTCATGTTATCTTTTATTAATGAGAATAAATCATCTATTTCCAGTGACGTTCTTATTTACACCAGTGTACTTATTTTATTTCTTTTAAGTGTTATAAAATTTCTTCCACTGAGATTTTTCTTCATATTTACCTTCAAATTCACCAACATTCTTTTTTGGTAAATTCCTAGAAATATTTTTGATTCGACGACACCCAAAACATTTTAGGGGAAGTATTCCTCTATACTTTCATCTTCCTATTTGATTTTTCATTAATATAAGAGACATATTTTTTATTCAAAACCTTGTCTTTATTATATTTAAAATCACAAGAATCAAAATATTTTACATTTTTAATTTTTTTCCTTCTCAAAGCATCAAAAGTAATTTCATCATTTATTTTTTGAATGATAGATCTTTTTTATTTTCATAAGAAACAATAAAGCTCTAAAATTAATTAGTAAGTAAAAATTATTTATCTCATAAATAGTAGGAATTATAAGAAAACATGTCTATAATGTTTCTCATGAGTTTCATAATAATTATATAAACATCCAAGACATCTCTAATACCTCTAATGTTGCAAAAATCTTCATTCACTCTGTTAAAAAACTCATCAAAAGTAAATTCATCTCTTATTATTATGTCTTCAAAATTTCTACAACAGATTTATAGCTTTCATTGGTTTACATTTTTTTCCTTTGAAAATACATTTTATCTTATCCATTATTATCTTTACTATCTTTAGACCCATCACCTTCATGAAAACATTTTTTGATAAAGACCTGAGAATAGAATTTCTATATTTTTCCTCAATATAAATGTTTCTCTTGTCCGAAAAATTCACAGAGGGATCAATCGTGGTGGTTGGAAACCTAATTTTGGTAGCATAAAAAACATCAAGGACATGTAAAACGATATTGGGGATCATTCTATTTTTTTAGAAATAATAATTTTTTCCATTAAAAGTAGGAATCACACTAATATTAAAAGAATTGATATAATCCATGATACGGAATCAACAATATACCCCCCCCCCATGATGGTAATTGATTTTTATAAGGATAATTGAATCACTAAGAAGGGGGAGAATTAGTGATTGAATTTTTCTAAATTTCAACAATATGAAACCAAATTACTTTAACTTGTTATATTTTATTATTTATCAACATTTAGTAACTCAAATGCCTGAAAAACTAGGAATGTAAACAAGGTAAACAAGATTTACAAGTTTATTTTGTACTTTGAGAACCTACATCCTTTTCATAGCATCTCTCATGAGTCTATGGAGTTACAATATTCTGTATACATGAATAAATAGTTTTTGTAAAATGTCATTAAATACTATCTATCTACTGATATGAATGATTATATTAATTCCCATCAGTTTGAAATCTTTATATTACAAAAATTGGAGCCACAAAAAATGTTACATTGATAAAATTACTCCACGTTGGTCCATCTAGAATCTCTCTATTATGTTCCATATGTCTAATATTCTCTATCCTAAAATCCAATATTCAGTAATTTCTCAGAAATTTGAATTTAATTATATCAATTCTAAAACCCTCTCAATTCATATTGAGTCTTAGTTAATGTTCTTAAATTCTTTATAACTTTATAAACATCTAAATTACACAAATTATTACTTTACAATGTTATGTCAAATGTTTTTTTCCAAAAAATGGTTGTATGAAACATCTCTATTTGGAATTCTATTCAGAAATATCTTATACATTCTAGTTCTATTGACCCAGTTAAAATAAAAAAACATTGATTTAGACTGGATATTTTTTGAACTCGGTAAGATAACAAGAATTATAGCCTTATAAACTTTTAATAAAAATATCGCCTTTAAAATTCATACAAGTTGTCTCTCAAGAAACTCATCTCCTTGCTCTATTTGTTCTTCTAAACTAACTAAAGATGGTTGACTACATTATTGAAACATCTAAAGGCTTTAGTTTCCTACAAAAAATATCTGATAGAAACATAAAGCCCTCTATATTTTTCATTTTTTTGGATACCTTTTTGGATTACAATTATGAAATCTTCTACTTATTTGATCATAAGTATTTTGGAAACTCTCTTCTACCAATAAAATATTGTTCGATGAAGAAAAGTCAAAAATTATCATAAAACTCTATCTGGAAATGTTTTACAATGGCCTATGTCTATATCATTATGTCTCATAATAAAAATAATCTCCCCCCTTTTCTTTGATCTATAACGACCCATACTTTACATACATTGTTAATACTTCAAAATTGAAGCACACTTATTACAACATATGACAAAACCACAAAGGACCGTATATGTATAGTGTCTTTAGAAACTGGGAAACATAAACATCTGGTTCATAAATCTTCTACAGTGTCTCCCATTTATTTCATCATATCTAGGGTCCCTTTTAGCATATTCTACTTAATATCCATCTTCCTGACCTGGGGAAAAGAAAACATAAAAGGGTGAGATCAAATGCTCAGCAAGGGCAAATAAAGGAAATAAAAATCATATCATATCTTTTTGAAAATCATAACCTGCAAAAGAGATCATAAAATCTTAACATGGAATAAATCATAGAAGTGAAAATGAGATCCCCATAATCATAACATGAAACTTGAAACTCTGTGGCATGCACACATAATCATGGAAAATCATTTCTTGTTAGTCATGACTCATTGCCAAGACTATCTTAGTGGACAAAGTCCCTTTCTGAACCGAGTCACCCTCGTTCCAGTCCTGTTTCACTGAACCGGTATAACCTACCGTTCCAGCCATGTCTATCTCATGAGATATAAAACCTTTTCCCAATGCATTGGAGGGAGATATAGGTCCCACCCATCTTATAATGAATCCTTTCTTATGTGTGCCACATAATCATAAACCATACATCATAGCATAATCCACGTAATAAAAATTGGATTCTTAAACAACATGACATCATAAAACAATTCATATAAGATAAAGGAATTCATAAAAATAATTCCATCACAAAATGATCAAATCAATGTAATAATAGGGATAAAAACAGAACCCTTTTATTATCTTAGATGGAAAATAATTTTGATAAAATACTTGAACTCCATTCTTGAGGAAAATATCCTTTCTACTTCAAAAAACATTTTTCCTTTCATAACATGTCATACGACTTTAAAATTAAAGAAGTTGATTAAAAATAAACTTGTAAACTTGTAAAGGAAGCTTCTTGGAAATAATGTTTTAAAAATCCATTCATGCCGTATAAGTTAAAAAAACATTCTTCGTACTTTTGTCGGAAAAGTCAAAAAGTACCTCGTACGACAAAAGATTCCTTTCATAGATATTACTAAAAACTCACCGAAGGGTAAAAATGGATTTAAAAAATTGTAGGTGGATGGAAATAATATTACATATTGATGAGACATGGATGTGGATGATAAAATACACCCCAGTAAATACTTACGAATAAACAATCTCGGATAAAAAAATGAGATTGTGATATTTCCCTTACCTTAGGTCCGATTTGCTTTGTACGTGTCCGAAGCTCCTGTATAATGGTTTAAATAATGTTATTGACTTATTCCAGAATCATACATATTTATATGATATCATATATGGTCATATTCATAGCTTCTTGTTAGTAATATTTCATTGTTACTTGTTACTCGGGTCTTTATTGCCTTTTGTTCTTTTGCGTGTTTTGCCGAATAAATTCTTATTCTTCTTTTAAGGTTATAGATACCTTATATCCAGAATGGTATTAGTGTTACATATATCATATTTATTCATTCAATTCATTTATATAATTATTATGTAATGATGATCATGTAGAACGAGTCGCTTCACATCGTGGAGACGGTATTCCGTACGTACGCACGAGTGATGATATCGTTCCTATGATTGTGGAATTGTATTGGAGTATATATATATATTATTTCAGTATCAATATTAATTTATAATAATCATAAATAGTTACTCATTACACCATTATACCTATCCTTGTAAAGTGATGGTGGAAAATAGATTACACCACGGCGTGGAGACGGTATTCCGTACGTACGCACGCGCGGTGATTTCATTTTTCCGTAGGATGGATAGAAGATGAATTAGGGTTGTTTCATATTTATAATAACATATCAGTATGTAATTAATACTGATGTTATTACTTTATCATGAAACAACTAAAGGAGAAGAAGTTGAAGAAGAAAGAAATTGAAAAGATCGGTAACGGATATTACCTCTTCTTTGGAATGCCTCTTTGAATCCTCCACTTAGGGAACTAAGATTGGTCTTTGAAGAAGACCAGGACCTCTAGTATTATTCTAGGGAAGTGGAGAGGGGAAAATGGCAGGGGTTGGCCGAGGTTGAGTGCTCAATTTGGTGTGAGGAGGAGGGGGAGGAGGTGCCCTTTTATAAGGGAGGAGAGGGGCACCTTAGGAATATCTCAAAATATTATTTTATATTAAAGTCAAAATCGGTTTATAATGGTTCCAAAGGGTATTATTTAGAAGCTAAAGTGGGTAAGGGTCGAAATCCTATCAACCAGTAGGATTTAGACAAGTTTAGGGTATTATTTTAACCTTATCAATTAGATTTAACTCTAAGTTAAATAATTTAACTTTTACCATGTCTTTTTGTTTTCTTTCACTATATGGTTAATAAACTTACTATAACATGCCAAACTAACCCCAAATTGTTTATTATTAATATATATATCCTTATCTAAGTCATTTGGCCGAACCCTAGATTTTTAGGAATAAAATAACAATTAATAATATAATATTTGATTTAAAAACTATTTTGTGTCAATTTTGACACAATTTGATATATGATTTTTGTGAAAGTCATAACAGAATTATATGTTCGAAACAAGTTGATTAAATCAACACTAATATATCATAGTAACATAGAAAATTTGTTTAATTCATAAAAAGTCTCAAATTACATTTATTTTGGTGTTTATAACATTAATTATGTCAATATTTCATAAATAAGATAATTACTGCATCATAATTGTGTCATAAATAAATTAAATTATTTAATGTCTAAAAATTATAAATAAAATAACATTATGTAGGAAATATTTTTATATTTCTATAGAATATTTATAGTCTAATTTATCTTATTTATAACCCCATATTAAAAATGATTTACTTATTAAACTTTGATTTTAACTATTTTAACCCTTCTTTAAATAAATTAATAATAAATGTCCTAATCTAACCCAAGTGGGCCTAAATGGTCATATTTTATTCATAAGGTTGTTTTTGCTCTAATTACACTTATCCAATAGAATTAGGACATGTGTTAGGGTAATAGTAATATCATATTTACCCTTAGTTACCCTATTTACTATTAACCGCGGTAAAAAAAGTAAAAAGTTACTATTCACCCAAAAAATATTTTTATCTCATTGAACCACATTTTACTTACTGATATCAACCGTTTCTGTCGGATTTTTGAAATTCCATTCACAAAAGCGGTAAAATTAAGTTTTATGCAAAATTCAGTTTTTAACCTACCACTTAGTGGTTTCACTATTCATCAAAAATTGAAAGTTTTCAGAAAAATACCAAAATTTCACCCTAGGCTAATATCGATATTCTGAGTCCAAAAATGAAGTCCATTTTGAAAAATAAAATTTATAAAATTTCAAAAAGTGGTTATTACTATTCATAACGTCTAGTTTTAATAGCATATTGTTGTTTAGTGAAACTCGGTATTGCGTACGACGCAAGCTATCGAGGAAGGTCGTGATTGCGTGTAAAGTAAGCCAAGCAAGTGTATAGTGAAAGATTCCTTTGATGATATATAAAAACAAAATATTACTCATAAAAATCTCGGGTGTTACATTCTACCCCCTTTAAAAAGAATTTTGCCCTCGAAATTCGTCACTTTGTAACAAAAAAATGAGGATACTTCTCCCTCATCATATCCTCAAGCTCCCATGTAGCTTCTTCTAATTGGTGGTTCCTCCATAAAACTTTCACCAAGCGAGTGGTCTTGTTTCGTAGGACTTTTTCGCTACGATCCAGAATCTCTATCGACTGTTCTTCATAAGAAAGATCTTGCTCCAGCGGTACAACTTCTGAGCTGAGTACATGTGAAGGATCTGGTATGTACTTTCTCAGGAGAGATACATGGAACACATCGTGAACTTGAGAGAGATTCGGTGGAAGCGCCAATCGGTAAGCTACCATTCCAACACGATCCAGTATTTCGAAAGTACCGATATATCTAGGGCTCAACTTCCCCTTCTTTGCAAATCTCATAACCCTCTTCCAGGGAGATATTCGTAAGAACACTTTATCGCCCACTTCAAACTCTAGGTCTTTTTTTCGGTTGTCGGCATAACTTTTCTGTCGACTCTGAGCTGCTCTTATGTGTTGTTGAATAGATCTGACCTTTTCTGCCATTTCATCAATGAGATCAGGTCCTAACAGCTTTATTTCCCCAACTTCATCCCAGCAAGTTGGAGTCCTGCATTTCTTTCCATAGAGAGCTTCATAAGGAGCCATCTGAATACTGGAGTGAAAGCTATTATTATAAGAAAATTCCACCAAAGGTAGGTGTTGATCCCAACCTCCTTTGAAATCCATAGAGCAAGCTCTCTACATATCTTCTAGGGTTTGAATTGTTCTCTCAGACTGACCGTCTGTCTGGGGATGATAAGAAGTGCTGAAACTCAACTCTGTATCCAGAGTATGCTGAAGACTTCGCCAGAACATCGAGGTAAATCTCGGATCCCGATCAGATATAATAGAAAGTGGTACTCCATGCAATCTTACCACTTCCTTTACATATATCCTGGCAAGCTGATCTAGAGAGAAATCCTCTCTAATAGCAATGAAGTGTGCAGAATTTATAAGACGATCAACTATGACCCAAATAGCATTATTGCCTTTGGATGTTTTAGGAAGTCCTGTGACAAAGTCCATAGTGATGTTTTCCCATTTCCATTCGGGTATGGGTAATGGTTGTAACATCCCCTTAGACTTCTGTCTCTCACCTTTAACTTGTTGACAAACCAAGCATCGAGAGACATATTCTGCAACATCTCTTTCAATGCCATCCCACCAGAAGTACTCTTTCAGGTCCCTATACATCTTCGTTCTTCCAGGATGAATAGAGAATAAAGAACTATGAGCCTCATCCAGAAGCTCCTTCTTTAATTCGGGGATGGGAGGAACACAAACCCGATTCCTGAACTTTATTATCCCATCACAATCAAGGTTGAATTCAGGAACATTTCTCACCTTCTTTTGTAACTTGACATCTTCTTTTTGTGCCTCCTTAATCTTCGCATGTATAGATGGTTGAACATTCATTTGAGAAAGATAAGATTTTTCCCCTTCCATTATAATTCCAAGATCCATCCTTTGTAAATCCATAAATATTGGATCCTTTGTGATCCTCATCATGGATAAACTAGCATGGTCTTGTCGACTTAATGCATCTGCCACCTTGTTTGCTTTCCCAGGGTGGTAATGGATTGAGCAGTCGTAATCCTTAATCAGCTCCAACCATCTTCTTTGACGCATATTCAACTCCTTTTGTGTGAAAATATACTTTAAACTTTTATGATTAGTATAAATATCACACCTTTCACCATAAAGTTAAAGCCTCCAAATCTTTAATGCAAAGATTACCGCAGCCAACTCCAAATAATGAGTTGGGTAATTTTGCTCATGGATTTTCAACTGTCGTGAGGCATAAGCTATCACCATATCATTTTGCATAAGAACACACCCCAATCCCTTCTTGGATGCATCACTGTAGATCACAAACCTTTCTCCACTACAAGGCAGTGTGAGCACAGGTGCACTGGATAACCTTCTTTTCAACTCCTTGAAATTCTCTTCACATTCCTCTGTCCAATCAAACTTAACTCCTTTCCGAGTCAACTTGGTGAGTGGATTAGATAATCATGAAAAATCCTTTAAAAAACGTCGATAATATCCAGACAAACCAAGAAAACTTCGGATCTCAGTTATTGTTGTTGGTCTTGACCATCTTTCGATAACCTCTGTTTTTGCTAGATCCACAGATATCCCCTCTTTTGAGATTATGTGACCCAAAAATGCAACTTTTTGAAGCCAAAATTCACACTTGGTAAATTTGGCATAAAGCTTCTCCTTTCTCAGGGTCTTCAATATAATTCTCAAGTGATCTTCATGCTCTTCCTTGCTCTTTGAATAGACAAGAATATCGTCTATAAAGACTACCACAAATTGATCAAGATAGTCTCTAAAGACTCTATTCATTAGATCCATGAAGATAGCAGGGGAATTAGTAAGACCAAATGGCATCACTATAAATTCATAGTGTCCATACCTTGTACGGAAATCCGTCTTTGGTATATCCTCCCTTTTGACCCTTAATTGATGATAGCCTGAACAAAGATCAATCTTGGAAAAGTATTGAGCTCCGCGTAGTTGGTCAAATAAGTCATCAATGCGTGGGAGAGGATATTTGTTCTTGATAGTGATCTTGTTAAGTTCTCGATAATCAATGCAGAGTCTCATTGATCCATCTTTCTTCTTAACAAATAGAACAGGTGCTCCCCAAGGTGACACACTAGGGCGTATGAATCCCTTATCAAGATTCTCTTGGAGTTGCTTCTTCAATTCCTGCAACTCAATTGGGGCCATTCTATAAGGTGTCTTTGAAATTGGCAAAGCGCCCGGTACGAGTTCTATTGAAAACTCAACTTCACGATTTGGTGGAAGACCCGGTAATTCCTCCGAAAATACATCATCAAACTCCCGTACAATGGGAATATTCTTAATCGTGAGTTTCTCACCAACCATTTGAGATAAATAACCTTCATTTAGTGGAATCAATACCCATAAGATGGAAGAAATTTCCACTGGAAGGTTATGTTCATCCTTGCATTGATAGACGATCGTAGATTGATCTGGAATATGAAATGTGACTTCCCTTCTTTGGAAATTGATATGAGCTCCATGTAGAGAAAGCCAATCCATGCCAAGAATCACATCAAATTCCACTAAAGGAAGGATCACAAGATTTGCAGGAAGCACTTTCCCACAAACTTCGATCAGAGAAGAATTATAAACTTTTGATGCGACTGTTGTGCCATTAGGTGTTGTCACAGCTAACTCAACATCTAATTGTTGAGGTAGTACGGTGATACCCTTAGAAAATTTTTCAGAAATAAAAGAGTTGGTGGATCCAGAATCAAATAAAACATTTGCTACTTTAGAGTGGATGGTAAGTGTACCTTTCACCACTTCGTTATCGTACTCCACATCGCTGATAGAAATTGCATGTGACTTTCCTTTGTCTTTAGCCTTAAGATTTTGTTGACGTCGACCGTCATCATCAACCCTTGGATTTGGGCATTGATTGGCATAATGCCCCATCTCCTTTCACTTGAAACATTGAAGTGTAGTAGGTTCATTCTGTGTATCCCTTCCTTTGTTTGCATCATTAGACATCTTCTTCCCATTATCGCGGCATTCAAATGCCCGATGACCTTCCTTTCCACATTTGAAACATTTACATGTCCCTTTAAGACAACTCCCTCCATGTTTCTATCCACACTTTGAGCATAAGGGAAAGCTCATCTTCTTTTCAGTGTGCTCTTTAGATTTTCCTTTGAATTCTATCTTCCTCTTCTTATCAAACCCATGTGACTGATGGGTTACTCGAATCTCCATCTCGACTTTGAGAGCACATCGAATGATTTCCTCGTAGCTATTGAAGTCCCTTATGGCTAACGCCCTTCGAAGGCTTGGTTTTAAGCCACTAAAGAATCGATTGATCTTACTCTCAGGTTGGATAATAATACCAGAAGCGTACCTTGAGAGTCTTATAAAATTTGCTTCATAGGTACCAACAGATTCATCATCCCTTTTCTTCAGTTCAAGAAACTCTTTCTCCATATTTGTTCGGAGAATACGAGGGAAGTACTTATTGAAAAATAAGTTCTTGAACTCGCCCCATTCCATAGACTAAATTTCATCCCTTTGCCTCGTATTCTTAATAAGATTCCACCATTGATCAGCATCTTCTTCCAAACGATACACTGCTAGGATGACTTTATCATGTTCAGAACATTGAAGAACTGAAAATATCTTTTCAGTAGTACTAATCCATTGTTCAGAAACTAATGGATCAGTAGACCCACTGAAAGAAGGTGGACGCTGCCTCATGAAGGATTCAACAGAATGTTGCTCCTTCCTTTGCTCGTTTGGAAGTCATGCATGATTCATAGCTTGAGAACGTTGTGTGAGCATGGCTACAAGATTTTTCATTCCAACTCCCATATCGTTTGGTTGCTCAGGGGGAAAATCATTGCATTGCCCATCGCATTCCGCATTAACACGGTTCCTTCGGGTTCCAGCCATTGACTAAAACCAAGAAGAATAGTGTGAGAAACACTAATTATAATAGGAAAACCACATAATCAAGGATAAAATTTCACACTTAAGGTTTTATCCTAGGGTATTCATGGCCATTTCTAAAACACTAAGATTGTGTTCTATGCTTAGACTTATCCTTAGGGTTGTTACTAAGGCTTTCACATCCTAGTTTCCAAAGGTTGACTATACCTTTCCTCTGATACCAACTATAACGACCCATACTTTACATACATTGTTAATACTTCAAAATTGAAGCACACTTATTACAACATATGACAAAACCACAAAGGACCGTATAGGTATAGTGTCTTTAGAAACTGGGAAACATAAACAACTGGTTCATAAATCTTCTACAGTGTCTCACATTTATTTCATCATATCTAGGGTCCCTTTTAGCATATTCTACTTAATATCCATCTTCCTGACCTGGGGAAAAGAAAACATAAAAGGGTGAGCTCAAATGCTCAGCAAGGGAAAATAAAGGAAATAAAAATCATATCATATCTTTTTGAAAATCCTAACCTGCAAAAGAGATCATAAAATCTTAACATGGAATAAATCATAGAAGTGAAAATGAGATCCCCATAATCATAACATGAAACTTGAAACTTTGTGGCATGCACACATAATCATGGAAAATAATTTCTTGTTAGTCATGACTCATTTCCAAGACTATCATAGTGGACAAAGTCCCTTTCTGAACCGAGTCACCCTCATTCCAGTCCTGTTTCACTGAACCATTATAACCTACCGTTCCAGCCATGTCTATCTCATGAGATATAAAACCTTTACCCAATGCATTGGAGGGAGATATAGGTCCCACCCATCTTATAATGAATCCTTTCTTATGTGTGCCACATAATCATAAACCATACATCATAGCGTAATCCACGTAATAAAAATGGGATTCTTAAACAACATGACATCATAAAATAATTCATATAAGATAAAGGAATTCATAAAAATAATTCCATCAAAACATTATCAAATCAATGTAATAATAGGGATAAAAACAGAACCCTTTTATTATCTTAGATGGAAAATAATTTTGATAAAATACTTGAACTCCATTCTTGAGGAAAATACCCTTTCTACTTCAAAAAACGTTTTTCCTTTCATAACATGTCATACGACTTTAAAATAAAAGAAGTTTATTAAAAATAAATTTGAAAACTTGTAAAGGAAGCTTCTTGGAAATAATGTTTTAAAAATCCATTCATGCCGTATAAGTTAAAAAAACATTCTTCGTACTTTTGTCGGAAAAGTCAAAAAGTACCTCGTACGACAAAATATTCCTTTCATAGATATTACTAAAAACTCACCGAAGGGTAAAAATGGATTTAAAAAATTGTAGGTGGATGGAAATAATATTACATATTGATGAAACATGGATGTGGATGATAAAATACACCCCAGTAAATACTTACGAATAAACAATCTCGGATAAAAAAATGAGATTGTGATATTTACCTTACCTTAGGTCTGATTTACTTTGTACGTGTCCGAAGCTCCTATATAATGGTTTAAATAATGTTATTTACTTATTCCAGAATCATACATATTGATATGATATCATATATGGTCATATTCTTAGCTTCTTGTTAGTAATATTTCATTGTTACTTGTTACTCGGGTCTTTATTGCCTTTTGTTCTTATGCGTGTTTTGCCGAATAAATTCTTATTCTTCTTTTAAGGTTATAGATACCTTATATCCAGAATGGTATTAGTGTAACATATATCATATTTATTCATTCAATTCATTTATATAATTATTATGTAATGATGATCATGTAGAACGAGTCACTTCACATCGTGGAGACGGTATTCCGTATGTGCGCACGAGTGATGATATCGTTCCTATGATGGTGGAATTGTATTGGAGTATATATATATATTATTTCAGTATCAATATTACTTTATAATAATCATAAATAGTTACTCATTAAACCATTATACCCATCCTTGTAAAGTGATGGTGGAAAATAGATTACACCAAGGCGTGGAGACGGTATTCCGTACGTACGCACGCGCGGTGATTTCATTTTTCCGTAGGATGGATAGAAGGTGAATTAGGGTTGTTTCATATTTATAATAACATATCAGTATGTATGTAATACTGATGTTATTACTTTATCATGAAACAACTAAAGGAGAAGAAGTTGATGAAGAAAGAAATTGAAAAGATCGGTAACAGATATTACCTCTTCTTTGGAATGCCTCTTTGAATCCTCCACTTAGGGAACTAAGATTGGTCTTTGAAGAAGACCAGGACCTCTAGGATTATTCTAGGGAAGTGTAGAGGAGAAAATGGCAGGGGTTGTCCGAGCTTGAGTGCTCAATTTGGTGTTAGGAGGAGGGGGAGGAGGTGCCCTTTTATAAGGGAGGAGAGGGGCACCTTAGGAATATCTCAAAATATTATTTTATATTAAAGTCAAAATCAGTTTATAATGGTTCCAAAGGGTCTTATTTCGAAGCTAAAGTGGGGAAGGGTCGAAATCCTATCAACCAATAGGATTTAGACAAGTTTAGGGTATTATTTTAACCTTATAAATTAGATTTAACTCTATGTTAAATAATTTAACTTTTACCATGTCTTCTTGTTTTCTTTCACTATATGGTTAATACACTTACTATAACATGCCAAACGAACCCCAAATTGTTTATTATTAATATATATATCTTTATCTAAGTCATTTGGCCGAACCTTAGATTTTTAGGAATAAAATAACAATTAATAATATAATATTTTATTTAAAAACTATTTTGTGTCAATTTTGACACTATTTGATATATGATTTTTGTGAAAGTCATAACAGAATTATATGTTCGAACCAAGTTGATTAAATCAACACTAATATATCATAGTAACCTATAAAATTTGTGTAATTCATAAAAAGTCTCAAATTACATTTATTTTGGTGTTTATAACATTAATTATGTCAATATTTCATAAATAAGATAATTACTGCATCATAATTGTGTCATAAATAAATTAAATTATTTAATGTATAAAAATTATAAATAAAATACCATTATCTAGGAAATCTTTTTAGATTTCTAAAGAATATTTATAGTCGAATTTATCTTTTGTATAACCCCATATTAAAAATGATTTATTTATTAAACTTTGATTTTAACTATTTTAACCCTTCTTTAAATAAATTAATAATAAATGTCCTAATCTAACCCAAGTGGGCCTAAATGGTCATATTTTATTCATAAGGTTTTTTTTGCTCGAATTAGACTTATCCAATAGAATTAGGACATGTGTATGGGTAATATTAATATCATATTTACCCTTAGTTACCCTATTTACTATTAACCGCGGTAAAAAAAGCAAAAAGTTACTATTCACCAAAAAATTATTTTTATCTCATTGAACCACATTTTACTTACTGATATCAACCGTGTCTGTCAGATTTTTGAAATTCCATTCACAGAAGCGGTAAAATTAAGTTTTATGCAAAATTCAGTTTTTAACCTACCACTTAGTGGTTTCACTATTCATCAAAAATTGAAAGTTTTCAGAAAAATACCAAAATTTCACCCTAGGCTAATTTCGATATTCTGAGTCCAAAAATGAAGTCCATTTTGAAAAATAAAATTTATAAAATTTCAAAAACTGGTTATTACTATTCATAACGGCTAGTTTTAATAGCATATTGTTGTTTAGTGAAACTCGGTATTGCGTACGACGCAAGCTATCGAGGAAGGTCGCGATTGTGTGTAAAGTAAGCCAAGCAAGTGTGTAGTGAAAGATTTCTTTGATGATATATAAAAACAAAATATTACTCATAAAAATCTCGGGTGTTACATGATCAGATATTCGAAACATACTTCTTGAGTCACTTTTCATTTCATTTACATTTTTCAAAACCAAAAAAACTCAGAAAAAAGAACATTAGGGATTCATAGAAATTTTATGTATGAGGAATTTTGTATGGTACATCTTCTATATACCATCTGATATACATATTCTAGTCTGGTCAGTCTGCTACATCATCCTGATTGGGTCTATCCAATAAGAAATATTTCAATATTGGAGCTTCGTATAGAACCTATTCGATATCAATGAGAATGAAAACCAACATCTTCATTTTCTCATTTTTCTCATAAACATAGTTATTTTAACAAAATTTAATATTCCCACAAAAATATTGTCCAAAACAACAGTTCAGAATGTATGTCCAAAAGACTGGAAGTTCATACTTGATTGAACTTGGGAAACTTCATACATCTCTCTCTATTTCAGTTTCTCAGTAAAGAAAAATGTGTCTCAGACTCTAAGTCCAGAAAAATAAACATTTTAAAGAACATGTTCCATTGAGGCTCTATTTAGTAATTTTACTTGAAGATACATCCAAATATCTACATCCTAAAGAAAATACAACTCTACTTTCCTCAAAAAATTTGGATCATGAAATCATTTCATGATTTTAAGAAATATGAGATCATAAAATCATCATCTCACTTGATTTGGAAGGTTCTAAAAATTCCCAACACTCCTAAATTTTTGACTTCACAACATTCTTCTTTTTTAGAAGCTCAACAAACTCATTTAAATATATTCACCTAATTTACAAAATCATTCTTTACAAAAATTTTGTTATCAACAGAAAAAAAAGTTCTTAAAAACATCAAAAAGGATCATCAAAAATGGTCCTTGAAAATACAATACCTTTATGAATTCTATAAAACAATTAACATAAAATCCTTTATAACTAAGGTGATTAACCTTTTAAATCCAATCTCAAAAATATCATTAATCACTATAAATCCATCTCATATAAAATGAAATGGATTTCTAATAAAATGAACATATAATCAAAATTATACTTATAAACCCATGAAGGTGTCCAAGAATCATTAGAAAACCTCACAGTAAAACATCTTAATATCCGAAGATATATAATCCTTTCTCTCATGCCAACTTTAATAGTCTAGAAATATTACCAGGGGCTACAATTGATACCTATCAGAGCACTCTAGTGGTGGAAACACCTTCTAGGAGTGACACATAGTTTTTTTCATAGTGGTATACCTTTCCTCATTAAGCCATTTGGTAGATACCCTTTATTTACACAACGCTCAAATGTGAGAGTTCCAAAGGATTTAAATCAATCCTTTACACTGATACCAACTATAATGACCCAACCATAAGCAACATATAATCATTTGTTTGTATACTATAATTACCTTTCTTTTATTTCCAAATTTTATTTTAGATTTATATTTAGAAAGAGTTGGGTCATAATTCTTAAATAAAAATATCATAATTTATATGGTGGAAAAATCTAATAAGTATCCATTTTTTCAACAAAATAAAACATTTAAAAAGAAGAATGTTTTAATTTCATGAAGTGTTTTAGAAAAATTGATCTAAACCTCATCCTTGTCCCTTGTTATCCTTAAATACCTCTTAAAAAACAATTTAAAATTTGGGATGAGTAAAAAAATCTCTGTAAGGGACGTTAAAATAAATATAACCATTATTCCAGTGAAAAATATGAAACCCCGTGAAAATTATTTAATTAAAAAAACATATTATTTCACCCTAAAAGGGTATAATAATTGTTTGAAAACAAATTATATTTATCTTACATTTAAAATAAATAAGTTATATGGAAATTAATAAAACATCATATAAAATTAATGTTGGTTCCATGGTACATCATTATCATGTCACACTTACAATAACTCTTTCAAATGGATTGACCATGTTGTCGACTTCCAAGTCTGGAAAATATAATGCATTGGAGTGCTATCTAAATGAAACCATGTTATAAGTTATAAAATACTCCCACATGGAATATAATAGAGAAAAAAAAGTTTCAAACATTTTAAAATGACCATATCATTAATAAGATCCTTGAAAAACTCTTTTAAACCCATTTACAAAAAAAATCGAATATCAAAATACCATTTTTACATAAAAATCACTTTTAAAATATAAAAACATCACACATAATAAAAAAAAATTATTTTAAAATAATCATGTAAACATATAATTTAAACATAAATGAATTTAGGTGTTATAGTGGTAGAAAAATCCACTCATGTCGTATAAGTTAAAAACATTCCATCAATATTTTTTCCAAAAATTCACGAAGTACCATATTTTGAAAATGAAAAAACATTCCCATCAAACTATTTTATAAAAAATAAAATTTTTCTAAAAATGGATTTTAAAAATAATACTGTAATAATAATAAAAAAATTATAAAACATTATTAGAAAATATGTATTTGTAAAAAAAGTGTTTTGAGGGAGACGTCAAAAGATTAATTTTAAAAGAAAGTACCATTACTGGAGTCTGACACGTCACATACATTATTTATCTTCTTTAATAAAATATGTATGATAATTATTTAATTTTTTTATAAAATATTTCATGTTTACTTTTACTTTAAATCACTTGATAATATTTTATAACAATTACATACTTGTTTAATATCATATTAGATGTTGTGATGATATTTGGTTCTAAAGTCCAAAATGGCTTCAGAAATTTGACAATGGTAAAATTAGTAATTACTGCATCATCACCATAAATATATTACTAAAATTATTATCATTTATATAAATCAATTATAATTTTAAAACCAACTATAAAATATTTTCATGAAAAATGAACTACGTTACAATCATGGATATGGTAGTTCATACATGCGCATGAGTAACCTTAACAATTTCAACGATCATTATGTAAAGAATATAAGTTTTCTTATAATTAAATGATTATAAGAATATCATAAATATAATATTACTTTTTTAAATATACTTATATATAACTTCCACATGATATGGCAATGAAAAAATTATTACATCACTTCAAGGAGGTGGTAGTCCACACATAGGCACTAATGACATTATCATTTTTTTAGTGTATATAATGGTAAGAAGGTAAATGATATATTATATTTAAAAAATGATAAATATATCATGAATATAATTTATAAATATTAATTCTATCATTATAATCCATCCATGAAATATGGTGAGGGAAAATAAATCACATCAGTTCGTGAGATTGTAGTCTACCGTACACACGAATGATGGTTTGGTTTCCAATTTGATGGAAGATGATACGGATATATGTTATAAAATTTACATAATAACAACTCAGTATATTTATTATACTATTTTTATTGTTTTATCATGGTTTAATAAGTTTTTCATGATGTGGAAGAAGAAATGAAACTGAAACATTTGCTTAAAAATGGTATCTCTTCTTTGGACAACCTCCTTTTCATAACTCCTTAAGACCACTAGGGTTGGTGTTATACCAAAAATTATGAATCTATAGTTAGTGAATATATTATAGGAATATATTTTATTAGTATTGGATGAACCAAACTATTTATTAAGTTTTATTTAAATAGAATAAGAGCTGACCTTTTATAAGTTATGGGAGGTGTGTTCTTACATTTTTCAAAATATTCAATCATTATAAATTAATATTCAATTGAAAATGGATAAAAATTAATTTATTTGTAATATTGGATGATTATGTGTGTATATACTCTCATAAAATAATTTTTTTTCATGTTTAGGTCATATTTTCAACTTTATCATTTGGTTTTAACCTCTCGTTAACCCTTTTAAAACGTACCATGACAATAAGGATTATTACTATATGAGGATCAATATAGTTTCTATAAATCAAACAACATCTCACAAATTTATCGTGGTTGATATTATAATACATATCCTAATCACAAGGTCTAATTTAATATATTTAGGAATTTTATATCATTTAACAAAATATATTTATTATAAAACATCAATAATGTAATTTTTTAGAACTATTCATTACATTAAAATTAATAATACAAATATAATACACATAATTATAAAAAATTATTTAAAAATCTCTTACATGTCAAGTTATTATAAAAAATTATTTATCTCAGTATTTATCTCAAATATTATTAATGTAAATTATTATAATTATTATTTATTTGATATTTCCATTATTTGAATAATTATTGTGCTTGTGATATGTAACAATTTAAGGTAATTATTTATTTAATAGAAATTAAAAATAAATTACCATGATTAAGATAAATATATTATTTTTAAAAATAATATTAATAGTCAAGAATTTCCTCTATATGAACCCATATTAAAAATATTATATTTATAAAAAAACATTAGTGTGACATGTTTGACTTCTCTTGAAATAAAATACTATAACTATCTTAATCTCATAAAAATTACTAAAAAGATGAATATACCAAAATATTGAATTATTATGGACTAATTTTATTAATAAAATAAAATTATGTAATGTGTTTGAGTCATTTTTTAGTCCCTTTCATATCATTTTCAACCAAAATAACTTGATTTACCCTTACCCTGTTAATAAAATTACTACATTTTCTATTCCTAAAGAAAAAAATTAAAATTAAAATATTTAAAAAGTTTAAAATCAATTATTCTAACTTTGTAATTAATTTTTCAGGATTTTTCTCACATAATTTAAAGAATTTAATTTAAAATTAATCTCTCATAAAGTAATGAAAAAAACTTTTCTTGATAAATGTGTTTTTAATCCAAAAAATGTACTTATATAAAAATATGGTATAAGGATGATTAAATTATGAATAATTAGATCATATATAACTAAATAGTACTTGACTTTATTTTTGATCAAATTTTAAAAAAGGTACTTTTTATTATAAAGAAAATGAAATTTTTATAAAAATCCATATTATTTACTATTCAATAAAAAATTATACTTTTCAGAAAAATATCAATAAATAATCCTATGATAATTTTGAAATGATAAATTCAAAAATCAAATTAATTTTTTTTTCAAAACAAATATAAAACATATGGAAGTTAATTTTAACATTCACTCATAAAAAGTTAGAAAACCCATTTTTGATGAAAATATATTTTTAAAGAACAAAATGACATTACTACTAATTATATTACTTATTTACAAAGAATTTATTAATAAATTAAAAATGAGTAAGAAAATTATATTTATTATACAGTACTTAACACTATTAATTCCAACTTATTTAATGGTTAGGTTATATTATTCACATTCAAATATTAATAATTCATTATTTTTTAAGCTTGGTTTTTCGTATCTTGTATGTTATCAAATATAGTCATTCATTTTTAAAATATCTGGATTTTATAGTAAGAGGGTAGTGAATTTATTATATTACCTCCCCTTAGTGATAATGTATCTTCACGAAAATTATTGGGTGTCATTCCTTGATAGAGGGTTTTGTTTTGGTGTTTTGTATTGTCCCTACCAAAATTTAGAGGGAAGTGGTTAAAAATTAGGGGATGCCCTATCATTCACCTTTGGGTATGGGTTGGGAGTTAGTGGTATTCCCTACCCTATGTCCTAAGGTATAGTTTGGGTTATGGTTGTAATTGAATGATGTGATCTGATTCAGTCTTAGGTGGATGAAATTATAGTCAGGTGTCTTGTTGGCCTTGTTAGCACATGACGACTCGATGCGCATGAAGTTTCCATGTCCTGGTTAGCACAAGATGTCTTGAGGAACCTATGTGTTCATATTTATTTTTGTTATTCTTTCTCAATTATTCTAATATATAATGTTATATATTGGGGGAAATTGGTAAGACCCTATTTGTATTTATTTCTGACACCCCACAAAAGATCTCTAGAGTGCTTATAGACTATATGCCTTTTTTCCATGTTCATCACAAGATGTGTAGTGGATCAAACTACGGTGGCTCAATGGGGTATTGGATATGAGGATTTATGTGAGTCTTGGAAATGGTAGTTGAGAATATTATATATATAATTTCTTTTGTTTATTTGTATATGAGGTCATCCAAATGAGAGACCATCTTAGAAGTATACAGGTAAGACAAAATTAAGTTGTGTTATATTATAGATATGTTAATACTTCTGCAGACTCTGTTGTTTAACATGTATGACTTTTGGTTATTCTATTTTTTATTTTTTGAAATGATATCAAGGTGAAAATCTCTCAATTTAATATTTATGTACACACTACTGGTTAGTAGCCTCATGCATATAGAGAAGTGGGCTTGAGGTCACATAGCATACCGTCTGAGAGGATATTGGGTGGTCTGATGTTCGGGTGTTACAGCATCATAATATTCGTCTGAATTTCCATAATTATCTAGGATAATTGATTTACATGACATGTTACTCAATAAATTGAACAATATATTAATATGATATCCAATCACATTACCTCATACTCAACATATTACATAATCAAATACTATTTTCCATCAATGTAAGTCTTCTATTTCTCTATAATATATTGGATTAATTCATGATAAAAAAAATTTATCCCCTTCCCAACATAAGAAAAATTCTTTATAATTTAATTTTCATTTTCTATTAAAGGTTTACATGATTAAATGAATTGTCTAAAAGAACTAAATTAAACCTAATAATATTAGTGAATTTTTGTTCCAATCAATTAATTGGATCATGTTAGGTGAATAGTAATATATAATTCGATTTTTTAGTTCAGTTTAGTTTTGGTAAACTAAAACATTCATAAATATTATTATCAATGTCTAAATAATTAAAATTAGTATATGAAAATTTATTGTAGGTGTAAGTGATAATTATTTTTCAATGATAAAATTTGAATATAACATAATTAATTATTAATTTTTCATTATAATGAAATGTGATAAGAATATAAAATGTTTATGTGAATATAATAACTAAATTTAATGTTTTCCCCTACATTATTAAATCCCATTAAATATTTTCCATTTTATTTGAATGGTTTTATATTAATCTATATCCTTGATATTAATAATTAAATAATTGTTTTTTCAGAGATCTTCTCTCTATTTATTTTATATTTTACCATGAAATTTTCATTATCTTGAAATCATTTTTTACATAACAGTCATGTTTTTTCTATGTTTTAATAAATTAATTTTGAAACATGTATTTTATTTCAATGTTTATTTACTGATCTGAACTAATTGTGACTAATATAGACTAATTAGTTCAATTTATGTCTGTTTTTTGACTAATAATAACTTAGTTTTTTCACTTAATTTTATTTTTTAAACTAATTGGTTGAAACTCATTTCTTTAACTGATTTAACCGACCATCCACAACACTGTTTTCCCTAACTCGTACTTTATATTTATCATGATCATTATTCCTTCAATAATTTCATGAATTATATATTCAACATAGAATATTAAAAAAAATTAGACCAAAGATATTAGTAAGGAAATTTTATTGAGAGGCCTACCTCGATGCCATCCTGATCACCGTATTTTACTCATTTTTCCTCATTTTTCTCATCTACCACATTATTGTTGAATTCAAAATAACGAACTCAAATATATTTTATAACTATAATAAAATTAAAACAAATAATATCAAAAATACCTTTTATTAATTAAAAGTATCCCCCCTTAAATAAGTTACTCTATCATAACCTCTCCATAATACCATGTAACACCAACCTCTATAAATTCATTTGTACATATCCATATTCATTCATTGATCAAAAAATTATATATCCACCATTTTCACTTTCCCATTCAAAGAAATAATAATTAATCACTTGTTAAAAATTTGAACCATCATAGTTTTTCCTTTTACAAACTTCTACACCACCAACAAAATTAATTAAATCCATATTCTTTCAATTATCCCTATCCACTACATAATAATAATCATATCAACAAATAAGAATTAAAATTTATAAATTACCATATTCAGTAATGATAATATTATTTAAAAAATTATTAATATATCTATACTATTTTTGTGGGAGAACAAAAAGAATAATAAAATAAATAAATAAATAATTTCCTTCAATTCTAAATATATTAAAAACTTAAAAAACCTTAAATTCTCACCAAAATAATGTTCTAGGATAAAAAAAGTATTTTAATATAAAATTTTCAATAAAAAATGCTTTACAAGATCCTAAATAATTACCATTTTACCCTTTTCATGTCAAATTACTTAAATACACATGAAAATTTTAAAAACTCTAATGATGTGAATTTTCATGTCTTTACATATCTAAGAATAGAATATACATAATTCTTATGTAGTAATAAATTATTTTTATGTTCACTAAATACCATATCACATGGGGTTATATGTTCCTTATCACTCCATGTGGTATGGGATTATTTCTTGGATAAATATACTTCACGTGATGATAACACATAGAGTGATATACTTGAGGAATGTGATATAGGATATCGCATCATGTGATATATGCAACCATATCTATATTTAGATGCAACATTTAATTTTTCCATGTAATTTATCATTTTTTTGGTTTCCATATCATCATATAATGTTTTATGGGTAAAAACAATTTACATAAATAGTTAAATAGTTTAATAATTAATATATTTGTGTTAAATTATACATCTCAATGGTTATAAAATAAAATTTGTGAGTTTAATTTTTGGTTAAATAAATTCCTACCATTTAATATTTCTTTATTTATTAAAATGAATACCATAACATGAGATATAATCCCCATTGAAATATATCTTATGTGTGATGTATTCAATCCAAAAACATTACATAAATTGATACTCTCTTCTTTTCTCGTTATCCTTTACATGTTGAAGTATAATGACTGTCGTAAAGAAATAAAAGTATAATAAAAGAGATACATGATTCAAATATATGGTGGATTACCCATGAAGGAAAGAGTCTTATAAATGTTAATTAGGTATCATTATCAAATATAGTAAAGAAGAAATTTTGGCCCAACTATCAAGGTATATTCTTTCATTTAGTTTTATTTCTTAAAAATATTCCCCAAATTGATATTGTAAATTGGATTTTTTGTTTTTCATTATTTTTATACGTACTTGACGTAATAAAACCTAATTAGTGTTATTATATACTAATCTATTTAAGTTTGAAGGATGTTATTATTTTTAGAAAATTTACTAAAAATATAATGAAATCGTGATTTCGTAGGTGGTGGTAAAGGGTTATAATTGGATGTGATATGAGATAGCGTAATATAGGTCATTGATCATGATAATTTTGATGGGGACATTATATATAATTATATTCGATGTGTTTGAATCATGTATTTCTAACAATGATATAAGATATCAATTTCTAGAATAAAGCACCCAGAATATTTCATAATGGGACAATGAATTACATCTGATGATATTGTAATATCACTAAAAATAACACAGTTTAAAATATGTTTTTGTCCTATAATTGGTAATGATATACTTATTTTTTTTTCTGTTATACAGAATATAAAAAATGATATTCTATGATTTTTTTTGGTAATTATATATGTTTATAAAACATAAAATGATATAGGATATCAATGATAGTGATATACAATCAATGATAAAAGACATAATTGTGTTTTATGTCATAATGATATGAAATTTCCCATATCTCAAAAAGTGACATACATTATATTTTTTATTTAATCTTATGATCACTTGATTAAATAACTAACATTGAGAGGGGATGAATTAATTCTGGAGATTTTTTTTTTCAAATGTAGTTTCTCTCATGCATGTTGAACAATGATTTCACAAACTCACATGGTGTAAGAGGTAAATATGAACCACAAAAAATTTAATACTTTTTTCCCATAATAATGGTGGATACATCCCTAATGTGTGATAGTTTTTATCCAACACACAAATTGGTGGTCATTTATCATCAAAATAAACTGAAGGAAACAGAATATCTTTGAACACTAAACAATATTGAAACCAATGAGTTTAATAAGAAGAAAATTTTTAACTTGAAAGAATAAAAACAATTATATAATTAAATAATTAGTAATAAGAAAAGATCCTGACTATATAAGAATTTTTGGATCTAATCTTATACCTTCATTGAAAAACATTCTCCTCTTTATTATTTCTCAAATTTTTCACCACACCCTTATATACTCATTAATTTACACATGAATATCTCACCATAGAGACTTTAAAAAAAACTCACTCTCTTGATCTAATGGATTAGATTAAATATCATTTCTCAAATCTATAGGATCACTCTAGGTGTCCCATGTATTTTTTGTGTCCAGTAATTTATATCCAAGTTACCCCAATTTTAATAAACTTAAACCACCTCAACTAAATCTGAATATAAAACTAAATTATTTATTTATATATAACATAACTCACCATGTAATGTATGATATTCAAAATTAATATTTTGATATCATTAGGACATATCCAATTTTGAAATACCTATTTCAACATCCTTTTTAATAGCCTACTCTGAGATATATGGTATAACTACTCCATGTATCCCTTTATTTTTTACCATTTTAAACTATAATAAAAATTATCTCTTATATGACCAACCAATAACATGGATTTAATATTGTAATATTGTTTTTTTGGGAAAAAACCATCCAAAATACTTCCATCCATACTTTCCTGCCTATTTTATCTTGGAATGTGTTAAACACAATAACTAAAATAACATCCTTCAAGGCATGGTAAATATAAAATATCATGTTTCTATTAATCTCTTGTAAAATCAAAATAGTAACCACAATTACCATTTATGATGCATAACATTTATTACATGGAAATTTTCAACTCAAAACATCGTGTATCATGGTGTAGGGATAACCATATCCAAATTTATCTTCTTATAGGACAATTATGAATACCAAAATATATTTTTTCAAGATCAATATGTTGTTTTGTGCTATAAAAAGATTATATCCTGGCATAAATGGTCATACCATTTTAGAAAGTAATTTTATTCTTTCACAGTGATCTCCAAAGCACCTATAATTTCATTAATACTCAATGTGTCCTAGAACACAACAGAATTGTGTATCGTGAAATACATAAGGTGAAGTTATTCTTCAAAAATTATATTATTTCTAACTCCAAGTCACTCTATTATTTCTAAAAACTCCTCCAAGAACTAAAATATTCTTGAATAAATATTTTATTCCTCATCAACTATACATCCAAATTATTTAAACCTAGTGGAATTTATTGAAAAAAAATCATCATCATTAATTGGAAAGACAATATCTCCTATTGAATTTTTTTGTCAATACTAAGAAAAATTCCAGCTAAAACCACTTCTCATATGTTCTCCCCCTATATCAGTAAATCCTCCTGCTCTAAAATAAAATTCTTTTTCCCCCTTATTGAAAAAGAGACAATGGTTCTTCAAGAATGTGTGGTATCCGTCAACTCAATGGTGAGTAATGAATTAATAAACTCTAATTATACATGAGTTATATCATTATAGAAAAAAATGGATAAATTCAAACCACAAATATATTTATAAAATATTATGCATATGATACAAATTTTTAGAATAACTTCATTAAGATTGATGAGGATGATTTATTCACTCATCTCAAAAAATATATAAATTTTTAATATAAAAGTACATTTCTCCCATTCCATCTCACATGTCCTATATTATATATAACAATGAAACATCATTAAGAGTGGGTGATAGTAACAGAACATACCTTATGGGTGTTAAGGAATGAGTTTTCCACCCATATATTTTTTTAGATTCTCATAAGTCTTTACTGGGAGAGATTTTATATGAATATCAATAAATTTATACAAAAAGAGACAAATTCCATCTTCAAAGATCATGTAACAACCATCCCCTTAAAGAAATATAATTTTATATCTATATACTTTAATATTTAATATTTTACTTGTTTATTTTACATATTTATTGCACTTTGGTTATTATATACAATAACTAAAGGATGTTCAATAAAAATACTCATATATTCATGTTGAATTTTAATTCATATCATCTATCTAGATGCTTGTTATTCGTTGTTATTCTACACCTTGATATTCATCAAAGTAATGGATGATTTTTTTATTGATATTTCATTCCACACATTTTCCACTAATGAATAATATGCCTCTTGATTTTGAGTTATGGTCATCACCTTGACCATCCCAGTTAGCATCTGTTAAGCCTTGCATTTCTAGATCAAATTTTTTCCAATATATCATGCCATAATTTTGTGTATTCCTGATATACCTAATAATCCTCTTTGTTTCCATTAATTGTGACTCCATAGTATTCTATTAATAACTAAAAAATAGTGTTCTAATGAAGATAATTTACAATATTTACGAAATAAAATACATGAGGCTACAAATTAAATTCATAATATCATTTTCATACACAGCCTTCCCTTCATCATTACTATTCATATCTATGCCCAATATAATTAGTGAGGAAACACCTACTTATTATTACATTAAAAATATTTTAAATGGATCCTTGGAATACTTTTCTTGAGAGTGAAACCCATGAATAGAGAAACTTGACTTACTAAGTAAGCATATCTCAGGTCTTATTTTCATTTTGTGTGGAAATTTATTTTCCCAATGCTTATTTATTACTAATGAATATGATATCATCAATATATATAATCATGATGAGTGATGTAGTGTTATTCATACTCTTATAAAAGTTACTATCCACTTTCAATTTTCTAAATTTCACGCTCTTTAAATACTTTTCAATCATTAAATACCATTCTCTTATATATATTTTTCAAACCATAGAGAGTTTTTTTAGTTTACAAACTTTTACCCAATATCCATATGAACTAAAACCCTCCATTTTTTCAATGTAAACATCATCATTTAGTTTAAAATTCAAGATTACTAATTCTATATCCATATGATGGATATTATAATTTATTTTTCCTAAAATGTAATTAAAGACATGGATGGTCTCAAGTATGGACATAAGGGAAAATTTTCATCAAAATATATTCCTTTGATAACCATTATTTATTTATTTCATACAACTTTATTTAACATTCATATTGTTTCTAGAGACCCATTGTTTCAGTGATATTATGTTTATAATATATAAGTATATAACCTCATGTATCTTTCTTTTAAATATAATTCATTTCTTCATTCATATAATCAATCCATTCCTTGCACTCTAAGAATTCGTAGATAATTTTGGTTTCAAACATTGTAATTTGAAAAATATTACTAGTAACTTGAATTCCCCAATTTATTTTTACCCCTTAATTCTGATCTGAAATGATATTTCTATAATCCTCATTTTTTTACATTTTTACATTTGTTCCAATGTTACTTAAACACTTAGAATAATCACTAGAATAGATATAATTTATATCAAAAATTCATATATCTTCATTCTCTTCATCATGCACAGTCCGTTTTGAAATTATTTCATTAGTATAATTATCATTCATGTACAGTTTTATGATATAGTCTAAATTATAAATGTTTTTTACATTATCAAAATAATCTAACTTCTTAGATTTATGGTTTTAGAATCGATAATAACTTTTATTTGGTGTGTAACCAAGAAATATTTCATCTTCAGGTTTCTCATAAATGATTACACCACTTTTCCATTCATATTATTCAAGAATTGACCCTCAAATACATTGAAGTTTTTCTGATTTTTTGATTCTTAAAAAGTATTTCATACAAAGCCATATCTTAAAATTTACTCAATAAATAACCATTTTGAATAAATATTGTAGTTTCAATATATTTTATCTAAAAATACCATAGGATATCAGGATATTTTATCATAGTTCTGTCAATATAAACCAAACATTGATTCTTCCATTCATACACTTCCTTTTTTAATATATGGTTCCTTAATCTCATACCTCATTCCATTTTTATCAATATATTCTAAAAACATTTAATTTTAATAATCTCTCTTATTATCAGATCTAACCCTTTTAGAGGCATAACCTAGTCTCCTAAAACTCTTAAACAAACTAAAATATTGGGAATTGTGAAACATAAATATAATGCAATCCAATCTCAAAAAATCATCAATGAATGTGATGAATTAAATATCTTTACTTGTTATCATCTTGCTCATATTCCCACTAACATTTGAGTGGACTAAATCTAGTGGACTTTGGGTAGTATCTCAATTCCTTTTGTGGATTTTACTCACTATACTCACCTTTTGAATTTTTTTTCAAATAACATTTGAGTATCTAATTAAAAATTAATATTTACCATACCTTCCTCTTTGATTAATCTTCTCATGATATTTTTTCTAATATGACAAAAATTTTATGCAAAATTTGATTTCAAAATGTATACTCATATAGTAATAAATTGTAACTTCACTGTCCTGAAATATATTTTCTTTAGTTATCATCCATCTTAAATAAAATTGTTCATGTTTCATCATTTTCATGATAAACTATTATTTGTTAATATCACCCCATTTAAATACTCATAATGTTGTGAAAATTTCACCATGTTTTATTTCAGATGATAAAAAAATTACATTCCTATAATATTGTATCTTTGGTTTAATACTTACTGCTCAACACCTTTTATCTTTAGAAAGTAATCATTACCAAAGTTAATAGGTCCTATTTAATATCATTCAACAATTTTAGGTTATTCAAGTCACCTTCAATGTGTAATGAGAAATATCTATCCACGATCCACTACTTCACAGTCTTACTATATCTAAAAAAACATCAAAAACATGTTCCTTCTATTTATATTCATTATTATTTTAAATTTTAAATAAGAACAACATCATGTTTAATTAATCTAGAAGTATAGTGGGAAAATCAAATGAAATTCTTCCTTTATGATCAAATATTCCTTATACTTATTTTGGGTCTTTATATTTTTTCCCCATCCCATCATTAATCTCATTTTTTGGAGGCATTGTTTTATATTTTTCTATTATGGTCTTCCCCATGGCTCATGTTCTCTTATTTTCTAAGAAGATACATATTGTACCAAAAACTATAAGTTTTGTGTCCAAAAATACATAAAAATAATAAATAACTTTAAAATACCATATTTTAATAAAAAAATCTACTTGTATGAGGGTTTCTATAATTTGGAGATGATATATATATTTTTCTAAAATTTCCTAGCCCCAGATGTGAGGAGATTTTTACTTCTCTTTAGCAAGAAAATTATATATTTCTTAATATATTCACCCAAAAACATGATCGTATATTGAGATATTTCATAAGTTATCTTTACTTTGTTATATACCAACCATTATTTTCTTCTCTAATTTAAATGATCATTAAATTATTTTATAACCTTAATTTTCATCTTAGATATCTTATAACATTCACCAATTTATATAAATAAAATTATATAATTGAACATGTATTTATTCATGTGCTTATCATATTTAACAATTTTTATCTTCAGTTTTTTAACCTCTTCATCTCTAATAACGATGGTAGATGTATATCATCAATGATATTCCTTCAAGAATAATTTTTAATATTTAACCTCTCAAATTATTTCAAAAAATTATCATTCTAAATAATTATTTATTTTCCTTCATCATATATTTCCTTTAGATGTAAATATCTTATATTAACCTTATAATTTATTTTATACATAATTTGATCATAATTATCCAGCTGTACTATTTTGCATATTATCCTTCTTCAGTAGAAACATCCTTATCAACTTCAAAATTATACTTTAAAGATGTACTTTACTTATCCTCTTTAGTAATAAGAACTCACTAAGTGGTTTATTTAGAACTCACATTATTACAGAAACTCTCCTCACTATCAAAAAAATATTATTCAGGATATTGAAAGTTTCTTCTAAAGAATTTTTATGTTAATTTCTTATTTCATTTTAATTAGGGTTGATTTCTTTTAAGGGGAGGTTTTTTCATGAAGGATTATTTTTTTCCTTCAGTATATTCATCGTACTTATTATTTATCAGGGAAAACTTGTTATAAAGTTTACATACTATAACATATTTAATAAATTTAAAAGAAAGTTTAATTTGATGCTTCTAAAAGTACAATAGCTAATGAAGGTGTGTTTTTTAATTATGTGGAAGATTAAACCAGTTCTATTTGGTTCAAGAAATTTTTAAGACCCACCATTTTACTGAGTTGGATATTAGTTAAACATTGTCTATTTTAATTAGTGGTTGTATTATGAAACTGTTGTGAATCTTTAATTAGTAGAAATTTTGAAAACACTGATATAATGACAGTAGAGGTTTACCAACCGCTATTATGATCAAATATAGAATAAATTATATCAATTTTATATATTTTTTACATATTTATTATTCTTATATAATCAATGAATTAGTTAATTGTGTTGTAATAATATATATATAATATGTTTTAACCACCACTTAATAAATATTGATTGATTTCTAATTTAGTGGTCCTTTAAACCACTGCTAAACACTAAAAAATTAAACGATACTAGAAAGAATATGAAAATATGTTTACCTTCAATTTAAAATTAAAATATGTATACAATGTATATAATTCATTGATTTGAATAGTCAGAAAAAAAATAAAAAAAACAATTATAAAGATTATATAATGATATTTTTAAAACATAAAAACATATATATATTTAAGTTAGGTTTTATAGAGGTATCATATATATGTTTTGAAGATATATATAACACATTTAGAGGGGGTACAACAACAATTATATTCCACCAAATCCGACCCATTGCCCTCATATGATGTATGCTCATGATTTTCTTATCAGCTAACAGCCACTGCTGCATATAATGCTTATAATAAATATAATTTAGAATATAATTTTTTTTAATTATATATTTTTCATAAAAAAAGATAATAATATATGTATTAGATATAAAAACTAATTATAATTAAATTCTATAGCAATATGATACAATATACTATTAATATATATTTTGAATTAATTTCACTTATTTATAAAAAATATTATCCTTTAAATTATTGACAATGTGGATACAATCATTATACATAATGAGAAGGGATCTCTTCTCACATGAAAAAATCCCCAAGATCATCTCATATAATCATTAACATCATGTTTAGTGGTCCTATAAATTTCAAATAGAACAACTATTGTTCATTGATTTACCTCCAAACAACTGCTTTATTCTTTTCCATTTATATCTTGTTATTATAAAAATATATTCAATAAATATATTCAATAGTTAATATATAGATTTATTAAATTGTTTTTTCACATTAATAATTAAATAACAATAATGGTTACCCTTCAATACCCTTCTGATAGTAACTACAATACCATTTTCTCAGTCGATACCCACTCTATCTAATCCCCTCAATATCCCAAAATCAATATTTGATACATTGTAAGTATAAAACATACCCAATAAATATGGAATTGTATCATATGAAAAAGTGGGTATACCAAAATTATGAAACATAATTGATATAGGTGGAAGTTTATAAGATGGGTAATTTGATAACATAGGAGTTGTGGAAGACCTGGAAGTATATCTAAGTCATTTTTTCAAAATTCCTACATCCAAAAATAATATGAAAAATGTTAAAACATTATATGTGATATAAAACAAGAAAATTTATTGAATTTATTTTACATAGATTAGTTTAATTAATTTATTATAAATAAAAAAATAGATAGGTTAAGGGATGACTAAAAATATAATCAATTAATTCATAATTGGTCATATTATTATTGTCTTCCACCATTAACATGATTTCATCATCTTCACCCTCCCTTGTAAGACCAGCAATTTCAATATCTTTATGGATAGATAGATTGATATCTTATTGGTTATCGAGTTAATTTTCATAAAATAATTATTCAACTTCATTTTTGATATTTTACAATTTTCTTAGTGTGATATAAAATAAAAAACATCACTCTTCATCAACTCCATCATCTGTATATTATATTATTTTAGCTTGTGAATCCAAAATATTTTAATTATGTTCTTCACACTCATCAGTATTGATCAACCAAGATAAGTTAATATATATTTTTAATGAAAATTTCCTTATTCCAATATAAATATTGAGCCTCATTCATTTGAATAATATGGCTAAAAATTGTCTACTATAATTTAATTCGATAATGTGAATCAACTTTCCAAAGAATGATATAATTGAATTTTTTTTGAAGATGACAATATTTGTTTTCAAACATTTCTCACACAAAACTATATAAAAAATTAATCCATTATTATTATAAGAATATAATATCTTAGTATACTTCAACATTAATTGAGGAAAGTATTCAAAATCATCTGGAACTATAGGTAAATTATCAATATACATGATCTTCACATAAAAATATAAAATATTTTTTGTTATATAAGATAATTATATCAACATATTATGAATATGAAATTGATTATGATCTTATACATCATGAAAACCAATCAATAATTTATTTGTTAATATTTTTTTATCTCTTTCTCATTTAATGTTCGAATTCAAAGTCATATGTTTTTTTATTTTTCAATTATTCATTAAGAAGATTTAAAATATCGGTATTGAGTAGAACATATCTATGTGCATGTCCAAACTATGTTGATTTCAATTAAAATAATGGTATTTTCCCAATATGAAGCCCAAACATTAGAATGATTATTTATTTACTTTAGGATTGAAATTTATTTTCAGTATCATAATTATTTCTAACTTGATTGAATTGTGTATCAATATTCTCTAAATACGTCAAAAAATGATGAGACACTCTTTGGACATATACCCTTCAATAAAAGTGCATTTTGGTTGAGATTGTTTTCTCACAAAAGACTTCAAATAGTCTTAATATCTTATGAAAAAATATATAATATAGTAAAATAAACCATATATGTAATGAGTTTCAAATTTTTAATGTATAGATGAAAAAAAGTAAGATAAAAATACATTTCTATGGGATATATCAATGGATAATGTATGATCCCAACAAAAATTACTACCTAAATCAAATATATTGTTATATGAAACATAGTATTGAAAATTAATGGGTGGATATCATCTCCAAATTAATATTTTTCATTAAAATTATTTCTTGAATTTTTTTGAGCTCAATGGGGTTTAAATATTTCTCTCAAAACTACTTGAATAATGTGAAAATCGTAATTATAAATGTTTTTATTCTACCATGTAATAATATACAAAATGAAAAAGCAAAAAATTGGTCCATAAAAATATAGTAGTTTTGGAAATTAATTCCTTGTAAAAAAAATTAATTCCAAATATCTTGAAATATTACATTAATATCCATCAGAAACAATCACATTTTTTAGATTTTAGAGGAAATAATTTTTTACATTATTTTTTCAATGAAAAAACTATTGTTGGATACTTTCCATTATTAATTCCACATATTTAAAAAATTATATTCATTTATTCTATGTTCTTATAATTATTAAGATGATATTATTATTTTCTATACTCATTCAAAGTTGCAAAGACCAAATTTTAAAATATTTTATTTTCAATGATCATAAAATCAATATTGTGATGTAACTACTGAAATTCCCAATAATGTAGTTTGAAAAAACAAATTCATTCAATTATTTTCAACCATTTATATTTAATGAGATTTAAACTCATCTTAGAAACTTTCAACTTATACTCTTTCCCAAATTGTGTAAATATAGTTGGTAATTTTAATAGGATTTCTAAACCAGATAATAATTTTATTTGTGACCTTAAATATGTTTTCCTATCAAATCATAACTTATTAAAATTATATCTATGAGATTCCAATAATTGGTGATGAAACATGAAACCCCACTTTTTTCAAATGGTATTATTCTAGACTCGAAGTAATAAAAATTGAAAATTGGACATGTTAGACTAGTGTGAGTGATCCAAGTAAACATGTTTCCTAATCCAAGTAAATATCTACTAATTAACATTAGAACATCAATCATTTTAAACATTTCATCTAACATTGCATCATTTAGATCAACACTATTATTCTCTAATATTTCAATTATTCTATAAGAGGTTGAAGGTATACATAACTATAATTTCCATGATTTTATTTTGGATAATGATAATAAATGTAATGAACTAATTTTGTTGCATAGATATCTATGGAGATATACTGTAAGGGATAAAAATAACATTCCATATGTAATAAGTTGTATTTAGAGTCCTGAATGGATTAATTCCTTCAGAATCCAATCAGAAATTCACAATATATGGATATAAAGATAAATTTATATATAAATAATCTAATGATTTCTATACTTTAGAATATCTTGGATTTCATATAAACTTGTTATTATTATTTTTTGTACCATTCCACATTAATTTATCTTCCATTTTAGAATACATGAAAAATATTTAAAATCACTATTTTATTATAAATTAACATAAAACCTTTACAACAGTTTAAATTTAATAATTCATCATAGTATATTCATTTAGACTTGCATCGTGATTTGATGATTTCCATATATAATTATAATATAATTTTCACTCTTATCTATCTGAATCATCCCCTTAATACAACATGTTATCATTAGGACACGAATGTTTCATTTTATAATTGAGACTAATATTTTTAACAACTTTATCCATCACATAAAAAGATTTAGGGGTCTTATATTCATAAAATTCATCATGAAGCAACTCCAGTTTCATCAATATTACTTTATATGTAACTCTACATATGCACTTGATATGGTAAAACCTCAGTGGAAAGTAAAAGTTTGTATATATTATACAACTTTCACATAAATCATAATTTATATGATCTAAAAAATATTAAAACTCATTTAATTTCTCAAATTATAACTCTTTTATATTATTATAAATAAAATTACTGAGTGACCCCATGGATATGTTACAATTTCCATCATGTAGTGTTTTAGTGAAAAAAAATAGATAATCAAGATACGAATTTCAGTCTCCACTATCTAGGCAGTAGGTTGTTCATTCAAATGATATTCACATGTGGAAATTTATATAATGTCCAATTGCCCATGCCAAATCTATCTCAAAACATCTTTTAGGAGAATATTTCAATATCAATCTCTCACACACATAATGTATTTTAACCCATCTTCTATAATTATAATCAATAAATTGAAATTTTATTCTTCCAACTATTGATCGATTTGTAATTAAAAAATATAAAAAAGCCTCCAACCCCTTAACATATTGATGTGTATTACAAAGTAAAATACAACAAATTTTATCGATTTATATCATATTGATAAATATGTTTATAAAAAATGTAACATAATTTAATTTAATAAAATAATATTAAAAATAACACATAAATATTAATAATATATAAGAACTTGGAAATTTTGATTGAGGAAAAAACATCAGATACAATATAATTATTTTAATTTGAAATTATGATTTTTAATTTTACAATAGAAATATATATGGTATGAAATATAAAAATAATAATACATCTCAAAAATTGAAACATAATATCCGCTATTGAAATCATATATTATTGTTTAAGTGAATCATGAATGATTATATATTATAGTTTTCTTTATTTTCCCTTTGTACTTTAATTATGTGACTTGAAACTATATCATTTTAAATATTGTTAATACCCATGAAGATTGAATATTAAAACAACATTCATATAATGTGTGGTAACTAAAAATATTATATTAAAACAACTGAAAGATTAAATGAATAACAAATCATTGAAAAAATCATAAGTGTCATTCATTGACAATATAATAAATAAAAACCCAAATACAAAAAATAAAAAAACATTTATAATCGTTATAATATAAAAATGAAAATCATAACTTTGATAATAAAAAATACACACAAAATAGTAAAATAACAATTAATTTAAAACATTTTTACAAAGAAAATAATAAAAATAAACAAATATATAATTCATGAATGCTTTAAAAAAATAGTTCCGGAAAAGAAAACTAACAAAAAAACATACCCTAATTATAAACTAAAAAACAACTACATATTACATAATCAATAAAATTAAATTTAAATTTAAAGCCTAAACACATTGTTGGATATCTGAATTCAGACCGTAGGGTTTGATAAAGTCATAATGAAATGGGGGAAGAGGGAAAGCGAGAGTGTATATTAGAGATGTATCACCTACAAATTACAAAATAAGTTATTTTCAAAATATTATATAATAATGTGATAAAACCCAAATTTTATAGCCCTGTAAAAAATATTTAATACCCCCATTTGAAATCCCCATCAAAATTTTAAAGGTTCCATTAAAATTAATGAATAATAAATAAAAGGGAAGATAATATATTTTAGGAACTTATAATTCACTCTGAAGCAATGGAAGAAAAAGGGGGATAGGTTCACATAATGAATGAACATATGAGAAAAGAAAGAGATCAGGAAGGAGAAAGGGAAGCTATTTTAAAAGGATATTCTGTTGTAAAGAATGTGAATGTGGTATTTAGAATGATATGGTGTGGTTTTCATGATGGATGTATGGATGAATAAGTATAATGGATGAATGGGTTAGAAGAGGAAATAGTAAAAGGGAATTAATTTTTAAAATAGTGTTTAACTATGGGTAGTTTTAAAATAAACACTTTTAAAATTTATACTATGAGTAATTATTTAAAGACCCACTACTGATATTTCTTTTCATGCAGATTATATTGAATCACCTCTAATAATGTGTATTAATGGGAAAGGAACTTATGAATTATAATTATCAGTGGATTTCAAAACTATCAAAAATAAACCACTGAAAAGTTTGAGTTTTCTTATAGTTCATTAACATTTTCCTCTTTTTATATTTCTTGATAGAAAATACAGGACATATTGAAGACTTTAATGTTTTCATATTTAATAATTTCAACCCACTTATATTTAATATTCTGATTTTTTAATGATTTAAATGAAATATATTTCTTCTTTTTACCCTTAATTTTAATATTATCTTCTTTACTCATCCCATAATAATCTATAATACTATAAAATTGATCAATTTCTTAGTTTTCAAGATCTATGTTTCTAAGGGATGAGATATTAAAATAAAATTTATCTTGAAGAATTACCATGAGTATCTCCACTAATATATAGTCTTTAAGTATCTCTTCATATCCTCTCATGGTGTTAACTATCATATTTACTCTATAATAAAACTCATCAACAGATTCATCTTTTTTACATTAAAATATATTTAAACTAAATTTTACACAATTTCAAATTTTCATGCATTACATCATTTCTCATTTATAAATGCTGTGGATTTTTTTCTAAATCAATTTATATTTTTTTTATCCCATTATTTTACTTAACTCTTTATCATACAATGAAGTCAGTAGTGAATTTAAATAATTCCCATCACTCTACATTCTTTTTATTAGATAAAACCCATGTGGAACCCTCACTTGGAACTATGAAAACATGAAATTTTTTACTCGATGTCATCAAGTCCATAAGGGAAAATATAATATACCATTTTAACATTTAATATAAGGAAACCTTTCACATTTGATGTTAGAACCCCTTTATTATTGGTGGACTTTTTTGATCCACGGAAATACTAAATGATAGTTTTTTTATTTTTAATTAGTGATCTAATATCAATTTTTAGGATCAATTTAATAAATGAACAACACTGAGAGGGGGTGAATAATTTTTAGAATCTTTTTCTTCTTTAAACATAATATCTCAGCAATTGTTCAAACAACAATTTCTCATAATCCCTTAGCAAAAATGAAAAATGTGAGGTATAGAATATTTAACAAAGTTTATCCCTAATAAGGGTGATAAAATCCCTACTGTATAGTTGGTATTATCTCACAAACACATGTACTAACTCTTATTATAAAAAAACAAGGTAAATGGAATGAACATGTACTCTAAACACTACGTCCACTAACTTGTTTAAAAATTACAATGTTTTTACTATGAGATAATGAAAATTATTGTATTCTTATTGAATTATCAATAAATAACATGGGTCTCCTTTTAAAAATTTTGTATCTAATATTATTACTTCATTGTATACCGATAATCTCATTGTTTTCCCAAAATTTCTTAAACAAACTCACACATTCACATCAATCTCCTCTTGATTGTCTCGTAAAATAAATTTCTCAAAAACTAACCCACTTTATCTAATGAATTGGATCTAATATTGTTTCTATAATATATAGGATCACTTCAGATGTCCCACTAGTTTTTTGTATCCAACCATGTCCATCCAGGTCACTCCACATTTAATAAATTTGAACCAACTCAACCGAATTTGAAAATAAAACAAAAATTCATCATATCTCTGTAACTTAAATCGTCATGGAATATATGATCATCAAAACGCTTATTTTTTCTCCCCACATCTGAACTAATTTTAAAACACCCATTTTAGCATCCTTGTCAATAACCTCATATGGGGTCTACAATATAACCTCTCCATATAAAACTTTATTTTTAGAAATTTAAAGATCCAAGAAAAATTAACCACCATAAAACCATGTCATAGAATTGTCATAACCATGAAATTATAGTAATATAAGAAAAATTCATTCCAAAATGGAATAGTTTACAGTTTTCTATCTGTTTACACTTCAACATATTGAAACAAAATAACTAAAATGGTATCATCCACTATGTGGTCAATCTCTAGTAACCACTCTTAGTTAATCTCATGTACTCTCAAACTGATGACCGAAATGACCAGTTTGATGCATCCAAATTTTTTATGCAAATTTTATCATAGAATGATATGTGTCATACTGTAAGTATAACCAGTTACCCATTTTGTTTCAGCAAAGCTATCCATGAATATTTAAATTCTTTTCATCAATGTCACCATGTCATTTTATGCTAAAAGATATCTTATTCCATGGAATAAATGGTTGTATCATTTTAAACTAGGATTTCTTTCTTTCACCATGACCTTAAACCCATAATTTCCTTCGTACTCTACATAGAAAGGACCAACATGGAAAAAATGTATCCTAACACTCTTCTAGTGAATTTCTAATTCACAAAGCATTCTCTTACCATCTACATGTGACACTATGCTTACTCAAACACCTCTAAAAACTCAAATATTCAAGATAAATTTTGTCCCTCATCATTTATCCTTTAAAAAGAATTTGACCTCATGGCATGTATTATCAAAAAATACAACATCATCATGATCCATGTGACTAATAAAAAATATTTTGGTACTATTAATATATTAATATTATATATATATATATATCAGTTATGAAATAAATTAGTACTTTATAAATTATTTTTAAATTATAGATAAAAATTCAACATAAAAATTATATTATATTTATGAAAAGATATTAAATATAGTTTTTATTATGAAATATACATAATTTAAATACTGATTATTAACTAAAACTTATTCTGGATTTAATAATTAAATTTTGATTTAAGATTTAATAAATATTATTTTTTAAATAATAATGTATTATTTTAAATCATTATAATACAATATTATATTATAAGATAACATCTAAGACCAATGCCTTTTTCATGGAATATTTAATAAATATATAATTTTTCAAAATATTTTAAATAGTTTACATTTTAATTTTTAAAGATCTCATGGGTAATTACATTTTAAAAGTTTAAATTCCATAGTTAATTATACATGACAAGGAAATGTAAGATTCTATATCTTCCATGTATTTATGAAATATGACGTTCTCATATTCATTAAATTTATATGAAATGTTCATATTAAAAATATATTTTTTTATAATTACTCATGTCTACAATTCTGAATTGTTCATTTATTTATTTATTCCATATTTATGTATTCATGTATATGAAATATTTATATTATGAAAATTTATATTCTTTGTTTAAATTTTTAAAAAAACTCTTTATATGCCTTTTCATGAATTTAAGGGGATATATTCTATGTAAAATATGAGATTAAAATTTGTTCATCCAAAATTAATTATTTTTTATTATCATTTTAAATTATTGTGTTATGGTAATAATTTTTTGAAATTTATAATTTAAAGTATGGTTGTAACATAAAATATCTCTTGAGTAATAATCTATGTATAGTGGGACTTTTATTTTTGACTTCTGATAGGCTTGGTGATCAAGAACCTCTCTAGAAAAGTGTGTGGTTGACCACATATTATACCATTTGAGTTAATTATTGAGATTTAATTTCCTTATGATGTTTATCCATTATATATAGGAAGTTTCACATTCCATTTTCATATGATTCATATGTGTTTATCTATAATATTATAATTCAAATTATACTATTAATGTGTAATAAAAAAAATTAGTAGTATATGTATTATACACTAACATAAATTGGATAATGTTAATTTGCTTGAAGGTATAAACTGTATAAATTAAATAATTATAATCATGCATACTTAGAGGGAATTCATGAGTTTAATTATACATAAAAACCATATACAATTATTTAGAGATATAATATAAATTCTCGTTAAAATAAAAACTATTAGATTACTTTTCAAATAAACAACCATCATGATATTGAACATTCAATATAGGTGACCCTAATCATTAGGTTCCCTTGGATTAAATTTTATAATCCCATTAGAATATGGTTAACCCTAAGTATTATATGATTATAAATAAAGTGAACATTGGACTACACTTGGTTGGGTGACCTTTACCATTAGGTTCCCATAATAATATAGTTGGGATAATTTTTTTCATAAATTTTAGAATGTTTTCAATCACTTTACAATATAATAGTTATTTATGATATAATTGACATGGCAGCCAATCTAAATATATAAGTGATAAAGTAAGGGTCAAATTTACCTTAAATAATAGTGAAACAAGGATCCTGTATCATTATAAATATGGTGTAAAATGGTTCGTCCTTTTAGTGATATTACATTGAATAAAAGTACATATTGAATACATATAAAACATGATATTGATCAAAAGAAACTCTATATTATATAAATTTAAACACAAACGAAATTTTAAACTCAAACATGTCCTTGGTAAGAATATTCTTAATAGGAATAACTATATATATTAGTATTATAACTTGAAAACCATTCTTAGTAATAATGAAAATCATTATGATAATAAATTACTATATGGTATATAAATATATTTTTCCTGTCTTGAAAAAAGGTATAAGATTTTATTTTTATTTCACACTTATATTGGGATATATAAATTTTCATATATATATATATGTGTGTGTGTGTGTGATAATAGAATAAATAAAATTTATAACTCTATGTTATCAATGAATTAATGTGTTTCTACATCGAGTTCTATTGAACTGGATATTTAACTAGTGAATTTGTTCTTGTTTTTAAAATTTATTATTATGAAATGAATGTAAATGAAATTTCCTAGAATTCCCTGAATTATTAATTTGTGTTTTCAGGGTGTTGGAGGTTCTAAGAGAGGTTTATATGGAAGAATATGGAGTTATATCTGAAATTTCAACATGAAGTTTGCACTATGGTCTGGACTGGTGTGTTGCACCATGATGCATTGGACGAAGGAGATGGTTTTTCAATATTTTACTTTGTAGTGTATCGAAACATTAGGTTATTTCACGGTTATTATATTATTAAGGATTGTGTGATCTATGAATATTTTTTGTGGAGTTTTTTGGGGGTGGAAGTCTGGTTATGGAATGAAGATGGTTAGATGTGGTATGGTGGTTCCCAGGCTATCTTATATGGGAGAGTCTTTCGGTTAATATGACATAAGTCATCTTCCTTTTATCCTATGTGAGATTAGCTACAAATAAAAGTATATTTTTCTTTCAGGATTTTTTTATGGTGTTTTGAAAGTATCTTACATGGACAAGTTGTCATGTGGGGTATTTGAGAGTTAATCTTATGTGAGCCCTTGGGTTAATCTTTTATGAGTGAAATTGTTTTGTGGTATATAGTGTAAAGACCTAGGTGGTAGATTTCATGGATATATTGGTTTGAGAAATATTTCATCATGGTTCCACATATTTTATTGTGGTTTGTTTCGGGTTCATAGAGTTAATGAGAGGAGGCTAAGGATCACATCGGGACACTCAGAAGTTTGAATTCTACAGTGTTCCCACCTTGGTTTCATTGTGGTGGGTATTTAATTCATGTATTTAACACAGTATTGACCGTTTGATTTAGGGATATATTATGGGAGGTCACATTGTGATTTTTGAAAGTGTGATAGATTCATCCACATTATAGTGTGGTTGTATCATGTCACAACCTGATTCTATAATTTTCAAAGGTTATTATAAATTTAATCCTTCTCTCAATAAAATTAAATTTTTATTGTTTTTAAGAAAATATCTTTTTATGTATGAGTGGGAACCTGAAAAATTAAGGTACAACATCAAGGGATAGAAAATCTATGAAACTAATCACTCTATTCCGTGTAACCTTTGAAGTGTTGGATACTTATACCCTATGAAGACTCTAATTAAGTAGGGAACTTATTATTCTCTAACTACTTTATAATAAGATCCTCAAACTGGTATGCCATTTTATCATAGATCTTGATGTACCAATCAAAATTAAACTTCCCTACATTAAGTTTGTTGATAAAAATAAAATATTTAATCTAAATCCATGTCATTTATACTTCATTGATGTTGCCTAAAATTTTTCTATAATTATTTTTAATGAATTCTTTCTATGAGGCATGAATCTCCATAGCCTCTTCTTCTATATTATCCTTGGAGTCTAAAATAAGGTTTTTGTCACCAAAAAACATATATACTTTGTTAATTTCATTATTTTTACTATGTTTTCCATTTTACCCCATGATCAATGTCTTTAGGTTCAATACTTTCCTTAACATGCATTTTAATATCGAATACTCCTTCCTCCTTCCTTCAAAAATTATTTTTATCCCATTTCATTCCATCCCTATTTTCTTTTTAAATTTGGTAAAACTCCATATGATCAATTTCCAATTACCTTTTTAATTTTCCATGCATCATTATACCAAGATCCTTACTAGCTGATCTTTTTTCATTGTATTTGGTATGTCAGTATAGTCCTTAAGATTCCTTGGATTATTTCCTTTGTTTATTGAATACCCTTTGAATATCATGCCTTAACTCTGATTATCCCTTATTATAATAACTTCCACTAATCCCGAGGAAACTATAGGTTCCTATTTAGAGTTATTTATACATTTTATGATTTTTTTTTATATTAGCATCAAGATAAAATCTCTATTTTATCTATATATAATTATGATACACTTCTCTTTGATGCTCTTCTTGTCCTTTATTATGGGGGAGGTTTTAAAGGTTTTTCTTATTCCATTTTTGGTTTTAGGATTTTTTTGAATTGATGAGGTATGGTCATGCATTGTTTTTTTTTGGTTTATCTTAATGTGTTCGGTGTAATTTGATTGTAGTATTCTCAATGTCTCTTATATTGATTATTGAATCATTGGTTAAGTTAGAGGGATTCAATACTTATCCTTCCTTGTAAATGTATTTTATTAAGTATATGTGGGGAGGTTTTATTACAATAATAATTTATGGGTTTTAATGTGGTTATAGTGGAAGGGAAATGGCTGGTTTTGTGGAAATAAATTGGTTTTATAAATATTATGGCAGTTTTGTTATGGGTTGTGTTGTGGTTTATACAGATCTGGATTTCGATTTTATATGATTTTGTTATAGTTTCCCAACGGAATGCGTATTTTTTGGATAAATAAAAAAAATCCGTCAAAGGGGTGTAAATTTTTGAATGATGAGTTATTAAATTAGTATTGGTAAGTGTAGGAAAAAATGTGAAATATGAAAAATGAATATATTAAATTTAAAAAGTGGTTTAATAAATTGTTTGACATTATGTATGGATAAATGATGAAAATAATTAATTTATTTATTTTTGGAAAATAATAATCTTGTAATTGTAATAATGATATGATTAAATGGTAAGTTTTCAATTATTGTGGCTACATTTTGTGAGTAAGTGGGGCAGGTTTATGTTATGGTGGTGGTGGTGGTAGTAAGCATGTCGTTGAAATGATATGATTATTGTTTCAAATAAAGATACTATAAGAATGGTTTGAACCCTTAATATGGGATTTTGTGTAGATATAATATTCATTTTTTTATTTCATATGCACCACCACCCAAGTCAAATAATCTTACTAAAACCCACAGGTTTTGTGTCCTTGTGTTCTCTCAAACATACATGTTTTGGAGTTAACTGATGGATAACTACTCCCTCTTCCACACTCTCATGTTTGGTTTGGTACAAGATATGATGGATCATGGTAGGTGTGTGTGTGTGTCATGTATTGGATTCTGGTTTTGTTGTATATATATACTAGTTGATCTAATAATGTGGTCACAGTATAGATACATGGTGGGGTTATTCTTGGTAGGATGGGGTAAAGAGGTTGATATGCTTCATGTTCGTGATACTCTACCTTGATTATTATGTGATGTGTGTTTATGATATGGTTTCGGTATGTATTATATGGTTTGGATATGTGGTTATGGTTGTGATATGGTATGAAACTATTCAAATGTATTGATATGGAAGTTATTAAACCATATGAAATATATTATTGGGGTTTGAGAGAAATTAAATCCATGGGGAAGTGATTTTAGAGTACCTTATTGAAAAATTGTTTAATAATATATTATTATTCCTTGTATGTGATATTAGGTGAGTGAAACTTAGTGAGTTTGTGCGTTAATTGTCTCGATATAGGTGTGTGTAAGTTATGTTGTTTTTTCACTGAGACATTAATATGCCTCTTCCACATTTGTATAAGATGTTTTTATGATTATCCTAATTATTATGCACGTATTCTCATACAATTTTTTATAAATCATTCTTGTGATTTCAATGAGGGAGTTTGTGACCAATTTGGGCATTAATAACTCGATAGATTTTAGCTAGTGTTTATGGGTTTCTATCATTGATGTATCTAGTGGTTCTTTATTTTAGATTTTTTTTCATGTATGAAATTTACATACACAGTGTACGGGTTTTATTATCTTCATTAAATAGAGTTGATTGGTGTTTTATCTTTGTTCTCGGGATTAATGTGATAAATTCCTCTTCTTTTGTGAGTTTTATACCATTGGTTATAATCGCAAAACCATCTTTATGTGTTGGTGGTATTTGGCGGTCAATCGGGCATCTAATATAGCCATAAAAGGGGTTACCAATTGGTGTGAGTCATGTAGGAGTGACAACAAATCCAAGTTAAGAGTTAGGATGTATTTTAGAGTTATGCACAAGTAAGGTTTGGATGGGTTTACTAGGGAAACATTATCAATAGAACTTATCATTCATCATAGAAAAATATTAAAACTCATACATATGCATTTGGTACCCCATGTGATCTAATGCAAGTATATTGAGCTAACGAAACATACTATGAAGGATATTGATTCTTTTGGAATAGAGACCTAGTTATGGTATATGCATCATTCCTTTTATGCCTATTCTTGAATTTGGGGTGATTACAGGGAATGAAAATGAAGATAATTAAATGGTATTAAGTGGAATTTAATGTTATGGGATTATGGATTTGTTTTATGATTAATACATTTGTTAAGGTTTTAAGGATATGAAGGGTGTTATCAAAATTCTCATTATTATTACTTCTACTATCTTGAGAATTTGTTGTTGTAGTTGTTCATCATTTTGTAAGTAAGTTGTATTCTTCCTGATTTGTGTATATGTTAACTTTATTTGTGATGACATGTTTCTGATTTTAAATGCATGTATTTTTTAAGGTTTATAAGGCCAATATCATTTTGAAACCCTAATTAGTAAGGAATTTTATCTGAAGTAAATTGTTAAATATAAAAAATGGAAGCCTTAATATTTTTTAAACATACTTTCTGTTTTTATTGGATTTTTTCACATAAAATTCACAATTTTATTGTTTTCCATGGTTCATTCATGAAAACCTGAAATATTTTAGTATACCAAATGACATTTGAATCGGATAAGTTAAAATTTTTCTTCCCCTTATCTTAATAAATTCAGGACATGTTATGCATTAATATATATTTTTGGAATTTGTGGTTATAATTATTGATATTGATTAAATAAAGAGAATTTTAGAATTGTATGATTCAAACTAAAATTATGATAAATGTACATGATATTTTTATTTTTTTGTTAAGAAATTTATTATGAAAACATGTTTAATATGATATGAAAGTTATAATTCTCATTATATCTAAAATTTAAAAGAGTTTTTAGATGGATTAATCAAAATAATGTCAATTTTTAATGTAGTGAATACTGAAATGTTAATATTATGTAGTGAATGGTGAGATAAATTGGATAATTTGGTAATTGAGTTTATTTAATTGGTAATAAAATTTTGTAAATATGATTTAGATTTGGGTATACACATTTTTGAAAACTATTCTTATGCTATAAAATAATTTATTTAGTGTTTTTTATAATTTTATAATGAATTACTTAATTAATAATGTTCTTTATTGGAAATATGTATTCTTAAAAGTATTTTCTATTTATTTTTTTAAATAAAAAATGTGTTGATTTTAAAAGTGGTCTTGTGAAAATTTTTGGGATTTTTTTTAAAGTTATTTTGTTGGTACCATGTTTTAAAGAAGAATTTCATAGTTTTGTATTTAAATAGTGTTGGATAAAAATATGTTTTGATGGAAAACATAAGTGTTTTAAATTTTTGGGTTTCAAGGTAAATATGATTGTTTTAAATTAATGTTTTTTAAGATTATTTTAATAATTATTTTAAAGTGATGAAATTTATGCAATGAAAATTTCTATTTCCATTGAGGTTATTGTTGACGAACTTTATTTAACTAGGATTATTTTGAATGTTTCATGGTTATCTTGGGCCAACATGGGTGACCCCTAAACCGGGCACTCAAGACGGCCGACAACATAACTTATGTTTTTTCTAAAATTTTCTAGCCTACCAACAAGTATTAGGGATTGATATGAGCTCATGGGAATGATTTATATAAATACATATGATTTACCAAGTATTTTAATTCATTGGGTGATTCCATAATGAATTTTCTATTTATTATACATCCATGCCATATCAATGAAACAGATTTAAAATTCAAAACAAGGCAAATAGATCATATCTAGAAAGAAATACAACTCAACATAACTAATAAATCTAGAAAGGTCTTTGATACAATAATGAAGAATGTTGGAATGGATGATACATCAAAAAAAAACGAAGATACCTGACACAACCTTCTAAGGATAATGAGGTCACTATTCAACCCACCTACCACCATCACTCCATAATGATTAAGGATGAACCATAACCTGAACATGAAATATTAATCGGTGTGAGAAAAATCCCATTATGTATTCTTAGAAAAAAACACCCCATTTCTAATTTCTAAATAAAGGATAAAAATTCATGCTACATTGAAATAAAACTAAAAATTATTTTTTCCAATTTCATTCAAAAATTAATCATGGGTCATCATCATCTTAAAATCATATATTTTGTAATGTGGAGTTTAAAATTTTCATGTAAGTTGATCCATTTAAAAATTTAATTACGAAATAATTATTTTAATTAAAATAAATTTCATTTAAAAGAGGATAAACCATTTCTCCTTTTTAAAAAGGAAACTCAACAGTTGATAAAACCCAACAATGAAAACCATAATAATAATAATAATAATAGAACTCAAAATCATAAGGAACAAGGAAAAATGTTTGATCTAATGGGAATATCTTTAATAATACTAAAACATAATCTATCATATTGACATGCCTGATGAAATCCAATTTCGCTAACACTCAGTCATACCTTACCAAAACTACCCAAGGGTAAATGTAGAGACCTGAAGCTTAACGTACATAGATATTACATTACTTTTTCGGAATACTTAGTACATAACAAAACACACACACAAGGACCGTAATAGTTTAGTGTCTTTGGAAACTCGGAACGTAATCTTCTAATCGTGGTGAAAGATCTTCAACATCTCCTATAAAGATCTTCCTTTTTTTTACCTAAAACCTTTCTTTATATCCTGGGGAAAAGAAAACATAAAAGGGTGAGCTCAAATGCTCAGTAAGGGTAAACAAAAGAAATATCAATCACATCGTATTCATAAGAACATAACATTTTGGAAATCTTAACCTGCAAAAGAGAGCATAATTTCATAACATGGGATTAATCATGGCAGTGAAATGTAATCACAATAATCATAACTTAAAACATGAAACTTTGTGGCATTCACACATAATCATAGAGAATCATTTCTTGTTAGTCAACACTCATTTCCAAGACTATCTTAGTGGACAATGTCCCTTTCTGAATCGAGTAACCCTCGTTTCAGTCTTGTTTCACTGAACCGGTATAACCTACCGTTCCAGCCCTGTCTATATCATGAGATATAAAATCTTTACCCAATGCATTGGAGGGAGATATAGGTCCCACCCATATTATAATGAATCCTTTCTTATGTGTGCCACATAATCATAAATCATACATCATCGCATAACCCATGTAATAAAAATGGGACTCTTAAACAACATGACATCATAAAACAATTCATATAAGATAAAAGAATTCATAAAAATGTTTCCATCACAACATAATCAAATCCATGTAGTAATAGGGATAAAAACAGAACCCTTTATTATCTTAGATGGAAAATAATTTTTATAAAATACTTGAACTTCATTCTTGAGGAAAATATCCTTTCTACATCAAAAACACTTTTCCTTTCTTAACATGTCATACAATTTTAAAATAAAAGAAGTCGATTAAAACTAAACTTGAATACTTGTAAAGGAAGCTTCTTAGAAATAATTTTTTAGAAATCCATTCATGCCATATAAGTTAAAAAAACATTCTTCGTACTTTTTTCGGAAAGGTCAAAAAGTACCTCGTATGAAAAACGACAAAAGATTCCTTTCATATCTTTTACTAAAAACTCACCGAAGGGTAAAATTGGATTTAAAAAATTGTAGGTGGATGGAAATAATATTAAATATTGAAGAAACATGGATGTGGATGATAAAATACACCCCAGTAAATACCAAATTATAAACAATCTCGGATAAAAATGAGATTGTGATATTTCCCTTACCTTAGGTCCGATTTGCTTCGTATGTGTCCGAACCTCCTGTATAATGATTTAAATAATTTCATTGACTTATTAAAGAATCATATTTATTGTTATGATATCATATATGGTTCACTTATGACATTATATTACCCGTTCTTTTGTAAATTCCATGTTAAAGAAGCGTTTTGGGTAAAATTGTTTCATTTATCGTAGGTGTTTTGACTTGTTGTTCTTGACATTATTATTACTTATATCATGATTTACTTACTTCCATAATATAAAATATGATTTATATATAATATATATTCAGTATATATATATATATAATAGATAGATAAATGAAATGAAAAACACCGTTCATGGAGACGGTAGTCCGTACGTACGCATGAACGCTGTTTTCCTTTCCTTATTGTCTTGAATGGAAGTAATTAGATGACATACATATATATATATACATAAATCCAGTAGCTTTATAATGTCATATATTTTATTATTATTTATTATATATACTTTATAATCATTCATGAATGGTTAATCATTAAGAATGAATCTCATCGCGTCGTGGAGACGGTAGTCCGTACGTACGCACGAGCGATGATATCATTTCCATAATTATTGAATTGAATTGAAGTGGATTATAAAATATATCAGAATCAATATGATGTTTTAATAACTATGTATATTTATTCTTTACACCATTATACTCATCCATGTAAGGTGGTGGTGGAAAATAGATTACACCACGGTGTGGAGACGGTATTCCGTACGTACGCACGCGCGGTGATTTCTTTTTCCGTAGGATGGATAGATGGTGAAATAGGGTTGTTTCATACTTAAAATGACATATCAGTATATGAGTGATACTGATGTTATTACTTCATAATGAAACAACCTAAGAAGAAGAAGTGGAAGAAGAAATAAAGATGAAAGAATTGGTAACGGTAATTACCTCTTCTTTGAAGCGCCCCTTTGAGAACTCCTCTTAGGGCACTAAAATTGGTCTTTGAGGAAGACCAGAACCTATAGGATGTTGATAGGGAAGTGTAGAAGAGATTTTGGCAGGGTTTGGCCGAGCTTGAGTGCTCAAATTGCTGTGAGGAGGAGGGGGAGGAGGTGTCCTTTTATAAGGGAGGAGAGGGGCACCTTAGGAATATCTCCAAATATTATTTTATATTAAAGTCAAAATCGGTTTATAATGGTTCCAAAGGGTCTTATTTCGAAGATAAAGTGGGGATGGGTCGAAATACTATCAACCAATAATATTTTGACAAGTTTAGGTTATTATTTTGACCTTATCAATTAGATTTAACCCTAAGTTAAATAATTTAACTTTTACCGTGTCTTTTTGTTTTCTTACACTATATGGTTAATACACTTACTATAACATGCCAAAAGAACCCCAAATTGTTTATTATTAATATATATATCCTTATCAAAGTCATTTGGCCGAACCTTAGATTTTTAGGAATAAAATAACAATTATTAATATAATATTTGATTTAAAAACTATTTTGTGTCAATTTTGACACTATTTGATATATGATTTTTGTGAAAGTCATAACAGAATTATATATTCGAACCAAGTTGATTAAATCAACACTAATATATCATAGTAACCTAGAAAATTAGTTGAATTCATAAAAAGTCTCAAATTACATTTATTTTGGTATTTATAATATCAATTATGTCAATATTTCATTAATAAGATAATTACAGTATCATATTTGTGTCATAAATAAATTAAATTATTTGATGTCTAAAAATTAAAAATAAAATACCATAATGTAGGAAATAGTTTTATCTTTCTAATAAATATTTACAATCGAATTTATCTTATGTAAAACCCTATATTAAAATTGTTTTAGTAAATAAACATTGATTTTAACTCTTTTAACTCTTCTTTGAATTAAATAATAATAAATGTTCTAATCTAATCCAAGTGGGCCTAAATTGTCATATTTTATCCCTAAGCTTGTTTTTGGTCGAATTAGACTTGTCCAATAGAATTAGGACATGTGTTAGGGTAATAATAATATCATTTTTACCCTTAATTACCCTATTTACTTTTAACCGTGGTAAATAAAAGTAAAAAGTTACTATTCACCAAAAATTATTTTCATCTCATTGAACCACATTTTACTTACTGACATCAACCGTGTCTCTCAGATTTTTGAAATTCTATTCACAGAAGCGGTAAAATTAAGATTTATGAAGAAATTAATTTTTTTAACTACCACTTAGTAGTTTCACTATTCATCAAAAATTGAAAGTTTTCAGAAAAATACCAAAATTTCATCCTAAGCTATATTTCATATTCCGAATTCAAAAATGAATTCTATTTTACCAAATTCATAACATAGAAGTTTCGTTAATTAATTTTATAATTAAATCCCTCTGTTAAAACAAATAGCGTGTTTTTAAGAAAAAATATCTATCAAAAGATTGACACTTGATTATGTCTGGTTTAAATGTGAAATTACATTCAATGACCAATATTGTATTAAATTGTAAAAATATATTCTAAATATACTTTAAAACCACTCAAATTAATAATTTATCACTATTAATTATTTCGATTAAAAAAGTTGTTTTTAATTATAATTTAGTAATTTTCACTATTCATCAGAATATGAAAGTTATCCGAAAAGTACCAAAATTTCACCTTAGGCTAAATTCAATACTCCGAATCCAAAAATGAAGTCCATTTTGAGAGCTAAAATTTCTAAAATTTAAAAAGTGGTTATTACTATTCATAACGGCTAGTTTTAATAATATTTTAATAGCATATCGTTGTTTCGTGAAACTCAGTATTGCGTACTACACACGCTATCGAGGAAGGTTGCGATTGCGTGTAATGCAAGGCAAGTCAAAGATGCGTGTTGTGCAAGCTCCTTTTGGTGTAGCGTATAACACAAGACATTAATAAAATTAACAAGAATATTTTTCATAAAATCTCGGGCTGTTACATTCTACCCCCCTTAAAATGAATTTCGCCCTCGAAATTCGTCATGGTTATAAATGGTTTACTATTCGAAAGTTTCTTTAATAGAAACCCACATCGTAAAAAGGAATATCAAAACCAATCTTTAAAAACAAAAGTATGAAACGTAACGATTACCCAAATAAACTAATCACTGGGTTTCCACATAGGTAAAAATATGTATATGGAAGAGAAATATAACCATCATGTTCTGATGGAGAGTGGTAGAGAACATGGCTATGGAAAAGCCAGTAATCACAAAGCCATAAATTTGTGACGATCTAAGGTACCATCTGATTCATCAGATATAAGATCACTAGGACAACATTTTTGGTTTTCAACATCGTTTCCCTAAAGTTAAAGAATTTGAATTAGAATAAATACTTACTTTATTTGGGTACAATATCATTGTTGTTCGTGCCTTTAACAATTTCCACTTCATCTCTTAAATAAATGAAGTTGAATTTATTATTCGTGAAGTGTTAGCAGATCATGTGATAGAATGACGGGTCATTCCATCTGTCTCAAACTAAAGGATAGCAAAAACATTATATACATAAGTCGATCTATAGTGAGATTAATCATATATGGTTCCTAAAATGGACTTATACATCATATGTCATACAGCTTAATATAATAAAACTAGTTTCTACTAAACAGGGACTTCCTGTAGGCCAGTGGTAGGCGATAAAGGCCAGTCGCATTTCGGTTGTGGGTTCGATTCCCACAGCCTTGTCCGACGTGATGGGTTGTCGCCCGTCCTGCAGGTTGTCCTTTTTCTAAAACAATATTACTATAACATCCCATCAATAATATCGAGAAAACTTCTATCCTTAAACAATACTAACTTATGTCCAACATAATCCATTCCAATCTTTAGGCTTATCCATAATACTGCAGTCCACTCTCATAACATAGGGAAAACGATTACCAGAGATTTAACACCATCGTCGATCCCCATATATCATAAGATATGTTTTGTTGGTCACATTCCAAACATTCAAAGTCCTTAATCATGTATTCTCTTGAATACCTTAGTGAAAACATGAATGCAATTAAAATTTAACACTTTCCACATACGAAAATCCTCAAAATTCTATATACTCAAACAATGATATCACTTAGTCCTTATATCAATCATGAGCTCATGAATACTGTTAAACATTTCGTTTTCTCATTTTCCCTTCATTATGCTCATATCATCTTATTTCCAAAAATATCTCAATCACTTTGAATACCACATTAGACCAATACATAAATATTCCAATACTTTATGATACAACATTATTTTGGAATCCCATTACATAAACACTTAATCATTCCACCACATCGTTATCATATTCAACATCGCCAATGGTGATCGCATGTGACTTCCCTTTGTCCTTTTCCTTAAGCGGTTGCTCATGTCGATCATCACTAACCCTTGGATTAGGGCATTTATTAGCATAATGCCCCATTTCCTTGCACTTGAAGCATTGAAGTGTTGGTTGTGCGTTCTCTGCAGTGTTTGCTTTATTCATATCATTATAATCCCTTTTTCCATTTCTTCGACACTCAGCTGCTCGATGACCTTCTTTTCCACACTTAATACATTTTCTAGTCCATTTAAGACAATCTCCACCATGCTTCTTTCCACACTTTGTGCATAAGGAAACATTCATCTTCTTTTCAACATTATTCTGAGATTTCTCCTTGAACTCCATCTTTCGTTTCTTGTCAAAACCATGAGATGGATATGTAACACCAACTTCCATTTCTACCTTGATAGCACAACACACAATTTCTTCATAGCTACTGAAGTCTCTTATAGCTAATGCCCTTCTAAGACTTGGTTTTAAGCCACTAAAAAATCGATCAACTTTACTTTCAGGTTGGATGATAATGCCAGATGCATACCTTGCAAGGCTTGTAATATTCGCTTCGTATATACCAACAGATTCATTATCCTTTTGCTTTAGGTCAAGAAACTCCTTCTCCATCTTTGTTCGAAGAATACGAGGGAAGTACTTATTGAAAATATGTTCTTGAACTCGTCCCATTCCATGGACTCAATTTCATCTCTTTGCCTCATATTCTTGATAAGATTCCACCATTGATAAGCTTCACCTTTCAAACGATATACTGCTAAGATGACTTTATCATGCTCAGAACATTGAAGAACTGAAAATATCTTTTCAGTGGTACTCATCCATTGTTTAGTAACAAGTGGATCAGAAGACCCACTGAAAGAAGGTGGACGTTGCCTCATGAAGGACTCAATAGAATATTGTTCCCTTCTCTGCTCATTTGGAAGTCCAGAATGATTCATAGCTTGTGTAAGTATAGCAATAATATTTTGTACTCCATCTCCCATAACATTTGTTTGTTGAGGAGGACAATCATTGCATTGTCCATTGCATTGATCAACACGGTTCCTTCGGGTTCCAGCCATCATCTAAAACCCAAAAAGAATAGTGTGAGAGGCAAAAATCATGCTAGGGAAAACAACATAATAAAGGGGGAGTACCTTCAATATCTAACATCTTAGGTTTAATTATATGATCGTTAGCGTAGTTCTAGTACTATAACCTATACGTATACTTAACCTTAGGGACATCCCTAGACATACCGTAGAAATATCTCTAGGGATCTCACTAACGTTTTCGCATCCTAGTTTCCAATGGTTGACTAAACCTTTCCTCTGATACCAACTGTAGAGACCTGAAGCTTAACGTACATAGATATTACATTACTTTTGCGGAATACTTAGTACATAACAAAACACACACACAAGGACCATAATATTTTAGTGTCTTTGGAAACTCGGAACGTAATCTTCTAATCGTGGTGAAAGATCTTCAACATCTCCTATAAAGATCTTCCTTTTTTTACCTAAAACCTTTCTTTATATCCTAGGGAAAATAAAACATAAAAGGGTGAGCTCAAATGCTCAGTAAGGGTAAACAAAAGAAATATCAATCACATCGTATTCATAAGAACATAACATTTTGGAAATCTTAACCTTCAAAAGAGAGCATAATTTCATAACATGGGATAAATCATGGCAGTGAAATGTAATCACAATAATCATAACTTAAAACATGAAACTTTTTGGCATTCACACATAATCATAGAGAATCATTTCTTGTTAGTCAAGACTCATTGCCAAGACTATCTTAGTGGACAAAGTCCCTTTCTGAATCGAGTAACCCTCGTTCCAGTCCTGTTTCACTGAACCGGTATAACCTACCGTTCCAGCCCTGTCTATCTCATGATATATAAAATCTTTACCCAATTCATTGGAGGGAGATATAGGTCCCACCCATCTTATAATGAATCCTTTCTTATGTGTGCCACATAATCATAAATCATACATCATCGCATAACCCATGTAATAAAAATGGGATTCTTAAACAACATGACATCATAAAACAATTCATATAAGATAAAGGAATTCATAAAAATGTTTCCATCACAACATAATCAAATCCATGTAGTAATAGGGATAAAAACAGAACCCTTTTATTATCTTAGATGGAAAATAATTTTTATAAAATACTTGAACTTCATTCTTGAGGAAAATATCCTTTCTACTTCAAAAACACTTTTCCTTTCTTAACATGTCATACAATTTTAAACTAAAAGAAGTTGATTAAAAATAAACTTGAATACTTGTAAAGGAAACTTCTTAGAAATCCATTCATGCCGTATAAGTTAAAAAACATTCTTCGTACTTTTGTCGGAAAGGTCAAAAAGTACCTCGTATGAAAAACGACAAAAGATTCCTTTCATATCTTTTACTAAAAACTCACCGAAGGGTAAAATTGGATTTAAACAATTGTAGGTGGATGGAAATAATATTACATATTGAAGAAACATGGATGTGGATGATAAAATACACCCCAGTAAATACCAAAGTATAAACAATCTCGGATAAAAATAAGATTGTGATATTTCCCTTACCTTAGGTCTGATTTGCTTCGTATGTGTCCGAACCTCCTGTATAATGATTTAAATAATTTCATTGACTTATTACAGAATCATATTCATTGTTATGATATCATATATGGTTCACTTATGACATTATATTACCCGTTCTTTTATAAATTCCATGTTAAAGAAGCGTTTAGGGTAAAATCGTTTCATTTATCGTAGGTGTTTTGACTTTTTGTTCTTGACATTATTATTACTTATATCATGATGTACTTACTTCCAGAATATAAAATATGATTTATATATCATATATATTCAGTATATATATATAATAGATAGATAAATGAAATGAAAAACACCGTTCATGGAGACGGTAGTCCGTACGTACGCATGAACGTTGTTTTCCTTTCCTTATTGTCTTGAATGGATGTAAGTAGATGACATACATATATATATATACATAAATCCATTAGCATTATAATGTCATATATTTCATTATTATTTATTATATATACTTTATAATCATTCATGAATGGTTAATCATTAAGAATGAATCTCATCGCGTCGTGGAGACGGTAGTCCGTACGTACGCACGAGCGATGATATCATTTCCATAATTATTGAATTGAATTGGAGTGGATTATACAATATATCAGAATCAATATGATGTTGTAATAACTATGTATAGTTATTCTTTACACCATTATACCCATCCATGTAAGGTGGTGGTGGAAAATAGATTACACCACGGCGTGGAGACGGTATTCCGTACGTACGCACGCGCGGTGATTTCTTTTTCAGTAGGATGGATAGATGGTGAAATAGGGTTGTTTCATACTTAAAATAACATATCAGTATATGAGTGATACTGATGTTATTACTTCATAATGAAACAACCTAAGAAGAAGAAGTGGAAGAAGAAATAAAGATGAAAGAATTGGTAACGGTAATTACCTCTTCTTTGAAGCGCCTCTTTGAGACCTCCTCTTAGGGAACTAAAATTGGTCTTTGAGGAAGACCAGAACCTCTAGGATGTTTCTAGCGAAGTGGAGAAGAGATTTTGGCAGGGTTTGGCCGAGCTTGAGTGCTCAAATTGGTGTGAGGTGGAGGGGGAGGAGGTGTCCTTTTATAAGGGGGAGAGGGGCACCTTAGGAATATCTCAAAATATTATTTTATATTAAAGTCAAAATCGGTTTATAATGGTTCCAAAGGGTCTTATTTCGAAGCTAAAGTGGGGATGGGTCGCAATCCTATCAACCAATAAGATTTAGACAAGTTTAGGTTATTATTTTAACCTTATCAATTAGATTTAACCCTAAGTTAAATAATTTAACTTTTACCGTGTCTTTTTGTTTTCTTACACTATATGGTTAATACACTTACTATAACATGCCAAAAGAACCCCAAATTGTTTATTATTAATATATATATCCTTATCTAAGTCATTTGGCCGAAACTTAGATTTTTAGGAATAAAATAACAATTAATAATATAATATTTGATTTAAAAACTATTTTGTGTCAATTTTGACACTATTTGATATATGATTTTTGTGAAAGTCATAACAGAATTATATGTTCTAACAAAGTTGATTAAATAAACACTAATATAACATAGTAACCTAGAAAATTAGTTTAATTCATAAAAATTCTCAAATTACATTTAGTTTGGTATTTATAATATCAATTATGTCAATATTTCATTAATAAGATAATTACTGCATCATCTTTGTGTCATAAATAAATTAAATTATTTGATGTCTAAAAATTACAAATAAAATACCATCATGTAGGAAATATTTTTATCTTTATAATTAATATTTACAATCGAATTTATATTATGTACAACCCTATATTAAAAATGTTTTAGTAAATAAACTTTGATTTTAACTCTTTTAACTCTTCTTTGAATTAAATAATAATAAATGTCCTAATCTAATCCAAGTGGGCCTAAATGGTCATATTTTATCCCTAAGCTTGTTTTTGGTCGAATTAAACTTGTCCAATAGAATTAGGACATGTTTTAGGGTAATAATAATATCATTGTTACCCTTAATTACCCTATTTACTTTTAACCGTGGTAAATAAAAGTAAAAAGTTACTATTCACCAAAAATTATTTTCATCTCATTGAACCACATTTTACTTACTGACATCAACCGTGTCTCTCAGATTTTTGAAATTCCATTCACAGAAGCGGTAAAATTAAGATTTATGAAGAAATTAATTTTTTTAACTACCACTTAGTAGTTTCACTATTCATCAAAAATTGAAAGTTTTCAGAAAAATACCAAAATTTCATTCTAAACTATATTTCATATTCCGAATTCAAAAATGAATTCTATTTTACCAAATTCATAACATAGAAGTTTCATTAATTAATTTTATAATTAAATCCCGCTGTTAAAACAAATAGCGTGTTTTTAAGAAACAATATCTATCAAAAGATTGACACTTGATTATGTCTGGTTTAAATGTGAAATTACATTCAATGACCAACATTGTATTAAATTGTAAAAATATATTCTAAATATACTTTAAAACCACTCAAATTAATAATTTATCACTATTAATTATTTCGATTAAAAAAGTTGTTTTTAATTATAATTTAGTAATTTTCACTATTCATCAGAATATGAAAGTTATCCGAAAAGTACCAAAATTTCACCTTAGGCTAAATTAGATACTCCGAATCCAAAAATGAAGTCCATTTTGAGAGCTAAAATTTCTAAAATTTAAAAAGTGGTTATTACTATTCATAACGGCTAGTTTTAATAATATTTTAATAGCATATCGTTGTTTCGTGAAACTCAGTATTGCGTACTACACACGCTATCGAGGAAGGTTGTGATTGCGTGTAATGCAAGGCAAGTCAAAGACGCGTGTTGTGCAAGATACTTTTGGTGTAGCATATAACACAAGACATTAATAAAATTAAAAAGAATATTTTTCATAAAATCTCGGGCTGTTACAGGAAAACCCCCAATAAAATGTGTGATCTACACTAAGGGTTGTTAGCTAGAGCATCATATTAAGCCAGTGCAACACATGTATCCGAAAATCCATCTAAGTATCCTTAATTTCCAATGGAATATGAAATAGAGTTGAGAAAATTAATAATATCAAGTAGTGATATGAATACACACATACACACCATGACGCCTTAGGTCGTCACATAATGTAAACATCAAGAGAAATTTGAATTTTTGTTATTTGAATTTTTTAAAATGGAAAATGGTAATTTATCCTATAAGATGATCCTAGATAATTTTTTTTGAACATTATGTTGGTCCTATAATATATTTTTTACCCTATGACATTAGTTTGGGGATAATCTAAGTCATTCAATTTTTTAGGAGTATTTAAAATTTAATTAATTAAATATTAATTTAATCATTCAGGTTCTTTTTGGTGATCAATGATGCATTTGATTGAGATTCTATCTTCATGGTTGAGTCTGTAATTGAGGTTTTCCAACGTGATCTATAAACTCATAGTGGGCATCGGAGCTGGACACGTGCCCATTTTATTTTTGCTTGTTTTCTCTATTTTTTTCCATTTTTATTTTCTATCTTCTCTATTTAGAATCCATTTCATGTCTTTTTGGGGCTTTATAATCTTGCATAAGAGAGAAGGATATGTAGGGAAGATGGAGTGGAGGATGAGGTGTCACTATGGGTTTATCAGAGGCCCAGATCAACGTGTGGTGGTCGTAGGTGGTAGATTTGTTATGAAGCATTGGTGGTTTCCACCCAGAGGTTGGCTCATTTTTAAATTTTCACCAAAAATCTACATATCATAGTTTTTTTAATGTTTTTATGCCTTTTTTTTGGGACCCCTAGGGGATTGATTTGTGTCTTTTGGGGGGATAATGTGGATTTAGCCCATTTTGGGGGGTTTCCATTCAAGAAAACATATATACATGAATTATGGTTTAGAGAGAACGTGTCATGTATTCTTCATGTTCAAGGAATATAGTCTTTTTTTGGAATACCCTCGATACACTTGGGATTACACATTGTGTCATGGGTTTGGGGGTGTAGCAGAGTACTCTGCCTGACACCCCATGTAGTGGTACTTATCTATGTAGGACTACCTGAATAGCGCCCTTGTGGGGTCCATGCCATATAAGAATACATGCCCACGTTGAGAACATGTCTAGGTACATGGTCATGTACACAATGTGTGGTTTCATGATGTGTACAGGGTGGTACTCACCGTGTACTCGAGAATTTTACGCACTAACTAGGGGTGGGATACATGGGTTGGTTCCCATGTGGGGGTATATTCTATCTATAAGGTTGACATTCCATGTACTTTGTGAATTTTCACACCAACTGGCCAATGGCACATTACCAAGGATGACCTTTAGGTTTAAACACCTTGTACCCCAAGTACACGCCATGTGGTTTTCCTACCATGGCTCTTTTTTCCTATTTTTCACCCTAATGTCATTATTGGACTTGTGAGTAATACATTCTATGAATTTTATCATGAAGATCATAAATTTTGAATCATTAAGTCATTTAGAGGCTATCTGGATGTCTTTTTGGATAGGTGAGTGTTTGTTAGAGAATTTCATTGGGGATTGGTTTTAGAGCCCTCTTATAGTTTGGTTTGTGAACTTTGATTCATGTGGGGGGTTGTGATATCAGTGATTAACATGGATCATGTATTCTATGGAGGTCTATTTGAGGTTATTTAGGATGGATTCTAGAAGGCAGTATTATGTCGTATCACTGAGGATATTTTGGTTTGTCCCCATGTGTCATGCCCGATTTGCTCAATGTTAGAGTAGTTGAGGTGTAACTCCTGGGATTGAGGACCAGATCTATTGGAGCCTTTGGGTTGAGATCAAAATATAGTATAGAGGTTTATTTTGGTTTTCATTGAGCTATTTCAATGATTCTGAGAGACTATTAAGGATGCACTAGTCGGATGGTACTAATCAATTGATCGATGATTGTCATAGTCAGTGGTTGAGAATTCCCATGTGGCATGGTTTGGTTTGTTTTGAGGTGCCTATGTGGAGGGCTTCCTTCTTTTGAGGTGGTCATGAGGATCATTTTGAATGACATGTTTAGTTTGATTATATTTTAGATGCTCACTGGGAGAATGTTTTGATTGAGGATCAAATGGAGGCCCCTGATGTACATTTTGGATGTTTCTATATTGGGAATGTACTATGATTTTGGATGAGCTAGAGGAACCCCTTATAGGGTTTCCTACAATTTCTGTGACCTTTGGATTGGGTATTGACCATGATATTTTATCTAGTTCTTGCACCATTTGGATAGTTGTGGTTATATGGGATTACAGAATTAATTGATGATCTGGATGAGTGCAACCCCCTCTAGTTGAGTGTATTCCATATATAGAGTAGATTCATTCTTGTTATGGGATTAGGAACTCATATAGTATATTTTTTGTACTAGGAATTTCGTTATTATTTAAAGTTGATGGATTATTTATTCTCTTGGGTTATGTAATGAGACAACCTATTATTGTGTCCATAGTAGGTGCTATATTTATTATGCAAGACCATCAGGACTGACATGTTTTATTGTTGTTTCAACCAATATGTTCATGTTAACAACTTAGATCATGATATTGGAATCATAGATCCTGGTATATTGAATTATCATGTGAGAATATATGGTTTTACCCTTGGGTTTTGTAGTCATGTATGTTGTGTTTACACTTTTTGGATCTCCTACATAGAACTAGCACACACACCTGATATCATGTTTTAGGGTGATCCATGTGTTATAAATATTCAGATTTGGGCCATTGTGGGGTAGATTTTTAGTCTATAACTTATGATTGGTTGATTTATTTGTTTCATTTATGACCCCTATTCTGTAGTTTTACTTTTTATGTCAGCTATTATTAGCCTTCATCTAGGATGGTAAAATCATGTGTGAATGCACTAATTATAAAAACATATTATAAGTTCACCATTTCTAAGCTATTGAGATTTATTTCTCACCCTCATACATGAACCATGATGTGTTTGTGGACTTGATTTATGAATTTATGTTCGAGCACTAGGTGTGTAGTGGATGGGTCTGAGGCACAATATTTCTTGAGGGAGTGGAACCACTCATGTGGTGTCTCAAGATTGGTCTGGTGCAGCTCTAGGGTCGTGGAGACTAGATATGTGTTTAGGCTTACTGTTGGTAGTATGAACTACTGTATTTTTTTTATATGTGGTTTCCCTGGTGGGGGATTGATTATTGTATTTTTTCATAGTTTTAGTCTTTATGATGGTATGTTGGATTCCATTTCTTATATCAATCTTCTGTTTCAGTTTATTTTGTATGTAGACTATGATGCTCATCCATGTGTGTGATTTTGGTCATTTTGAGCTATTATTTCACTCTAATGAGAGGTTATAGTCTTCCCACTATAACTTTTAGTCCCTCACTATGGGTTGGTAGCCTCTGGCATTTTGGGAGAATCACTTGAGGCCTTATGGTGAGATAGATAGGGTGATGTTCTAGGTTGAGATGGGATGGTATGTTACAAAATGGTATCATATATGTTTTGTTATATGATTATGGGAGATAATATACCAGAATTATAGGATTTTTTGGAACTTATGATGTATATCAAACTGGTGTTTCTTGTATGCGTTTATTGATAAGAATTAAAAGTTTCCATGGAATGGGATTGTTGTTCTTGTATTCCCTTATAATGCTTGTGTGATTTTACCCAGTTTGAAACACTGGGTTTTATAGATTTATGTTTTATGATGGTTTTTGGAACATGGCCCACGAGAAAGAGGCCAGCGTTATTGAATAATTCTAGGAATGTTTAATTATAATGATATATTCTTATTTGTGGTGTCTTCACAGATAAGGGAGGTTTAGTTGCATAAATTGTTAGCAGCTGCTCATACAGTGTTCTTTAATATAAGTACTTGGTGGTATTTTACTCAATTGAACCACATAGATATATTTTATTCTAATGAAAGATCATGTGTATCATGTGATGAGATGTTCTCTGGTGATGGAGATGTTGTACCATAGTCTAGGGATGCATATAAACCCTAATAGGTTGATAATTGGTTATGAGTTCCCTATTGGTGGTTCGATAATGGAAAGGATACCTAATATATGTTTGGACCAGGCTCAAGTATCCCATAGGTGGAGGTTCCCCTAAATTATATGGTTTTTCTCTTTAGTAGGGATCTATTCTTACCACATGTTGTCTATTGGGTCATGGGGTGGTGATCATGTGCCTGCAATCACTAATGTCTTGGGTGGTTGTGGTTGTTCTTCCATTATAGGGCTATTTAGGTATACTATTTCTAGGGTGTAGTTATACATGTGGATTCCTGTAGTTATATAATTATAGAATTTATACTTCTCCATGTCTCTTGGATGGATTTAGAGGGTAGGTTTTGTTGTTTCTAGTCACTTATCGTTTTTGGTTGAACCATGGGTAGCACAATAGAAGTGTGGTTAGATACTTGTGGCATTGTATCAATGGTAAAGTGGGGTGTGGTAATTTGGTTGATCATGGTATGAGGAAGTTTAATCTTTTTTATTATGAGTATCAAGGGAGATCCAGTTAATTATAAGCAGCCTACCTGAGAATAATGGTCATGATTTTAGGCATCTTACCCTTGTTTTGTTAGGACTTGTCCCACTTGATAATGAGTCATGTTGTTTGTTCGAGAAGAATATTAAAGAAATACTTGTGGTGTGGATTTCAACAAAGTAATTTGGATTTAATGAGCCTCATTTTATGTTTATTATTTATTGTGGGGGTTTCTATTTTAAGTGGGCTAAGAACGAGCAGTTTTCTTTTCATGTCAGTGATCAGGTGTGAGAAGTTTTTCCATGTATATTCATTATGTTAGGTGATAGATGTAACATGGGTCATGTGGTTTTCTATTTTGGTATTGTGCATAAAATAAGGATCCTCTTGTTGTGGGTATTTTCATATTAGTCATTATATAATGCCTCTTATGTTAGGATAGAGTTTTAGGCACTATAACACTAGTTGTTGGATGGATGAGATACTGTCAGCTACACCAATTCTCGGGAGAGAGCATGGTTGTTGGTTGAACATCTTGTATTCTTGGGGAAAGAGTAATTTTTTTTGGATTATTTGATTCCTCATGTAGTCATTGGTTTTGAAAATTATGATAGATTTTAATTTTTTTCCTAAAAGTGTTTTAGGAGATAAA